>JAOWBP010002978.1:30286902-30384230 GCA_028571105.1 Tragopan temminckii
TCTGTTCCAGTGCTTCACCACTCTCTGAGTGGAGAAGATTAATTTAACACCTTATAGTAGGATATAGCATCATGTCTAGTATAAAGAAGATGGGATACTTTGTACTTTTGTCTACCATCAGTCTTAATTCAAAAATGAAAGGTAGTCAATAAAATTAAAGCGCAACTTGTGTGTGTGTACAAGACATGGACACATATTTTAGCCAAGGGAAGATATATTGCCTGAAAAAAAAAAGCATCACCTTAAACTGGAAAAATAATTTTTCTTAAGCATGCAAATAAACCTTAATACCCGAGGGCAAAAGCAAGCCAGCCAGCCATGAGATGACAGATGTCTAACAAGCATTTTCTCTGTTTTAGCAGTTACCCTGTAAGCCCACCACTTCATTGCTTTTTAGGAAAACATGTTGAGAGGAAATTTTCAAAGGGGTAGAAAACAACGAGGTGTGTAACTCCCATTCAAAGCCATGGGGAGGGGAGGAGGAGAGGTGAACGCCAGACTTACAGGTTGTTGAAAATCTTCCCATGCCTGAAGTTAAGCATGTGCTTAAATGCCTTGGACTTTCATGGTACAGACACGAGCCTGGCTTAGACGGCTTGTGGAGTGGATGGAGTATAGGGAGCCCTATGCTGCTGTACAATAAATCTGAAGTCTCTTTTCCGGTTGTTAATCTCTTTCCTGTCTGTTAGCCTCCAGGCACAGTGAAGAGTTAATTGATTTTCATCCAGGAAAAGAGGACTTCACTGAGAAGTGCAGTCATGGAATTTTTTATTTTACTTTAAGCACCAGGCACACCTGCCAGGCCTCCAATTATTCCTCAGGAGGAGAAAGTCTACTGTTTTTCCTGTGAGGAAACCCTCTGATCCAAGCACTTGTCAGAGGTTTGTACTTCATCTATACACTGTGTTAATCTGTCTTCCCTTTTAAAACCCAGCTGCCGGTGGAGGAATGGGGGTGCCTTGTCTTTTTGTATAGGTGTTTAGTAGCTAGAGCATTTAACCAGAGAAAGAGAAAGCAGAGCTGGTTTCCTCCTCAGCTGGAGATGCTAAAAGCCCTGCTGGCTGCTAAGGCTCTTTTCAGTTTTACTTAGTGCCTGAACAAGGGGCAACATGCACAAACTAGAACACAAGATCTTCTGCCTGACCATGAGGAAACACTTCTGTGCTGTGCAGGTGACAGAGCACAGACTGAGCAAAGAGGCTATGGATTTCCTCCCTGGAGATCTCCAAAAGCCATCTGGACATACGCCTGGGCACCTTGCACCGGGCACCCCTGCTGCTTGAGCAGAGGTTGGACCTGCTGAAGCCAGAAGTTCCTTCCCACCTTGATCAATCTGTGATTCAATGAAGCGATGGGGGTGATGAGGTTTCCTGACCTGCTAATGAAGATTAGGAATCTGGAAATGCCCATCAGGCCATGTCTCCTTATTGAGTTAGCAAGCAGAGTTGGTGCTAACACAGCATTAGGGCAGAGACAACTTCCGAGTTGTTCTGTGTTTCTGAGGAGAGTTGTAATCTGATTATTAGGAAGCACCAATAGAACTAAAGGGACTAAAGAGAGGCATTTTGCCTCACTTTTTCCAGGATCATTACCATGATGTTCAACTCCTAAAGGAGCTGCTGAGGCATCAAGGTGCTGCGTCATTACAAAACATGGATTGTTTTTGGTGAAATCAAACCAAGAGTTCTCCTCCAGAGACCACAGAGTACTCTGATGACTCACAGAAGTCTACTGCACAGGAGAGGTGCTGGTCTGAGGCTTCTCAGTTTGTTTCCTGTTTTGACATGAGCACTGGGTCCTTGGTACCTCCAATTTCTGCTTCTGCTGGACTACCTTACACATAGATTAAGCCTTAGGTATTCAAAAATCAGTAGAATTCTTATTTGTGGCATCTCTTTACTTTTTGTTTGGTTTTCATCAGCCATGTTCTGAATCACTACTGCAGTACTCTGCCAGAATAATTTTGACAGTATTACATGGGGAAATTAGACTCACTTTGCTGAGGTTTGAGATAAAATAAAAATAAGCAAAAAAAAAAGCAAAATATTTGTAACATAGTCAACATTGCACAAGAGACTATAATGGCTCTACACTTTTTTTAAATACCAGCATGAGTTCTGTTGTGTGTCTTGTACCCACTAATGGATTTTAACTTTATTACTATCCAGTTTTATTGGAACTAATCAGAAGACTGTAGGAATGAAAGGACTCCCACATTACTGAAACAGTTAATTTTTTTTAAAGCCAGGCTACTGAAGTGCAAGTTAAAAGGGAGGAGCAGATCAAATCCATGTGCAGGTCATTTAAGAGCTCAGTCTCATTTTTGAGATATAGATTATCCAGGATAACATGAATTCAGCTTTTCTATGTAATGTTGTTTCATTGATTGATCCCTTAGGCCAACAGGATTCGGCTGCAGATAGCTATCTAAAAATGAGTTTTAAAACGTTACCATCTTCTAATATTTTTACAACCTGCCAAAAAAAGAAAAAAAACACAAAAAACCTGTCAGTCAGAGGATCTGTCTTTTCTCAGGTTCTGATATCATGGCAGCAGATCCTTAGCAGAAATGAAGTTTTTTCATACAGCTGAATGGTAGTTGCCACAAAAGCACACAGTGAGTCATGACTCCTAAGAAATTCCTGGATGAACAGTTGCAAAGGTGAAATGAATGGCTAACACCTGCCAAAACCTGCATGTAGAGTGCTGATGTCATCAGCAGGGCCATCATTTCGCAGGCAAAGCCTCCGCTCAGGTCTTGACAGGTAAGGGTAGGAGGCTATGACCTTCAAATGGTCTATTTTAAGATGCATTTTCTGTGTGGTCCTTTTAAGTCTTGCTGAAGCCTGGGCAGGGCCCAGCCTTTTACTCATGAGGTCCTTATTTATGTTTATTTATAAGCTTTTCTATGGAGGTCATCCTAGTAGTACGCGAGTGCATTATGTATATTAATGGCCTTGTCCTCAAGCTATGCTGGGAGTGATGAAAGTGTGATGCCTCCTTTTAACCGCAGGGAACTGATGCATAGAGGGGTGAGGTGACGGGCCAAGGTCATGCACAGCATCTGAGACAGCAGCTCCTGCACCCCAGCCTCAGCCTTAACTACTGTTCTCATTGTGAGAAGTTGCAGCTGCTCAGTTCTGTTGGAACTGATGGCATTCATAACACTTTCCAGGGACAAGTCTAAAGTGGTTGCGATGTACCAGTGATGAGGTAGATGGACAGACAGACACACAAGCGTGCCATACTATTTGCTAGGATCAAAGCCTCATGAAGAGATTCACAGACAACCCTTAAGCTCTTCTGGCACATTCCATAAGCAGAACTGAGACATCGTCATCTAACAAGCAGAACTGAGGATCAATCTCTGCCTTTCCTTAGGCTCAGCACAGGAGCATTGGCAAGTTGTTTAATTTCACAGCAGCATACTGTAAAACAGACATCCTGACACCGAAGCCAACTCGCCAAAGCCTTTTTGAACAAAATATTCAGATTAAAAACAAGAAGCAATCAACATTCCAAACATTTGTTATCCTAAAATACCAAAAAATGTGTTAAAAAAACTGTCCAGCCAAGCACTGGGAATACCCAGTTAGCATCACAATGACACTTAATACAGCTAAGTATCAGGAGTAGCTACAACAGCAAAGTATGATATTCGCCCTCTTGCCAAAGCCACCATTTGGGACAGCCCTGCACATGGAACTAGTTAACCTACATGATAGTAAAACACTAGCAATTTTTATTATATTGACCTTAGTAACTAATCAAGAAAATGAGAAAACACAAAGGAAATTGCAACCAGCTCTGAAGGATACTGCAAAAAGTGTATTACTCTGATCTCTTAAAAGCCTAGTGTGTTGCAGCATCAGAACAGATAGCTCAGGCTAACCGGCAGCAGATTTAAGGTTTCAGGACACACAGCAGCTGAAATTGAAAGTAATGTGAAGGAAGGCGATGTGTTTAGCCTCAGGAAGCATGGAATTAAACTGTCTGCTGGTAGGAGGCGAGAGGGGGAAAGGCTGGGAACACAGCAGTCCCTCATTTCAGCAACAGCAACCCACAGGAAGGTGGGAGGGGGGAGGAAAGAGGGGGATGAAACCACAGCAAGTTTTCCCTTCGGTGCACCTAGCAGGAGATTAACAAAGAATATGCTTAATTATTGCTTCCTGCCCACCTGCCTAGTTCCTTCAAGAACCAGAGCTCTCTCACTCAAATAACATACGCTTCCTTGGCAAATGCTCTCTTAATGGAAGCAGTTACAAATTGACCAAGTCAGTTCACTTCTTTTAACTAAAAAGAATTCCAGTTACTATCCTTTTTTATTTTTAAACAGACTTGCTGATAGATTTCCAGTTTTCAAGGATCACAATCTAGATGTCATGCTGGGGTAAATCAGCATGACTTCTGTTCAAGGCAGCGATATCATATCCATTTACACCAGTCAGTCATCCATCAGTTCTGAATGATCAAACTCACTGTCCTAGTTACTGCCTTCAGTAATTGTGTTATCCTAGTAGTGCTAAATTTATTTGGTTAATAATTCATGTGTTCCCTTCAACTTACAACTCTGTGTTACACAAGTGATGTGCAGTAATTAACTACCTTTAAAGCACTTTGAGTGCTGTTGGCAGGAACAATAGCAAGTATTTAAAAGAATATTTAATATCATGCACTGCCGGCATGCATGCTGGGAAACAAACTCACATCCCAGAGCCTACCCTAGGCCAATCACAGGAGAATGGCTTAATTGGTTAATCATATAAATTAGAGTCACTTAATCATTTTAATCACCATCAGCCAATTAGCTCAGAGTTATGGGCTCTGAGGTAACAGTTATGCAAATGTTTGTTCCACTGCAAGCTATTAGCAGCCATATTTTCTATATCAAGCTGACAGTGACTGATGTGAAGAGAGAAGAGAAGGAAAGTGAGCATTTGTTTCATATAAACTTCTCTCTGGTTAGAATGGAGCAAATTATGGGAGTGACCTTAAAGTGGAGCAGTTGTCTTTTCAGCATAGAACATAGCCTCTGTAGATTATGCTGGTGTGGGCTTGCTGAGGTGCCCGCCTCACTTTTTTGTGGAACACTACAGTGATTGTCTCAGTGTCCTAGCATCACTATCACAATTAATGAACTGTTTCACTACTAGGATAGAAATACATGTTAGCATTCAGCTACTGGAAATCTGCAGTAATGAGTAGTTCAACAACACTGGACAATTTTCTGGGACAGGGGCACAAAACTTTCACTATGTAAATTTGGATTCCACCTGCTCCATTTCTATCAAAGTAACTCTAAAGTCTCATCTCTATTAGCACAGTGGCACCATGCTGGCTTGAGTAAAAACACTTACTACACACAGTGAGGATAAGAAGTTAGATACAGGCCTTTTTCAAAGGTGAAAATGGTATGGATGAGATTTTTCAGTATAATACGATTCATTTGTACTGTTTGGATAAAAGTGGGTGACACTGCAAGAACTCAGACACAGAACACACAGAACAAAAGGGGCATGATTGGTACAGGGAGACCCACGGTGCATCAGAGCTGGGACAAGTAAGGCATACTTGTGATCAAATTATCAGCAGTATTAGCTTTGTTCAGGTAATACACTACACTGTTGCCAACTCTGTCTCACTTGATACACATGCAGAAGTTTCAGAAACACACTGCTGTGATTAAGTTGATATGGAGAAGGATAAAGTCCAATGATATTATTTCTTATAGTATGTATTTATCAACCAAAACTACACATAGTAGGTAACTATGGTGCAACTAACATGATTCTCTGAGGAAACTGAAAGTCTCCGCTTTGTTTGCCATTGAAGGAGTGACACATCTCTTGGAGAAACACTACACAGCTGGAAAGCCTCATACAAAACTCTACAGTTAACAAATGCACAGTTAGAAGAGTAGCATGGTTAGGATGGTATTTTACAGGCTTATAGTTGAAAAGATTATCGTGGTGGAAAGAAACAAAAAAAATTAAATACTCACCCATATCCTAGGCTCACAGTAGAAAATTCCACAGACAAAGGATCTCCAGAAAGAGAACCTTCCTAGTGGCAGTCAGCCCTTAAATGGGGTCTCGGAGAGGTGCAGCCAGGTTCCACCCCTTCCGGTCACACAGCTGAATCACCTTCACCTGTGCTCCATGGCTGACTCAGTGCTTGCCTCAGGTGGTCAATCAGTGGTTCAGGCCGTGACTCAACAGTTCCCATACAAAAATGCACTTGTTATACTTAATGTGAGAAGCCACATGCAGGCTATTTTAAAAAAAATGCCATGCTACAGTCAAGAAACTGAGCTAAAAGTTTAAGGGCAAGTTTTCCATGAAACTTCACTAGCTTCTATAGCAACCATACCATTTTGGATTGATTTTTGTTATTGTTTCAAAACATTCTAGGTAGTAAAGTTCCATAACTGAGAGACTAAAAATAGTGATTACATATGTATGTGTATCACACATACCAGTTACATATTATGGCTTAAATTAAATATGTGTTTGATGGATATTGACAGAAAAGATTATAAGCAGATCTAAGCCATGGTTATTTGAAACCAATTAACCTGTTGGTCTTTATAATTCAATTTGTAACAATTCTTCTTAGCCATTTATTAGTTCTTTTATTACTCATTAAAAGAACCTTAATATAAAGCATTATCATTTTGGCTATTTAGATTAACAGCCCATTTGAAGAGTCCTGGCAGAGCAAAGGACCAACTGCACTCTGGGGTGCCCCAGTCCCAGCACTGCCACTGGCCAGGGAGGGTTGTCCCACTCTGCTCTGTGCTGTGCAGCCTCATCTTGAGCACTGGGTGTGGGTTTGGGTTCCCAAACCCACATGTAAGAAGGGTATAAAACTATTAGAGAGCACCCAGGGTATAGAGGTGGTGAAGGGTCTAGAGGGCAAGATGTACGAAGAGCGGCTGAGCCCTTTGTTCAGCCCAGAGCAGAGGAGCTGAGAGGAGGCCTCATGGCAGCTGCAGCTCTCACAAGGAGTGGAGGGCAGTGCTGAGCTCTGCCCTCTGTGACAGCGACAGGGCCCGAGGGAACGGCATGGAGCTGTGTCAGGGAAGCGTCAGGTTGGGTGTCAGGAAAAGGCTGTTCACCAGAAGGTAGTGGACATGGAACTGGCTCCACAAGGCAGTGGCCATGGTACTGAGCTGCTGGAGTTCAGGAAGCATTTGCACAGTGCTCTCAGGTGTAGAGTTTGAATTTTGGGTTGTGTTGTGCAGAGCCAAGAGCTGGACTCAATCCTTGTGTGTTCCTCCCAACTCAGGGTAATCTATGAGATGATGTATGAGTTAAGAGTAACTTATTTCTGGACTGAAGGGTTCATCTTGTCAGATACAGAGAAGAAAAATCAAACTCTTCATTGATCACTAACCAACACAGGAACAACTAGTGACTGGAAGAGCTTTGCATGAAGTGTTTTCTCTTGGGTGCAAGGGAAGAGGAAAGAAATATCTTTCAGAGTCTCAGTGATGCTGCAAATAAAGGTGCTATGCATGTATTTGAAATACCTCGAAGAACAAAGCACTGCAGATAGGTTGCCACCTCTGACATGCAAAAATATCTGGCAAAGCTGGGGAAAAAATGGCTGACACCATTGCAGACGAGTCTGTACATGCAAAACAACTCTGATGCCAACCAGTAAAGTCTACAGAACAGGCAGCCAAGCTGAATGGCAACCACCCAGAGGGCAATCCCATTCATAATAGTTTTGTGAGCTGGGAAAATATTTGCATACAGGTTTTATGGAGGAAATTGAAATTGAGATTAAAGCCTTGATCTAATAAAAAGACTAGGCCAAACAGTGTTCTATGCCTGAGGAGACAAGATACATTTGTGGCACTGCACACACAAACACAGCCTGAGCGGCTGGGGAATCAGAGCTGCAGGAAAGCCCAGACCTGAGGCTCAATCCTGAATAAAACCAAGTTGGGAATGACACATCCTTTCCTTGCAAAGGAATGACATGCCTTATTTCACTCTTACAATGCCCTAGTGTTATTGCATTTTTTTGATAATATCATTTAGGAGAAATCAGATAAATACTTAAGTAATACTTTTACATTTCTGTCTTTAAGCAAAATCTTACCTTTCTGTAGCACCAAAGATGTTACCATTGCTGGCATTACCTTTCAGCTGTGTTGACAGGGTCCCCTGGTCTTTGCCATGCCCTCAGCAGAGAGACTTATGCCTGGTAAGCACTGCTTCCCGTCAAGGTTATTTTGCAGCTTCACAGACACACTGCCCGAAATAAATTAATAACAGAACACATCTATCAATATTTATTACAATTACTTAGCAAGAATATAAAACAAAGGCTTCATCCACCAGCAATGTCTCGTCAGACTAGTGCAATGACTCCAGGACCAGGCTCCCAAAAACTCCCCCCCTGCAAACTATGTCATGTCCCATCAGAAGGTTGAGGTTGCTCTTCTGCTTCTATAAGGAAAATGGAGCACAGTCTAAACAGATCTTCCCACAGAGGAATGAGAAAACTGATAGGACTCCAGTTAGCCTTACAGTAAAATATTTCCTGGTGCCAAAGAGGATTCTTGTCAAGGATATTCATTTATTCTATCAGAGTGAAATACTCTAAAATCTTTCTAAGGCAGTAACTCGTATACCAAAGTATATGTTCAAGATAGAGGTTGTACAAAACCACTGCAGTTGATAACTAAGTGGTCACATTACAGAACATTGCTTTTCAGATATAAAAAAATAGGTACAGCTGTGATTTTGAGTGTGTGATTTCACTCTTTAACAACATTAAGGAGAATAAGAGTTGTGTTATTTCTTTGCTAGTGTATCAAACGACCGTTACGTTTCATATTTTGTGGCTGCTACTGAAAAAATACATTTTTGTGGATGCTTAAAAAGATGTCTTAGTTTCTTTTATTTTTCTTCTTTTTTTTCCCCCATTTCTTTATAAGCTCTATTGTTTCCCTGGTTCTTCATTCACTTCAACCAGGCAGTGTGCAAGAAGTGCCAGATCAGGCTTCCTGAAAATTAAGCTCAATTAAGCCAGGTGGCCTTTGATTGTTAACGATTGATTAGAAAGGAAAAGACAGATTTACAGCAAGTTCAGTCAATAACTGAACATTTTTTTTTCCTTGGTAAAAGAGATTTCCTTTCTACCTATTGTTATTTTAGGTATTCTATTAAGATGCTTCTATTCATGTTGCTATGACTAGATAAGAAAGGCTTTTTTATTCTCTTGGCAAACCTGTCACTTAGAAAAGAACATAATGCTGCTGGTGGTTTTACTGATTAGTGGTAGTGTTGACTATATTAAATACAGTAATGATGTTAATATATTGCTGTTTAGGTACACAGTGATGCTTGGTTTCTGCATGTAGGGAGGTCACGTTCTACCACACTATTTGTTTTCATTAGTGTGGTGAGAGCGGAAAGGTACATCGGTGTGTAACCCCAGAGCAGGAGTAATCTGCAGGTAGGAACAGCACTGCACAAATGTTTTCTTTCTGATGTTTCTAGCCTTACAAAGAGCATGATGAATCTTTGACCTGACTTAAGCAAGTGTGCCTAAGGAGTGGCTTGCATCACAAACTCAATCAATATTTGTTTCAGGCATTTTATTCCAGACAGACAAGTTTTCTGAGGTTGTGAATAGCAGAAAATACAGGTGGATGGCTAAATCCAGGAAAGGGCTGTGGCAGCAATGCACAGCACCAGTGGAAGTTTAGTACCTCAGGGAACAGTGTCTTAATTTTCTGAATTGTAATTTTGGCCTGAACTCCTGTTTGGATGCTGCTACATTAACTAACCTTAGTATCAGTAATAATTTAAGTTGCAAAATACCTCTGAGAAAAATGATAGTCACTTCTAGTTTTAGAAGTCTAAATACTTTTGAAAATCTGATAATCAGCTGCACAGTAGAGCATCTTGCAACCCACTGCCAAAGCTCAGGGAACAGGCATGAGCAGGATTTTCTCTTTTCCTTCCTCTCTATCTGATCTCTCTGTCAGACATCCTTACCAGGCTGTGGGAAACAATGAGCAGCTGAATCACATCCAAGAGCAAGGGAGGGATGCATGGAAGCAGATAAAGTAATAGGTAAAGAAAACCATTGGGAATGTGTTTTACGATGAGAGTGAGTACCAAAACTCAAAACTCTCCATCAAGTACCAGTATGGCCTGCGTTTATCCAGGGCATGTCTCTTTGATACGGTGCAAAGGCAGTATACAACAGCAGTTTTATTGAGGGCACAGGGAACCGCAAATTCCCTACTGACTTTCTCCCTCTGCAGTGATTAAAAGTATGGATTTGAATGAAGTCTAAGGGTGACAGGGAAATTAAGACAAAATCACAGCTGTACTGCTTAAGAAACTTAGGAATCGAAATGACATGGTCAAATTAATGGAGGTGCTCTGTTGTTCAGATCTGGGAACATGGAATACAAGCCAGGTCTGGGCAATGAATGTTAAAGAAGCAGTAAAATGGGTAGCATTAAAAGTATAAAAGGACTATTATAAACTCCTGATGTAGCCTTCTTAATAAAATCTGAAAACTGGCATTGCTTCCAGTAAGGGCTACTGAAAGTGTGACTGTGTTAGTTCAGGTGGGGCCAAGAAGAGGGAAAGGAAGAGAAAACAGAGCATCAGGAGAAAGTGTGTTTTTCTTGTCTGATTTTGGTTTTTATTAGCAGAGTTTGTAATGGAAAAAAAAAAAAGAGTAGCTGGATTCCTCCACTTCATGTAATGAAGGGGAGCCTGAAGAGTTCCCACAAAGAAGGACCTTGTTTTTCTGACATGCGACCTTTTCCACCTTTGATTCCAGAGGTTTCAGGCCCCAGTTAGCAGTCAAAACAGAAATCAAACTAAGAAGACAGAAGAACTTCTCTCCTTATCTTTGTGCTGGCAGTAAGTGAGACATCATCTAACTTCTCTAAAAACTCTTAGCTCACTGAGGCAAAGAAAATGACCTTGCTTTGCCTATGGACTGAAAAAAAGCAAGCTACTGTTACCTCACAAAAGTCTGACTCACTCATCTCTGGAAAGGTCCTTGCCTTTTTTCTCACTGACGGCACTAGGAGCCTTAGCAACATGTCCAGCTAAGGTGCTATGAACCTGGAGGCACTTTGTGACAAAACATGATCTCTCAGTATGCTGTGGATCATTCTTGCCAGTGCCACTTCTATCAAAGATAATTACTTCTTATTGTTGTGTGCTAGATTTCTGGAAATGTGTCACCAGTCCAAAATTCAATTCTGGAGGCCTGTCCCTACCCCAGATGTTGGCTAGAGGCTTTATTCTTTGGTTATTACCGAGAGAACCCTGTTCTGTCCGTTCTTTTCTCATAAACTGTATTTTTAATTAATTAATGAATTTTCCCCTGAAAAACTCCATCTTCTTCTCATCGCTCTTACTCCTTTAGCCCTTAAATGTAACATGTAAAATGATTGAGAACTAGAAATAAAATAGATAAAAATGAAACAGCTGTTGACCCTGATCTTTCAACTGTTCTTTTCAATTTTAGTTACTCTTGTAAAGACCTTTAATGAGGAAAACAGAGTAGTTTTATTATCTTAACTAATTCCAATCATTTTCTTAGTTGTGTCATGTAATATTCTGCTATTGATTGTGTTAATGCAGATTTTTTTCTTAGAAAGAAGGAGGGTAGATACATTTGTGACTGGTCAAGAGATTTGGTTTATTGTTGTTCTCTCTAGTTGAGAAAGTAAAGTAGAGAAATATTTGAAAGACCATTTCACACCAAGTTTGAGTTGGATAGTGGATTCACATTGATCTAAGTCTGCAGTAATGCAAGTGTGAACTAGGAGCACTGTGTTTAATTAATTTCTGCTTCTTCAGTGAATGATAAAACATATTTGTCTGCATATATTTATCCATTTACAGGATATAACTTCATGAACTGTCAGATCAGCTTCAGAGAAGTCACATGATCTGATGACATAAAGAATGAGGTAGGTGGCACTGAGTACGTCCCCTCTTGCTCAGTGTGCAGCATCTTGCAGGAGTAATCCCAAACTGAGGGGTGTTATGGTTCACATTTATTACAGTGAGCTGGTTGTTATAAGAAACAAGACACATTTCAAATTTTGATTGAAAACTAAATTGGCTGCTGGTCAATTAAACAGAAATTAGATCATCACTCACTAGGCCAAAGGCATCAACAGCATGTTGATGCATTTCTCAATAGCAATTTCTTGAAATCGTTCTCAGCTGTAATCAGAGAAAAAAAGAGGTTAATTTCTCTGCTTTCTTGTAGCTCTGTCCCTTGTGAGTCCAAAAGGTGGCAGCTGTGGTCACACTCTGGTGCATGGAAGCTCAGGAGATTTGAGGCTCTGCATAAGGAAGCCACATGATGAATGGAAGGAATGAGATGACAATTTGCAAAGCGTGGTTCCTGAAGATACATACATACAGGGTCTCATGCCTCCCAGGCTGGGAAAAAAAGGTGTTTTAAATAGAAAGAAGAAACAAATAAAAAAATCTCACCAACTATGAGGTAGAGTGTGGAATAAGAGTAGGAATTTCTGTGGATTTAGCCCCCTGGAGATGAAAAGAATGTGGTAAGACGTTACAGGACAAAATGTCCTAATCATTGCTTGAATTTTAACAAGTAACTATGGAAAGAGGTGAGGAATCAGCATCAAGGTCACTAGTGCAGTAAATACAGTAATTGTTCACTGAGGAATATAGTTATGTCAAGAACACTTTGTAAAAGTCAGGAAAAGCAGCTGTTTGATCCTGTGTTCATGAGTAATACGTGTCTTACAGGTCTGTGACTGCTTACTATGCATCATACTCTCTGTATTTCCATTTTTATTTTATTTTATTCCACATAATTACAAATAGCTAATATTCCCACAAGTACAAAGCTACAGGGATGTACTTTCATCTCCTTCTGAGGGCTTTGTGTCATTTTAAGAATAAGAAAACCTCCCACGACTGGATCAAGTGTTTGCTCTGGAATAAAATTATATCCATAACTATAAGAGAATGTCTCCCAGTCCAAAGGCTGTCTGAAGATTCCTGTCAAAGATCAAAGGACTGTGCAAAGTGCTGTATGTGGGAATCTATGTGCGCTTTATGCTCTCTGCTGGATAACAAATGCTGTGAGCACTATTACAAAAACTTAAAGATTTTCTTTTGATTGTGTTAACCTGGTTTGTACCTCCATCACCACCATCTTTCCTTTACTTTCAAATGAAATGACAAGAATCAGAGGTAGAAAAATTAATACTAGAAAATTGTTCATTTTAACACAAGAGACATCCATTCCAGTAACATAGCAAGTGTCTTGAAGATTCAAAACCATTTGTCAGCATATTTACAAAAAAAAAATCCTACCTCTGGGCTGGTGTTGGTCAGGTACCACGATAAGGACAAAGGTTAAGCCAGCATAGTTCAACAGTAGAAACTGTCATTTTTGACTCTATGGAGGACAAAGGAAGGTGGACCAGTGTTTTCAGTACAGTGAATATGGCACTGGAGGCCAGCAAGGAAATATAGAAAAGTACCCATGAAGACAATACAGAAGGTAACAAGTTGTTACACAAGGGTGTGCAGACTGAGAAGGAATCATGGAATGAGAGAAAGGAGACATCACATTGGTTGCAACACTGATGTCAACAGGCAGTGAAACAACAGGCAGATGACAGAGGTTGCCCAGTGCAGTGAAGGCCCTGGGGCGGGAGGATTCTGCAGCCTAACAGAGAGGAGTCCTGGCCAAGATCCGTGCTTTAGAAGGGGAGAAGATGAGGAAGATGTCTCCAGAATCATAAATGGAACACAAGATCTTACTCCAAGCCTCCCTGTTCCTCTGCCAGCGCATAACTATGAGAACTGGTGAATATTCCTAGTACTGGTCTCGCAGAAGGATGACCGCTTAGTACTACTATTGATTACTCCATGAGCTCACCTACTAGAGGTCTAAGGGGTTCAGCTCTGCTGATGGCCCATAGAAGCATCAGTGTGTTGCCATGTGATGAAGTTTGTTTTTCCATGAGCTTTCCTGAAAGCACTAGAAAATTCCTCTCACAAAATCGTATTAAAAGGATTTTATTAATACAGCACAGCTAATCAGAGGATAAGCTAGGAAATGCCACAACCAGTTAACTGTTACTCCTCTGGGGTGTCACGGTGCCCACTGATAAAATGTCACAACCAAAATTATAATAAAAAAAGCAATCAGATTTGTTTCAGTCGATCATGTTTTGAAAATGACTGTATGGCAAGGCAAAGATTTTAAAAATTCCAAACAGAAGCAATTGAGTAGGAAAAAGAAAATATAGCTATTTGCAAATATGCCTTCTCCTCCTTCACTCTCCAGTGCAAGAGTGCTCCTAAGGGACCAGTTAACTTCTGCATGTGTATGTACTGTTCTTTAGGTCACAGTACAGCAGACTGAGACACGGAAGTTCAAGCCAAAACTGTTTTGCAATTAAGAAAGTGTTGCAAGGTGAAGTTGTGAGGGGAAATAATAAAAAAGGAGGCCTTAAGTATCATATACATATATTTTTACTTCAGTGGGTCTGAAGCATATGTTTTACCCTGAAGTACATGCTCGAGAAATATTGTGTTGAATTAGGGCAGACGCAGGTGTTTAAGAGAATTCATGAACAAGGAGCAAAGCCATGTATGCTACACATTGTTCAGTACTTGGCTTAAAGTTCTCTGGCTATCTGAGGACAAAACTGATATAAATCACATTAGACACATGAAATATGTATAAAACTTGAGAAAGGACTGACTGAGGAGCAGCTCTAATTGCAGGCACCTTACAGCTAATGGAGACCCAGCTTTATCACATGGAATTGCTTTCCAGCAGGCCAGTGAGATATCAGCAGAAATTAAGAGACTTTTCCACTGTCTCAAAGAACACTTTGGATTGAACCGGCGTCTTCCAAGCCTTAGCCCAAACTTCACAGCTCTAAGCAGTTGTACGTAAACCCCTCCATCCTAACTATAAATAGGCTTAATACGTTTTAAATGGAAAGATTTTGAGAATTGTGTTTTCTCAACAATACAGAACAAAGCAGAGTCCAAGTATTAATCGCTCCAGCCTCGTAATTAAATGCAGACATACTGTACTCTGACTGTGATTCTTGAAAGCTTGCCCACTTGATTTTTTTTTCAGTGCAATAAAAAAGAACACCACCAAATTTTTGTTTGAGTAAATGCAGTTTGCAATAGCTGATGTGACAATAGGTCATTGGCATCATTACAATTCGAAATGCTTTCATGCATTAGTTGCAAATAATAATAAAAAAAAATGTCAGTAGTCAAGCCACTGCAAATTATTCTGCTTATTAACATCCAGTATTCTTTAAAAAGCAGTGAATGCTCATCTGTTTATTTTGTGGTTCTGTTGGGGAACAGCCCTGGGATCTGCTTTGGCACATGCCTGCCCACATGAGCCCGTGCTCATAGTTGGACGGATGTAAGCCTGTCTGGCCCAGAAGCCAAACCCTCCGATCAGAGTAGTATCGTGAGCAATGGTGTGTCTTCATCAGTCTGGAACAAAAGCCAGGCTATTTGCTCCCAAATCAAAGTGTCTGCAGCCAGAACCATTGTCAGTCTTCCTCCATTCATGTCCCATGATCAGTTTTTTCCCAGCCCAAAGCAGGTAGGTGCTGTTGTCCCTCTCCAGACCTGCCCTTCACTGTTGGCTCCATCTAGGAATTAAATGCATGCTGAATATTTATGATTTATCTGTGCCAAGATCAAGCCTTTACTTCCCACTAAAAATCAGGTGGATGGTTTAATAAACAAGAAATCAGTTCCAAAAACTGAATCAACACATTATATGCCTTCAGGGCTTGGACCCCCTAGGCTACCTTCTGCTTCTCTTTTATTTGCAACCTGCACATTTTCTTTGCAGACCTAAGGCATTCGGTTACAAACAAAACAAAAGCTGAGATTTTCTTACAATAGCTTACATATTCTTAAATCAGATACCAGATTTGATGGGCCGCAGTAGCTTAAGGGCAATAATTTCCATTTCAAGGCATTGCTTCCATGACCACCTATAGGTCGATGAGTCCCCTGGGACAGCAAAGGACCCACAGTGCTCCTATTTTTGCTGTGGGGGCCCTCTGATGATCCCTGGGAAGCCCTGCCCAGCACTGAACCAAATTTTTACACTGTCAGATAGTGATAGAAGAAAGGAGAATGGTTTTAAACTAAAAGAGGGGAGATTTAAATTAGATATGAGGAGGAAATTTTTTTATTTAAGGAAAGGCAGGGTGCTGAAACAGATTGCCCAGAGAAGCTGTGGGCTCCCCATCCCTGGAGGTGTTCAAGGACAGGTTGGATGGGGTCCTGCACAGTCCCAGGACTGCAATAAGCTGCCCCTGAGTAACAGCCAAGATCAGGCCAAGAGTTGGCAGGTATATGGACTAGTAAGGAACATGTGGTGCTTGAGTATCCTCTGCTCTCTCTTCTTGCATCTTCTGCTCCCTTTTCTTCTCTGAAATGCCTGTATATCAACACATGCAGCATATACCAACTGGAAGAATTAGAGATCTGTGTGCAGTCACAGGGCCATGATCTCATTGCAATCATGGAGACATGGTAGGACAGCTCAACATGATTGGAATGCTGTCATGGATAGCTATGTACTTTTTAGGAAAGACTGACCAGCAAGGCAAGGTGGGGATGATGCTATTTATGTGAGAGAACAACTGGAATGCATTGAACTCTGCCTAGAGATGACTGATGAACGAGTTGAGAGCTTATGGATGAGAATTAAGGGACTGGGTAATATGGATGACACTGTCGTAGATGTTTAACATAGGCTGCCAGATCAGAAGGAGGAAGTTGATGATGCCTTCTTCTGAAAGTAGCTGAAAATAGCCTCACAATCACAGGCACTGGTTCTCATGGGGGATTTCGATCAGTTTGACATTTGCTGGAAAAGCAGTACTTCCAGGCACACACAATCCAAGAGGTTCCAGCAGTGCATGGAAGATAACTTTCTGATGCAGGCGATGGAGGAGCCAGTGAGGAGAGGTGTGTGCTGCTGGACCTTGTTCTTACAAACAAGGAAGGATTGACTGGGAATGCAAAGGCTAGGGGCAGCCTTAGATGCAGAGATCATGAGATAGTGGAGTTTAGGATTGTACATGGGAGAAACAAGGTAAAAAGTAGGATTTCAACCCTGGACTTCAGGAGAGCCAACTTTGACCTCTTCAGGGACTTTCTTGGTATCTCAATGAAAGGTAAGGAGGTCCAAGAGAGGTGGTTGACATTCAACCAGCACTTCTTCCAAGGTCAAGGTATGTGCATCCCTAAGATTAAGAAATCAGGCAAAGGAGACCTGAATGGATGAGCAAGTTGCTCATGGAAAAACTCAAGTGGAAGAAGAAAATCTGCAGAATGTGGAAAAGGGGTCTGGCTACTTGGCAAGAATATAAAAATGTTGTCAAGGCATGCAGGGATGTGACAAGTGAGGCTAAGGCTCACTTGGAATTAAATCTGGCAAAGGAGGTCAGGAACAAGAAGAAAGGCTTTGTTGAATGTGTCAGTAGGAAAAGGAAGATTAGGGAAAATGTGGTCCTGCTGCTGAATGAGGCAGGTGCCCTGGTAACAGAGGATACTGAGAAGGTGGGGTTACCAAATCCTTCTGTGCTTTAGTCTTTACTGCAAATCCTGCCTTTCAGGAATTCCAGACCCTATAGGCAAGAGAGAGTCTGTGAAAAGAATGATCTCCACTTGGTTGAGCAGGATCTGGTCAGAGACTGTCTAAGCAAACTTGATGCATGCAAATCCGTGGGCCCCAATGGGATGCACCCGTGAGTGCTGAAGGAACTGGCAGAAGTGATTGCCAAACTGTTCTCTATCATCTCTGAGAGATCATGGAGAATGGGAGATGTGCCTTAAGATTAGAGGAAAGCCAGTGTCTCTCCAGTCTTCAAACAGTGCAAGAAATAGGACCCAGAAAACTGCAGGCCAGTCAGACTCACCTACGTCCCTAGGAAGGTGATGGAGAAGTGTATTCTGGATGTCTTCTCCAAACAAGTGGAAGAGAAGAAGGTTAGCAGGAGTAGTCAACATGGATTCATCAAGGAGGAATCAAGCTTGACTAATTTGGTAGCCTTTTATGATGTCAGGACCAGCTAAGATGAGAGGAGAACAGTGAATGTTGTGTACCTTGACTTCAGCAGGCTTTTAACATTCTCTCTCATAACATCCTCATAAGTTAGCTTAGGAATTGTGGGACAGATGAGTGGATGGTGAGGCAGACTAAGAACTGGTTGACCAACACAGAGGGGTGGGATCAGTGGTGCAGCGTCTAGCTTGAGGCCTGTGGCTAGAGGAGTTCCCCAGGGGTCAGTACTGGGTCTATTTTTGTTCGACATCTTCATCAGTGACCTGGATGAAGTGATAGAATACATCCTATGTAAGTTTGCTGATGATATGTTAAGCTTTACCTGGACTGCTGTGTTCAGGCCTGGGGCCCCCAGCACAAGGAAGATTTAGAGCTGTTGGAGTGGTTCCAGAGGAGGGCCACAAAGATGCTCAGAAGGCTGGAGCACCTCTCCTATGAGGAAACACTGAGGGCTTGTTCAGCCTGGAGAAGAGAAGGCTCCAGGGAGATCCCATAGTGGCCTTCCAGAATTTAAAGCGTGCATATAATCAGGAGGTAGACAGACATATTTTTTCATGGTCTGACAGTGATAGGATAAAGGGTTTCAAACTAAAAGAGGGGAGATTTAAATTAGAAGTTAGGAGGACATTTTTCACTCAGAGTGTGGTGAGGCATTGGCATGAGGCATTGGCAACCAGAAAGGTTGTGGGTGCCCCATCCCTGGAGGCTCACAAGACCAGGTTGGGTGGGACTCTGAGCAGGCTGAGCTGGTGGGCGGCAGCCCTGCCCATGGCAGGGGAGATGGATGATCTTTAAGGTCCCTTTCAAACCAAGCCATTCTATGATTCTATGAAGTGCATATTGCCAGCGTCTAGGGCCACCTCTGTCCCTCACTTGCACCATCTGTCCTTTGACCAATTTACCTTCTGTCTCCAGATTCCCACACGGAGAGGGGCTAAAGCATTGCTACACTTGCATCCTATGCTAAACAGACTTTGTATCACAATGGTTTCTGCTATGCCTCTGCACTGGCTGGTAATTTGAAAGGTGCTTTATGATCCCTGCAGAGTGAAATAAACTCGTGAGAGGTAAAGCCTTGAGCCTGAATAGTGCCATAAAGCTGTTTAACTTCAGCCAGTTAGGCAGTCTCAAATAGTACCCCCTTGGGGGCTGAGTACATTCCTGTGGAAGAGGAGACAGAGGATCAAGATGTTCTGCAGGCACTGTGCTACTATCAGTGTTGGGACTTCTGCTGTCAGTGCAGATCATGCCCTTTGTTCCTCCATCCTTAGCCTGCTGGTCTGTACATTAGTCACAAAGCCACTCTCCAAGATTGTGAAGAGGTCTTCTGACTCTTACTTGGATTTCCAAAGCATCTCTAAATCTGATCTGATCCTTTTCTGACTATCCCAGTATACCTGCTATTTTTTTCCCCCCTCAGTATCCAAGTATAATACAGGTAGTGAATTAATTGATGGTTTTTCTTCCCATAGCGGTACTGTCACATTTGCATTCTGCCTTAGATATTCATTATAAATAAGACACTAAAACTGAGGAAGCTGCAGGTGTTTTAGGGACTCTCTGACACACTTGAGAAATCTTCCCAGAAAAATATAAATTGTTCGCTTCTAAATTTATTTCAGATCAGAATAAAATCATTCTTCTGATGCTGTTAAATATAATGCAATTTCTAAAAAACTGTGGCGTGCTCAGCCAAGAAGCAACAATATCATTCCATATAGGCAAACCATTCCTGCAGAGTGTCTTAGAGATCCTTTGTAATAAGAGTAAATTATTAATATTAGATCTATAACCAAACTGTTTCAGGCCCATAGGAATGCAGGGAGAGAGCTGACTTCTTCAGTGAGAGCTGCAGCCATTGTTTTGGCAGCACTGAATCTAGATTTATGGTATTCCATTAAGAAGGAATGCATTAACTCTGCAACTGTCACCACTGCATTGATGTCAAAGGAAGTGCTCTGCCTGGCTTTGCTGACTTGATTGATGGAAAATAGTATATCAGTCTAGTTGCTCTCTCTCTGATGAGAAAGGCAAGTATCCTGGATCCCTGAAGCTAGAGCAAAACTCCATTTTTTCCCCCTCTCTTGGATAATTTTCATGCATTCTTTGGCCCTGGCCATGGAAAATGAAAAACAAGACTGTTGACTTTTTTCACATTGTCCAGAAAGGGAGCAACCCAATAGGCAGAGCAATGCAGTTGAACCCTTCTCCTTTTCCACTCCAGTTCAGTTCCAAGCTTGAATGTTGCACCAAGAACTACCACAATAGCAGGCCAAATTGAAATAGTGAATTCTAGTAACTACAGGTTCTAAGATAATCACAGGTTGAAACCCAGTCAAAATCTTGATTGCAGTGCAGAGATTTCTCACCATGTATCCACTCTCCCAGCAGGCTGCAAAAATATTGGATTCATCTCTGGCAAATACTTAAAATAGCACCTATTCCTGCAGCACATTAAAAAGGCATTTATTTTTGCAAAACAGGGAAGTCCTGCTATTGCTCTTGAGCAGACAGAGAATTAAGACACACAGGAAATGTCTAATAAGTAAAATAACCAGGGCCCATTCCCCGGCCCTGAGGCCAAGCAGCACAGCATGGTTCAGCTTTACATATCATGGTCTCTACTTTCCCTTCCCCACCCCCTCAAAATGAGGGTATTTGAGTCGAAATTGCCTGCTGGGAGTAGTCCCTGGCACATGCTCTCCCCTGAAGCATGTCTGTGTGTTGTCTGGAGGAGCAGCAATCAACACAGCCAGAGCTCTGGTGCTGGTGAGTGTGCAAGCAATTAGAGAGCAGGGACAGTCACTGGCCTGTGTGCTGCCCTGCTCCGTCTGGCAAGCAGACAGCTAAAGGAGCTGTGGGCCCTGTTATGGACCCATTAAGGACATGGCAACACAGAGACATTCAAGTCCATGAATTTTATTCTTGAAACTCTCCTCTAGCCCTATTGGCTACATTTTGAACAGCAAACTGCTCCAGGTGGGTAACATGCTGCATTGCTGCTGTGGTGATCTGAGGTGTTTGCCTTTTCTGCTCTGAAAGACCTTGGTCAGGGTGCCATTCGTGTCTCAGGAAACAGTGTACAGAAGAGATTGGATCCACGATGAGCTTGATCAGACCTGCGGATGAGATTCCCAGAGGTGTGTACACATGCATGCAGAACCCAAGAGATATTGCTGTGTAAAACCTTTCAGATCCATCTAACAAACACAGGCAGAGAGTTTTTGTACAAAATGGTATGTAAGAGGTGGACATGACAATAGAACATATTTTTCTGATTATTTTTCTTTGCATCAAAAAATAAATTCATATTACGGAAGATGTAATTTTATCAACATCTTGCCCATTGATGGTTTTGATTCCATCAGGATGTTTTCTGTTAGTTTTCTTCCTATGTTATTATTAGAAGTTGTCCCTGAAGACTTAAATGTTCTCTTTACAGAAATAATCTCCATAATTCATAATATTTTTGGCCTGAAATTAGACCTTCCACAAAGCCTTCCCATCTCAGCTGAAAGATTAGTCTCCCTACTGTCTTGTTTCACTGCCCTCTTCTGTTACTTATCTGCTCGTACTTCTCAGCCAGAGCTTTTGCGAAAGCAAGCGGCGTACAATGAACTCATTAATCAATGTTTCTGGAGTTAAGATGTAGGGAAGTCTCACCCTTGCACATCCTCTCATCATTGCTGTGCTTATCTTCATCTTAAATTGTTTTTTCAGACAGCCACTCACCTCGCTTGCTGTTTCTTGCTATGCCAGCATCACACTCTCTGTAAGAAATCACAAATAATGGCATGTAGCGAGGATCCCATTCCATTCAGCCAAAATAATCACTTGGAATTGTTACCTATATTTCCCTCACAGCCTCCTGAACAAATGAGTATTTCTAACACAAAATTTTACATTTTCTATCAGCCAGTTTTCATCCCTATCTCATGCTTTTATTAAACTATGTTAGTTTATTAAACTGTTAGCTATTGAACTAATTCAGTTCGCTGAGTTATTTCATAAATGATTGACAAAGATCATTCTGAAAAACCATCATCCCTTAATTCTTTACTGTCCAAAATGTATTTATATATTAGGTTTCTCTGAATTGCCCGAGTAAGAACCGAGACTGCAGCTTTCTGATGGTGCTACTGGAAGAACACTTATATTCACAGCATGTCAGATTCAGCATAAAAGATCATAAATGTAGCTGTGCACAGAACAGTTAAAAAAAAAAAGTCCTTTCCACAGCAGGGGGCATTTTCTTTGTATTTGCTGGGCCACCATCTTGCCTTTTTTAATGCACAGTCATCAGTGTTTGAGAGTCCCAGACAAAGTGATTCAGCAGTCTTAGGCAAAACATAGCACAGATGTGTTTGGTCAGTCTGGTGGTTAATTGATAACGTATCAGCTGGCAGCCTGAGGGGGAACCGGCTGCAGATGTCCCATACTGAGAGCCATGTAGCTGTGATGACCATTAGGAGTGCATTGAACTTCCAATTTTGTATTCTTGTAAAGAACTCTGATCACCTGATGAGCAGTTAAACATTCTGAAATAAATACGCTAAGCATATTCTCGACTATTGGATTTTATTATCAAAATCTGCAATTTCCAGGGACTTGTTTTTAATATAGCCATAGAAAGTACAGATGGAATGAAGAAGTGAAAGCTTTATTTGATAATATATATTTTTAATTGTTTGCATAAACCCTTGCAGGAAACAACTCTGCACCAGCCTAGCACGCACTCTCATCTTTCAGTTTGATTACAGGCATCCAAACAACCACTGGCAGGACTAGCAGAATGCAAGCATCTGCACGTCTGCATCAGTTTCTATCGCTGTGACAATTATCTGCATGAAACTGGTTCTATACAATAATACGCGCTCTACCATAACAGACCCAGTCAGTTTGCTACAATGACTCTTCAGAGGATTTAACTTTTTATTATCTCAAATCAAGAAGAAAGAAGCAATGTGACTGAATAGCTGGCTCTTGATCTAAAACATGTTTTATCCATTCATTTTTCAACAGGCTATCAAGACTGCGCTGCATAAAGTTTATTTTAGCTATCAAAAAAGCTATCAAGATGCGTTACTCATTTTAAGCAAATGTTCCTATTGTAGTGTCAGATTTACATGTTTTTCTGGCTCTGTCTGACTCAGATGAATTCTTCATGGAGATCAAAGTGATAAAGTTTCTTATATCAGAAAACACACTTAGATCAACTTGTAGTACTTCAACGAAAGCGAGTTTCCCTTGCTGGAGGAACTTAAAGTACGTGCATACATTTTGATATTCCTGATCCCAATCCTGTGATGCTCTCAGGCCCAAATACTCTGAGTGGCTCCAGAGACACAGAAAAAGTCATGCAAATATTCTGAAGTTGTCCCCATATAAAAACAGGTCACCATGATGAAAGTTTGACAGAAACTAAAATTACTTAATTTTCCCACCAAGAGCCCAATACATCATTCAGGATAATTTTTACTGTCTTCAGTGGGCTCTAGGTTGCACATTTAATGAGCTGTGTAATTTTTGGTATATCATAGCCATCTCCTACAGAATATTGCCCAAACTGTAACATATCTTCACACATACCTATTTCTGGAAATGAAAAGAAAATCAGGTAAAGAACTTTAAAAACTGTTTTTAGTGGAAAAAATCCAGATCTGTCCATCGGAACATTTTGTGAGAAGTTGTCTTTTACACAAATATTACAAAAGTTGGAGGATCCAGAATGGAAATGGCTGGGTTTTCCTTGGTTACTGAAATGTTGGATCTTCTGGAATTTTTTTCTTTCCTGTAAAATGGGTTGAGCTTGAAGCCTCACTCCAAGGTAAGACAAAAGCAAATGCCAAACACTGTTTTTTTCTTTCCCAAAACAGAATTTCTGTTTTTGATCCAGCCCTACCTGCACAAAACTGATGGCAGAATTGACCCCTCCATCTTCTATTTGCATAAGCTCTTTGATTTCATACCACATTATTTTGTTTTCCACCTGAGTTGATCACTGTAATTCATAATTTACTAGTCAACAATGTTTTCAAATAGCTAAATATTTATTCTAACATCTTATTAGCAGTAATGAAGACTATGGTACAGCTGTCTGATTTGTCCTCAACTAGCTTTTTCTACCACATGCTCTATAACTTCTGGAGGGAAATTTTCTTGGACACGCTTACCTAAGTGGGGCCCCTTTTGCAATTGCCACTTAGTAAGCACTTCTGTTCTGTCGCAAAACTTCAATTTCTCTGCCCTACATGCTACAGCAAATGGGCAAGCTTGAAGCATGCGGGATGTTCCATGCCATGATTAAAGATAATGTTGACCTACTGCAATATTGCCCAGACAAGTACCACCAGCCCACATGACAGAAATGTACTGACCTGTGCAAAGACAAGTTAAGTACTTGGCAAAATGGCAAAGTTAGAAAGCAATGTGTTGAAGGCATGTGTTTCAGTGGATTCCCAAAGTGCTAACTGTGAATGTCTTATGTGATGTGTGGATAGTTTAGATCTAAGCCCAAGAACAGTGTAAGTACCTGCATAGTTTTTCTTACCAAGTGGCTCTTAAGAATGACCAATGAGGACTTGAAAAGTTATGCTAAATAGGGATCAGCAAAGCTACTGCATGTTCTAAAGCACTTTCTTCTCTCTTCCAAACCTATTTCTACATCTGGCATTAAAACCAAGCCCCAGTGAGACTATCAGATACAAACCCCTGCCATCCAGATCTTAGCACTAAGTCCTACTCAAAGATATTTGTCTTTCACAACCTGGGAAGAAGCATCCCCTTTAAAGATGAGGGCAAATATGAGAATTGCAATAGAACAGATGATTTCATGAAATTTTCACAATGTTGAGATGAAATCTCATTGGAGACCCTTAGGGGATTTCTCTGCCTTTAAATCAGAATCTGAACCTCAGCCAAGGTTCAGCCTATAAGTTGAAATCCAAACCCTAATTTAAAGGTGATCTTGGGCCACATCTGTTCACCATCTTCTGAGTTTACATACTAAAGAAAACTCAAGTTGGCTTTGTTCTTTGTAAAGGTGATGTGCTGCTGCTTGAAAGGTGAAGAACAGAGTGATTTCATTTTATTATTATAGTAACTTACATTTATATAGTATATTTTCATCCCAGACGATCCTAAAGTGCTCTACAAACTATACAAAGGGATCTCTTAATCTACTTCTGAAATACAGCACTTAATGCAATAACACATAGTGGTTTAGGAGAGGATGTATGCCAGAAGTCTTTAATGACCACAAGCAGACAGGACCTTGGTTTTAAGTTTCACCCCAAACACGGTAGCTCTATCAGCACAGTCTCTTAAACTCCAGGCTGGGTCAGCAGTTCAATTCTGACTCCAAAGAGAGATTGCCACCTACTAAATCATGGACGCCTTGTTCAGCAGCACCGGCACATTCCACAGAACCCTTCTGCTCAAGCCCTCCTTGGCCACAAATCCCCTCTAACCTGTAAGATATGATATGCCTATGCTGGAAAGTGTAAGGAGTGGCAAAGCAGGGAGGAATATCAGAGAAAAAATGCTTGCCATCCAATCTATACTTTCTTCTTGCCAGACTGGTCAACCTGCCAGATCTACTTTCAGTTATCTTGTTTATAAAAAGCCCAGAAAGAAGCTTGCTTAAAACATAATACCACTGAGGCATAGTTGCTAGCACATAAAGGTTAATCCATAAATCACATTAATTCATGTATTGATCACATCATCTTCTTTAAAAATAAGCATAACAGCCCCTCTGGTAATATAAAACATGAAGGAAAAAACAAGTATACATCTCAAATGGTACCTGAATTATCTCTCTCCCCAGAAAACCTAGATTCAACTAATAACACTCACAATTCACTGTTTGTTTTTCATAGAGTGCATCTGCAAAAATAAATTTCTGAATCAACATGCATATTTTGATGAAAGTTATCAAAAACATTCTTTAAGCATTGTGGTACAACTCAGATTTATGTTCTAAATATTTTTTAATCACCAAACTTCTAGAAATATGCAGAGATGAAAAACAATCCAGGCAATACTTTTACAGTATATATGTCCTATCACAAAAGAGCAAATAATGAAAAAAAGTACTGTCATAATAACAGACAAGATCAGCAAACAAGGCCAAAAGAGGTTTCAAGCAACAAGGCTTACACTTACTAAAGGTGAAGGCTAAGTTTTTCAAGACTAAGTAGCAAGTTGGGAATTCTCATTTTTGGTTGCTCAACTAGGTAAAACTCTAGTTTTCACTAAAGATCTTGAATTTGGCACTCCAAATCACTTATCCTATTTTAATATTTTAGTTAGAAAGTGAAATAAAAGGAAATAATGAACTGTTTTGTGGATTGTATCTGTGATAAGAAAGTGGAAGAAGCAAATAAGTCTTAACAATTGCTGCAAGTTTTGAACTTGGCCATTTTCATTTCCCAAGTAGAAAGCCATGAGAATAATACAGGAATTGAATCCAATTGCACAACACTAGAAGACTACAACTACAATATCAGGCTAAGGCAGCTGCAGAAGAAGGATCCAAGAGATAAGCAGGAATAATGCTGGAACGCATAGAACTGAAGTCAGTCAGTCTCATTTCATTCCCTTCAAACTGATCATACACTTTTCCTGTAAAGTAATTTCATAAGAACTTAGCTTGGCCCCTCCAAAATTAAGAGTATTATAATACAAGAAACAATATCAAGTCAGCTTTTTCCTTGGTAAACAATGCAAAGCCTTAGTGTGCTATTAAGGTACACAATCCAATTACTAAAATACGTAAAATTGAAATAATAAACATGTAGTTTTGATTAAATGAGGTTATAAAAATTGTGGTAATAAAGTCAACATCTGAATCAATCATATTTATGAAAATTAAACTAGCAGAGCATGCATATATTACTTAAGCAAGCTAGCATTACCAAAGGATTCAACATTTATTAGGGAAAGTTTTGTTTTCATCTAAAATGATATCACCCAACACACGAGCTCCATCATCTCTTCAGTGCTAAGTAAGTGAGCTTAGTGGTAAATGCCTTTAGTAATTCTCATTGTTAACTACTTCTTATCATGGAAATTTTCATTACTTTTGGTGCTGCAAAGTATTAAAATCATCACAATTTTACCCGAGCAAACAATGACTATCATTTTTTGCATACAGAAAGAGCAAAGGAAGGCCCATGATGCCGTCTGCCTTACTCACACTGAACACAGCAACGCTCTTTCTGAGCTATGAATACCTGTTTCTATGAGAGACTGCTTCTAGCTGATGCTGTTTGGATTTTAGCCCTGAAGTTTTCCCAGTTTCCAGACTTCTGCCTCTGTTGGCTGCAACAGAAAAGTAAAATGCAAAATCAAAATTTCAGGTTAGTCTTTGCATTCCATTTGGAAAAATGCATTCATAAAAATGAATATTTAGAATCTGAATGATCCAAAACATATGGAGCGTGGATAATTTTCTCCCATGTGTTTCCATTTCTATCCCGAGTTTGCTTCATACGCAAAAGCAAAGGATCATATATAATGCAAATGGTAGTAAGAAGAAATGCAGAATCAAGTCTTAGAACCCATCATGTGTAACAACACCTTGAGGGCCACTGTCAATTGCTGAAAGAAAAAAAGGGTGTCTGCTGCCTAGGGATGCATATTTGCTCCATTTATGGCCCTTCTGCTTCCTTTATTAGCCCAAATTGACACATTTTCCTTGATCTCTTTCTCCTGCTCCAGAGATCCATTCAAAGGTTATTTTCCCGATGAGGAAACAAGTCTTTAGGCAGATTTGTTATCCTGAATTTAGCAACTATGAGGCTAATTCATCCCTCTGCTTGCAGAAGAGATATCTGCTCATCTGCTGGCCACCACAGTTGTTTTGTCTAACCCTTTCCTGTAGCCTCTGGCAACAGATTTGTGTCTCCAGTCTTTCTATCAGACAAGTTAGACTATCTCCTCTAAACCTTGACCAGTGATGTCCAATTGCTTGAGGGTTTAAAACAGTTAAAAGGGATGTGTTTTTTTCTTTCTTCTTAGTAGCTGCTATTAGCCTTATCCTTATGTTTCAGTGAGTTTTCTCCCAGCAGGGAAACTGCCTGCTGCAGGGTGCTTTGTTGCTTTCAGAAATCTCTAATTAGGTCCCTATCTGATTTAACAAGAAGTCAGTCCTGTCCCCAGTCATCCTGAAAGCTTTACAAATCTTTGCTTTTTGAAGATCCCAGTGAGAAAACAGCTTCCCACCTATCCCACAGCTAATCTTTTCCACTTGCTTTGAAGGTGTTTACTAATACTCTAACCTCCTATCTAAATAAAATCAGAGCAATTACATAGGAAAACACTGTAACATAAATTTCCATGCTCAAAGGATGGTTGGGAATGGTTACTGAGGGTAAGGCCCTGAACTGGCAATAACAGGGTTCATAAGGCAGGTACAGCTCCGCTAGTGCTTTGGCAATGTCAGGATATTATTTGAATGTCAGAACCCTTGTTTTTCTTCTGTTTTTTTTTTTCTTTTTTTTTTTTTTCAGACTAATTTATTTTATTTTAATTTTTATTTTAATTTCTTTCATTTTAGTCACTCCTTGCTTAGGAAGTACAGTAGGAAAATGGAAGGAGCAGCTGTTTGAAAGCTGGAAACACAGTCTGGAAATTGAGACCAGTAGAATACAGGCACTGATTGTGTGCTTGAGATCCCCCTGGGCTTTTAAAAGGAAATGTAACATTTCCAGAGTCTGAAGAGATTATTTCTGTACATATAACACAAGTGGGATTAAGAACAAGAAGTTTCTCTGATAGCAAAAACTGAAATAGCAATACTGATGTTTACCCCCCTTAAACTTCTTTCATGGCTTTCATCCCCAAGGACAGTCCATCTTGGCTCAGTGATTGCCTATGTGGCCTGCCTTTCTGTGCAGTTTTCAGCTCAAGTCACAGACCAGATAAGATTCTTTCACAAAGTCATACAAAACAACTTATGAGAGGTGCTGGGTGCCCTCCTCTCACAGGGCCAGGTCCATAGCAAACTAGAAAAATGAGTATAAAACACAAAGAGTGCAGGAGAGCAGGAAAAATGTCAGCCTGTGCTTTCCTTGTTGTCACATTCTTCCCTCCAGGTCCATCACTTGCTGTCCACGACAGGAGGCAGAGCAATACAGTCAGACCTGATGTGGTGTTTATTCTTACACAAGACCACAATTCAAAGGGAACAATTTTGCATAAATTGTTTCACTGCAACTATACAGTCATTCACACACAAAACAAATTGCAGTACTTACACTAATAGCCACATTTCCAAGTGCAAACTTTAAATTTTACAAAATTTATTCTCCAGTCAATTCTACCAGCTCAGTTTAGTGCAAACAGGGGGGAAGAGCTGGAGACACAGCTGAGAATACTGATTATGTCAGAAAGAACTTCAGCTCTAGACACCTCTGAGAAGAAAGACCCAGAAATAGCTTTCATTGCTATGACATAACAGTAAATGCTGAAATCCATCATGAATGCACCTGTATCTCACATCTAGCTATCACTGGGTATCTTGTACCAGAAATTAATAGTACAAAAAGCTAAAAAAAAAAAGCCACCTAAATTCTAAAAGACAAATGTATTGAATGGTTATTATTGTGAAGGTCAGTCTCTTCTCCCAGGTAACTAGCAATAGGATGAGAAGGAATGGCTTCAAGTTGTGCCAGGGGAGGCTTGGGTTGGGTATTGGAAAAATTTCTTCTCAGAAGGAGTGGTGATGTTTTGGAAGAGGCTGCTCAGGGAGGTGGTAGGATCACTGTCCCTTGGAGGTGTTCAAGAATCATGTAGACGTGGCACTGAGGGACACTGTTAGTGGGCATGGTGGGGGGATGGATTGACAGACTAGATGATCATAGTGATCTCTTCCGACTTATGTTCTTTATAAGGCCAAAGCCCTTGCTTAATATTGAATTCGAATAAGACAAAAATTCAAGGATTCTGTCATCTATGACCTGGACTGTGGAAACCAGTAGCTGAGTGACTGAGCTAGAAAAGGCTGTTAGATGCATTCTAAAGAATGAATTTGTCACTTTTCCTCATTAACTGCTTGATGCCATCAGAAAGCACTTTATTTGCCTCACTTGACTTCCTCAGGACTCTGTGCTGGTCACTGGTACAGAGCTCGTTCCTCTGCCAGGCTGCAGGTGCCACCAGCCTCGATAGGCTGCCTGCCTTAATCAGGCCTCTCTTAGCCTCCTCTTTGGATACCCAGCTGATTCAAGCTTCCTGAGCACATCCGTTAGGTGTGATGTCCACACACTGGGGCCACGGCCCTACAGCAAGCCCTGGGAGGCCAGGTGGGCTGGGACAGTGGGGCTCTTGGCCAACACAGTGCTGCTGGCAGCCGCCCCATGCAGGTGACGGTCTGGCAGTGAAGTTGTGCTCCATCTGATGTAATCTGTCACTCTGTGGCCGTCCAAATATGCCTTTGCCTGTGACAGAGCATGTGTGTGGTTAGCACCCTCAAGGCTGTCGCTGTTAGCAGTATTGCTAACGTGGGCTCAGCACAGCTGGCCAAAATACTCCTGGAACTTTTGCCAAGATCGCATCCAGCTTTCTAATGTGCGCATATCTCTAAATATCAAAGCTTATCCTAAAAGCAACACTGTGACATCAGCGGTGCTAAAGAGGACTGTGAAGATGTTGATGTGCAAATGAGCAGTCTGGCTAAATCTCAGGTTAACTCTAATTTGAAAGCTACTTGGTATAGAAATTGTTGGACGCAGCAGGTCACTCCTTCGGAGCTTGTTTCTGCATGTCAATGCACAGCATGCGCTTGTGATGACTGAGGAGGTAAGCTAGCAGTAAGCTGGCGGGTGGCTCTTTTGGGGAGGGTCTCCATGAGAACTGAGATTTAATTTTGGGGGGTATGAGGTCTGTGAGTAAAGACACGGCAAAATTCCTGCGTACTGAATGTGCAAACTGACAGTGCAGTAGATGTGAGATTTGTCACCTGGCAATGTTTTGGAAGCACTGTGGGTACATTGCAAGGGGCTCGCACACATGCAAGTCACCTGTTTGATTTAAATCAGAAGAAAAAGGCAAAGTATAAGGCTAGCTCATCAGCACAATAAAAAAAACCTGGAGATGTATTCACACATTAAAGCTATACGCAAGTCACCTGTGAGAGTGAGGAGCCAAAAAGAAGGGCTGAGAGGGTATACTCATTCGTGATGTAACAAAAGCTCTGTGAATGCTCAAAGAAAACAAGCAATCTATTTAAATGTATTGGGTCTGTTAAAAACTTGCATTCTGCATTAAGGTGATAACAAGAAACAGTGACATTTTGCTGCCTGACTCTCACGTCCTTCTAAGTACATTGTATTATTGCCAAATGGCGACAAACAAAATTGAACATTTCTCCAAAGGTCGCATCTATCACAGCTTTTATTTTCTCATTTGATTCAGTGTATTAGGGTCTTGTTATTTATTCTATTTTATCTGCTCATTGAAGTAAACTATTCCTTCTCTGGATAGAAACCAAATGTTATTTAGAGAGTTGAGTGAGTATTTCACAGCAAATAGCCTATCCAGCCAGGTCAGATTTTCTTTCTGGTCATTATTTGTTTATGATCAGCTTGCTATTTGTTATCTCAAATTAGAGGCAGTGCTTCAGCCTAGATCAGTGGAAGATTCAGGCTGCCAGGCACGAAATCATTGTACTTCAACAAGTTATGGCAAATGAAATTATTGCCAGTTGAATCTGGAGTATATTCTTCTGCACATTAGCAGAAAAGCCTCCAAACAGGACATTGCAGCTATACTTGAAGTCTGCATTTCACCTTAATTATGACTATCGCTGCTCACAAGGCCACGCTATAAAGGAAAACAGACAAATTTGTAGCACCAAGTACAGATTCAGACAAAATCTCTTTCCCACAGTAATAAGCATTAATTTGATAGCTATACCACTGCATGCAAGGATGAAGTTCCAACTTAGAGCCTGAGCTGTGTTCACTATAACTCCTTTTATGTATCCTTTTTGGGTACCATTACAGATCTTTCGCCTAGAGCCTGGATGTTATTTTTTTTTCCCTTTAGTTCTGCTTATGGAATGAATAGAACAAGAAGATCTTCTTTTAGAAAGGATGGCTTGGTCTTTCACAGAGGTCTTGAGCACCTCTCTGGTTGTGTAGGCAGAAAACTTCAGTGAAGTCATAGGTTTCTGACCTGACCCCAGAGCAGAGCAGAATGCACCATCTCATCGCAGAGCAGCGTGCCCGGCTGTCTGTGGGAAATGCCTCAGATGAGAACACGCAGAGAAGCAGGGTTCAGTCCCTGTTTCTCCCCAGAGAAACTCTGCCCATGGGAATTTCATCAACGTGTGCTTTTGGGGTGGGAAAATAGCAGGCAGTGTCTTCCATTTGGAGTTAAACGTCGTTATTGTGGAAAACCAACAAAAATCCCTGGAGACAAAAGCTGGCTTATGAAACACACACTTTGAGAAATTCAAAAATAAGTATCTACTGCATACAAAATGGTACTGCATTTTTTTACCCTGCCATCCTTAGACCAAGCCACAGCCTAGCTGCAGAAACCACTCAGCAACAATCCCAGTTCTTTGAACGCCAAAAGGGGATCTCTTATGGGAACATCAGGATATTTAAGTTCATCAGTTTTCCACCTATATGCAAGACAAATGCCCACCTATGATACGGCTGTTAAGAGCACCACAGAGCACTGACAGGTAAGGCAGTGCAATCATAATGGTAGCAAGCAGTGACTTCACTTTTAGGGTCTCACTGATTTCTTCCACGCACCTAAGGCTGCAGGGGATGACAGAACACTGCTCAGCACGGCCACGTCTGCAAATGTCACCAACAGGTTGTTCTTATTTACCTCTTCATCTGTGAAAAGTTTAAATAGGGCAGTTTCCTAACTGGGACCCTGCAAATCCTGACTTCTAGATATTTAGTATTAGGCCACCAACTTTTAAGTTGAGCTGATTTGTACCTTTTGCACTTTTGAGACATCCAATCACACAGTTATACGATGCAGAAGTCGACTTCATTCCTCATGTTGACTGTTTCCTTCAAAATTATGTTTTCATGGTAGAATCATAGACTCACAGAAACGATTTGGAAAAGACCTCTAAGATTATCTTTAGGATATGATTTTTATACAAAAATCCCAATACTTCCTGTAATAGCCATATTCCAATTTGAATTGCACCCCCCAAAAAAGAAAAATCAACCACGTGAGAAAAATTAATGCCCTACTGAAATAAATAGCAAAATTTCCATTAAATCCGTAAGTATTCAGATTTTCTGAGTTGCTTATGGTAGGAACGTGCCCAAGTGGCACATCCCAAGTCAAAGAAGGAAAGAAAGATGTGCACATGTATCAGTTGCACCCACAGCGGTTTTTCTCCTTCACACTCATAACAGTACAATACATCTCAGGTCTGCCTTACAGCACAGCCGATTAATATGCCTAATGCTGCCACGATCTTCCCATGCAAGGAAGGAGACAAGGAAATTCTTTAAGATAAGGATTTTTTTTTTCCCAGTATTAAACAATTTTTAGTAAATACCTTGGCAATATTCCTTTAGTACAGTACAGATTGTTTGCCTTTATGGCATGCAGTAAATTAGTAGGACCTACACACTGTTTTTTATTACTTTGGGTAGAAAGATCACAGCCTTCTCAATGTAACTGAGCAACTGTAAATTACTGTTAACAACAACATGAGAGAGAAGGAAGTGGAAAACATTAATGCTTGTTTTCTGTTCTTCCTTTGTGGATTTTGGGAAGGGAAGCTTTTAAATAAAATGAATAAATGAAATGAAAGAGAGACTAATGGGTTGGAAGCTCTGCATCTCTACCAGGGCTGCTGAGGACTTTGTAGCTCACCATCAAAGGAATTCTTTGCAACTCGTGAGGTTGTCAGCCATTATGTTGTTAAAATACATTTTTCACAAATGCAAATGTATTTTGAAATCTTTTAAAGTCTGGAGTCATAAAAACAAGGTCTCACAGAGCATAGATTTTAACCAAAGTTACTCTATCTTGTTTCCACAATAATAACTTGATTATCTCTACTGAAATACAAAGCTAACTGGGTGCTGCAACTCTTTTAACAGAAAAGCAACTGGTTTATATTTAGGCTGGTATCAGCATGCTTCCCAGAGAGAACACTTACAACATGCAGGATACGGTTTTGGGGATGTTTCACCAAACTGAAGATACGTTTCAGTTTGGATCTCTCTTTGGATGAGAGAAAAGAGAATCCCCACAGAAGTCCATGAGTGTGGCTGTATACAGAATCACTGTTGATAAGTGGAGGATCAGACCCATACTGCTGGAAGGCAAAGGCTTGCAATCTCACACTGATCTGAGGTGGCACAGACAGATCTCAGCTGTTACAACAAACAGATTTTCAACAGCAGTGAAATATCAACTCCTCTGGCAAGGAACTTCTTTCCAGCAAGTCTGGGAAGTTCAACAGTTGGTTTTGAGGAGCTGGTGGCCACTGTCTACGTATTTTATATACGGAGTTCTCCCCAGACTAATTGCAGTGTGCTCCTGTGTACAGAAGCCCCAGGAGGAAGTCTGTCACCCTGAGCACCGCAGCTGCTGCCCAACTCCCACCAACCTCCAGAGGCCAACCAGGGGCAGCAATGGGCTCCCCACCCTGCATGGCTTCACACTTCAGTACCCAAACAAATGCATCTTTCTGAGCTTCCTGGAACCCTCTTCTGTCTTCATCCATTTCTTAGGTGTCCGTATTTGCTCATATTGCTTCATGTCACCGCCAAGGTGGACAAGGCAACATCTTCAATGTACTCTGCATAAGCCTTCTGTCTGTTGCTGCTCTTTAAACAGACAACACAGCATGTGTAACAGCTGTGTGAATATTAGGGGCTGCAGAGTACGAGAAAACAGAAGTGCAGTTCAAATGAAGCAGAAGGGCTAAGGGAGACAAAGCGTGCCAGTTAACAAGAAAATGGAAAGGAAAACTAAAATCAGTGGTGGCTGAATCTCAGGTTGGATATTAGAAAAAAGCTTCTTCTCAGGAAGAACAGTGGTGCATTGGAACAGGCTGCCCAGGGAGGCGGAGTCAACATCGCTGGAGGTGTTCAAGAAATGTGGAGACATAGCTCTGAGGGACATGGTCGGTGAGTGTGGTGGGATGGGTCAGTGGCTGGACTAGATTATTTTAGGGTTTTCTGCCAGCCCTAGTGATTCTATGATTGTTTTTAGGGATGAGAGTGATGTGTCTCTGTGGATCATGGACACGTACATTTATGTGTGATAGAAGAAGCCAGAAGACCACATGTCAGACTGACTGTCGGAGGAGGCAAGAAGAGATTGTATTTTTACAAACTGGTCCAGAGGCAAACAGCAAAGTTTGCCAGAGAGGGAGAAATAAGAATCAGCAATAGGATAAACAACAGAAGGCTTGGCTTACGCAGAGTACATTGAAGATGCTGCCTTGTCCACCTTGGCGGTGACATGAAGCAATATGAGCAAATACGGACACCTAAGAAATGGATGAAGACAGAAGAGGGTTCCAGGAAGCTCAGAAAGATGCATTTGTTTGGGTACTGAAGTGTGAAGCCATGCAGGGTGGGGAGCCCATTGCTGCCCCTGGTTGGCCTCTGGAGGTTGGTGGGAGTTGGGCAGCAGCTGCGGTGCTCAGGGGCAGGGCACCCCAATGGAGGGTTTCCCACCCTGGATCACAGCTGTGTTCCACTCAACCTCAATTTTCACCCTCAGCCCTCAGAGCACCAGAAAAGCAAAGACTCCAGTGCTTTGCAATGCACACTGGCATGGTCTGAAGGGGCTAAAGACAAAATGCATTTCTGCCTGCTATTTGTATCCTTAAGCGTAAGATTTTATTACAGCTTGCTGGATAGCTGCGTATTTTACCAAACCCTTTAAAATAATTCCAAGAATTTGACACATTGGTCTCCAAGAAGAAAGCTAAGAATTCCAAGAGGTGTTTTACATGCTGTGAAATTGCAGGTTCTTTCCTTTGTTCTAAATTTACTAGTAATTAATTTCCTCTAGCAATCCCATATTTGAATCTTGGCACTATAAAACGGAGGGGCTGAACACAGGCCTTCAAAGGCAGACAGCTGACGGACTAACGCAGAGTGCCCTGTAATAATGTAGATCTTATTTTTTGAGGAGGTGTTTGGGTAATGTTTCTATCGTAGCCTAAGTGAAAAACTAGCATCTGGCTGGTGAAATAAATAAATGAAAGCCAAACAGGGATTTACAGGGAAGAGTTTATAACTATATTTAGCATGCTTGAGAGAATGATACATGTTTTCCTCAGTCCAGCCTTCCACCCTATTTTTTCAGGCACAGAGACGCTAACCTATGTTTACTTTTCAAGCAAAAGGGGAAACAGTGTAAGCAGTGAAAAAACAGACTCATCACGCTTTTTGGAGTTACCAGGGTAAGACAGAACTTCATGATTAACTTTCCCACGTCTAACATAGGTATTGTGCTCAAAACTCACGTACCTCCATGATACACCCCTGACTGTATACCTATCACCCCAAAGTTTGTGAGATTGTTAATGCAGAAAGAATCTAGTTTATCATTTTTAAGATCTTCCCAGCTGCAGCAGGTTTACTTTGAAAGTGCTGACAGCAGTTTCATCAATACTTCATGGGTTCTATTTCTCCCAATTTTCTGGTTTTGTCTCCATCAGAAAAAGCTGTGGTTTTACTGCTTTCTTGATTCAGAAGAATAGCAAACCATTGGCCAGGGTGAAATAAATGGAGAAGTAATGCACTTTAAAATGCAAACGATACTGAAGTACGGTGCTCTTCAGTGCTTGAGGGCGAGTCCCACCATCTGCTCTGGCTGTGGCTAAGGCTGACCTCCCTTTGTATTAGGGGAAAAAAAAGTAACTGTGCAGATCAAAAGAAGTTTAAACAGGGAAAACCTAACTCCCAAAATTCGCAGGCTGCACACAGCTTCTGCACACAGAACAGCGAGCATCCACGAGGAATTTATTTTATTCTGAGGTGATGAGTATTTTACAGCCCAGAGAAATCCTCTTTGGTGAACCCTTCAGCTCTGGGATCCTTCTCACTCACACACCCGTGTCTGCTTCACAATCCCCTCTATGTATGCTCTTCATCAAACCAAGGATGAAAGCCACCAGCAAGCAGAGGGAAGTCACTTTCTTCCAAATTTCCAGGTATGAGCTATTTGTGCAATTCCCACCCTCCGGCATTAAAGATGCTCAGGAAACACACCAGACCGTTGGTCACCATTTGCATGTTGACATCTTTGCAGGGAAAGGTGCTGTTTCTAAGTCATGCTCCCCCTTCTCACAAAGCAATTTTTGACTGAGACTGCTAACTAAAAGGAATCCAGTAGTTTTCCTGCAAGTAAATAGCTCGTTAATGCTGGGACTAGGGCTTATGTGCAAAGACTGTCCTATGCAAATCAGAGCTGATGAGCACTTAACTAATCTGTTTACAGACCAGAGCTGCTGGGCAGGCCTCAGCGATTTTCTATCAAAGCAAAGAACCATTCTTTATGGGCATCTGGTTGTCCCTGAATTGGTAGTTTAAGCATATACCCTTGCTTCAAAGAAAGATCAAAGGATTTATTACTTCTAAATGAGTGCATTATTTCCACTTACTACTTTCTTGTTTGCAATGTGTTATTAACAGCACCATGGCAGGGTTACCTCCAGACTTGAGTTTCTCATAGATTCCAGAACGCTACTTTAGATGGTATATATAGCCAACAACATGCAGGCTGTTACATGGATGGAGAAGGAAGTAGAAAGCATATTAGAGCAGCCAGTTATGGAAAATGGATTAAAAAAACAAAGCAGCTACAACTTAACATACAAAAGTGGCAAATGATCATTTGAGCTTTAAAAGAACACAATGTGTGTGTTTCAAAATGACAGCCACAGTTCTGCAGACAGAGCCAGTTCTGGCTCCTCCTCATATGAAAAGAAACACACACATCACTCCTGCTCACAGCAAAAGCCGAGATACCGCAGACGTGAAGTAGCACAACGATGGTTCAATGAACAAATTCCTGCTACCCCATAAATGCCTACCATCCCCATCCTTTTGGCTTACTGTTTATAGCTCCGTTTACTTATTAAGTCTGGAAGAAACAAGGGAGACACATTCATTATGTGCTTTCTGGCACTACTGGGAGCACATGGAAAGCAAGTAAGACCTAACATCTTATTTACACTCACACTGAAGGCCCACAGTTAGCTCAGGCACAGAGCTGAAAAGGGAATTTTCAAGAGGAAGTGCAGAAGTAGATTCCAGGCAGCAAGGGCCAAGGCAGACAAAGTTGCCAAAACTATAGCCACAAGTGGCCCATGGGAGAATTTGGAGAGGCTGGTGTGATGTTTATTGCTCAGACTTCAGCGTTGGGTGGTGCAATGGGGACAGGAACTGCATTCTGCTGCCTGGGAGCTCAGCAGCGGTATCTAGAGATATCTGTGGACTTGGCATCTCCACCTTTATCACAGTGCCAGAGGGAGCCCATTGCAGTCCCTATCTGTTTTACAAGGAGCCACCTCACACCGATAGGCCTGGCAAGACACACCGGCACAGGGTCTGCTTAGTTCTCCTCTTTTTATTACACCCAGACTCAGTTTGCATCCACATCAGCTAGCAGTTCCCTATCTAGGACAAGCAGAAATAAAAAGTGTCGTAGAATTGGGGGTTGGGAACACAACCTAGTGGCCCTGCAGGAAGAGCATCATGTTGGTTTTAGCTCCTGTGATAGATGTAAACCTACTGATCTCCACTGGTTTAGCAGTGTTGTTCTCCCTTTCTCCTGGCAGGGACCAGACGTTGGCTATTTTTTAGCATTAACTGCAAAGACAACCCCAGCAAAGTCAAAGGCAGTGATGGAGTAACGTAATAGCCCAGTTTAGTGTCTGCACCACAGCTCAGAGGAGTAACAAACTCAAACAACTGATACGCGGCAGGCTTCTGGTTCCATGCAATCCATAGCTGCAAACAAGCAGAGCTTGCATCGAAGCCTGACTGCACAGGAATCCATGCATGTCTTAAATCCACATATCTGAAGCTCCAGCTTCCATCACCATTGAGTGGCATCAGTTAGCCTTCCTTGTGGGTTGCAGACTGATTGGAAGCCTGGTGTTATTATTACACAACACCAACAATTCACATCACAGTTAAACATAACAGACAGCAAATGTTTATCAGCAAAATCCAGTCATACATAGTACAGATATAGATACTAACACATAAAGGCACTGGAAATAGCTACTCACAGGCTAGAAGACTTTTTTTTTTAGTGTACGTAATTGTGTAGAGAAAAATGGAACTAGAATATTTAACCAAAAACATATCAGTATGGCATGTAAGGATACAGCACTAAGAGACGTGATTTAGTGATGGCACTGGGGAGGTCAGGTGGATGGCTGGACTTGATCTCGATGCTCTTTTCCCACCTAGATGATTCTATTCTATGGTTCTATGATTCTAAAGCTATCCAGAACGTGTCAGGAATATAGTGGAAAGCTGGGGATCTGAAAGATAGCCCTTGAAAAGTCCACAGTTGTGTGAATTACAGGAGACTGAGCAGATAAGATGGTTCAACAGAACCATCAGGCATAGGATACACCCTGGGCATTGTGCAAACAGAGGAAGAAGCAGCAGATGATGCCAAGATGATGCTATAAAACAGACAAAAGCAACAACATCCAATACATTAGCTTACTAAATATTGGTCATTGAAGTTGAACAGCATCTACAGTCATGGAAAAATAGGCATGAAAACTGGAATCCTCCTATTGTTAACCACAAACCATCCAGTTTAGGTATTGCAAACAGCCTACACAACACTCAGTTCAGGCTAGCTGCCCAAGTATTCACCAAGATTCCCAGGAAAGTCTCTAGGACAAAAGAGCTGCAGATATGTAAGCAAACTGCAGCTGGCTCAGGTGTGTCTGCAACCAGTGATTACAGCCCAGTTAACACTGTGGCATCATCTGGAAGAAGGCACTAAGAACAAGTATAATATATATTATTATAAGTATTAAGTTACTTTACAAATCCCTTTCCAAATCACTATTACTTTTGTTTAATTGTCTGTTTTTTCATTTGAATTTCAACACAACAAATTTTCAATATACAATTAATTTCTTTTCTTAAAATACTGTAGGGATTGAAATGCACTGTAACAATACTTGCTTTTCTTTCCAGGGTAGCTGTATTTCAGGTATGAGCAAACTTACCTTTGTATCAGTGGCATGATATCAGCACTCCAAGTCTTTTTGAAATCAGTAAAATTCATAGAACATATGTTAGCATATTTATTATTTCCAGGCCTAACATTTAGTTTACTAAGCAGAACACTGTTATCACCAATGAGAGGCTCAGCAACACCAAATGAAGAAACACACTGAGCTACCTCCAACCTGAAATGAAAATCAAGATCTCATTTCAGGCCAAGGTCAAAAGGAAGAGTTGGGTGTCAGCACAGAAAGAGCCAGACGGCTTTTTATCATACAGTTGCTATAAGAAGACATTTAGTACTTTAAAAAGGTTTATCCACCTGTTTCAATTTACTGCAAGCGCTCACAATCTCTGATGAATACGACCACCAACAAAAAATCATTGCCATATGGATGCCTAATTCTATGTCATACATCTACTGAGTGCACCAGCCATAAAAATACTCATTCTCTGTCCACCTAAGAAAATTTTCTAACTGTTGCTATTATTCTTATTGGAGAAAAAATTATGTGCAACTGTGCCAGCGGACAGGACGGTCTGTGACAAATCATATACAGAAAGCAACAAATCTTAAAAATACCAGCAGCCTTTAAAGACCATACATCCATTATGCTATTGCACAGAATGTCAAACACGTCTTGTAAGCCTGCGCTTTTCTAAAACGCTGCTTATTCATTTGTAGACCTTGAATTAAATTTCTCCCCTGCAGAAGTATAATTTTTCAGTTTTGCAAGGCTTGCAGCAAGTTCTAAGAACTTGATACAGAAGTCAACAAAAAGGCTTCCCTTTGTAAAGTCCCATGACTTTGAGAGGATCCTACTAATCCATAAATCTAGAACGCTGCAGAGGGCCCAAGCTCCACGCATTGCTTCAGTGAGCCATGAAAACACAGCAGAGACCTCTACACTGCATCAAAGTTTCTACAACTTGTTAGACAGTTTCCTCTTGTAAGACAGAAAATATTCTCAGCTTTTCTTGAGCAAAATGAATTACATCTGGTTTTATATGGAGAAGGAGACAGTAATGATGACGCAAAGGCAAATCAAAAGCAAGAGGGACCACTCCAGTCTCAAAGTACCCTTTGAGTAGGGTCTGGATAGTTTTGATCTTGCTGATCAAGATGGAGAACTAAGATTGCAGAAGGACATCGATTACATAAATATCATAGCCCTTGTACAACAGTTTTCTCTGCCTGCTCCACGAACAGGCTCAGTCTTTATGTTCTGCAGATCATTTGGGAACATCCTTTCATGTCAGCTGTAACATTTACACAGCTGAAAAGATGGGCAGCTCTGTTCTCAGGCTGGAAGTGACAGCAGCTGTTCTGTGCCCTCAGCAGCTCTAATCATCTGCTGCAGGACAAGGCTGGGGCACAGACTGGCAATATCACCTCCAGCAGCTCCAGCTGGCTCCTTCCTTTCATAGTCGGCACCCCAACTTTTCAGAATCCTGATGCCATCAATGTGGCGCAATCCCTGCCTGAGAGATGCCCTGAAGCTGCATCTTGGCCACATCTGCACTGGAATTACACCGCCATTCCAAAAATGCTGTGAAATCCTGGCAGTATTGTAGTTAAAGGCAACATTCTCATTGATTAAACCAGAGCCAGACTATCACATACAATACTTTTACTTGGTCAGAATGCCTCCTCTTCCACCCAAGACTTGTAAGAGCCATAAACAAAGTTAAAGCAACATCATACTCAGGAGTTTTAATAGAAGGCCTCCTCTGTTAAACGACCACCAAAAATAGTTGCTTAAGATGGTTTATACAGAATCATAAATGAGAGAAGGTTGCTTAGGTATTTTTTTAAAAACCATCACTACTTTTATTGGTTGACAACGTTTTCCTGCTAGTCAATAAATGCATTTGATATAGGTGAATTTCCAAGTAAGCATGATGGGAGGGCTAGTTTAACATTCCAAACAACTTTAAAAGAAGTTACCTCAAGTTTCCCTTTGGGACATTTATAAAATATGCAGCTAATTTGCTGTACCTAATTTGTGTGTATGCACTGGGAAGTAATTAGTGTAGAAATTTAACCAATTTCACTGTCTTTCTGTTCAGCTCAATAAATTGCTGTTTTCAACACCTGTTTCTGGCAGTGACAACAGTTTTAGTACTTGCTTAAATTCCATAGGCCAGAAGTATACCCCATGCAGAGCAAAAGATGCATTATACACACAGGCAGATGCAGAATAGATGTAGCTAGCTTGAATACCACCACCACTATATGTATCCAGTAATACAGTATTCCCCTGCAGAATTAGGAAAAAATATGTGTATTCTACCAGAAACTGTATTACTGGCTTCAGGTATTGGACATTATTAAAAGTTTCAAGGCACTTTCCACAGTAAGATTTATGTTAAAAGTTATTTCTAACTTTGCCAAACGAACTGCTTGGTCTAAAATTTTACATGCTGGCTGTCTGCCCTGAAGCTGGCTTTTGTTTTGTTTTGTTTTTGTTTTCAATTTCAGCCAAAATCCTCCTCTAAGAAACAGATCAGAAAACATTTAATTTTGTTGGTTTGCCAAGAGAGCATTCTGCCAGTCTCTACTCCAATGTGAGCTTCAGAGTAGGAATTTAAAATTTGATCAGTGGTTGTAGGAGAGGAGAAATGGACCCCAAGAAGCCTGAGTTACAAGCCTTGAGGAGAAACATACAAGTAACTTAAAGTTTTTACATGCTTAACAAAGACTTTACGATTTCAGAAACTGAAAGTTTTAAAGGGTCTGTCTCACTGAACATATTCTGTTCCTTATGGCTCCTAACATTTATACGTGCATGTACCATACTAAGAAAGCAAATGATATGCTTCCTGCAAGCAAACACACGGACAGAAACTGCTGCACCAGGCTGGGCTGGACACTAGAAGGATGCATCTATCAGAAATTGTCAGCAGTCCTGCTACCAGACAGCTCTCCAAGTCAAATACAGAGGAGACTTAATCAGACCTCCCTCTCCTACCATTCCTTGTCTCATTCATTGTAAAAGTGCCAAACGAACAAGGATCCTATCAGCAAAAGCATCCTTGTAGTCTCAAATTCATTATGAGACTGGGTCCATCCTTTGGGTTGTGTGAGGCAGGAATGCTGTAGGAAAAAAAACACCTCTATCAGTGGTTCCACATTTGTGCGTTTTCCAGCACCCACGTGGCTGACCTGGCAATTTTAATAGTTTTTATTGCAGATAGTTTTGTGTCTGATTTCAAGGAATGAATGGAATCAATAGCTTTATCAAATGAGAGAAGAACAACTATTAAAATTAGGATTGCTCCTGGTAGTCTTCAACATGTACGACATTAACGAGCCCCTAAGCTCTGAATAACCTGGGACATCATAGTCTTTGAAGGAAACTGAAAGGATACCAGATCAATCTGTAGTTTAATGACTTTATATAATGCTACTAACAGGTTAAAATGTAATGTTCAAGTTATCTGAAGTTACCAAATTAAGCTAATTCAAACACAAATTTTCTTACCTGAATGTGCACGTATAAAGGGATCTGTCACAGAACCAAAATTGGAATGTAAATGCATAATTGACCACTGATTGAGCCTAGAACCTGTGAGTCAGTATGGATATGAATACTTATATTTATAAATTTAAGTTTACACCTGTATTTTGCCAGAAGCAGTGAACGGTTAAGGTAATACATAGGCAAATATACTACTGTATGCATCACACAGTCAGGAGTTCTTCAAAAGCCTGTTATTGAAAGATAATTTGTAAAAACCCAAGCAAATTAAAATATAAGACCACTTAGTACCTTTTTAGTGAATTGTGTGTGTGCAAGATTACATCAAAACTAAAAGCAAATAATCATAGAACAAGTATTTACCAGCATAGATTTTTATTTCTTCTCAAAATAATGGGGTTTAGGTTTATATTACTGCAGTAGTTGCCTAAAGCAAATGCACACTTGGTTAGAACTTCTGGAAAGTGCTGTTCTTGAGCTCTGAAAATGTGTGACAGAAAACGTGTGACAGAATACAAGAAAATATAAAACTAGGTTAGCAAAATACAGTATGAGTTTTACAGCAGAGACACACATACCATGTTATTTTAACTAAGTCTATCAGGCAAACATGCTGTAACAGCTCTCCACTTAGTAACATGTGCCTATAAACTTAATCTGCAACCTGAACCCCAGGTAAAATTCACTACATATCAATCCAAGGCTAGTAGGTCCAAGAAAAAAAAAAATAAAATCCATCTCAAGCTGTGTTTCTTCATTGAAAAAGAAATCTTCCCTTTTTCCATACAGTATTCACTTTTAATTTTGATAGATCATTATATATCATTAAATCACTATATAACTTCACTCTTCAAGATTCACCTAAGTTTGTGGTCATAATGTAAATTATTTTATATGCAATTAAGTGTTTAATTAAAAAAAATATTTATTTATTTATTCCATCTAGTGAAAAAACTTTTGATGGTTATTATAAAACGAAATCACTGTCTGGCTAGTTGCCAAACAACCCCTTCCTCTGGCTCACTTTTTCAAGAATTGATGAAGTCCCGGAGTTTGTTGTGATTCAGACAACCAAAGATGATTAGTCTGTATGAGATCAGTATGCACAGTATTTCATTACACCCATATATTTCTCAAATGAGCTGTAAGGATAAAAAAAATGTGGTTTATTATTGTGTCCATTGACAAAGGACAGCTCACAAGCTTTCCTCCTCACGTAAAAACTGGAACACAGCTGAGAAGTCTTTCAGGGCATAGCCTTTTGCACACATCATCCTGTAGATCTGATGTGCCTGGGATCCCAAAGGAACTGGTGTCTTTGTGTTGGTGGCAGAAATCTGGGCCAGTCCGAGATCCTGAGAGGAAGGAGAGAAAGGAAGAGGGCAGAGAGGAAGAAGGGAAGGAAAGGAAAAGAGAAAAAGAAAAAAATGACAAGATTATCAATAGCCACGTACATACAATATGTTAAATGACTTCCATTGTTAAGAGAAGTCTACCATAAAAGATTTCATTCCTGGAAGAAAGAAGTCTTCATTTAGTTTTTAATTTTGAAAAAAGTAACTCAATGTTATTCAATAGGGAAAAAACAAAACCAAACCCAACCCAAAAACCCAACTCACACACAGCTCTGCAACTTCCTTCAGGACAGAGGGAATATTCTTGATCACTACGCAACCTGATAGCAAGGCTCAGACTTTTTTTTCTTCCACGTTACTACATTATTTCCAAAACTAAGATTCTTCTGGGTATTCACTTGAGTATTTCACATACGTTTCATATTGTTTGAGTGAGACAACATTTTTCTTGCTAAAAAGAGGTTAAAAACAAAGCTGGAGGTATTTGAACAGCAACAAAATTGAAGCCTCTTATTTTACTTACATTTACTGTAATGTGATCATGCAATTAATGAAAGAACGATAGGTGTGAGCCACTTTGTGAATATAAATGGTTTGCGGTCTCACTGAAAGGATGTATTAAGGAATTCCCTAGGGAACTGTCCTGGTTTTGCAACAACTTGATATTTTCTGTAATGAGCGAAGATGAAGGAATATAGAGAATAATTCAACTGCATTTTTAAACACTAAGTTTCGGGCAAAAAATGAGGTTGTCAAGAAGAATAATTTGAAATCCTATCCTCCCAGAGTATTTGGTCAACTACATCTATAATCCAAAATAAACAGGAGAAAAATGAAAGGCAAGTACCAGCACAATGACTAACTAAAGTTAGTTAGAAAAAATCAGCTTCATGTGTGCTGGACAGAAATGATGAGTCAGGTTGGAGGATGTCTTGAATTTTAAAGCTGAATCAGACATGAAACTCACTGACAAAAGAACAGCTAACAAGGGCCTGGATATAGAAACAGATCTCTTTCTAAGTATGACAGTAATGCCTGCTCTCAAGGTTGCCTTTATAAGGTATTGCAAGAGAATGGAACTTAATTATGAGGTCCACATTTTAAGAAAGCTGCACAAATACTTCTCCAGTTACTAGCATGTGACTACATTTGCTGTCCATCCATGACTGTGCTGGCTCATAGAATTTGCACTTTTAGTGGGTTTAATTTAAAAATATGTATTTATGACAAATAAGAAGAACTGAGAGACTGTAGTATTGCTGAGAGCACTTTTGGCTTCTCAAGAATGACTTACAAGACAGGTCTTTACTTTCTGTGCGTCTGTATTTGAATTAGCACAAGGAAATTCAAGATCTTACTCTATTCTCTAAATGTCACTTCGATCTGTAAATCGGCCCTATAAAGGTCATTCTGATACAAATCAGAATTATAGTTACTCTTCCTATTACCCTTGAATGACTTCAAGATCTAGGAAAATGGGAAAAACATACGTATCATATGCCACAGGATTCAGATAAGATTCCTCATCTGCATCACTGCAGACCATTCCTTTTTGCCTAGCAATGACTGATGACTTAAGTCTAAGAATAGTGACTTCAGCCTAACTTACAGTAAGATATTCCATTATATAATCCTGATCTTGTCCAGTCCTTCTCTGTGAAATGTTGCCATATTGTCCACTTCATTCAAAAAATCTTACATCACTTCATGTAATAGTAGAACAATAGCAGAACAGCAAAATCATCCTGCTCCAAACTAATGAAGGTCCTTAGTTTCAGTAGTAGTGGTCTATTTTTCTCTGAAGAGGCTTGCACAAAAACAGTCCCTTAAAATTCTGAACAGACTGCTAGCACAAGGGCAATTTTATAAAGCAGGTCTGTTTGCTTTTACAATGAAACCCAGGCTCCAAGATGGCTGAAATATTAGATAGCATCTCAGCATTTACTTGAACCAGGACTCCTGACTCCAAAGTCAGGAAGGTCCTAGGGGTTTCTGTTTGTTTGTTTTTAAAATTTCATTCTATTAATTGTAACTTTGAAGGAATAAAAACACAAACTGTATATAAAGTTTATCTTTGGCTTTAGGTTGTAAAAGATTTTGCATCTTTTCTCTCAAAGCCGGAGATTCCTTGAGTGAAATAGCACAAAACAGCTCTAAAGGAAATTTGTCTTTTGTTGACCTTTCCGAAAAAGTGAAAATCAGAGCATAATTTACAGCTCCTCTCATACTCTATGAAGCTGATAAAATCTTGCAGATGTCTTACTGTACCAACTATTTTGTTCACTTTTTCTCAGCTTGGAAAAGGGAAACAGATTCTCTTTCTGGAGTTGCAAACTTATTTTAAAAAAGTAAAAACAAACAACAACAACAAAAAGATCCACAAAAAAATGGTCATAGTAGAAATATGTGGTTCCTTAGACTTATTTTGGAGCTGATGTAAATGAAACTCTGTCATTTGGAATAAGGCACAATCAGTCAAGAACACTATGATATAAATCTTGCTTTTCTCAGGATTCAAGGACAACATTTAATCAGTAACCATGCTGTGAATATAGTTGGCTTTTGCTTCTTGTAAGTGGCAAAAGCATGCTTTGTACTTCCCAGACAAGAGTCCCCAACTCAACTTATATACTACATGATCTATCACATACCAGGAGGAAAGGGATCATAGAAGTCCTCTGACAACTAAGGAACAGTGTCTTAAAACTGGTCACTACTTTACCACATAACATCACAAACGTGATCAGCTTTCTCATTCAAGTAATTTTCTATCAATACTGAAGAGGCATGAAAGGAATTTATTGTCTTTCCCTCTTACTGAGGCAGCCTATAGGCTGTCTAGAAGACAAGATGGGCAGGTGAAGCATCAGAAAAGGTGAAGAGGAATTAAAAATGTCTGAGAAAAAATCCTCTTATGTGTTGATAATATTTTAACCAAAAGCTGACAGTTTCAACAAACAAGCACAAGCCAAGCTGCTGTTCCTTCAACAAAGATCTTAGAAAAAGGTCCCTCTTAGAAGCAGAACAAAAGGGAGAAAAAATTCACCATTTACACAGAAAGCTAAAAGGGAGGGGAATATGTCCCCATCCTATTTATATTATGAGGTTAATCAAGACAAGAGTAACAGTTAAGAACCACAAGAACAGAGATTCCAGCGTGAAACAATGCACAACAGGCAGAACGGATTTTGAAAGCTGCACGTGATAGAAACAAGAGCTTTGAGGCAGTGCCAGGATCAAGTTGCTTGTCTCCAATCAATAACCCTGGCCAACCTCAAATGCATAATATGAAGCATTTTATAAATCAGGAATTTTAATGATGTTGTCTTGTCTCCTGTGTTCAATGACATGAACATGACATAAAAACTGCTGCTTTCCAGTATTTTAACATATCCCTCAAAGACGTGAAAGCTGCTGGCTGTTGTTGCATAAACTTAAAATACTGCACACCAGCCACCAAGGGATGAGATCAGAGTTCTCTTCCAGGGCTGTTTCTGTAATTCACCTTAGGCAATCATTGTGTAAAAGCAGAAGAAGTTCAAAAGTCAGTGCCCTACAGTTCCTCCCTCCAACTGTGTCCTCATCAGCATGATGCACAGCTCTGACCTCCTTGCCTACTTTCCTCTGGCCTCCAAGAGTTTTGCTTTCCTGACCACAGAGTTACTCAGGACCGTGCTTTTCCTCGAACAGCCAAGAGTGTGGCAGTAAGTGCCCCTCCTGGGATGGGCTAGCTGTAAGTTACAACTTCTTCATGCTGAGAAGGACCTAAAACCCAGATCTCTCACTTTGCAGACAAGTAATTTAAATCACTGGGTTTATTACTTCTAAGAAGTATTACATATGCCGCTGCTGACAACAATTCAAGAGAGGTCACAGCATAGGCACCTGGAGAAAATCAGTCTGCAGAGGCTGTGGGTTGAAGCCTGTCTGCATTATGCATTCCACATGATCTTAGGCAAACACCTTAGGAACTGGCTCAGCAAGGAAGGGGATGCTAGAAGGCATTTGTGGTAGCACAGCATAAAGTATCTGGAAGAGATTAGACCAATAGTTTTAGATGCTTTTGCCATTATGGACAAGTAATTTGTTCAGCAGGGTTTTCCTGAACTTGAGCTGAGGCTTTTAAGTTCCAGAGCAGTCATGCGAGAGCCACCTAAAAGGCTTGCTGAGCACTTGCCATACACACAAGTCCATCGGGAGCTCTAGGGCAACTGAGAACTGAAAAAGTGCACATCATCTCATTGAGTGGCTCTGCAGTAACAATAGCTAGGCAGAGGCTGGAGATTAAAGGAAAGCCCACTACACTACTCATTAATTCAGAGCTACAGTAATGGGTTGAGAGGTCCTCTGTCATTGCATACACATTTCCTTGTAATCATAAATTTTCACTGAGAATGCTTGCTAGAAGCCCAGAGAGAAGCAACTATACCTTCACATGTAAATATTCCGTACCTTAGCCATGAGCGTTGTTCCAAAGCCACCTTGATAATTATTAGCAGATGGTACTCCTTCCATCACTCCAGGAACAGGGTTGTACGTATCGCTTGACCAGCAGCGACCCGAGCTCATATTTAGAATTTTGGCCAGCAGCTTTGGGTCAAGCCCTAATCTGTCAAAGGTCAAGGAAGAGAACTGTTAATGTCAAAATGCGCAAGACATGGGTGACTTGTTTTATATTTTAGGACTCTGCCATCATTTCTCTCCCTTTACTATGAGCCATGAAAAATGACACAGTATTGATATTGGGGGTAGCAGAGCTGTATTTTAGATTAAAGACCATCAATCCACCATTTAAGCAGTAGGTTTTCAGAGCTTTTTTCCTTTGCACTAAGCAAAGTGCCTTCAACCTAGCAATTCCAAAAGTGCAAGCAAAATAAAGGCCTTCTCAGAAGCGCAGCTCCCTTCTAATTATTATAAGGCATTCTGTTCTGCCAGTGACTAGATCACATACCTGTTCTTCGTAACAAAATTGTACTATCTAAAGCTGAACAAAGCAAATAATTGAGAAGCAAGTACCAAACCTGATACATTTCTAAAAATACATATATTACTGTTGTATACATCTGTATTTTGCTTCGCTGTTACTTGATCTTCATTACATACTCTAGCTTATGAGGCAAGTCTGCCTCTTACCGTGACATATGCTATCTATTCACAAACATACATTATAGTTCTGGGTCAACTGTTGATAAGGTTACTGATCCTGGTAAAACAAAGCTTGTCCAAGTAGAAAATTTGTTCTAGAATGGTTCCATTTGTTCGAAAATATGGCTGATGGCATAAACTGCTGCTCAGTGTAGACTGAAAATATATTAATATTTTAGAAAATTAACTTTTATGAATTTGTATTAACGCTGATATCAAGTTGCTAATATAAATTTTACTCTAATTACATTTATTCCAACGCTAATCAACAGTAGTTTATCTGATCCTGTAGAAATAGTCAGTTACAGTCGTACAAGAAAGAAATCAATGTAATTATTTCCAGTAACAGTCAAAAATGAGAAAAGGACATTTTAAAATGGATATATCACACCCCCTTTGCCAGGGACAAGAAAACAGGTTAAAAATAAAAAAAAACTTTCCCACAGAATTCCAGAGGAGCTTTAGCCTTTATACAAGCCCTTACATTAGCTTTTACCACAGACTTTTTGCAGATCTCCATAGCCATTGGAATCCTAACACCCCTTCCAGGCTCTGCAGCTCTCTAGGTTTTAATTTTTAGATGATTAAACCTCATTATCAGGGTACAATTCCTAAATTTATGTCTATTTATTCCAATAGAATTTTAGGATTTGAAAAACAGTGTTTCAGGCAGCAATCTCTGCAATATGCTTCTTGTTCCCACAACAGCACACGTCTCTACAATTCTGTCTTCCTAATGCAAAGCAAGATCACTTTCTGTACTGCAAAGGTACCTTTTTAGCATCACTGCTGTACAGCCTTATTTATGACTTGCTGCACCAGCCCCTGGGACTGGGCTTTATCCTCCTCTCCATTTATTGAAGTCCTCTGAAAGCTTTCAATTGCCATTTCTCTTAAAAAAAAAAAACAATGTATTTTCCAGCACCAATATGTTCTCACAGTATTTTAATTGTACTTTTATCCTGTATAGCGTATCAAAATCTTCATCAAGAACCTCTCAAAATAAAGGCCTTAATTGTTGTCATCAAAAATACCAAAACAAAATGCAACCAAACCAAAGCAACCAACCAAAAAACCCCAGACGCATTGGGAGGACACAATGCCTGAGCTTTCAAGCACAAAGCTGCTGCATTTTGGCCAAAAGAAATCTTTTGGTTTGTTTGTTTCCTTATCGTTCTTACACCCAGATCAGTATTTTTAGCACTGTAGTGCCTGCGTGCAGTGATCTGTAATTACAGCTACAAGTACACTGCAAGGCAGAGAACCTATTTTTTCCAAATGCATATAACCCTTCCCAAAAATGCTCTCCTCACAGTGTACCAACTGCCCCTCTGTGAAAATACATTTTAAAAGATAACTGTGTGTCAGGCAGATATGTAAAATACCACCTGCATTACATCTGGCATATTTTTGCTTCAGCAAAGGAAAAAGGCAGACAGCATCAGTTTAAATCCCTGCTCCTTCAAACTCCGCTGCTCTTAAAACATCATGCAGATTCTCTGCAGGAGACCTGAACCTATTTTTTTTTTCTCCTTTGCAGCAAGTGTATCATTAATAAGAGCAAGTTATAAGTGCTTTGCATTTCATCTTTCTGAGGATTCATCCAGTGGTGCATATATAACTGACAGTTAAAATTAGACATATTAAAATCAGTTACTGAAGAAGTCCTCTGTCTTCCACTGTGCCCAAGGCTTGTAATGGTCTGAAACTAGCTAGAATATACAGTAATTGTCATTCAGTGAGAGTCTATCCTAGAAAGTCATGCTTCAGTGGAGAAGACTGAGTTTCCATTTGAAATCAACAAATTAATCCGAGACAGGTATCTGAAAGGGCAAGTTTAATAGGAAGCAGCTACTGGGCTCTCAACCATGATAAAATGTTATTGCTGTTTCCCTGTAAATTGGCTGGGAACATATGATACTCTCTGCATAAGAGCTCCATTGCTGTTCAGGAGATATACTGCTCAAGCTATCAAAATGATGACAGTCTGCCAGTCCCCATAACAACTTGCCATTGGATGTGGCAAGAGCTTGTGCATGTGCGTGTGAATTTACAATTACCAAAATATTCTTCTCCCTTATAAGCAGAAAACAAGTCTATGTATTAACTGCACTTCTAATAGAGCACAAAAACAATTCATTGCCTCAAATTACAGCTTCTTCAGTAACATACCTAGTGAAATGAACAGCAGAAACTAAGCAATGAGCGCACGAACAACAACAAAAAATGGTTCAAGTAGGATCCCTTTGAGCTCAATATTGAAGTTTTACCGGCTTTGACAAAATAACATACTGCATTTTGCACACATACCTACAAAAGTTCAGTTTGGAACAGAGAGAGAAACTCACAAGACGTTTCACAGAAAAGAAAAAAATATATGCCCTCCTATTATGGTGTATATGTCTCATTTTATGGTGTAACAACTGCAGTAGCTGAACTGTTGATTCACATCTCAAGGTGCTTGGAACAAATACCATATGAAGTTGCAAAATATTCAAATGGAACCTTACGACCTTTCTACCACAGCTAAAAATGATCGTGCTCTTGGTGTTTTAAACAAGGTAAGTGCTCTGAAGCATCACTAGTAACCCTTCAGAAGACTTAGATGAAGAGCAAAGACAGAGTTCTCAGAGGAATTCAGTTCTACGGCCTTCTTTCTAAAATTTGTGATGGGAATGCGCTCAGGGCTACATGCCTCAGGCTGGCGCACAGGCCTCTTTATGCTGCTGACTCCCATTTCTGCTCATCTGCAGCCCAAGGATGCTCACTAAAATCTGATCCAGACGCTTGGCAACAGATGGAAAAGTTCTTTCACCATCGTTGCACTTTAAAGATCTAAAAAAGCAAGGAAGCACAAACTAACATACAGTAAAACTGCTAAGGAAACAGCAGTCTTTTGACACTAATCTGGGTACCAGAGCAGTTCCTTCTAGTGGAGAAGACTTCCTCTGCTGTTAGAAGCCCAACAGTGATTCTGCAGTGCCAAAGACCACTTACTGCTGTCACAGTCCTTCATATCCCAACCCCATTAAACTACCTTGTACTGTCTTGTGTCAGCAGAGAAGCCCCTCCCTGAGTCTCTGAAGGGACTAAGCACTGCTTGACGAGCAGCAGCTTCCATCTGACCCAAGCACAAACTCGTTATCATCAATAACTCATTTCCAAGCCTTTCTTTGCTAGTATTAGACATTGCCACACTGGAACTCAGTAACTTACTGACATTGAGATGAGAAAAAGAAAAAAAGAATAAGAAAAGTAGTCTCTGGCGGTGGATAGTTTCAACTAATGTTTTTATTTCTTATTTGTGAAGCTTACACATATTCTGTGTGTTGATTTGACACAGTAATTCACTATGGCATTTTGAGATATGCACATTACTGAATGTTTTTAAAAACAATTTGGATGTGGTGCTCAGGGACATGATTTAGCAGTGGTTTGTTAGAGTTAGGGTAGTACGGTTAGGTTGTGGTTGGACTTGATGATCTTGAAGGTCTTTTCCAAACTGAGCAATTCTATGATCCATAAAACCATGTAGTAAAATCTTATGCAAAATTTTTCTACTGAGTGTCACTATCATGCTAGAAAAACAATAATACAAATGAAAATGTAAATTCATTTCCAGAATGTCTGCCACAGCTTCAAAACTTTTAATGGCAACATTCATAAAGCATGAAATTAGTGGAAAAATAAAAAAGGTACTTCAATGGTCAGACTTCAGACTGATTTTTTTTTAAATATTACCTATAGAATTCAAATCCAATAACTTCCAATGAAAGTGGACATCTATATTAGTAAAAGAAGATTACTACATTACTACAGGAATACTACTACATACATACTACATTACTAAAGGAAGATGAGTAAAGTATAAAGGCAAGCAAAAATAAAAAAAGCAATTATGTAGCAATATCACCTGTTTTTTCTGGGATCTTATGGGGATTTTTGTTCATTAATGCCAATTTTCCTTCCTCCGGACAATATTCTATTTGCTACTTATGCTGAAGTATGGAAAAATTCTGTAATTTCAAATATAAATAATAACAGATGTAATTTAAAAATCTGAAATGAATAAAGTGAAAATTGAGGCCACATGGTTAATGAAAACAATAGAGAAGTGGTTTATTAATAGTATAACACCATACTGTTTTGAAGAAAGAACATATTGATTTCTGAAAGGTACTATAATATGACTTTCTAGTGACATCTAGTTCATTCAGTAATATTTTGAATAACTGATCATCCAAAGTCCTTAAAACTCAAGACTAGAATACAGCAAATATGTAATATTAATAATACAATGCATGACACAGACATTTTATATTCTATCTAGAAGTTAAAAATATGTGTGAGCTCCACTGTTTCTACTCTGAGGGTATTTTTGGATTTCCGGAGTTATTTACTATTATTAGGTCGAGTCAGATTTTATCAGTTCATCTTCCAACTCTCCCCAGGTAGTCAACCCATCCTTAAAGTTTCGTACATTAAAAAAAAAAAACAAAACACAAACAACTAACCCATTTAATGCAAATTGAAAACTTTTAACAATTAGAAAACTGTGACTTGCTTGTTAGAAATCTGTATGCACCAAGAGCGGAAAGCTCTTATTCTACTTGTATACAAAAGTCATCTCCAGGATTTAATCCACGGCACATTAAAATCAGTGCAAGGGTCCTGAATTGCTTTATGTTACTGCCTACGTCTTAATCTCGTTTAGTCCAAAACTGCATGAGGTTTCTGCGTTTCATATTATTCAGGTTACAATCAGCAGGTTTCTTCTACAATAACTACAGTTTCTTCTTAACTGCCATCATTGAAAGCAAGGAAGGTCAGTATATCATCACCTCAATAGTGGATTTTTGCTCACAAATACTGAATACAAATTCAGCCAAAATTTTCAGTGGAAAACAATAAAATGAAAAATGAAAATTCTAAAAATCTTACTACAGTGGCATCCATTTGTTCTGTGCACAGATTACATGCCCAGAATACCTGTGTTCCAAACTTCTTGACTTTATTCTTCATTTTTAATTTTAAACAGAAATTTCTACAAATACAGACAAAAAATTAATGAAAAATCAGTTGCATATGCTTTATTAAGCAAAACATGACTTAAACCAGAACATGATGAAAGCTTTACACCATACTGAATTACAACAGTTGAATACAATGCCACTGTTTTTATTATGGCTTAATACAGACGTGCCTCTGTATCTTACAGACTCTCAATTTTAAAATGTAAATGGTACAGGATATTGATAAACCAATTAGCACTGATGCAAAGCAAATTCCTCTTTTATCTCAATTACAACATGACAACTTAATAGGTCAAGATAGTCTAACATCTGAGACAAGGGCAATTCAATAAAACAACTGCATCTTGATATGGTAATTAAGAGGAAATGTGAATCCATTACACTGCCTCGTGTATGTGCACACATGTAGGTGTTCTTTTTTATTTATTTAAGCATTTGATGCCCTCCTGTTGTTTTTATAGTGCAGCAAATCCTCATGAGCACACGGTCCAAAGCCCAGTTGGTAAGTATCTACACTACCTATAGTTTTAGCAGACCAACTGGAAGGATGCAACCGTGAGATGAATAATTCGTGAAGAGCCCTTAAAAGATACACAACTGAAAGATAATCTTTTCAAACCTAGAACTGCATATAAATTTGCAAATGTTTTAGATCTGGCCAAGAGAATTTAGGAAGGTTCAAATACTGTGATACTGAAGCAGTACTTGCACTCACTGTATTTAAAAATTTTCAAACAAAACAGGAAAAATAAATTGTTTACAACTGGAGAGGAAAAATCAATATACTGCTTCTTACAAGTCAAATGCATCACCTGCTAGAAATGAAACTTTTAGCATTGAAAAGAGCAAAGTGGAACATACTCCAGCTCTTTGACAAAGCATTAGTTTTGGAAATTAGGTCAAACCACAGTGATAAACTCTGACAGAAAGGTTATTTTTTTAAGCGCTGATCTTAATCTGATACATGCACTGCATAAGAACTTTTACTTCACAATATATTTTGGAAGATTTTACAAAGGTAAACAAAGCCAACATGAGCCATATGAGAGAATAATATTCAGAATACACTGCACATCAGCTTAGAATCTGAGTATCTATCTCTATATTACCCCCTGTGCATGTGATGTAAGACAAACATTACTGTATAGAGCACTATAATAGAATAAATAGTCTTATCTTCAGATGCAGAATGTAACAACCTTTACAGTCAACACAAGAGAGTATTCCTGTTCTGAAGAGCCCTACCTTAGTTAAGTAACACCTTTAGCATGCTAATGGCTTTTATAAGAGAATTTCTGGCAAAAGATTTTCTATGCCATCCAATTATCACTGTCTCAGCAAAAGTCAACTGTAAAACACAAGACTGTTAACACAGAGAAAACACCTTCAATCCAATACAAAAATCAAACAAACCTGATTCCAAGATTCATAGTCTCAGCAGTTCCAATCATACTGATGGCCAAAAGCATGTTGTTACAAATCTTTGCAGCCTGAAAATAAGTTTATAAGTCAATTAGTTTTTGCATTTTCTAATGAAAATGCATTACATTTAAGCATAAGTAATACATAGGGATCTTTTTAACTAAATTGGGGATAGTTTTGACTAAATATGCTCAGACAGCTCTTCTCTAAAGGTAGCATCAGTAAGCATAAATGTACAGTAGTACAACAGTTAGTAAACATGGCACGTGGGTGCTCTTTATCCTTCAGAACATTCAATAAATCTAAATTTAGAAGAAATAAAATAAAAATCTGTATCCTTTAACAAGTATAATTTAACAAGACAATGTGAAAAAGCACCAGGTCAGACGTTCTGGTGCTAAGCTAACTTACGAGGAAGTTTTTCACACAGAGGGTGGCGACGCACTGGAACAGGTTGCCCAAGGAGGTTGTGGATGCCCCATCCCTGGAGGCACTCAAGGCCAGGCTGGATGTGGCTCTGGGCAGCCTGGTCTGGTGGTTGGCAACCCTGCACATAGCAGGGAGGTTGAAACTGGATGATCATTATGGCCCTTTTCAACCCAGGCCATTTTATGATTCTATACAACATACTGGAGATTGGTGCCAAGATACTATTTCATCATGGTTGAAGAATAAGGAAACAAGTGAGAAAACATAATACAAGCCGTTTCATTTTGGAGTAGAAGAGTACATATCATTAAAGAAAAATAAAGTAGCCAAAGTAAAAGTCTGAGATAACTCTTAATGCCCCAGCATTACCTGTCCAGTTCCAACCTCTCCACAGTAGACTACATTGGAACCCATGCATATTAGCAACTCTTTGGCAGCATCAAATTCCTGTTCCACTCCACCAACCATGAAAGTAAGGTTTCCAGCTCGAGCAGCTCCAACACCTGAATCAAGACAACATTGGATTTAACACCAGTACCTTAAAAAGTCTTAACAACTTCACCTGATCAGAAAGGGTCCAATGATGTAAAATGTATGAATTTAATAAGTATATATAGTCTGAGTACTTACAGGATTATATATCTTAATTCTCAAACACTTGAGAAGATAAAGCCATCTTAAAGAAGGCTGTATCTTCAGCAATAATGGCAGACACACAACTTGTAAGAATTACAGAAAACTGGCAATGTGACTTTTCATTATTTCATACAAAGAAATAACCAACCCTTCCTGTGACTTTGCACCCCATAAAATTCACTGTAACTGAATCGCTACATAAAATGTCTGTGTTGCCAAACCACTCTTCAAACATGCCTATTCACAAACAGTTGCTCAAAGTTAGCTCTTGTTTTATCAGCTTTTCCAAACTCTGGGCTAAGTTTTTATCAATGCTTGCTGACGGATAACTGAACAACTAAAAGTCACAGACGTGAAACCTACTGCTTGCCTTCTGAAATGCCACAGTTTATCACGTTCCTAATCAGGAGCAAAGTTCTACTATGTTTCAGAAACCTTATATTAGCTTTCTATCCATAAACATAACACATAAACCATCATATAAAGTACTATGTAAAACCAGTGTAAAACAATTGACAGGCGCACACACATACAAACACACTATACCCGGTTTTATTCCAAAAAATCTATCCGATCTTTACCACAGGTCAGTAAGAACACCCCAAAGTTCTTGATCATATTCTTCTTAAGCACAAAAAGAGCACTTTTTTTTTCCCCCATGTGATATTTATCATCTGCATGAAATGTTTCACTCCTTAAAAGATGCCTAATTCTAATACAAATTACTCATATAATGTTGATCTCCTCATCACCAACAGATTTAATTGGTAGAGCTGCTAGGAAAATTTACCCCAAACTGATTAACACATCAGCTTCCCCTCTATTTTTCACTTCAGCAAGAAGTATAACCAGTATAAATTTTTTGTGTTATGCATTAAGCTTTGGCCTTTTAGGACGTACAGCTACAGATTATGGCTCCTTTGATATAAAATGCTAGTTTTATTTGAAATAATTTCAAATAAGACTAGTTAACAGTGTTCTTGCAAACAGAACATCCAAGTAAAATGGTTTGTTCTTCCTTTATGGGGTGGACCATTCTGCTTCTACATAAGTCAGACTGTTCTCTAGCTATGATTCACAATTCTTTTTCATGAACTAGCTACCACCACATCCATAACAATCCTTATGTTGAAGTAGTTTCCAGGGTGTATGTGCACCCTGCACTGTGCTAGGTGTTGTGTAGTCACAAATGAAAACCCACTCCCAAAACAGAATTTCACGTATTTTTCTTTGTACTCATTAACTCTTGTCTTGGTACAACTAAGAAAGATCGGCCTCTTTCATTCTCATTAGACATTTCTATACAATAACATCCCCTTGAGCCTTCTCCAAGCTTCTCCTCACATGAAAGATGCTCCAGCCCCCTCATCAGCTTAGTGGCCCTTTGCTGGACTCACTCCATTACTGGGGAGTCCCAAACTGGAATGTCTGGAAAAACACAGACCCAAAGCTTTCAACTGATATATACAAAACATGCTGCTCCTAGAAAAGCACTTTTATACTGAAATATTGACAGTGGTAAAGACTTTTCTGCTCGTTAAGACACCCTATCTGCAGCCAATCCCTAATCTCACTTGAACAACTCCTCCCCAGCCAACTCATGTGGCAAATCCCGAGAACTTGGCAACAAGCAAAGCCTAGATTTAGAACTAACACAAACAGGTCGCTGTCATCTTGTTGGCTACCAATTTACTATGTACATGACCGCAAAGATTGCTACATTAATAAACACAATGATTTTCATTCCATTCCTCCAGCTATTTTTATTCAAACCACATAATGGCCTTTACCACTAATCCTGTGATCTGACCTGCAGCAAATTAAGTAGACAATTTAAGTCAAAGCTTACAAACAAAATCCAGTACTATCCATCATAGGTCAATAGCCTTGTATCTAGATTACAGACTGCTAAATAGCTTCAGAGAGTCATTTATTAGAGCAAAATTAATGCTGACAATAGTTTTCAGCTGGTTAATCTTCTGACAGCTGCACTCTCTCACTTGTTCAAACACTTACATTTCAAGTAGAAAAAATAAATTAGCTAACCAGAAAAAAAACAGCAATTTGTCGTATAATGCAAAAGGCTTGGAAATTTCTGTTTCTAAAAACAAAAGCCTATGTAGTTCACACTAAATATTATCATTGAGGGCCCTCCCCAATTACTAGCTGTTTTATCAGAATTAAACAAGCAATGCAGCAAGTCTAGAACATTGGTAATTTCTGCAAGTTTAGGCAGAGAGGAGCAGAAGAACTGTAACTTCAGCTAAAAATAGAAAGTCATTAGACAAGAATACACTGCTTTATTTCAAAAATCACAGATTTCTCACCAGCAACACAGGCCAGCGAAGTATTCTCAGTTTCTAACACTGATGAGACCAAGGAAGAAAGCAATGCAGTTCAATGTAATAAAAAAACAAAACTAATGACTACTTTTCACGTTTTGACTTCTGTAAGATTTCTTACCACCTCAAACATCGCTTTGTGTACCGTGCCAGGTCAAAAGTCCGTATTCAGGATCTATTTGTTCTTTCCAAAATACTGGGAGCTTCTTCTTGTCCTCAGGGAGCAGTTTCTGAGAAACTGTATTAGCGAGCAGCACGTGCAAGACCTCCTCCTCTGCAAGACAGGGCTACTGGAGCCCATGGCTGCAGCCCTATGCTCGGCCTCTCTGTAAGAACTCCCCAGCCCACATGCAGAATCCTCTAAGGAGGTCATGCCAGCAGACTGCACAGAGTAGCTCAACTCTGAGTCAGTAAATAATAAGACTATCAGAGTGTTTCCCAGAGATATAAATTGACAGGAACAGGTTTGCAGATAAGAGAGCTAGCCAGTGGGAGGGAGGGAGGGATGGACACACACACACACACACACACACACACACACACACACACACACACACAAAGAATCTGGGAAGAAAGCACAGTGAGAAGTTCTAGAGTAGGTCTGTGACATGTATACCCACCTAAGGACAGGCTTTCCACTTGGGTACCAAAAGGTTTTGGACAAAATCTGGAAGACTAATGTCTTGTAATGAGAACAGGTAAATAGAGAGCAGCTCCTTAAAACATCCTGTCACATCTGCCTGAGTCACTTGCAGGGCAAGGATTAGTGCAATCCACATGGTTCTCACTGAATGCCCACAATTTGCCCAGTTAACCTGACATAGAGCAGCTCCTAAGTTCACAATTTTATATGAAAAAGTGAATGGAAACTCAGGGGTCCTCATATGATAGCAGCAACTGGTCACAGCTGTCCTGAGACAGTTTGGATTCAGACAATTTCAAGTTTTAGGCTCCCAGCCAGGCAGCCTATAGGTTCTCCAGCCACCAAGCACTTCCATTTTTCCTTGCTTATTACAGCTCCTGCAATATTTAGTACCTTGGAAACAGTCTTGTAATTTGCAACGGATGCCTTCAGCTCCAAAAACAAAGGCCTTACCCCTAGAGCTACGTCAGTAAGAGGAGTTTGTCTACAAGCAGTTTGCTTATTATAAAGAGTAGAAATTGCTAGGAAAATGAAAGTTAACGAAGATGCTACATGATTGTATCTGCTTCTAGTTTCAGCTGTGTTACATTTCCAAAAGAAGAGGAGGGCACAGACAAGTTAAAAAGAAGTGGCACTGCAGGGCTGTGCATTAGAGGAGGATTCCAGCTACACTGCTGAATACACAGATCCAACCATTCCCCTATGCCTATGCCAAGACACTTAGATCACTGTTGTGTTGCGCCTGCAGATAACAACTTCTGCTGTTGACAAAGTTGAGAAGAAAGATTTAAACCAAACATGAATGAAGCAGCACTTAGCTGCTTTGAACAAGCTAAGGATGAGGGTTATAACACGAAGCTCAGAAGGCAAACACCCATTTGAACGGTGACCTAATCAGCACACAGCCTACTGAGCAAGACGCAATTTCAGCAACTGGCTTATGACCCAAAATAGATGTAAAAATCAACAAGAAAAATTAAAGTGTTAGAGTTTGAATGCTCTCTCCTATTTTACAGCATTGTACCTTCAGTGAGCAGGGGAACACTGGTCCCTTATCCCAATATTTTTGCAAAACTGTAACCCAAGTGACTATAGTTTCCCCAAACAAGCAGTTTCTTCTTGTGATTGCTCTTCTTCAGTTAGGCTGAACTTAAGAGCCTGCATCTGTCTATGTGTGTACGTGCTTATAAGTGCAAAGCAGTGCCTTTTAAGTACCTGCCAGCTCAAGAGAAATATTTTGGCTTTTGCAACTCGCAAGAAGTTAAACCAAAATACACAAAGAAAGATTAACCAGAAAGGTTACTATTGTTTTGTTACACATATAAATCAAACACCAACTAAAAGGCAACTGCAGGTACAGGCAAGCAACATGTATGGGCAACATCAGCTACAAATCCTTCCTGGAAATAAAGAATATTTAAAATTATTTAAAAATATAATTTCATACACATATGTATATATATATATTTTACTTGTACTAACTACTTATTTTATCCAATATTAATAGAAGGTCATTCCCTTCTAGTCGCTTCATAGATGAAGTGTTATGGGCTTAATCTTTTTCTAAGAAATGAGTAAACAGAACGACCTCAGATAATTAAAAAAAAAAAAACAACACAGAACAAAACCCCCCACCACTCCAAGGGATCGCATTTCTCTCCCTATTACAAAAATCGGCACCAAAGGTAGAGCTATGAAGCTATTCTACTGCTGTAGAACCGAAACACAGTAAATCACTTAATTTGCTCCAAAGAACTTAAATGTTTTAACCAGTCTGCCATCACCAGAGATAAAGAAGAGGGCCGATGGGACCGGGCTGCGATGTGAGCCGTCTTTAAAATGCAATTGTTCTAATCATTTTCTACAGATGCAGCCTCACAAGGGGCTGCTGTCACAGGGACCATTTACGACTTGTTATGGTGTCTCTATTGTTTACCAGAGACATTCGCTAAAAAGGCGACAGCTGGGACAGAAAGCTGCTACTCAACGAACAATATAATCCCGTGAAAGTAATCAACAAATTTAAGGGTGTTAATTAACTTTACACTTTATCATGTTCAATTAGTTGTCCTTTCTCGAAAAGATTGCCGTGCACAATCGGTTTAGAGCGTGCCATGTTTGATTTGTAAGCGATCACGGTCTCTGTTCCTTAGCCCATGTCAGATGTCCTCTGGGGTGCTGGTGACACAGACGGATGGCTCTGCACATGCTGGGGGTGATGCGGTATAGCTGGGACCAGCAGCACGTCAGCCCGGCCTCGCACAACCGGAGCACCACGCGCGCACAAAGCCCCTCTGCCGCAGCACAGGCAACAACCCAAAGTTTGGTTTTCGCCGAAGCACAAAGGCACAAATAAACGGGCTATTTTTCATCATTATATCCCGGAGCACGGGGCTTGTCTTTTAGGGGCATGCTCGGGATCATTTCCTCCCAGCAAGACCCTGAGTCGTGCCGCATTATGCGCACGTTCCTACATTTTACATAATGCACGGCCGCCTCTCCGCGTGGCAGCTGAGCAAATGGGAAGTTCTTGTGGATATAAAATTCTGCAGTGACTTTTAAATGTCCATTCTGTGTTTATGACGGCGGGGATTCTAGCGGAAAGTTAATTTAATTTATTACTAAAATCTGCCATTTTCCCTTGCACGCGCCGGTTTTGCTTGCTAATGGGACAAGGCAAAGCTCATGATGAAGCGATGGCATACTTGGAATTACGCCTTAATGAAAGTCATTGCTACCTCACTCTTCTGATGAATAGAGCCTCGCACCAGCATACCTCATGAACTACTGATGTTTGAACAAAAATGGAAATGGAGGTTCAGGTCAGCGCTTTGAAGATTTATACAACGAGAGCTCAGTGCAACTCCAGGAGAAAAAGCACGCTTGAGAAAGTAGATGCATCCGTTTTACAGCATCACCCAATTATAAAAGCTGCAAAATTATGGCTGTGCGAAGAAAAAAAACGAGTTGGTTTTTATTCTGCAGCAACAGGCAAATTAAATACACATTATCATAATTATTAAAGCACTTACGTTGTACATAAAAACAAACTGGAGAAAAAAAAAAAAACAAAAACTAAAAATCCAAAACAATAAAAATGTGAAGAAAGCCCCATGGAAAAGTTGTTAACTCTGAAAGCTAATAATGGACTAGGTTAAATATTTAAGAGGAAATTATAGGCTATATCAGAAATAGCTGAAACCACAAAACAAAGCAGTAGAAAACATTAGTTTTCTGCTCAGAAGAAGATCTGCAGGGAGAAGGGAAGCGGTCGATAGATCCTTAAATTGGACGCACTAGCTGTTCTTCTATCCCAAGTTGGCAGCTGCTACATTTGCAGCCCTGGTTCATTATTTACCCATAATGACCATCAAGCTCCAGTCAAAGTCAGATCACAACAACTGTCAGCAGCTCTTTTAATTAGCCTTGTTTGAATTCAGATAAATATCACAATGGCCCAGCTTCTGCTGAAAAAGCAACAGAAGACTGCAAGGAGTAAGCTGCTCTGAATTCCAAACAAACAGTATTGTGAAGAAGTCTAGCAAACAAAACTTTATTTTTTTAATTGAGGAAGGAATGATGATGTGCACGCTATTATTTCTCCCTCATGCGATATTCATATCGCAGCCCACCGTTCCTGTTTACGAGTGGATTTGTGCTTCTCAAATGCCAACTCAAAGCATCACTCCTCAACCTATAAGGTAAACTTCAAGAGATGGTTTACAGTTACTAATTAAATCTCTAACCTCTGCGAAATTGTACGTTTTGAAAAACTGAATCAGAATTAAGGAATGCACATATTAACAGGATTATCCTCTCTCCTAATTTATCTCCTTCTGTTTGTTTATCCTCAGGGAACATAATCTTCTGTTGCATCAAGCCCCTCTCATTCTCCCTGTGTCAGCAGCAGAATAATAATTCCCTCCTCCTCCTCCACCCCTGCCTCCCACAAGCACAGGCAAGAACGAGGAGTGGATCAGGCTGTGAGCATCAGCACTAATGCTTCATGCAGCTATTTTCATAACATTGGCACAGGGTGAAAGAAAGATGAGAGAGAGGTAAGCAATATGCTACCTGTTCTAGAGAGCCCAGTGTGAGAGAGTAATTGGAAGCATTTTGCCTCCTAGAATAACATGGAGACAGAAGACGGGGCGGAGCACACTTTAATACCCTTTCTTTAGCACTTGTGTTGCTCCTGTGGTTGGCTATATTTTGCTAGATGCTGTGCAAAGACAAAAGCCAAGCACCAACCTCTCCCATTCCCTGTGGCAACTGGAGAGGCACTGCTGTGCATGCAAGGACCCATAGAGACATTGAGGAAACATGCTGAGGGAATCAGGATACATATATGTGAACAACAGGAACCACTGCTACAGTGATTCAAGAGCACAGAAAAAAATATTTAAACGTCATCAGGAAGGCAGTGTAGAGAGAATGATGAAGAAATAATAAAACAGGCAAAACAGTAATGAGAAGCTTTATGCTTTTAGAGGAAGCACTGAGTGGAATTCCGCAGGGATTACTGCATGAACTTGGCCATGGACACTAGCATAAAAATCTTCCATCTGATTTAGATGTATTACAGAAGGATGCCAAAACACAGAAAACAATATGTCCTCTCAATAAATCATGCAAAAACTGAGTAGAAACTATTGTTAAAGAGGCTTAACATGAAGCAAATGCACCAGAAAAAATTATGAGATGGTATTAAGTAGCAACTGACACCTCCAAAACGATTAGCCAAAGAAAATAAGTTGCAACAGACAAATGCACACAGAAGGTGCTTTAACCTTGTCAACAAAGTACAAGCTGAAAGAAAGGCCTGATGAGGCTGTTCTGTTGGCAGCACTGTGTTTAGTTCTAGTTATTGGAATGGCAAAGTGAAACATCAGAGCACCTGGAAAGTTACCAAGGAAAATGGTTCACAGCATTGCAGTAAGAAAGGAAATAAAGCACGATCGATTAAATTAGCAGCTTATTTTTAATACCCCAAATTCTGCACCAAAAACATTTCTGAGCAATAGTTCATACCAGTCATCTCTCATATGCCCTCTCTTTAATCCATACTCCACCATAAAAAGCCCTGGAGAACAGGAAAAGCCCTTGGGTGTCCCTGCTGGAGTACCAGAGTTAGCTGTTCCTCAACATCCATGAATATGGTCTAAATCTCATTTAGGACCACAAGCCTATACAGAAATATTAAAACTTAACACCAACTGCAAACATCTACCATCTTGGGCTAACTGCATAAGGTTTAGCATGGTTCAAAGCAGGTATTTCAGTTTTTATCCCAACATCAGCAAGAAGACTGGCCAGCCAGTGCACAACTGAAGTTGTATGTTCCAGGTATCCCATAAGCCAAGTGTTCCAATCAGACTTCGGGATAGTCCATATGTAAAAAGCACATGGCACTAAGCTATTTGGTTAACCGTAGCTGTGTTCTGAGTAAGCACAGCATAAATACAAAAGAAACAAAGAAAATAACCCAAGATCTTCTTGGCCAGCACTACTGTTTGAAATTCTGGGCTTCAGTGAAGATCTGAAAATGAAACATAAACACGCACACAGTTTCTCAACCATGTGGGCCAGTGCTATCCCTCCACACAACTGATTTTCAGCAGACAGGCTCCAGCACAATTCCCATGCTGGCTGGATTACGCATCGCATCCTAGAAACAAAAGAACTTCTCAATCACATATTGCAAAAACAAGAATATTTTATGTTTAGCATTAGAAAGATGGCAAAGCCTCATATTTAACATATGCTGATGGCTCCACAACTCCTCTTTCTTCAGAATATTCCACACCGTACAGAAGATCAGCAACTTAAAGTAGGCTGTCATGGAACAATATGAGAAAAAGCTGAAAGGGATGAGCATTTGCAGTGTCCCCTTTAGAAAAACTAAAATGCCGAAAGAGCAATTCCATCTGCTCTAGCCAAAATCCACAAGCAATACCCAAACAAACAACAGTAACCAAATCACCACATAAGCTTAAGGTTTGTGTAGAACAGCAAAGGCCACACGCAGAACCAGAATTCCACCTTGGCATCAGAGTTTTCGATCTCATCAGCCTCAAGTGAGCGCCATATAGCTGCTGTGATCTGCGACCAACAAAAAGAGAAATTTTGGCCACATTTGCTGAGCTCTGTAAATTATAGAAAGCAGTTTGCCATACGCCACCACGTTTGCAGATTTTGCTGGTTGGACCCGAATGTCTCTATCTAGAAAGCATGAAATACTCACGTATAATAACTTAACAAAATGCAAACATGTTTACACTCCACCGTGGAACAGATACACTGCAGCCAAAACTCCACATTTTAGCAGCATAACAAGGACTTTATGAAAGACGAATAAACCAGGAAATATTATTTTTTATATATTTCTCCAGTATCAACACTACTGTAACATTATTCCTTCTTACAAAAACAAAAAAAACACTTTTGTCCTTTGCACTTTTCTTTACTATGTTACTCTCAGATTGGCCCCCAAAAGCAACAAAACAGAGCAGCATTTTTCTTTGATTCTTTTTTCTTTTTAAATAAAAAAGGCATTAAGCACATTGCTAAGAGAAAAAGAAAATTAAATCACACTGAGGCACACATTTAAACTGCATTGTTCTACAGGTATGGGTTCTAGTGCTCTGCTTAGTAAAAGGTTCCCTTTTAAGAAAGTCAGCTGCAGAAGCATAAAGTCACACAGATCAATTTCTTTTGATGCATTCATTAATTCTTTCTTGTCATACAGTAAAAACATTGCAAAAAACAAAAAATCAACAACAAAAAAGCATTAAAATGGGGGTGGAAGAGCACAGCACACCCAGCACTAAGCATTTCTGGTTTATCTAAGAGTTGAAGATGTAGCAATGCCATAGTCTCCCCTCAAGCAGTAGGAGCTCATTTACATTTACAAAATGTATCTAGTGTCTAACAGCATCAGTCTAATGAAACTCTGAACAACACTGGGCAAGACATAGTCAGAAAGAAGGGCAAGATGTTATTTACAAAAGCATAAAAGTATCAAATATTTTCTGCTAGATACTCGCCCATTCCAGAGTTTTAATTTTACCTACTTCAGGTACAAGCTATGATTGGACAGCCAATAAGGTTTTATCAAATGAAATTGGAAAGAAACACTTGAAAAAATAACTGGACTGAAGACTCCATTGAACATTTTGGAAATAACTTTTGGCATTTGTCCCTTAAAGTGCTATGCCTGGTACGAGAAGCAGAGATTTTTTCCATCAGATGAGCCACTATCACAGCGCATGGCTGCAGATGTGCTGAGCATTTCTGCAACCACTCTGTCACTGAATCTTAATGTAGGATACAGTAAAGAAGCCGTACATCACCTTTCAGTCTCTCCTTTAAAATACATGCTTATTTTTAAGCGAGCCTAACTTTATAACCATAGAGTAATACAGCATTTTCTGCTGCCTACTTTCAGTGTATTCATGGTTAATTCTAGAACTTTTATTTCACGCTAAAAAAGAAAGTAGAAAATGCAAGATGACATCTGCTAGAAGAGCAGATGAAATTGGAATGATCCAGACCTTCCATTTAAGGCATCTTGTAGTTTTTTATTTTTATTTTTAAGGCTGTTCTCATATCTATTTCCTGTTTAGGAATCCTCTGCACATAATTCTATTATTATTCCTTTGCAAAACAGAAAATATGTATCTTCCATAGAACTAGATTTAGCATTGCCCTCTAGCCTAAAATGTAATGTACCATTCGATGTTCTCAAATTTATTTAACGACTCTTACCCAATGAATTCAAACCCCGTAATTTAATTATGAGCCATACTTCTTTACATCACACTAATTCTAAGTTTAATATGGAAATATTTTTAAAAAGAGACGCTATTTATATTATTACTTTTATTGTTTCAGGAAGGACAAATATGCAATCGTATGGTTTAAATTTACCAATCTTTACATGCTCCAAATGCTGCATTTTCATGAAACAAAACACATTTTCACACTGAACTGTACAAAATGTCAGCTGAAAGAAACTCACTATAATTATTGTACTTTTTTTCTTTTCAAGTAATTGCAACTATTCCAGTGCTATAACTTCAGAGATTTTGCACAAAACCAAATTAACCTTTTTTCTTTAACGTAAAGGTATCTGAAGTCAACATGCACTCTGGTCTTGTATAAGAAGAAGAAAATAATAAGATTGCATTTTGCCTATAAACAGAATCAAGAGGGTAACAAAGTTAATTATTCCTCATAATCAGTAATTATGATTAGATAAGAGAGTCTTTGGTAATGAACTGCTCTAATGATGGAGGACCTCCATCCTAAGAAATATAATAGTACATTAACATAACTGTGTATGCAAAGTACATAGAAGCACTGCCACAGTTAACTTGTCATTGAATGATTAAATAGGAATTCATAATTAGAAAAATCCACAGCGTAATTTATTGGCTTTCCCGACGGTTCTGGTTCATTAGAAGTTGATTACCAAACAGTGACCTCTAGTGGCCCGCAGGTTTGTCATGCTACCTTGTTTCTCTTAGCAGCTCCTAGCTGCTAGTTCACCTACAAACCTCTGCAGAAAGAGGCAATCCGAGGAATTTAAAATATAATTCGTTTCTTCTCTTAACGCCTACAGTGTTAATGGTTTCAAAAAAGGTTTCCCTTTCTGAGAGCAGTTATAAATGTATACACTGACATAAGATAGACAGATATAAATGTATATACACTGGAAAACAAAACAGGCAAAAACCAGTTTCTCAATTTTAATGTTAATAGCAAGGTTAACGCAGCTCTCGTGCTAATTAATACCGGTATACTGATTAAACTTAATGTTTTCTGGAGCTATTTAAAAACGTCCACGCTTACAGTGTTTGTTAGAGACCCTGATTAGCTCAGAGAACTGCACCTTGAGGCCAAGGGCCTCTGAATGCTCACTCCTGCTCTAAAGCAAACGATACTGGCGCAGACAGGCAGGGCAGTAGCAGCAAGCTCACGAGAAATAAGCCCTATGTTTCATAGTAAGTGCTGAACAGATGCCTTGCAACGCTTTCAACTCCCATTTCATTTACAAGAACATAACTTAAGTAAGATCCGCAGCTAATTGCAAAATCTTTGCAAGCATTAGAGGGTGGAATTTCCTCCTCACTCAACATCACGAACACACTGGTAAGCTATTTGGGAAGTTTTTAAGTTTTCCATTAGGATATCCACACCTTTTTTTTTTTTTTTTTTTTTTTGCAACAGGACAGTAGCTAATTTGCTTTTTCTTTTTTTTTTTTAAATCCAAATATTCTTTAACAGGAAAGAAGCACATCTGAAACTAATACAGAAGTCACTCAAACACAGCGCTAAACAAAAATCCGTGTTCAGGGAAATCCAGGCAATTTCATTTCAATTGTTTTCATTTTGCCTCTTGTTAGTGTTGGAAAACAGAACATTTTAGAATCAGTGCGCATGTAGTTTTCTTTGTTTTTGTCTAACATAGAACTGGATACGGAAATAATACTCTCCCGTCAGGGAGAAGCTAGGAAATAAATTGCAGAGTCCTTTTTCACACACAAACAGATTTTCCAGAACAACTCCCGTCTCTCAAACGAGGTGGAGCTGATGGTGCCAGTGTGCTAGAAACCAGTTGCAATAAACAGAAGAATGGATAGAAATCTGCACCCCTGATTTTCCCATGCACGAGTGAGAGTGCATGTGCGTGTGCATATGTGTGCACATGCTGGATTCTGGCTGTTTGTGGCGATGATTTAATATAGCGAGTGGATAATGAGCTGTGCTCCCCGCAGCAAGTGAATCACCATTTAATGCTATTATCAACAGTTCATGACCCACCGGCATGAAGTGTCAGCCTGATTAATCTGAACACCACTGACCCCAGCGAGGGAAAGCTACCTTATTGTCAGAATTTAATATATAATAAAATCACAGGCAGAATATAAATACCCGATAAAGCAAAACTGATAACAGAAAATACACTTTATTCTGCTCTTCCTTTTGCACTTGTTAAGGCCCATTTTATTTATTTATTTTTAAATAAATATTTTTTGTCTAGTCAAGCAGGAAGCAATCCATTAGGACCTATTATTTTGATGTACAATGAAACGTCTCAAAATGGCTGTCCAAACACAAACCCCAGGTTGATACAAATAAGAAAAAAAAATAATAAGAATATGCCAGTGTAGTACTTGCTACTGTCAATTCATATCAGGAAATGATCAGAAATTGTTCGTGCTTTTCTAAGGTCAACGAGGCAATAAAAATACTGATCTGTAAACAGGAACGGTTTGTAGAGTGATGCTGTATGACTCATAGAAGAACACTGCCTCCACCGAGTAAGACCAATACGCATCAGGTAGATTAGAAACTTGTGCCAGTTATATCACGAATATAAGGCGAAGAAATGACCGAACAACAGACATTTACAGTGAAGATTTTTGCATATACAATTCAACATCATCATCATGATATAGCACCACTCAATGCAATTACAAATTTAACCATTCTCCACAGAGAATAAACCACAGAAACAAAGAAAAAAGCCCTATCACACATCACAAGGAGGTTAGCACAATGCTGGTCTGTCTTCTCCACACTTCCTTCTAATTCAACCCAGGCACAAGTCTGATAAAATGTAGAACTTTTAAAATGTCTTTTGTGAATCCTATACATCACAAGATATAAATAACTTAGATTAAAGCTGGTGGGACTATGTGGCATTTATTCATGAACTTATGTAAGTATAGGAACTGCTATGGCTTATTGTTAAAATGCCCTACTACAAAATAGGTGAAAACTACTGCAATTATTTTTAAAATGAAAAACAATTGTTTCACATCTCACTTTCCGCTGTTACCACCTGGTACTCTGAGGGTTAAGGGATTTTCAGAACAAGGGACTGAAAAAAAACTGGGACTGAAATCCCCAGATCTGTCCACATATGGATGGAATGACGGTGGGTGAGACAAGAGACTGATCATTCCAAGTATTAACTTATAACAACTGGCAGCCAAGTGAAGGGGAACATGTCAAACTGACTTGACTACAACTTGGACAAAACAAGAACCTTGATGTCTGAGCTTCCAGTTAAGAGCTCTGCTGGAAATGTAAAGAAAGAATAAAGGAATTCTGGACACTTATGCAGGAAAGTAATTTATGCTGCCAACACAGACATATGTTTAAGCTTCACTTTTCCATTCAGAAACCAAAACGTTCTTGTATGCCAATTGACTAGTAAGAGTTGGCTTGTTTCGCAGAGGCTGTTCTCAAATACCGCTAGCTGCAGTGTGCCCAAAGGGTCAAGGCATATGATAGCTGCTTAAAATCTCTTCTGAACCTCCTTTTATAATCTCTTTTTGAGTAAGTTTGCCACACAACAGCAGAGAGCCATGGTGCACTCAATTCCTGGAAGCGCTGAACCCAGGAATAAGGAGCCTTAACACAGAGAGACCATATTTAGGTATCCATTGAGGAGAGACTCTACATCTGTTTGCTAGGATGTCCAGAACCCTCCCATTTATCTGCAGCTGATGATTATCTTCATGACCATGGGACTCTTGTAGATCAGCCTGGCTCTTGCAGTTAGCTGACTTCTTCTGCTGTTAGAAGGCTCTGCGGTCTTCCTCTTCTATACAACACGTTATTATTTCCATAGTTCCTCACTGTGCACTTGATCTGCAAATCCCTTTAAAGACCCTATTTGAGTAAACACAATTTTCACTGCATTTGCCTCTTGGAGAGGCAGAGGAACAAGGGAGCAGATATAATTTTTCCCTAATCAGCTTCATGATACAGCCAAGTCCAACAAGGGAGCACAAAGCAAACAACGGGACAACAACACCTTGTAAGAGTTTCATCTTCACAGAGGTGGGGAGGCATAGTTGGGTCTTATTCATACAGATAGAGAACAGTGTGGCATACTGCCCAGGAACTCTGTTGAAAGCAAGGACCTAAAATCAAGTAGAGATTCAGTAGAGCACAGCAGTGCTCACAGATGAGGAAAATAAAGATAAGGAAGATAGATTATCTAGAATATGGAATCTCAAATTGATTTGTATCTTGTGAAAACAAAACCTGTAACTAGGAAATACAAACATAGTACATACGAAGCAACTTCAACAGCAGTAAATTAGAGAAAATTAAAAAAAACACTTAAGTATGTAAGTCTTTTACAACAACAACAGCAACAAAGAATAAAGCAAGCATAGAAAATGTAATAGTAGACAAGATTAAATTGTTACTGCTCAGAGAGTAGTCCAAGCAACAAGGGATAGGCACCCAGTGAGGGCACAGAAACATTTCTTCCTAAGAAAAGAAAGAATATTAGCATCAAAACCTAAATAAATAAAAATGAATTACAAAAGCCACATGTGGAGAAAAACAACCTGATAACTAGCAAGGCTTGTGTGATGCATGCAGAAGAAGGATAAACTATTGTCTCATCTTGAGCCATGTTTATGTTCCGTTCTCAACATTTTACACGAATCATTTACATCAGAAATGAACTGAATCATACACACTGCAGAAATGCAGCTATTGGCAATACCGTAGAAAGAAGTCATAGGGTTGTATTCCAAAACCTGTCACCTTCAGGTGTTCTCTAGAATATTTTGACATGCATGTAAATTGTTCAATAGACAGTTTTAACTTCCTCAATCAAAAAATATCATGAGGTAAGAACCTGGAATAAACAATGCAATTTCATGTGTTTTGTACTTCATTTATAGCTATCTATTAAATGCCCAAAAAATGCTATAGAAAAAAAAACAGTGGCTAAAATAATTTTAATTATGCTTTTTAAAAGCTCTTAAATCAGAAGAAAAAAATAGGGAAATAACATTGCAGTTTCAAACTAGCTTTTTAATTACACCCTGAAATGAAGATGAAAAGAACTGCAGTTGTATGATAAGAGCATAGAAAAAAGTGTTCATAAGTGGTTGTATTGCAATCTTTTTGTGCTTATTCTTGTCTCAAAACATGTAACTAGGAAGCTGCATTTATTTTTTTGTCCCCAGAGATCTGGGCTTTCATTCATAAATGATAGGGAAAATGGAAAGAATAGGTGAACTACAGCAATTTAATTCTGAATAGACACTTCATTCTAATAAACACCCTTGAACAGCAGAACTTCCTAAATTTGGTACTTTCTCCTCTAACAGGAGAGAGGACATACACGAGTACGGCTCTCGCTCATGCTGTACCCCTTGTTAATTAGCACACTACACTTCAGGGGGAAAAAATAGAGAAATATGTCCTTAGCAGTACTCAATATACTTGGCTAAATATCCAGAGCCATATCGGGGGGAAGTCAGTCTGTGTTCTCTGCACACAGACATCTCAAGAGGTTTTGATGACACCCACATTGCTTTTTCCTGGAAAGTGGGTGAAAGAGGAAGGCAATGCCTGAAAAACTTACAAAGCATATTTAATTCTATGTATGTTTAAATAAATAATTGTTCAAAATGTGAACTGAATATTCTACATGGTATCAGAAATGTAATGCATGAACCAGCTACTGAGCAACTATCATAAAAGTATCCACATCAGAAAATACTAACAATGGCACAGATAATACAAAGAGAATTATCAGATCTGCTAAACACAGCCTAACATTGCAGTCTTATCAGGGAAGCTAATGATGCCTGACACAATATTTGAAAAGCCAGCTCCTTAATCACTTTTGGCTAAACATATAAGGTGTACTTTTGCCTTTCAATAACTCTTCTTAATTTCTGTGGAGCACTTTTTCAGACTGCATTCCTTATCTCAGTGTAGCCTCTATATCCATCTCAAGTAAGACTCCTCACATTCTTTGTGCAAAAACAGGAAAGCAAGCAGATCAGAAGCTCATACAGAATCCAAAGATGCAGCACTTTGTCTTAAAAAAGGCTTTTTTATATCTTGTATCAAGAGATAACTACAACTCAATGTACGAAACAGTGAAATGATTATGTAAGCATTTGAAAATGTCACCAAAACTCTTCCTCAGAAAGCTGCTTAATGTGTCAGGAAAGCCTGTTCAATCAACAGTACTTCCCAAAATTTGAGTCAATTCATGGAAAAAAAGATAAGCGATCTAAAAAGGACGTCTCCAGAATCAGATAAAAGCACAGTCAAAGGTTTTTGTTTATTTAGAATATAGGCTTAAAGGGAATATAAATACATCAGACTTGAAGGCTTTTCCCATTCCAAAACAATGTATGTAACCAAAAAATAAGGTGACAAGGGAATACAAGTATGTTCTCTAGTTTTTGGGCTTTTTTTTTTTTTTAAATCTGATGGACACAAATTAGTGATTTGCTCATCCATCACAGCTGTTTGAACATAAATGCTTTGAGTTTACTGTTCTACAAGCCAAATCTTGCAAGTTTTGTGTTGCAGCATTGCAGGAGTCAACAAAAATTGTAACTTGTAATGTCAGCTTCTTTCATGTCATTCATTCTTTCATGAATGGATACAAAAAATAATTAAAAGGCTCAGTGGGACTATCTCATTTCTTTCAAAGAGAATTTTTTTTTGTGAACTACTTACTGCATACTAAACATGTAGTAAATAAGAAAAAAATTAATTAAAACTGTCACAAGTCTGCAAAACAGAGTGGTCTTTATTTTGTCACTTCCTCTGATTTGTTCTCCATTCATGTTGACTTCTTTTAGAAGAGAAAACCCTTTCTAGACAGTCTCTAATGCTATCACAATGCATTCAATAAAAAGACCTCCCTTAAATCAAACAAAATAATTCTGAAGTGAAAAAAAGACCCATCACTAAGTTAATGTGTTACAGCCAGCTCAAAAACTGGGTGACTGGAATGGATCACAAAGTTGTTTGACGTTGCTCTCACCAATACAGAGTTTTATATGTGCAAGGCCTTTCCTGCCAGTGACTGTCCTGACTTCAGTTGGGTACAACATCCTCCTTCATCAAAGACAGCCTAACCAAAGGCAGAGTGCTAAAGTGCAGACAGGGAACCTCAGCCCACCTGCTGAGACATGAACCATTACAGCAGTAATGCGGGAGTGCCTCTGTTACCTTCACAATTATGGAGTGGGTGGGGAAGAGCTTCCAGCCAGGTTGCCCTGAGCTGAGATTGCTAACAGAGCAAGGCCACAGCAGAATTAGGCATGCCTGTTACAGGTAGTGAAGTTTCCAGAGGTGGAAGGTAGGGGTGGATAAAGGTCATCATAAGTTAAGTCATAATCGTCACAGTACAAATGAAGTGATAAAGACAGAAAAGAGTACCAGTATTTACTGGTCATGTTTACAAAGGCTAAACATTACTTTCTAGTAGAGAGTACAATAAGAAGGAAAAGACTAACATCCAATTTTGATATAATGCTTTTCAGAAAAAGGGCAGAAGTTAGGGCTACTGGCTTGGCGAAGTCTATGGGTGATACTTCCTCAGAACAGCCCAAACTCTAATAGTTGAAGAACAGTAGGGAACATCTCCAGCCTTCCCAAATAAAAGTAAATTAATCAATTTGATGAAGCAAAAAGATCCTTAAGAAGTTGAGACACTTATGTATACTATGTCCAATAAAAATCTTAGTTCCCTCCGTTCATGGTGATTTGCATACACACACACACAAAAGGGACTGCTCAAACCACAAGCCTATATGTTAAACAGCGGCACCTACTTCTGTCAGTGGCACCTAGCAGGTGGGAAATGTAACACCAAAGGGGACAGAAAGGATAAGTTGATGAGACAGTACAGCTCTTGTAGTGGTTTTGTTCCTATTTTGGAAATTGAATGACCTGGACTCTAAACTTGTGGTGAACTAGAACTTTCCTAATTTGAGAGGGGGACCAATTTTAAATCCAACATCTTGGAGCTTAGCGTCTGAGGCTCAGGAACATCAGAGTTAAGCAGCATGGAACAATAAAGGAATAGACTTGATGTTTTTTACATAATTTGATGGAGGATGACTGAAGAAGAGATTTCTAGAATCATATGTTCTTTTCCTACCTATACTGAATATTTTGTGCATACTGTTCAAGTAGAACAGTTGTTGCCTGGATTGTTACTAACACTTTCCTTTACAGCGTATTTCCACAAACTGCTCCCTTTAACTGAACACGGTAAATCCAGAATACAGCAGGATTAGTTCAGATGGAAGGAATACAGGAGGAAAAAGGCTCCAGCATTTTTGTCCTACAAATGTATCAAGTCCATTAAATGCATTTATGTCACTGACGGGGCATGCTTGGTTAGACGCATAAATATTGGTATTGAAACCCAACATGCAGAAATTAACACCAAATGAGAGACTTCCAAACAAAATGCTGGAGAACGGGTTTGTCCTGTCCTTGTTAAAGGATGGAAAGAGCTTTCAGGAGGCTCACTCTCAGCGGCACAGCAGCAGCCATTTAACAGGAGCAGGCTTCTGAAGCATCTTAACAACTCTCACTGGTGACTTGTTACATCCTCCCACCGGTCCCTGCAGGTCCTGTACCCTGACAGGCAGGATGAAAAGCTCCTCTAGCGGGGCCGCGGGCTGTCAGAAGCCACCAGCTGTCCTGCCAGGGCTCCGCCATCGCAGGGGCCAGCTGACAGCCTGGGTGTTGCTGGCCATGCTGAGAAACGTGCCACCCAGCTGCTGTGTGGTCACGTCCATCTGGAGATCTCCAGCCAGACAAATCTCTGGGCCTGTCAGCTCTCTTCAGCAAGCCTTGTTATGCAAATTCAATTACTCAAGTGTGCCCTATTACTGCTGGCTAACTGCTCCTAGAACCGATCTCACACTGACAGTCAGCTCACATTTTTACCCACCAAAAGTACCTCATTTATTCTTGCTCAACTACTCCCTTGTATCATTAAGGCAGAACAGACAAAGTCCATAGTACTGTAACCTCTCTGCAGTGGGTTACTACTCCTTGCAAAGAGCTTAGAGAGAAATTAATTTGAAAACATACAGCTTCTAATCAAACTCGAGTTAAAGTCACACTGTCTACATAACTCACTACTGGAAACAAGAGCTAGTAAACTTCGACGGAATTCTAGTTCATGTGGCAAGTATTTTAAAAAGCAAACAGATGAACATGAAACATCACTGAGAAAGAACTGAGCTCTGTTTGAGGTATTTACTTCAATGGAGGGGTACAGGTAACAAGAAGTAGAATTTCTCATTTTCTCTAGCACACCAGTATTCGGATTTGTTCAATTAGCGGGACTGCTGCAGCAATAACCACCTACTTCTTTCACATATTTATTTATGGAATCTAATTTAAAAATAGTCTGAGCTATTAGAAGTTTTCCCCAATGCAGAGATATGAAGGATTTTACTTAGAGGACTCATCATGTAAATATGACAATGTGTAATAAAAAATTTAGGTGAAGAATCGGAAAGGAAGAGTATGGCATCACAGTGCACAGTTTCCCCATATATAAATAAAAGTTTCAATTCAAAATGCTGTCGTCAAATTGCATGCCTTTGTTTAGAATAATTACTCAAGATCTGTCATAAGAGACTGTAGCAGATAGTGCAGTTTGCTACAACAAACGAATGTGTCTGTATCTAGCATATAAACCAAATCTCAAGTATTTGTTTTCCAAACTGCCAACAAGCAAAAGAAATATTGTCAGTGAGCAATAATACTGACGGGATTTTCTGAAACAAAGAATTCAACTGTAACCAGTACAGAGCGACAGTACGGTTATTTGGCTAAAACGATAAGCTGATTCAGGTCTCAGGGCAGAAGACAAGTCAAGCCAAGTTTCTCTAACCCCACTCTCTTCACCTTCAGAGGAATAAAATTGCATTTCTAAGTGTTGATTTATCTCTCAGTGCCTTTCAAAAGTGAATTTCTGGTGAAGAGCAAAAGATGAGGGAAGACATGCTTTGAAAACTTAAACATCTACACTCAAATGGTCTTGTCTTTAAAAGCAACTACTGAACAAATTAAAAAAAAAAATCAGTGTTGGAAGACCATGGGGAAAATATTGAAATGCAACTGTGAGATTATGAGTTGATTAATACCTAGAGCTGTTGCGAACAGAAGATATGAGTGAAGCTCTGGGAGAAACAGGAAAAATGGCACAGCACACTGTGCTGGCAGAATGCTTAGCGTGAGCGAGGGAGATAGGGAAGGAGATACGTTTGAGAGATAAGTGTTGTGTTAAGTCTGGAAAGGTAAAGATACATGATGCAGACAGAGATCAGAAACCTGGAAAAGGATTTCAGGAACATATTTAAAGCAGTCTGCAAGAAATACAGGTTAAAGATAATAGAAGAGAAACAAAGGAACATGAGAGGCCAAGAAAAAACTAATAAAACAAAACAAAACACCCACAGTTACCAAGGTCTGAGATAACTGGGTCATGGACCACGGTCATATCAATAGCATGGGAAGATTCTAAAACAAATCTAGGTGAAATGTCAGCAATACTTAAAACACAACCAACTTTGTGGAAGAAAGAGAAACTCTAGTCACATTTGGTAGTGAGACTGGACTGTGAATGGGAGTACTAGTGACTACGGAACAGCAAAACCTTTCTAAGACTGCAAAGTGGTGGGAGGGAGACAGAAAGGTGTTTGTTGCAAATCATAGCAATTAATAAAATAAGACATCTGCAAGGACACTGGAAAACGGATATCTTAATTCAGAATGAAACTGATGCTAACAGAAGTGATTTTGAAAAAAGCTGTTTATGCTTAAATTTTTATAAAGGCATCCAAATTCAATTAAGCAAGGTGACTGAAGCATAAAATTAACAGCAACAGTGAAGAGTCCTCACAAATGGTGTGAATAACCCTGAAGAAGTCAAAAGGATTACCATTCTCAGACATTATTTTTGTTGATTTGGGCCGGGTTAGAATGAGACAAAGAAAAGTAGAATGGAAATGCACATCATTGGCACATCTGGTTTTGATTGAAGATCATTGCTTTTAATGGAGATTTAAAAGCCTCACTCCTAAGAAGCCAACCATATTCTGAAAATCAACAGAGGGATGGGCACTGAACTCACATCCACCTCCTCATCCTCACCTTCTTAAAGAGACAGCATGAAAAAGCATTTGTTTTTAAAACAGTCTGAGAGAAAACAACATCTAAAATGAATTTCATTCTACCATTTCTTACACACATGCCTATGTTCTACCACCAAAACCCTTGACACTTCTATTAAGAGATAAATTAGCACTGTGGGAAAGTTCAGTTTCATTGACACCTTCCAGATAAAACAATGACAGCTCTGATGACATCACCCCATCTACTGGTGTCTGACAAAATCAAGCCAACTTTACATAAAGTTTCTGAAACAATAATGCAAATACTGCAGCCAGACTCAATCTATTCTTCTTGATTTATGTGACATTAATACTTACTTCAAATCAAGATACAACTGTATAAATGGAAGCTAAAGAAGCAATACACATTCCATTGACAATAAGACAAGGACAGATAAGTCAAAGAAAAGTATTTCAAGAAAATAGAGCAAATATCAAGTCAACTATCTTGTCCACCTGAGAAGCTGTGGTGATTTCACACCAGTAGATAGCTAAGCTCCAACATGCAGTTTTTTCACTTCCCTTCCTTAAAAGGGCAGGGAGAGAAAATATGATAAGAAAAAAAACAAAACAACAACCTTGTAGGTTGTGATAAGGACTGGGAATTCACTCACCAATTACTGTCATGGGCAAAGCAGACTCAGCATAAAGGAGATTAATGTAATTTATTACCTATTGATAACAGACTAGAGCACTGAGAACTAAAAGCAAACTAAAACCATCTTTTCCCCATCTACTCTCTTCTACCTCCTCCCCTCCAGCAATACAGGGGAATGGGGGCTGCAGTCAGTCCATAATGCTTCACCTCTGCCTCTGCTCCATGTGGGGTCCCTTCCATGCGATACCCTTTCAAAACTGATCCCACATAGGCTTCCCACAGGCTGCAGCTCCTCAAGCACTGCTCCAACACATGATCATACCACAGAGCCCATCCTGCAGGAACCACTCCAGCAAGGGTACCCACAAGTGACAACTCCTCCAGACCTCCTGCCACACCATGGGCTTATCCCCACAGACTGCAGCTCTGGCCCAAGACTGCTCCTGTGGCAGCTCTCCATGGGCTGAAGTCTCCTTTACCCACATCCACTGCTGCACAGAAGGCTCCTCCATGGGCTATAGGGAACTCATGACTCAGCTCTGGCTAGCAACGGGTCTCTTATGGAACAGGGGCAGATGGCTTTGGTCTGACGTGGGACAGTGTTGGTCTGTGCTCATACAGGCCACCCCTGCTGCCCCTCTGCTATCAAAAGCTTGCTATGTAAGCCCAGTACGGAAGTACCCTCAAGCCAACAGGATTCTATGTGGCTTTCTGTTTCCTCAGTCGTGGTGTGCCTTACAGTATGGGCTCAGGGTAGTTATTGTAACTACCCTGTAAGCCAGGCTCTTAATTGTTCAGCTTCTTGTTAAGAACAGGGCATAATTATTTCCCTACCAACAGAAGAAACGTAAGTAGTAATACAAAAAAAAAAAGTGCAAGTAGACAGAACGAAGGCATGCAGAAGAAGCTCCTTTTGTTGACTTTTTCCTCTCTTACCTCCTTCCTACCAGAAGCAAGAAGAGTTGCACCATTCTATTTCTAGATCAAGCTACAAAAGCCCCATGCCTTTCCTTCAGAAATGCCAAAGAAATCATTAAGTCTGTTCATGGAATTCTCATGGCAAATTTCATCCCTGCATTAAGCAAAATTCTGTGCTGGTGTTCATTAGAAACACAGCTTTAAAGCTCGCACAGTTCAATGTTCTCATTTAAAGCAACTCAACTGCTCTCTCCCATACATACATCCAAAAATTCCAGAAGCAAAAAAGGCTGAGATCCTACATGAGAGTAACATGAAAATTATTCATTCTTAACCTCTGTCATTTCCTAGGTATTTGATGCAGTGAAGTATGAAAATGTATAGGTCTCAACGATTTCTGTTTAATTGTGTCTAATGAAGCTGTGGGTGTTCTTGGCAGCTGTATATACTGATTTAATTCTTTAATCTAACAAGCTTCTGCCCCAAATGATAATTTATGGCAGTATATTCACTCCATACATTAAAACTGCACTAAATTAGAAAAAAAAATAGTTCTAGTTGTTAGTTTATTGCCTTTCAGTTGTGCCAATGTCCCGTTATCATCATATCTTTAGAAAAGCCAGACATATATGAGATTTTTATTCAGTCCACGTACTCTTCTACCCATGTATACTTCTGGAGATGCAATTTTGAAAATGAAAGGAAACTGTTGTTATTATTTTCTTCCTTTTCCTATGTTTCAAATTCTATTACACCAGTCTGAAAGTCTCCGCCATTTTAGCTGCATCCTTGTAAAAGCATTACAATCAGAATTTGTTACCCATAAAACTGGAGTGGCACATCACTCATTACTACAGTGGAATTACATTTTAGTATTATTTTTTAGGACTTGCTTCTCATACACACCAACATTTATTTGTTTTGTATGCTGATCAACATTAAACAGAAGTTTTTGCTAATTAGCATGCAAGGATAAACAGTGAGTGGTGTGAAATAAAAGAAAATGTCTTAAGTGCACCCAGCTAATTCAAAATCAGGCAGCAATGAGGAGTTAATCAAGTGTTTTTTTCCTTAGTGATTACCAGTTTATACATATCAACATTAAACTGTATTTCACTCCATGCTGCTTGATCATGTATCTTAATTTATTGCCTTACAATTTAATTTAATGTACTTTTGTCATTGTATCTCCCCAAAAGCCAATGTATCTTGCTATTTTTTACTCTCAAATGATCAGAGTAAGTCTGAGGGACTTGTAGAAGATTTATCTTAATTTTTTCCCTCTCAACATAACTAGTTCACAAAATGGTGGGTTGTGGGTGAAGAAATTGTAATATTTTTAGACTGAGTGGCAGCAGGTGGCAAAAGGTGCAGAGCAGAAATGAAGGTTAAGACAGCTGTAGTTTTCCTATTCTGAAAACAGAAACAGATCTTAAAGAGATTAGAGAAATAAATCTCTCTGTAGATCAGAATTAGTTCACTTAGGGTCACTTCCAATAATTAAAGGGCATTTTAAAGGGTTAAAAAGAGTGACCTTCCTGTCTATCCAGACCCTTCTACTCATCCAAGCTGCCAAAAAAGTTTGGTAATTTTTTTTTTTTTTTTTTAAATTTAAAACAATTCTATTTGAGTACTCATCCCGTCACACCCACCATGTTACTGCTGGTAGCCAAGTTGAGTTTTTATTCCTGGGCTTGCTGAGACAGTGTTGTGAGATAAGAGATCATTTGTATTGAAGCTGATTTCTGCTTGGTGTTGGGATCCTTTCAATAGCAGCTGTTGGGCATCTGCGGTCTCCCACATTTCTAGCAACTACCACACTTCTTCTTAGACACTGTTCTCATAAAGGAATTAAGAGTAGATCCAATTCACAAATACTATACTAAAAGCAGACTTCCAATGGGCCTAGAACAATATATGTGTGTGGACCTGAATGCAAGTATTTTAGTATTCCATTTGGTACAAAATATTAGACAACCTGGCTCAACTGCTTCTGCAAAATGTTATCCATTTCCATCAAAATACAAACCAAAAGAGATAGAAAACAAAGCAGAACACATACTTTCCTTGCCTCAGTTCATTATGAGCAGAGTTCTGAATGTTTTCTTTGAAAATCATTCCTTTATGTACGTGAGATTAATAATGGAGTCTGTAAGGTCATTCTTCAGCAATTTTCAAGTTCTCTGAAAACTGAAGTGGTCAAGTCAGAAATATAATCAAGTCAGAAACAGAAGGATGTCTATGACAAGCGTTCACCTTGTAAAGACACTATGACAACTAATTTATTCCAAAACAGATGGGAGCTGTTATTTCCATATAGCAAACTTCCATCTAACTCGCACTCAAAAAAAACCAAAACAACAAAAAAAAGAACAAATATAGTTAACCTGCAATACTTCAATATGTGATGAATGAAAAGAATATATAATAAACACTTTCCAGCATTTCACAGAACTTGCCAAAAAAGTGAACTGCAGACCTGAGACTTTCAAAAAACAAAAGAAATTGCAGACACAGGCAAGAATGTGGTCTAATGGAGGCACCTGTGAAGTGGCAATAGAAATCTTTGGATTGTGCACTTAAGAAGACAAAAACAAAGTTACAAGGCTAAACCTCCAAAACATACAACTTTTTGACTATGTGAAGCAATCAGGTGTTGCTTCTTCTATCATTAGGTGAAAGTCCAGGGAAAGGTGTTTTTTTTTTTCCCCATTGTACTTTTCTCCACAAAACTTGATATTTACCTTCCATTCCACCTATATAAAATTAACATCTAAAAAGACCAACACACGAGTAGAACATTTACTACTGAAATATTATCTGAGGATAATGATTGTATTACAGTATTAAATATTTCACAAAAATGCACTACAGTAATGGAAATCTGCCTGGTGAAATTCTGAACTTGACCGTTTGTGTCCCAGACTTTCATTTGTGTAACCTGACATGATGACATTGCACCACTGAAACTGTTTCACTACTTTGTTAAAGAAATTCTGGGCAAGAAATAAACAAATCTACTCTGTACACAGACTTCTTTCAGCACTGCCTTTCAGTTTCACATTTAAATACCATCAAGAATGGATAATAGAGACTCCATAATCATATTGAATTATTTTTGAGTTTACAACCTTGTGTCAGCATCCCTTCACTGGAGTTTTGTGCATATGTACAGCAACTTCTACACTTGTCAAATAAGCAAGCCAACTACAAAATAAGTTAACATACACAGAATGTATAACCAACGCAACAAAGTTCCCACTCCTTTTTACAGTTAACTCAGGTATTTATGTAGAAGAACAGTCTGACATCTAAGTACAATTTTATTCTACCATCAGTAACGCAGTCAACCAACAACGCAGTTAGTTACCTTCAGAAAAATTATCTTGAGAAAATTCTAATTCTGTTCAAGTCACAAAGGACAGAAGATCAGATACAATGCAGACATGAGAGCACTCCTGATAGCAAAAATTATAGTTACCACCTTGATGAAGAAAGGAGAAATGATATGTTACTCAATTATGAGGCCAATGCCAATCATAAACACTACCTTCCATTTCGACTGTGTTCTCTGGAACAACAAATCCCTCAAGCAGCATCTCTGAGGTCACATATGAAATAAGTTTATGCTAACCAAATCTAAGAAATTTGGATTTGGCATTTATTTTTCTTGTCTGTGCTAAAAATCACATTTTCCTTGGCAAGTTTGCTCTGGCAAAATGGATTGCTATATTATTTAAATTTCAACCATTTAACGGACAGAATTATGTCAGAAGGTTTAAGTGAAGCATTACTGGTATATTCTCAGTCACAACAAGCCATCTTTTCTTTATGACAAGATAAACTCCTAGTTCCCCCACTGTGCCTAGTACCTGGTACTGTACTTTGATGAACTGCAGAAAAGAAGTTATGACATCATGGTAAGATCTCACCAAGTTTTAAGTCACAAAACCTATGAGTGAGGAGATAAACATTCAATGAAAGATGACAGCAAACTCCAGAGATTGCTTCAAGTAGTTTTGCAAAAAGGAAACTGGGAGGAGGAAAGTACAGTCACCCAGGAGCCTCAAGTCACAACTAGAGATCTACAGTGAGATTCATTGTATAGGAAGTTTTTCTTGCCTGGGAGAAGAATGTTCACTTGAAATATTTCACTAGATGAGGTTAAAATGAAGCCATATGGCCACCTGGTCAAAGCGAGGAAGAGTGGGCCAATGGAGGGCTATCATTAATGAGGTCAAGAGACACACACAATTAAACTGTCAAAGTGATAGCTATACCACAGATAAGATAACCTAGTAGAAAAAAAGAAAAAAAGAATGGTGGATCAGAGAATTTAATCTTGTGGAATGACAGGCAGGAACATTTTAGTCACAGTTTTCAATCATCCTAGATAAAGAAAGCTTCCTTCTGGTACCTTGAATGGCTTCTTTGCAATTTGCTTTGTCACTGTTACGATCAGTTTTTCTACTCTAGCTGCTTCCACTTTACTGTGGGGTACAGCCTGCTGCATCAGTTCCCAAGCAAAATTAAATTCTACAACAGGCTCATCTTAGCTTCAAAGAAGGAAGCATTGTATTAAATTTATTGCCACTTAATACACTCCCTTTTGAAGTTCTGCAGAAAACACAAACCAGGGGTCACAGATTCAGGATAGCAGTGCCATGCAACAAATCATGTGCCAGCCTTCTGCAGTTCTCCCTAAAACATCTACCAGAGAAGGTCCATCACAGTGGTGGTCTGATAGTACTCCTTTCACTAGAACAGACAAGTCCTCCTTCGTGTCTTGTAACTCTGTTCTCTTGACTGTGTTAGTTAAGACTCTACTCTCGTTGCAATAGCTGAGGGATCTAATAAAAATTATAGATGCTTCGGCCAGGCATCCCACAGCCACTCTGGATACTCTGCTAATTGCAACAAGTGCAAGTGGATGATAATCACTAGAATAAATACTGTCCTGCACTCCTAGAAAGGACAGAGATGGAAATAGATGTATTTAATTACTTACTTCCTTTCCTTATCAATAGCAACATTACAAATCTGCCTGCATACTGAATCAATATCTCTTATGCATAATGACTTAAATTGATAGCCCTGGTCCTGGTAATGATGTAGAGATATTGCCAAAAGAGGAAACAACAGGAGCATTTCCATAAACATCTCCCCAGCCAGATAAGGCAGTAGATGAACATCAATACAGTCACCTCAGTTCCTACAATAAAATTGTATTAGTTTACACAAAGAAGGGTGCCTGTGTCCTAGTTACTTTGGAAATGATGCTAAATGTTAGGTACCAGAACTAAAGAGTATGTCAGGAGAAATGAAATATTTCTTAAGGTTCATCACCCAAATGAGTCACAGCAATCACCCAGGCAATATTTCTCCAGTAGGTTTCAAACCCCTACAGCAAAGTTTTCTTTACTGGAAAGAATCTCTGTATCTATGCATACCATTGACTATATTAAACTGAAGAGGCATATAAACTCTTTCCTACAGATCTGCTTGGGAGATTATTTCCCATGAGAACAAGATGCATTGATGTCACCAAACCAGTCAGATATCAGTTCTTTTCATCACAAGGTATGAAAAAACACCTCTATGATCTGTATTTTATCTGGAGTTGGAAATAGTCCACGAGTTTCATCCTTATCTCCTATGTTTTGGCCCTTTCACTGAAAAAGGTACTGGCCATTTACATAACATGTTAAATGTCACTCTCTGAAGCTCTCACACAACTATTTTTATGATCTGTAGGAAGTCATTGAGAAAGCCAATGAAACTACATGGGCTGAAGCACTAGGAATATGTGAAGGAAAGCTCAGAACTACATCTTCTTTGTATTTATTCTTAACAATCACCAATCTTTCTCAAGTCAGCATCAGTACTCAAATAAAAAACAGCTGACTGAAAATAAATGCCACTACCAAGAAGTATTAATAGACATCAGACTGGGGAAATGACTTGAAGAACGTGCACTCTGTGTTATCAATGTAGTGAAAGGGACAAATAAAGGAGAATACCAGATTTACAAAATTCTGCTACACCTCTGGCAGCGGAATATATACACCTAATGCGTAGCTAGCTAGAAGTCTGTCTATCTATCTATCAGGCTTTGGACACGCTGTAATTAGACACTGCAGATAACACTGGAGATACAAATCAGGCAAGAATTTCCACTACACAGAAATGAGATGGTGAAGGAGAATGAATGTCCAGAAGAGACATGGAAAAAAAAAATCCCACCACAGGGCACAATTCATGAACTTCAACCAATACCAAAATACATAGTATCACTTCTATAATAGTTTATGTAGAAGCATTAGATACCGTGAACAAGCATATTCACTCCTAACTGTATAGGACCCCAGTACATTAGTTCCCCACTGAACTGAGCTGATTTCTTATCATTTTTCTGGAGATGTTCTTACTTGTGGATCTAGCTAACCATAAGACATTCGTTCCCTTTGGTAAATAAAGCTTCCAACAAACACCACTTAAGTTCACCAACACTAAATGTATACACACAAGATAGAGAAAATGTATAGTAGTTGCTCTAAGATTATGGATTTCAATTCTGTGAAAACAAAGAGAAATATATCAAGTGATACACTATTTACAATACATTCTGAGCTAAAAAAGATTGTGTGGTTTTCCCCACATGTAAATAAGAATCTTTATAAGCTAAAGCTTAAAATGTAGACAGTTAATGTATTTTCTGCTTTAAAGCTAACTAGAAACAGCTCAGTTATTATGGCAACAGACAGAAAAGGAAGGTCTGTAACACTAAAGTTTAAAAGCTAAGTAATTATGTGCCCATGTACTGTTTATAGTCAGAAAAGGGCTTGACTATTTGACCTGTAGCAAAATATATCGGTATTGCTGATAAGACTAGTAATGCATACATGCCTTCTGCAGACGGTGTCTCTGTTGATAAATTATGCCAGACATTTTTCAGAATTGGCTCTTATAATCTTTTACCTTTAGCTCAGTCAAATTATCAGTTTTCAGTTTCTGGGATCCTACTACTAGAAGTGCTCCCAGGTACCTTTTTTTTTAATTTTTATTTTAAATATTACTTTTATCTAGCTTGCATTTAATACTCACGTGCCAGTTCATGAAAAAAGTTATTCCTTTGTTCATCCATTCCTAGAACACCGTCAGAGATGGGATAGCAATAACTTACATGGCAGGCCTCCAGGGCAGTATTTTTGCTTAATCTGGCCACTTAATATCTTCTAACAGTTTAAAAGGTCTTAAAAAAAAATGTATTAAACAGCTCTACATTACTCTGGCAGAACAGCAAGGTGCTTACTTTTAAGTGCAATGTATAATTAAGTGGAAAGCAGTACAGCATAATACAATTTGATCTCATTACGTTTGCTGTCAGGCAGCAAAAAAAAAAAAAAAAAGCAGCAAACTAAATTTCCACGGAAAGATAATATACCATAGTTCTTAATATCCTCATGTTGAGAGGGTTACTGAAGTATCCCCTCAACATATGTAAAAATGTGGTCACAGTGCCATAAATTCAGTATGTGGGAAGTGTTGGTACTAATTACTGGTATAGAACCTTGACATTACACATTGCAAAAACTAAGCATCAACTAGACCGGCTCTCTGACAGCAAAGAGATAATTATTAGGCTTCTACTCTCACAGAATTCCCAGGTCTTATTAATGCCAGTGTGTGCACAGACACACAAAACTCAAAAGAATGGAAGCTTCTCTCACTGTGATATGATAACCCACTTAAAAAACAAACAAACAAAAAAACAACCAACACAGAAAATAACTCCCTTGTTATATGCTTATTTATAGCTGTCCTAATCTGATTAATCTGATCACTTTTTTTTTATTTTTAATTTTCACAGGAGCATCTAAGAATATGATTGACTAAATATGCCAGCAGTTTCTTGCAGGCTGCACATTTTGAAAGAGACCTATTTGTAACCTTTCCTTTAATATTTGTCACTATCTATCCAAGACAAAGACAAGCCAGCAAATTTGTGACTCAATCTTTTGTTCATTCAAATGCAGTGAAAATCACATGCTCAGAGAAGTTGTGGGTTCATGTATCAACCTGTCCTAATTCTGCATCCCACACACATCCCAAAGCCTGTTTTAGAACTAGTTGGGTAATACAAATATTAAGTCCAACACACACACACACACAGATACATGAAGAACAATTCTATAGATGACACCACACCCAAGCAAGAAAATTTTAGGCTAACTTAAAGCTTCTTGGACATCTAGGCTGATCTTATTTATCCTTCCCATACGATTTCTTTAGAGAATCTTCTTCCTTCAATACAGCCTCCAACATTTTACTTGCCTGTCCACTTTTACTGGTAAAACACTGATATTATGCTGAGAGCACAAATATCCCTCATTCAACACATTACATGGAACAAAGGGCTTATAATAAACCAATGTCATAGTTCTTTTTTTCCAGTGTCTAATCACACTAATCTGCATTTTCCATAACACACATATATATATGTTATTTATATATAAATAATTACAAAGTCCTCTCAGTACTGTGAGGCATTGCAGTGTCATAAATTTTAACCATCAAAAGACCGTACATGGACACAACAATTGAGATCACAACACAATTAAGTTACTGTCAAACTGAAAATCTATCAATTCTCCTTTCTGTAAACATTTATAGTTGCAACAAAAATTAATTCAGTGGATAATCATTAATGTAGCAGAAATAATCCAGCAAGAAAGTAAGGTGCACACTACTACAATTACTGTCATTTTATGGCTTCTATACATATTTGTGTGGAAGGCTGAATGCAGTAAACACATCAGAGAACATCTTATTACCCAGTAATGCACACAGTCAACTACCTCATTGGCATTATAAAATTGTTATTTTGAGTTGCTGTTGTTGTAAGGAAATTTTACACTTTTTGTTATTCATTTTATTGGCTCATTTCTGATGTGTAAGGTAGGGCAATGTAAGATAAGAGAAAAGAACAGGGATATAAATGCACACATGCATACTATATAACTTGCCCTACATATACCAACACCTAAAAAAATACAGTTCATAGGTGAGAACTTTAAACAGTTTATGAGCGCTACTACTAGCTTTAAATAATATTTCTGACATCATTAAAAAGAGTCAAATGGGAACACAAAACAATGTACTCAAAATAAAGTCTGAACCATTTTTTTTTAAACCAGTTGTCACCCTAATTGGTGTTTTATTTTTAAGAAAACAAAAAAGTATAAAAGTGCTTGTATCAGCAACATTGTTTACAAACCCATAAAAGACAGAAATGCTTGTTCTTCCAGAATGCATATTGTTCCTTCAGAGAGGAAACCCTTTGCCTGTTGCCTCAGAGAATATTACTGCTTTTGCACTGTAAAACGAAATTAGTACTTGGATGCTGAACAGGTTGATAACATCCTGTTCTATGATGCAATCCATTCCTTTCCCTGTGAACACCTTCCATTTATTTGTGACAGCAGTCATCTAATCATTTGTACTAGGCAAAGAAAAACAAATTTCCAAGAACCACAGAGCTGAGATTTTCTTCTTATAGTTATTGATCTGAGAGGAATAAGATCTGCAGTCTCACCACAGTGTGTCCAGGCAGGTACAGCCCTGAACAAAGATGCAGAAGAACTTAAGTGCAGCAGAAAGGCTGCAACAGGACTTACTTTGGGATAGTGTTTGTAACTATTCTCAGTAGTACTCCATTATACAGCCAGTGTCAGCTGTGAATCCTGCTTTGAAAGCATGTTCTGCAGATTTCATTTCTGGAACTACTGAAAGCTTCTTAGTTCTTACCTTATAATCAGTTTACTGATCTATTTTACACCTGGTTTGCAAAATTATGATTCTCTAATCCTAGAAAAGGTGAAGCCAATGGTCTTGGGCATCTGCTATAAAAGCTGGAAGGTGTTTTCTACGCAAATAGCAGTAATTTTGTTCTCTACATTTATTTCTAAGCACGTATCAGCAGGAGTACTAACCACAGGTTAGAAATTTCACGTGGTACAATTAATGTGATATCTGTATTTTCCACTAACCAATGTTGGGCTAAAAAAGATAATTGGATTTTGTTTTATTTTAGTAGTGGGATCCCAGTGCATCTGTTATGGATCTAAGAGTCCTTGGCAGTGTGCAGAATTTTTTTTTTTTAATTTCCCTAAGAAAAGACCTTTCTGTACTTTTTGAAATTCATGTAGGGGTAGAAAAAATATTACTGGGAACATCAACTGCAAAAAAATCATATGCACAGACACAACATTATATATATATATATGTACATTATCTTATAAAATCCCACTTTTGACAATAAAGTAGTCAAACACTTTTCATGTTTTCTAAGGACCACATGCTGCATACTTAAGCATTTCCATTTTTACTGACCCAAAAACTAAAAACTTTTACAAACAGAAAGAAAAAAAAAGATAATCAGAAGTGTCTACATAGGAAATAACTCTTGTAAAGTTTAAAGCAGTAAGTATACAAATACTATAAAATCCAGGCACTCTAAAAGGGTGGTAGGTGTAACTGATTACAGTAATTAAACATTCCCATTATACACTTTTATTGAATTTTCTAATTTAAAATGTTTATCATACTACTTTAGAAATGGGCAAAGCAATACACAACATTAGCACCTTTCTGACTCAGTATGCATACATGCATTACTTACGTCACATGAAAAGTCAAAGAGAAATCTCTTTTCTGAAGACATTAAAATGCATTTTATTAGTTTGCTCTTCTCCCCTTCTCACCCAATCCCCAATTTTTTAAAATCAGGCTCAGTCAGTGCAGTGGATCTTAAAATATACTCATATTGTTTCTTCCTTTAATCCAGACATTCCTGTTTTTCACCTCTGCTCTATGATTCTCGTTATTGCTCCCAGTAGCAGCGGTGTCACACCAGACTGAGCTGGCAGACGCAGAATCAAAACTGTGTTATGATTAAACAGGTCTATAAGAAAAACACTCCAAGTTACAGAGATTCTTTCCTCAGCAACCATTATTTTTAATGAGGCCAGTTTACTTTTGGAATCTTGGCAAAAAACAGTCATTTACTCTAGTCCTAGAGCAATGACTGCAAACTGGGCAAATATAAAGATTACATGCAATGTAAAATCTGCATGTGCATATCATTACACAAGGAAAGCATGATGTGCTGGGAAAGAGGCCTGTCAAGCTATCGTGTTTGTTAATGAAAAGAACAGTTTTATTCCAAAACAGTCTACTGTATCAGATTTGATAGAGCAAGTGTTAACTAAACGTTGTGCTTAAAAGCTTTGATGAGAAAATCTAACACGTTAAACCAAGAAACAGCTCAAGGACAGCAGGAGGCAATTCCAGAACACAGGCACAATCTATAAAGGCAAAGTACCACAGCTTTTTGATGTTAAGTAAGTAGCAATATCAGTATACAACAAAGCTTAAAAGCAGACTGTTGTATCAAGTTTAAAAGTTTAATATCCAGGGTCAAAAGCCTCAATTACCCATTCTACTACTACTCCTCTTAGCAAACAGATCAATGTTACTTTTAAAGACTTATTTGCTTAAAGCATTACCTCAATGATCATTTTTTTTCTTATTCTCTTAGTATCCAGATTTTTAGGATTTTCATTATGCTGCATCTTAGACACTCAGACTAAGGCAAAACATGTATGTTTGGACTTGAACGAGGTGGGAGGTCAGAGACACTTAATTTGAAAACATACATTTCTTAAAATGGGCTGTGTCCATTAAGTGCACTAAGAAAAAGGGCAATAGCACAAGAGGAGTGGCACTTAGTAAAACTGCAGGTAAATTACTGCAGTAGCATTTAGGCTGAAAGCATTAAAGTACACATTCAAAAAATACAAGAACGGGAAAAAGAATCCCTCTTACGCAGACAAGGGATTTACTACACTTCTGACTACGCTATCGTATTAAATTTGTCAAACGGGCCACATGACACATGTTATTAGCCATGTAATAATTTAGCTAAGTGATGAAAGATGATTTCCTAGTTATTTGTAATGGCCATGTGCTTTCTTTTATCTGTTTCTAAAAGAGTACGGAGCATATGATTAAATAGTAACTAGAAAACTAGAAAACATTTGTAAGGCAAAAGAAGATTCAAAAGCGATTTCATAAATTTGCTTTTCCAATTTTATTTTGGAGATATCAAGATACCTTCACACTTGATACTTGAAACCGTATGGATTCCTCTACATATACTCTTATGCCGCTGCACTCCACAGCTTTTAAGAAATTACTGTGAGCATCCCAGCAGACAAATCTAAATTCATTCATTAACTTAAATAGGAACACTGTTCTGTTGTTGTCGCCTTACCAAAGAGTAAATACTCTGGTATGGCAGTTTTAACACTTTTTAATGTTTGTAAACAAAATGTAGCACTAAATCACTACTGTTTAAAGGAATATTAATGATCATATGTTATAAATTAAGCCCTAAAACGTAGAGAAAATAAATAAATGGAGTGAAGGGGAGAATTGTATTCTGTACGAGTTTTCATAAATTATCAAGTGCTCATGTTGAGCAGGCTAGGCTACAATGCCACCTGGTGGCTTAGAAAACATACCAGGATCCTGTGTGAATAGTGCTTAATGGTTTGGAAAATATGCAATATTCTATAAAAATACCAAACATGGCAACAATGTTTAAGTTAATTATTTGCATTTCTTAGCTAACTAGTCTTTTTTCCTTTATTGTGTTGCTTCTGTTGCAGTGTTTTATTTAAGTTTTAAAGCTTTATAACGTCCAGATCTAACCAGCTAGGATTTTACAGTTGTTTTAAATAATGAGTTGAACTTGCTGATGAGTACATTACACTGTACACATACACACAGCCTAATTCACACAACCCTTAAAATTGAATTCTTCCCCATTTGAGGAAAAATCAGATGCAGCAGAAGTCTAAAAGGAGGGTTACTGAAATGCTTTGTAAAATTACACTGTATAATTAATTCCATAGTAAGAACGTTTTTATGGTGTGTGTTGGTGACCTTTTATTACCATCAAGTTCACAATGCTGGTGGGCTGCCTTTTAATCCCTCCGCAGACAAAGGCCCTAAATAAACACAGATTCCTTCCTGGGAAAAAGTCCTCTCTGGTTAAATGGTAAGGAAATGAGTAAATCATTAGTAATCTTTAAAGCCAAAGCTATAAACTCAAGTTACCTTAAGTTAAAATGAAAGTGTCCTGCAAGAGTTTCAAAGTTCTGTCACAGATAGAAATCTCCAGCTCTTGACTCCAGACTAGGCGCCAGCTGATAAACAAACAATTTAAGTCAAGAGCTGGAGAATTCCCAGCTTTTTCATTTAATGGCCTTGGCCAAGAGTATTTATTGCCTCCAGTTTTATTCTCACTTAGCTCTAAGAGGAAATTTAAACTCATCATTATCTTAAAGCCCCATATGGGCCACAGTCAGCTCACCTGATAGAGCTCCTTTTACTCTGCACAAGTTCTACTCCCTACTAGAAGTGATGTAATAGTGTAAACTAATTAAAAGTAGTTTTAGGCTGACTTTTTAATAGACTAAATAAATTTTGTTCAATATGGTTTATATTCCCACTTTGGGCAGTAACGATTCCAAAAAGTTTAACTTTACAGTTTCCAATCTAAACTACTAATAGTTTATTCCATAAAAGACAATTGAAACAAACAAACAGTCTTTCGTACAAGAGCATCCAGGTGTTAAAATCATCTCCTTTGGAAATTCTTTGCCATAAGTTGATTCGCTGGCACCAAAAGATACACAGAATTGCAAAAAAGCAGACTTTCTGACACTTCTAACAAAACATTTCAGGAATGCAAAGACATATGTAATTAGAACACTATATTTAGAACACTATATTTAGTATTTGTTCCGGTTTTAGAATGAAAATAAGCAAAAATATGGAGGTAGAAATTAAACTTTAACTAGGCACTGGTGGTTAAGCCAAGGTGTTGAATGTGGTGAGCAAATTCAACATGGAAATACTTTGTCGTAACAGAGGAGGAAGATAACACGATCCTGTGTCTCAGACAACACCTTCCTTCTGTTCTAAAAGCATATATAATACAGGAGGAGATCAGGATTCCTTAGTAGAGATTCTAGTACTTATTTCACTCCAGAGATTTTTAAATCCATCATGAATTAGATCCAGCACTTGCCATCTCATCTCAGACATCTCCCCCAGATAAAACACATTGGTCTTACATGTAAAGGTTTAGAATCTTTTAATTAAGAAATCAATTCACAATTGTCAGAGACAGACAACCTTACTTAGCAGAAAGTCTACCATTCCTAAAGGGTTAATGGAAGTCAAACTTGAAGCCAGAAGGTTGTATTCTCCTCCCTCCCAACCCCCTCCCCCAGAAATACTTTCCTAACCTGACTTGGCTGAAAAAGGCAATTAATTGTTCCAGTGTCTGCCAAGACTTCTTATTCCTTTAAAAATGCGGATAGTGTTTGAGACAGCTGGCTATTCCAAACCCAGGTAACACTCCTAAATGTGGAAAGAATGAGGGAACATGAATTATGATTAGTATTTTAAATGGATTGAAAACAGACAGACTGACATATCTTAAAGCTACTGTATTTCCAGCATGTATTATTTAAAAAGGAAAAAACGTTACCTAAATATCTGTGCAGCTATGCTAAGGAAGCAGTTTAATGCAAATTGCATTAAAATGTGTAATTAGTTTTTCCATCTTTGTTAGGAACTAAAAGCGCAGACAATTTAAACACATGCACACACACAAAGCAACCACAAAGTGACAGACAAGAACCCTTCTTAGCCTAAGCCACTGCAATTCCTACAGAAAGTATTAATTTTAGGTCAAGTTGAGGTCATTGCAAGGCAGAGAAAAGAAACCCTGAAGACAGTAGTCTGCCAAGTATCTGGCTTAGTACTGAGAACAGAAAAGCAATTAAATCCTTATTTGTTTTTCTACAATAGCAAGAACTCTAAAAGATACCACAATGCTAGGGAAAACAACAGAAAATCCAGAAAATTAATCTTGCAACATTCCTGCTAATGAAGAAGCTCACAGTAAGAAATTGCTGGCTGACCAACTGCACTTGGAGTCAGTATAATAAGGAACATTAATCGCTTGCATAATAAGGTGAAACATTCAAATATTATTAATAGCTAACACACTGTAACATACATTTATATGTAGCATATGTAATTCATACGAAGTTATGATTATGCTGCATTATTGTAATACTAGAAATTACTTTTAGAACAGCCAGCGGTTAGTTTTATCTCATGAAAGTACCTTCATCATCACCAAATACAACAGATTTATTGTCTTTAACTTCTGGATTATAGGACATACAAGTCAAGGATGTATTTTTAAGAAATAATCTCCTGTTTGATTAAACAGGGATACTGGCCTGTAATTTTTTTTTTTTTTGTACACTTTTCAATAGTCATTCTATTCTAGACATACAGCACAAAGGTTAGATGTGAGCCAATATTAGTAATTCCTAAATACTGGAGGAAATATTAGAGGGTTTTACAAACATAAGAACCAGCGCACACACACACAAAAAAAAAAAAAAAAATCAGGCACATCCTTCTATCCTTTTTTTTAGTTTGCTTGCTTTTATTTAAGAAAAAAGTCAAGAGTGCAACACTTACTACAGTGGCTTTACGCCTGAACTAAACTGCTCCCCCTCTACCCTTGATTTTCATGCAGGTTAGAACTCTGTAGCTTCCAGTGTATTTATCTCATTATAGTACTTATTGACAGTTACATTTGTTGGTTTCCACAGGGACTGTGTGAGGCAAAGTAATCAAGTGCTGAACAGATCATGTCCCAAATTTTACTATGTACACATTATAGTGCTGTCAGAAAACACATCCTCAACTTGGGAAAATCAGGAAAAAACATGCAACATTCAGTTGAAGCAACACATGCAAGTGACCATAATTAGGTAGATAGCTCCTTAGAAACTTGGCCAAGTTGCAGTCAAAGTTGTGTAGTTTCAGCAACCTACATGA
>JAOWBP010002978.1:30384240-30396447 GCA_028571105.1 Tragopan temminckii
CCAATAAAAGAAACACTCCTAGTTGCTTCTTTTGCAACTGCAGTCTGTGCCAGGTACTTACAGACAAGTACCTTTCAGCTAATAAACCTTCTCCAGTTCTCTTTCTCCCATGAAGTGCTGTATGTTCTATCACTGGAAATCCAGGGCAACATTCAGAATTTAGAAAACATGCTTTACTTCATGAGCCAATGCAGAAGATACTCAAGACATAATAGAATCAAGTAACAGAGACTCAAGAATGCTCATCCCCAGCTGTGATTTCATTACAAACAGCAGAATACATAACACAGAGGATCAGGGAAGAACGGACATTATTTCTGCTTCAGTTATAGAATTAGGAGGTGAGGGATTTTAAAATGAATCCAACATTGTTGTGCTGAGGAGACACGAATACAGTAGTAATGAAACATAGCTTGTCAAACACACACGATTCTGCTTCAAGATCACATTTGCAGGAGACATTGCTTTGAAAATAACCATAAAACTGTAAATCCATACTATCCCATTTCCAAGAAAGGCAAAAAGGAGTAGAAGGCACTGTGTCAAATTATACTTTGACAAGGTTTAAATTATATATCAACAAGGCTAGATATAAAAAACAAAAAACAATAAATCCTTAAATGTAGGTGACACCAACAACAAACCCTCTGTGTATTGTTCAGGATGAAGGATATTTCCAAATAATTAATACTCTCAGATGTACTGCATCCCCTTATTGCTGAACTACTTAAAAAAAAAAAAACAACACAAAAAAACAACAAACCCTCAGGTCCAGATGCTTAAAGGGTTTTATGCTGCACTGGAGCTTTACAGCCGTACTCGGCCACAGGCTCACCTGTAGCTACTTCTAACGATAGGATCCCATGACTGCACATAGCTTAAATTTCTTGATTATAAGCAGTAAAGAAGTATCAGTGACAACATTACTTAGTTTTGGTAGTGAACTGATAATACACCTTGTGACATTTGCTGCTTCAGGAAGCTTCTGTTTCCAGAGTACAAAACTGAATTTGGTGTATTTTAACATATACCATAGTTTTAGCCTTCATTGCTTTTAAACATTAATACCAGTGAGTTAAAAATAAACTAATAAAATTTGAAATGAGTTGTCTGTAAAACACTGAACATTTGGAACACTTAGGAATTTGTCAACATCTGGAGCTAGGAAAAACAAACAAACAAACTCTCAAACACTTCAGGGATTCCAGTGGCCCACAGTTCAGAAAGCTGCTGATACTTGCCTCCACAGTTAATTTTACCTTTGTCTTATTGACAAGAAAGAAAACAAAAGCAGATGACAAAACACAAATCAGTTTTATTATGTGTTTGTCCAATCAGTAAGAATCACTCTACAAATCCAAATGTACTACCTGAAATAGAGAACCTCAAAATGATGAGGACACAAGAAGTTGCCAAACCACATATCCTCTTCTCACTTTCTTTTCCATTCAGTAGCTTTTTCTTCTGTGTAATTCAATAGAAAAGGAAAAAAAAAGCTATTGTACTTTGCTGCTTCTTGCATAATGTGATGAAAGAACTGACTCAAAGACTTGTTTTCTATTTTCAACTGTATTATTTGGTCTAATAAAAGCTTCTGTCTCTCTGTACACAGTCCTCCTCCTTTGTATTCTTAAACCACCATGTAAAAGAACACTGGCACTGTGTTACTATGAGTGCTACTGAGTCATTATAGATATATTATTTGTGTGGCAAGAATTTAATTAGCATAATACTACAGTACTTTGATAAAAATTTATTACTAGGAGGAGCCAAAATGCCTCTGTGGTTCAGCATCCAGGAGCATGTGAAACTGGTAATGCACACCACTTTTAGACTGAGAGGATTAGTGTACCCAAGTAGTAATTCACACACATCCCACAAGCAACAGCAGAGCCATGGCAAATGCCATTCTTAGCCACATAGAGCTATATTTGACTGACAACTGCATTTGGCCTGTCTTTTTCCAATTAAACTCCATCTGTTTGCTCTGCTGTACTGGCTGGCTTCAGGCTTCCCAACAGAACATCCACAGTATGTTATTGCATCCACTTCCCTCAAACTGTTTGATGCCAGAAGCCTGGAGATGCTTCCTCGAAACACGTTGCTGGGAGAGGCAAACAAGATGGGCGCGTGGGTGAGAAAGGATGCTTGGCATGTGAGTACTGGAAGCGACTTGAAAGAAAGCATGGTTTTAATAACTTTGGCACATCCACGGAAGGGTTAAGTGCCTACCAAAAAAGGTAATAAAAGCACCATTTTTCTTTCATTATATAGTCTGACCAAAATGTTTCTGAAACCAAAATTAAATGTTATGATCCCTTCCATTCCCCAGCTTTTACACTCAAAAATAAAGAACGACCAAACTGATTTAAATGAAATTCTGTACAAGAATTTGTGCCTGGATGAAAATGGGGCATTTGAGCCTGAAGCAAAAGTAAAACCACCAAGTTATAAACCTCTCAAAAGGAAGGTTTATAATGGATATGCCAACAGACCCTTAACTATAGTGGAGCTGTTAGATGCCAACATATAAATAACTTTAGTTTTTGTGGTCAGGTAATGATAAATTAGATACAGTGCAAGTGGATACAGTAGGGTTCTGATTCAGTAAACAGTAAGGGCCAAGAGTGCATGTTTGGATTTTTAGACAAGTATAGCATAGATTTGATGCTGGCTCTGAAACAGCCTTTAACGGACATTTGGACTTTTAAGTTGTACACAAGCCATATTCTGAATTCTTGAGGGCTTGTAAAATAAAACCTCCTTAACAAGCTTTGCTGCCTACTGTTTCAACCTTCTAAGAGTCCTTTAACCATGTTACCAAAACATGCTTCATTCAGATTTGGTATAACTATCTGCTAAGGAAAACAACATGCTAAATAAGTGTACATAATCACTTTCACTAGTATGAATTGCTAAGCATACTCGTACAGTGTAAAATAAGCGTCAATGACAGAACAGTAACAGATTTGCCATCTTCTTTATTACGTGTCAGTTACTTCATCACTAATAGAAACGCCTTCCTGTAGCCCAGTTCTGTTCAGCACTGGAACATCTGTGTGTGCAGGTATATTTGTGTTGGCCCTGGGAAACATTTATTGCATTGTTCCACTGCAGTCAAGCCTTACATCTTATGATACATGGAGGCAATGAGTGATACTATTAGTGTTTGCTGTGGCCCTTCCATCTTGGAGCAGGTGGGAGCACTCAGAAACAGCCAGGATTCAGGCCAAGGCTGATGAGAGGATGCTCCAGCTCAGGAAGTTCTCCTGTTTGCCAGATCCACATCAGCTTCTCATTTGGTCTTCCACTACAAAATCTTCACAGTGCCCTAGCATCAACCCTAGCTTCCCACTAATGTAAGACCTAAGATGAAAATCTCTAGACACAGGAAAGCTCTAAAACAAAGCTCTATTACAACAGGGTCTCATGCGCAAAAAGGTTCCCATTCCCCAATTAAATTCTCAAGGAGAAAGAAAAATATCTATTCTTTCACCATATTCAACACATTATTCAGGGAAAAGATGACATAGCTGATCTCTCATACAGTTCTCAGGTCATTATCGATTGTAGCAATTTGGAGAAATAGATTCATATCAGACAAACATGAGACATCAACCAAGTCTGAAGACCTAACTACATATAGTCATATACCTGCATGTACTATCCGTAATTAAACCTGAATTTATGTCGATTACTGAGAAGTCATGAATTTAAGCAAAACCAAGATCTAATAAATGAAACAGAAGCAGCACACTCCTCAGCTCAAATCCAAGTGATCTTCTCTATACTCACTGTGGCAAGGACACGAACAGCCACAAGCCATGCATTCCTACCATATATTCTCAGGAAGCAGATTAAAACAAAAAGCAAAAAACACATTTCTGACTGCACATTTGTGAAGCAACTAGGATCTAATAGTTTACCACAACTCAAATAAAAAGAGTAATCATGTCAGTTTAGTATTATTGCCAATGATCTAAATTATGTATTAAAAAAGCCCCAGAAGTTTATGAAGAGTTAAATACCATATAACGATAGCATCAAATCATTATGTGATTTAAAATACATGAAGGACTTAATAAAGTGATACACCATGTTTTACACTTCCAATTTTACTGGAGACAAATTCAACATTCTTCCACAGTTGTTCTTCAGCTAAATTAATTACAAGAATGAAAGAGGTAACTACATTTTAAGAGTTAAAGCAGAGGGTCAAACACAGTACAGCAAGTCATTTTATTTCCACTCTATCTTTCCAGTTCAGGAACTCATTTGTCCTCTGCATTTGAGGAGGCAGAAGGAGCGAACTAACAGGACTAAATACTGTTGAAGACACTGAAAGGTGAGCATGTACGTAGTTTGTGTGCTCATACCTGAATTCTAACTGCATATCAACAGTGAGAGACCATACTGTTTTTCTTATGCTTTTGTTTCATCATGCAAACCACAGACTTTTAAAATGTGGCCGAAGCAGAAAGTATTAAGAAATCTTGTTTTTTTACCATGTGCTCTTTGAGAATTAATCAAGAACAAAAGTTTAAGCTGCTGAATTGTCTCAAAGCTAGCAATACTAAAACAACATAAAAATTGAGTAATATTCTGGTATTTGTTTAAAGTATAAAGGGAGTACCTTTTTTCCCCTCTTCTTATTGGCACGACTTAAGAAACTTGTCAGAACAAAGATGCTCTCCACTACAAGACAATTTTCTACAAGCCAGCAACTTAGAATGATTTTCCCACCTAAACTCCCACCTCACTCCATTCACGACCACGATTGTAAAAACAGAATTAACTCATAACACTATCATCATTCAGATGAGGGTCAACTGAAGATCAACCTTCCTTTCTTCCTACTGATCTTGGATCCAGTCAAAGGGTCAGTGAACGCTGTACTTTCAAAGTGCATCTCAAAGGCACATCCTCAAAGGCCTCTGCACCACTGATGAAGGGCAGGTGATCCAACAGCAAAGTTTCTCTTACCTGTTTTATTCCACTCCTTTGAAATAGTGTGTTTAATGGGGCTAACAAAGGAGTCTTCTTCAAAAGAGCAGTTTGCATGAAAGTGTCCCAAGACACTGGTTCAGGTACTTAGAATATTGACATTTCTTCTTATGTGTTCAGTGTAAGACTTACTGATTTGTTTCACAGAATAAGACAAAGCTTGCAATTTTAACTCTTCAGAGGCCAAATCCACTTAGCCAAGTTAGGTTTCTTTGGATTGGTGTGGGATTATTTTGTTTGTTTAAACAAGAGGAAGTTGCACCAGCAAACTGAAAAAGTACACCGAAGGCAACACTGAATTGTTGCAATTATAACAGCTTTTAATTAAGATCAGAATAACCTACATGAAGGCACAGTGTACTTCCAGTTCTGCTCTGTGCTACCTGCTCTGCTTTATCCATCTAGCTCCAATGTGCCATGGTGTTGGGCTCATTCCTGATGTGTGCCATCCACATCTAGTGCAGTACAGAAGTAGGATTCAGAGGGAGACAGGGTGTTACTAAGAGCTGGTGCGATCATCCCCACCATCCCAAGCACAGGAGTCATGCTAAGTTCCTTAACAAGATGAAAGATACACTCTTTGAACAACACACTATGTAACAAGCAAAAATAGAAAATGATGCTCACAGACATTTAAAAACAGAACAAATCTGGTAGAAAGCTTCAGAGTCATCAATGCATTCCAGAAACATTTCCAAACACCACCTGCACCTCCTTAACTTTAAAAGTTCCCTAGAAGCAGCAATCAAATCTTAAAAAGAAAACAACAAAAAAACCCAACAACAAATTAGTTTTCATTTCCTAGGACTTACATCTGGGTGAAACCTAAAGATCTTTCTTACTCTGTATCTCTCTCTAAATGCCTGATGGGATGAACCACAAGTAAACAGAGCAGCTATTATGAAGTCAGTAACAGTTTACATGCAGCCATGGATATTAGACGCAGTTTTATTGAGAAAAGGAATGTTGGCCATAATTCCACAGTTATCCCTTGCTCTTTTTCAAAGAGTGCCACAGGGATTTTCAACTTCCATCTGGACAATTTTCTTTTAACTGTTTTTGAACACCATGTGAGTACACAACTGAATTGTAGACATTAGAGATGGAAAAGACCTATTAGATCATGTAGCCATCCCTCCACCAGTTAACAGTTTTTCCCTACAGAACAGTTCCTAGCACTTTGCCCAGTACTGTTTAAAGCATGTTGAGATGCTTGGCTTTAACCATCCCCCTTGGAAAGTTATTCCACAGTGTGAAGAATGTTGTTAGGAAGTTTTTCCTGGTAGACACAGCATGCATTTTTCTTTCCTTAATAATTTCCAAGCCACTATTCCTGGTTATATCCCATTGGGCCTGTCTGAATAACTCATCTTTACACCTTCGAATAAATGGAGACAAATATGTTTCCCTACACATGGGTCACAAGTTGGCCAGACTACACACACTTTCAAAGCCAAAATATACACTGTACTTTAAGGAAAAAAAAAAAAATCCATCATTCCACCCCTTAAGTCATTGTAGGAATGATGATTCTCTCCACCCCAGTGAATATTTTCAGACGACACCCTCAATAAATCTGTTTATTCTTGGTTGGTTATATACTATCTTTATTTCCATTGTATGGAGAATGCAAAGAAGTGTAACGCCCACAGAAGAAAAATACGCTCAAAGTCAGCACATCAGTAATCATAAGAACTAATCCTTCTGCCATGGAAGCTACTGCCAACACAGTGATTTCTGCACAGGGTTTATACTTTCTCAGAGTTATTTTGACAACGTGTATATTTAAGATCATCACTCCTTTCCCACTTCTCTTCAAGGAAACAGATTTCTATTAAAAAAGTTTTATTTTGACAAAAGTTGTTAAATAGCTTCAAGTATTGTATAGGTATTGGGAATCAGAAGCTTTTTAAACATCTCAGATTTCAAAAGCATGTTTGTTGTTGTTTCAGCCTCCTTCAACGGCAGTTAGCCTGATACTTCCCCGTGTGTTATCAGTTACTTCCTGCATGAATTTAACTTCATGTACGTTTCAGAAACTCAGTAACATTTTCCGTAATACCTTAATATTAAAAGGTTGCACGCTGAATTTTTACTACTGTCCCCAAATCACAAAGCTCTGCAAAGAAATGACTAAGATCAGGAACATTTGACAAAAATGTAAACAGAGGAACCGAGAAGCAGAGGAAGAAGTGAGGTAGAAGTTCCATACTGGGGAGCAAAGAGAACATTGTAGCAAACATGAATATGCATATAAGGGATCTAAAACTAAACGCATAAATCCAGAAATAATGCAGGCTTCTTCTTGACAGTGTTTCAAGGATTGTAACATATTGCAATCACCGCATTAATAGGCCAAAATGGCAAACACCAACAAAAACTCCCTACCACTGAATACAGAGAACTCCTTCTTTCATGTCTTCCATCTAGTAAAAAAGTACATCATCTCTCAAGTTAGAGATGTTATAATCATAGAATCACAGCACGGTTGAAGTTGGAAGGGACCTCAAGAGCCCACCCAGTTCAATCTACTGCCATGGGCAGCGTTGCCCCCTACCTCATCAGGCTGCCCAGGGCCCCATCCAACCTGGCTTTGAACACCTCCAGTGGTGCAGACTGCTCAGAAAAGCTGTGGATGTTTTAGCAGCTCACTAACCTCTCAATGATAAATCTGACATCTAATATAAATGTCACCTCCTTCAGTCTAAAACTGCTCCTATTCAATCAACTAACCAACTCCCATGAATTCATAATATTGAATTTCACTTTAAAAATGGATAAAACCAAAGAAATACAGGGGATCCAACCTGGGAAAGCCAGTTTGAAGAGTAATTCTATTGAGGTTCTCCAACGAAAAACAGATCTGTAAAACCAGCTTTATTATGACAAATTTATCATTGATGCTTCATTAGAAAATGTTTTATAAGCCAAAAGCTGCAGCGTTTGAATCACTCATTACCATTTTAAGACAATGAAAAATCTTACAAATAATCTTTACAGGCATGAATGTACATAGACATACTCCTAACCTCTTGTAAGTCTCTGCTTCTGTTGGAGATTATGTTGTAATGATCCTTCAGTGTTAGAGCAAGAGAAACATTCAACAATTTCTAATTGGCCTGTTTCATCTCTTCCATCATGCCATAAATTACACCACTGATACACATTCACTTCTCCAGTTCTGAAATTGTGTCCTTATTCTGCCTTAAAAGAATAAAATCTTAGAACAACAACAACAAATCTCCACAGCATTTCCAAACATTGTTTTGCTTTGCTCCATGTTAAGGATAGATCCAGCTGAACATAAGTAAGCTTGCAACTCATTCTTCCAGGTCTCACATTTTACTCCATTATCAGACACCAGAAGTCTCAATTTGTCAGTGTTTTTAGTAATATTCCTTCCATCACTTAACAGTTAGTTGGGGCTTATGGAAGCACTACTGCAAGATGAAATAATTTGAAGTGACAGCTGGATTAAAAACTCCAGCCCATGGTTCCTACAAAAATGTGTTTATTGCCATTTTAGCACAACTCCAGTTCTCTATGACAACTCTTATTAACAATTAGCAGCCTGACATTTTTATTGATTCCTACCTTGGCGAACATAGACAGCAAGGGGAAAGAGCTACCTAAGTTTCTAGAGAACCATACCTACACAGTTTTCAATTATGTACCTGTAACTTCAAAAACATAAAAGCTGATATATTTTTGTGAAGTTCCAGCAACATGCAGCGCAACGTTTGCTAGACCAAAAAGGAGCTGACAGACAGTATCTGAACACAAATAGAGCTTAAAGCGAAGAAGATACCACACTGGAAATTAAAAGCAATAATCCACAAACATTTCATCCACTGTACTTTAGACAATCTGTATTTCATATACTGAATTCAGAGACTGATGTTACAGTGATATCTCAAAAAAAAAAAAGAAAAAGAAAGAAAAAGCCACTAGAAAAGTTTGCTCTGAACTGCACAGTGAGAATTAAACTTTCAGTGAGAAGACTAACTTGAACCAGATCTCCAAGGCTAAATTTAGACCTCTTGCTCAGCCAGTACTCCTTTCAGTTGCAATGGAAGTAATTTTTAGATATGACTGTGATAATTTGTGCATTAAAAGCTTTTTACATGTACAGTTGCAGAATCTAATCTTAAAAAAAAAGTCCGCTGCGCTAGGTTTAAAAAATATTAAACTTGGATTATGAAGACATTTTCTCATTCATTTACACTCACAAAGAGTTCACAAAGCAGGAGAGCACTGAACTGTGACACAGCTTTCTCATGGGGGACCAAGGGATTCTAATCCCAGGACAAAGCAGGTGCTATCTCTAAACAGCATTAGCAGCATAATCTGCATGCACCTACTGGGATGAGAAGTATTTTCCAAAGTTAGTCAATACAGAATAACACTACAGTAACGAGGTGCATTAGCTTCCACTTAATGGGTCTTGACTATAAGCTGCAGGTAAATCTATAGGCTAATCATATGAATAGCACAGTATTACTATATTGGTAGCATAGGCCCACCTGAAAGAGATCAAGGGAAAGAATCTTTCAGGAATAAGGATGCAAACAAGCTACTGTAATCTGGCTCTAACTCTAGGCCTTAAAACACTATTTGCAGTGTCAGAATAGGAAAGAAAATCACTAGTATTTCTCCATGAAGTTAATAGATAAAGCTATTTTCAAAATATTATTTGGCTTTTGAAATAGTTTCATTACAGTGCAGATTAACACTAATGTTCATTAGGCATGCCCCAAATACTTGAATACACAAGTGGAATAACCTGCCAATAACAACTAGTAAGCTCACAGGTATAAAAATGACAGCTAGGTTCACTGGTTCCTTTCACCCCACACATTCCCTCATCAATGCTCCTGCCAAGGCTATTGCGTTTTACAGTAACAGAAAAACATCTGCCCATTTTTAGAGAGCTGAGTGTATTTCTTCATCCAGTGCTTTGTCTAATGGCCAACAAGGCAGTCAGGACACACAGAAATACCCTAAACGACAAGATGCATTAGGTCCTGAAAGATATAAAAACCCAGAACATAAACACTGAAGATTTAACCTCCAGTTTTCTAGCAACTGGCCACTCTTTAAAAAAATGACGTGAACAGTGTGCACAAAATTCTTTCTCCCTCCTTCAGAATATCACTTAACCTGAAATTCACACAAATTTGTATTTAGATGAACCGCTAAACACCAAAACAGCTATGTATATTCAAACTAGTCAACGGTACTGTGTAATAAAAACGCAGTCTCAACACTAACATTTTCCAAAGAAACAAAACCCAGAAGACAGTTGGAGTTGCTCTGGAATAAAACTTTACTTTCTTTCTTTGTAGATACAGCATAATCAGCCTTTAAGCAAAAAATCATCAGTAGAAACAGATTACAGATGTGTCAAAAAAAAAAGTAATTCCCTCAGATAAACAAGATATTTGGGGGAAAGGGATTGAAGAGAACCACATAAAAGATGTCAGAATTGCTCAAGAAATAAGAATAAAGCTATGCTATATTTAGAAAAGGATCAGACAAATACATGCCACCCACAACATACATTTCTCTGTTCTTTTTATTCCTCTGCAGAGAACTTATTTAACTTTATAAAATAACGTCTAATATTTTGGCTGTGAGCAAGAATCTCATCTTCCCCACTGTGATCTTGAATGTCCCTTAGCTTTTCCTACTTTATATTCATCTCAATTCTAATGTGAATACTTTGATGTCTAATATGTTGCCAAATCCTACTTCAGTTTTCACTCGAAGATTAAAAAAAATGGTTAGGTTTTGATCCTTATCTACACTCATCCTGATGACCTGAAATACCAGCTGTACACTTTCTAGCTTGTTCATCATGCCTTTGATAAGTGATGTAAAGGCAAGTTCTCTCATACCTTCTGCATTTTTATTATTTCAGGTTTAACTATCTGAATCGTCTTAATTAAGACAATAATAAAGAAAGCTACATTTTTTTTTTTTTTAAGAGTAAATTGTGAAAAAAAAAACCACAAGATTTTCTCATACAAAAATGAATTTGCCTCATCTTCTAATTCTAGGAGTTTCAGATAATAATTCAACAACAACTAGCTATGGTTCTGTTTTCAAAATATTAGTTTTATGCTTCTGTCCTCCTTCATTCACAAAATGAAAGACTTCCCTACTCTAAGTGGTTTTTTTTTTGTTTTTTTTAAAAACAATAGATGCAGTACTCAGAAATCAGTTAGCAATCTCCAGCTTCAAGAATAAACAACACACACACACACTTCAACCATTATGAATTGGAGGAAAGCTCCTACTCTCATTTACTGAGAATGAAATCCTCTTTTCTCCTTTCTCTTAGCCTTAATTTATACAAAATAGAAGACCTGCCCAACAATAACCAAATAGCTTTGCCCTAACAGACAAACACATGGAGATAGAAGTGATGTGAACACCTGCATCATAACACAACTTTCTGAAGAAGCTAAATTAAAAGGACCACGTAACTTGTGAACACACAGTTAATCCAGATCTATCACAAAAGCAGATTCCTAGAGGGAAAAAACATTCCTAAAGCAACTTAAACACCAAGCTTTCTCAACTGCTCCAAAATCTGTAGTACAACCACATCAAAGAACAAAAAATACACTGCACTGGAAGATCTGGTTTATCAGCCTGAGGTTCTTAACTGCTACAGCACTGCCTTCAGGCAAGAGATGACAAACAGAACTGTGCCTTGTTTCACAGAAAGCATTAAACTTTTTCCACAGAGGTAAATATCTGTCCATGACACAGAAAACAGACATCTTCAACAAAAAAGAATAGTATACATATAGCAAGAAAAGCAACCCATACTAACAGTGCAGAGCGGCAGCTAGGATTGCTAACAAGACAAGACATCCAATGAGGTAAACTGTTAATGAAGACTTACCTCCAGAAACTGGTGCATCCATGAAAACAGCTCCCATTTTTTCAACTGCTTTAGCCAATTCTTTTGAAACAGAAGGGTCTATAGTACTGGAATCTATTAATAATGAGCCTTTCTTCACTTTCCTAAAATAAAGATTAATTATTATTAAATATCTGGTGCAATTACCATGGCAATGACTTTTCTCAGCATGATAAATACAAATTTTTTGTACACTAGTGTACAGTCAATGGATATATAGATATTATAAATACCAAAAAGCTTGGCTAAGTTGTTAAACCAGAGCAAAGAAA
>JAOWBP010002978.1:30399721-30423473 GCA_028571105.1 Tragopan temminckii
ACAAAAAAAAAAAAAAAAAAAAAAAAAAAAAAAAAAAAGTTCGGTAAGACAGGAGCTAAGGAGCGACCCAGAAGCCCTGGCAACGCCGGGGACAGGCGGCATCGGATGGGTCGGAGTGCCACACAGTAAAAACCGAGGGGGGTCTGGGTGGCCGCAGTCCTCCTTTCGGCCGGGCATAGGCACCTGCTGCCATCGCAGGGCACGGTCACCCCTTATGGGATGCAGCGGGTTGCAGTGCGCAGTGAGCTAGGAGGCTATATGTATATATATACATACAAATATACATATTAAAATATATATACACGCATATACACGTGCGTCAAATACACATACTTTATATACACGGCGGTGCGTGATGTGCGTGTGAGGGGGAATGTAGCCACCCCGCACCACCTCTGTCGGTAAAGGGGACAGTCCCCGTGCTGGGGCACGCGCCGAGCACGGTCACCCCGCACCCGCGGCTCCTGCACCCCCGGCCGTCGTGCCCGGAGGGGGCTGCGGCACAGAGGGTGGCAGTGAATTTCTCTGCGGCTCGGTCACAGGGCAGAGATTGCCTGCGACAGGTAAATAGGCTCCGGGTCGCAGTAATGCCGAGAGTATTTTCAGTTAATAGGGGAGGGAAAATGAGGTGTCTGGAGCGATATTGGAAAGTACAAGATCGATGATCCGTCCTCGTGTCCAATCAGCAGCCTTTAATTGACTGTATTTTCTAGGTAATTGAGCCGCTGTGCTCCTAAATTGAAGTGGAAGATATAACAATACATCTCGCCGGGAGGAATTACTCATTACTTCATAATGAAATTTTCCTTTTGCTGCGTGGGGCCGGGGCCATTAACGCCTTCGCCGCCGGAGGGGGTGCCCACGGCCCTACGCGGGGCATCGCTCTCGGCCACACGGGGGGCACCCACCGGGAGGGCAGCGGCTCTGCCTCGGCCCTCTCCCCCTCCCCCGACCCCCCGCCGCCTCTCGGCTCCTCCGGTGGCCGGGGTTGAGACCCCCGATCGCTGAGGTGCTGGGCCGGGCCGGGCCCTGCGGGAGGTGCCCACCCCCGTGTCACCGGCGGGCTCTGGGCTGCCTTCGGGTGCCCCGTGTGCCGCACGGGCTCCGCTCCCCAGCCAGCCCAATTCGGCTCCGAAAGGCCTTCCCCGCCTTGTTAGCGTTTGATTGATTGCCTTATTAAAGCGTGTTCTTGTAAGTGTGACCGAGCTGATTGCACTGCATATGTTTGGGATAATGCTCATTTTAAACAACTGAATAATAATAATACCAATAAAAAAAGGACCGCGAGAGGAAGAAGATGAGCTCTGGAGAACGGGTTAAGCCTAAACGATCCCGAGGAGCGGTGCTGTAACTCGCGCATTAAATTGCTCCGTTACCATCAAATCACTCAGCCCCCTTCGGCTCCGCTCAGCCCATCTCTGTTGTGTTTTATGTCACCTTCTGTGCCATTAAGTGAGATAGCGCCGAGACTGCCGCTTACGTCCCCGTCTCAGACCATACGTTTTTATTAAGGCTGTATGATTAAACGGGACCGGATCTGCTTTCCCAGCACTATTCTTTCCTCCAGCGCCCAAATCATTAGAAAATCGGCTCTCCATCTTTCCCATTTTCTGCTCGGTTGTTAGGTCGTTTGCCAGCACCTGCAGCAAGGCGTGCGGCTCCCTTAGCTTTTGGCTCGCGTACCCGAAGGATCCTTTTGTTTCCTATTCTTCTCCCGCTCGCACGGCCACTTAATTTTACTACCCCTGCGAACACCCTCCGCCATATGTCACCCCGAGGCCGGGTCCCGCAGCTCACAATGCTGTCACCCGGGGTACCGCACCGCCGGGGTGAGTCGGAGCGTCCTACCACAAATGGCTCCGTTCGGGTGCATCAGGTTCCTGCGTGGGACGCGACTCCCACGTCCTTTCGCTTCGTCCTTTCGCTCCCGAGCTCCTGTTTGTTGCCCGCTCCTCTCTCGCTGTTCATTTTCGCATCCCCTCCGCGCCCGCGGAGGCTCTGAGCGCTGTCCCGTGGATGGGCAGATCCTGCGTGGGGCAGCTCCCCGCCTTCGCCAAGTTTTTTCTTTTTCTAATTTTCTCATTCCCTCCTTTCAAACAAGAAAGCACAGAAATCTCCACAAATTTCCGCTCATTTTTTTCCCCCTTTTCTTTCTTTTTCTTTCTTTTTTTTTTTTTCCAGTCAAACTGAGCGTTCCCCCTCCCAACCCAGGTTGACACCAATATTTACACAACCCCCGTTAAAGAATCACCATCGGTGCATCGCGTGAACGTACACAGACACAAAGCAAGCAGGCGAAGTGCTTTTCCCCGCTGCCCTTCTTGCAAAGGAGTGCCTGGGATTTGAGAGACAGAAATTGCCACTTAAGAACATCACATGCAAGTATTAAGTAATTATTTAAAACAAGGCTGTTTAGAAAAATATTTGTATTTATTGCAGCTGCTCGATTGGCCTCGTTAAAGCTGGAGAGCATTTAAATTGTGTTACAGTCTCATTTAAATCCAGTTTCGTTCCAGCAGGCTGCAGAGCCTGAATAGAACCAATCACTCCATAATGATGATGAATGAGAAATTAATTCAGATACAAGCAAGACAATTTAGGCCTTCATCTGTTTAAATAGCCTTCCAAGATTATTCGCAATTGCAGGTCACAGTTTTAATCAATTGTCCAATCTTGTGAAAGTCATATCCTTGCATCTTCATCGGGATTATTTATAGTGCGGCGGAGCCCGGTGAAAGGTACACGCTCTTAACAGGAGCAATTACTTAAGGGGAAGCGTTCGCAAAATGAAAAACAAATGCCTCCGTGGGCAGTAAATGATGAGCCGCCTCCTCGCTCCCGGCACATCCTCGGAGGGAGGAAGGGAGCTGCAGGGAGGGCGGAAAGGGGACAACCGCCCAACTCCATCCCCGCCGTCAGCTCCGCATCGAGTGCTCTGTCATTTCTCCCTTCTGCCCGTTTGAAGACTTACAGATACAGATGAGCCTGAAACCCTAAAACCCTTCGAATGAGGGCTCCAGGCTGCTGCCCAAAGCCGGGAGAGGACCGCGGGCTCAGAGGGACACCCGGTGCCAATGCACGGGGAAGGCAGCACCGGGGGGTGCCTGGGCTGTGAGAGGGACCGCTCCGGCCCCGCGCCTCTCTTCCCAGGGAGGGTGCGTGTGGAGCCGGCCCCGGGGTGAGGTTTTCCCGCATCTTGTCCCAAAGGGGAGCGGGGCCGGGCCGCGGCATCCACCCCCGGGGAAGACACAGGGATTTGGGGCGGGTGCGTGCACGCGTGGCCGTGTACCGACACGGGAGCCCGGGGCATCGCTGTTCTCTACAACAAAAGCCTGCCCGCAGGACCCCCGGAGCTCGGAGAAGCCGATCTCAGCGGCGGACTTTGATGTATTGCTGTCCAATTAGTGCCTTTAATTGGTGTCCTCTGGGACAGGCAACCCGGGAGCGTGGACGGCGAGCGCTCGCTCAGCAAGCTCTGCCCGCTCACGAGGCAACGAGGGCATCTCTCGACTGGGAGCACGGATCCCGCACCTCTCCGAGCGGATCAGCCGCTGCAAGCCGTCCCGCAGGGCCGTATGCTAACGGACACGCCGTGCCCGAGCAGTGCGGGGGTGCGGAGGTGGCTGCATCAGATCCCCCTTCTGCTCCACAGGAGGAAGGGCGTTCGTCGGTGCTGTTTAAAACAGAGCGCACGTTCCTTCCAATTTGGCTAATGAAGGTCGTCTGTTAAGAGTAATTTTAGAGGTTAAATGAGGCTGAGTGCAGATTTAAAGATGCTTGATCAAACGTTTTATTTAAATGCCACGTACTGTATATATAGATCCCATTACGACGCTCTGGATTTACCTTGGGGGAGGAGGAAAGAAAAATACACAGCTGGACAGGGAGAAAGAACCGCCGACAATTTATTCCTAACCAAAAATGCTCAGTCGAAAAAGAAATTGATCGCTTCATCCATCAAATGTACAAAATACATTTCTGAGATCAGAAGTCGCTCTGAAAGAGAAACGAAGAGTCAGGGGGGAGGAAGTTCGTTCTTGACAAGCACCCTCAGAAGGGCTGTGCTAGGAAAAACAGGAGGAATAAAAGACAGCTGTCACTGTAAGCTCACTCTGATGCAATTTTGTTTTTCTTTCTTCACCCCCCTCCCCCCAGTACCCATAAAGCATTTTAAGGAAAAACAAATCTTATGAAGGCAGAGGAAGACGAGACTTTTTATGAATAGGGAAAGAAATCTGGTAGAATGGAAAGTGGTGCTGACTTCTCAGGTGTCTCCAAGGAAGGTGACCAGCCCGAGGCTGCCTCTGGTGCTATCCATTCCCAGTGCCCGGTTACACTTCAAAGCACAGCCATCACATTTCTGCAGGGAAACATTTCTGATCAATATTTGTAAGGTGAACTATTTTATTTCCTCTTCTGCATTTTGTCTTCCTGCTTTGAAGTACTGCCTTTTTGCCACGTGCATCTCGAACAGCAATGCAATATTACAGCAGGGATATCTTCTACAGTTGGCCCCCAGAAGCAGACCCAGAGCTGTCATCCATGTCCACCAGAAGTCCCAGCCTGAAAATGCCACCTGATTTCACCCTGCTACAGTTACACTTCCCACCTTATTTGTTTCTGACCAGATTCTGAAAGTCCTAACTAACCCCAAAACACATTTTTCCTTCCTTAGGAGAGTTTGCTCACTGCTGTTGCACTGCAGGATTCAAGATGAATTGCAGAGCAAATAAAGTAACTATTACGAGGTCTACACAATTAATATGTGGCCTTGTACTCACATAGACTGTGAATCACTCCTGGGAATGAATTACAATTATTCTAACATTTACTCAAGCCTGTGTACTTTAGGGAGGGAAGTTTTCTCTAATGTGGAGACATTGAGTCATAGGTTCCAAAACCACTTTCCACAAATGACCTGACCTGAAATAAAATTTAATCCAAAACCAGAAGGTCTGGTTTACTAAACCTTCAGCTAGAAAGGAGCACAGACTCATCTCCTCTGACAGCTACAAATTGAGTAGAAAATCATACCAAAAAGAGAAGGAAAAAGAGAAAGGGGAAAAAACCTAGGTTTGTCAGTGTTTATACTTCCCTTGCAGCCAGCTGTAACATGGCTGGGACCTATTCCAGAGGCAGGAGAGTGCTCAGCCAGATGATGGGGGTTGGTTTGGCTCCAAATGATGTTCCTAACACATTCCTTGTTTGGTGGCAGTGTGGATTTGGATGAGAGGAAAAGCTCGAGTGTCTCAGCCGTTCTCAGCCCTGAGCAGTACATTGCTGCCCACTAATGCTTGCTTACAAGATATGAGAACATAGAGTGCACAATCCCATTCCCTTCTCCCTCTGTTTTGGCACTCAACTTCCCACCTGCAAGCCTGCATGCCATTTGTGTCACAAAGGCAAGCTTTTACAACAACCATACTGCAGTACTGAGCAACCGAATCTGATAACAAGGCACTTAGTCCTGCAGCTATTAAGCACATTTTAACAAACCTAACTTCTATCCTCCGGGATAAAATGCAATAGCATCATTAGTTATAGATCCCCACTCGACGTCAACAAGGCGGTTCATATCCACGTCTTTGACACAGCTACTGATTTTTGTACTATAATGGCTTCCAGTTGGCATCTTATATCTCAAATAATGCACCTAAGTATTTCTAGGCTGGTAGTGTAAGATGAGCAGGAAAAAGAACAACGTGACTTTCATTTTCTAAAGCTGCTCCACATCCACCTATGGGAATCTGGCGTGGGAATGAGAGACACTGGTACTGTACTGATTCCCAGTGTCGAGCTCCCTAGTATTGCGGGTAATATTTAGTGGTGTTCTGCCCAGCACTCTCCAGCCAAACCCAAATCTCAGCTCATATTTGAAGCAAGTGATGATCAGCAGCATCATGCAATTTTGGCACATCCAGTAGCTTGTAAGATGCCCACACCTCATACAAAGTTTGTGCCCAGATATTTTGCCAGACTAAAGGTACTCCTAGGTCTGATTTTATGCTTCTCAATATCTAAGTAGTTGGCTATGGTAACACTTCTTCACTATGGTGCATGGCTTCGTATCACTACTGTATAACTCCAGAAAGGGCAAAAATATCAACTCTAATCACTTCTTATTCAGGAACATGATTCTGACAACAGCCTCTTCTTGGAAAGAAGTTGTGCACACAGATGCTCAGCTTTACGTAATTTTACTTCGGCATAACTGCCCCTTCAGCAAGGGGTGCTGCTTGAGTCATGTCTACTGCAATCTTCCATACCAACAGAAATCAGAGTTGCTGTTATCTTCTCATACTGAGGCTTTTTAAGTATGCCTCCGATGCGTCATTTCCCATACTCAGTACAATTTGATTTTATGAACTGCCAGTTTAAATCTAGAAAAACCTACAGCTTGGTCTGTACATCACAGACTGTTAGATTTTTCCCTAGTTGTTTATTACAATGCATTTGACAGTACAAGATTTTTGAAACAGGTGCCTGATGTGATCTGGCATATCAGCATGTGGGGAATCTTGGTAGTATATACCAACTACGACTCACTCTCACTGAGAAAAGTGAACAGAAGAGTACAGGAAAGAGAGATCCCACCTTGCTTTTTCTCTGATAAAAAAACGTTTGGCAATTTATCCTTCTGTTCTGCTTACTAAATGACTAAACTTTTCATTTCCCTGTATTTTCCATGGAACAATTTTACATGCTGTAGTAAACCACCATGCTGCCTTCGCTCTGACATCCTGAGCAAACCAGATTAGTGTGGCCTGTCAGCGAGAGGCATTTTGTTCAGTCACTGATCTCTGAGCGAGGCTTTCCTCTACACCATCCCCAGTTTTACAGTCTTCTTTTTGAGCATGTATGAGAGTACGTAGCATTTGTTCCAGCAGTAGTCTGTCATTCATATTTCATCTTTTAGTTCTATTCAACATTTCCTGTACAGGCAGCCAAGAACCACGCTCATCTGAAAGCAGTTCTGCAGCACTGCAGCGGGACCTCATGTTCTCACATTTCTCCAATATGATCTTGCTTTTCTCCATCTCTGTTTTCTAGGACATTTTCCCCAGTCTGTAAGGTCTATAAGGTGCTACATACACAAACCCTTGACACACATTTGGTCAAGGGTGAGCATGAACATACTTCTTGTTTGCAGCAGTCCCATGTCACGATGCTTTCAACACTGGCAGCTTGATGATCTTTAATTCAGTTCTTCGTTTGACAAACCTTCTAATCAGGGACACTGTATAATATAGTGACAATGTACAATAAGATTTGAATGTTGTGTGATAACTTCCTTACAAAGCCTACGCTGAGGCATCTATAAACTCAACCCATAACCTCATCAAAATAAGTCAAGTGTACAGCATTAAGACCTATTTTTCTTAAAGATTGACTCACATCACTTTTACACCTTTCCTTTGTTCTTTATTAAAATTAATATCATGTCAGCTTTGTTTTTATTTTTTTTTTATATGGGCCTCATGCTAATCAGCCCAGGTACTGGGTCACCTCTTTCTATCCCTCTGAATAGAATCAAAACAGCAAAATAGAAGCAAAAACCCCTTTTGGAATTCCACCAGTATTCCAAGATTTCTTGCAAATAAACATCAGATTTCTCCCTGGTCACTTCTTTAAAAACTGCAAATTTGCTGATTCTCTCTCTATCCCATTACGCATTGTTTAACACCCTCTTCAGCTGATAATCTCAATAAAAGTGCTTCATTTTTTTTTACGTCACTCTGCTTTCCAAATGCAAATTAAAACATCCAGTTAGTATTAGTTGAGAGGATTTATTCTGTTTTTTGTATGAATTCAATCATTTTCTTACTGCTTTTATGCATATCGCCCTTGAAATTTTCTTCTTCTCTTTATCTTCCCTTCTCAACTTTCTGTGTTTTAGGATTTTTAATCTATGCTAATTGCTATTTACTGCAGGTCTCTCCGCACAGTGACCTTTTTCCTTAAATTATTTGGTACCACTTTGTTCTTTCCTTGTAGTGTTCCGTACTCAAAAAGCTGCCCCACATACAGATACTGTTCAGAATTGCTCACATTCTATGCAACTTCGGGTCTCCAGCCACCTACCAGTTTCCAGTCTAAAAATTTGTCTACCATAACAAGGTTCAAAAAACATTTTTTCTTTTTTTTCCATGCTAGACAGGACACCTTTCAAGTTGGAGAATTGTCTATGATTTTTAGAAGCTATCAGTGATGGTTTACTGCTACCTACAGAAGATAACAGAACAGAGCATGTGCTGCACTGAGTTTGTCCAGATGTCACTATTTTTATTCCTAGATATTACAGACAAATGTTTAAGAGGTAATTCATCTCATTCTCAGGTTTGATTTGGCACTTTGTGACACACCCCTGTCAGCATTCTCAGTCTTTTTTAGTCAGCACAAAAATTCATGTGTATTTGAGCCCTTCTAGCCAAGAGTTATAATTACCAAGTTGTCTTCCCTCCTTCCACTCACTGTTTATAATCTGAGTGTGAAGCTCTGTTCGCATGCACATCACACGCTAATGATGCTTTTCCCAAGTGAGAATTTCCTGCTCCTTTCCTGCATTACTCAAACGCCCTTCTGCTTTGGTAGAGGAATCTGAAACATCCGTTTTCTTCACATTCTTTGTTACATTGGTTCAAGGTTTGTCATTTATTAAGCCATATTTGCAGCTGGAAACATGTTTGTATCTTCAGTTGCCTTCCTTGGGGTCACTGTACTAATTCACTCCTGCTGTTTTAGCTAATGTCCAGTCACTCACTCACGGATGGGACATGCTATTCACACAGCCTCTCTCCTACTGGCACGTCACACCACCACCAAAGCAAATGTTCAGCTTCAGACCAGAAGCAAAGTCCCGAGTTGACTTCGTATATACTGCTTTTTGTAACGTGTAAGTGTGGAAAGATCTCCGGAAGTTTTGTATGGGTATACATCTGGCCTTTCCTCTTGCTTCCCTCTCATAGCCCCACAACCTTTCTTTAACCCCCTGCCACTAGTTACAGCCAGTATCAGAGCAAACACTTCCAGGAAGCTTTCACAAACATTTTTGCTTATATCATGCATTAAGTCTTGTTTTTTTAACACATCCATTTCGGTGACTTCCTTGTTGTACTGGAAGTTTGCAACCCAGCAGATACGAAGTTGTGATTTTTAAAATCTCTGCATGCTTTAGAAATCCTATGGCATTAGGCATCTGGTTTAGCTACAACCCCATGTGACTTGTTGATCTCAGTCTATTTCAGTTCAAGCCACTTTCTGGCAGCTTTTCCATTTCCCAAAGCTTTTAGCCATGTCATGTCATCACAGAGACTTTCAATACAGCATTTAGCAATGACTAATTAAAAGCAATGGTATATGAATGCAATAACACAATCTTAAATTGAATTTTTGAATCAAATAATTTCCTCTTTTAACATTTTTCCAACTATTTTCACAATTTGTCTGTACATTTTACACATGAAGATTATATTTTATTATTCAACTTGTGCTAAATAATATTTAAAAGTACCTCTGTACTTGCTACCTCTATTTGAATTACTCCTATGAGCTACTGCATTGCCTTAGAAATTTGCATAATCAATGAATACACAGATATTATAGTTATGAAATATACAAGAGAGGCTAAACAGGTCATTACACCAAAAAAGTATAGATAGAGTGCTTACCCTTGCCCTGGGCTCACTAGAAAACTCCAAAGGAGAGATCTCCAGAAAGAGATCCTTCCCCACTGATAGTCAGCTCTTAAACGGATCTGGGAGAGGTGCAGCCAGGCTCCACCCCTTCCAGCAGCACAGGTGAATTGCTTTCACCTGTGCTCCCAGGGCTGACTCACTGCTTGCCTCAGGTGGTCAATCAGAGGTTACAGCTGTGATTCAGCAGTTCCCGTACAGAATTCATGGTTAGTGATTCTCTCCTAATCCTTCAGAGATTTAAACCTTTTCAAATGCAGGCTGCCCCACATCCACATTTTTTGATAAAATCACATGCAGAATTAGGCGTGTGGCCATTTACCATGTGATCTTGGTAATTTTGTCAAAGTGAGATGTCCTTACAATTTATTTATATTCAAAGATATGTGCATTCTTTTCCATCATCCCCCAATCTCAAACTATTGATAAAAGTAAAGAGCAGTGGTAATCTTTAGGAAAGCTGCTGGAGGTTCTGTGATAGTTTTCCCTTTAGGTTAGGACTGTCTCCCATGCTGATCTATTAGTTCTCTGGTTTTCTGCCCATTTAATATGTGCTACATTCAAATAATATTGCTTTTTACATCAGAATCTGGATAAAATCAAAAGGCACTCTGAGTCTGCTAAAGAAATGCAGAAATCTTTGCCAACCAAGTATATTATCATTAAAAGAAAAGGCAGATCCTTTTAACAGGACTTATTCTTCCTTAATTAAGCAGACAAAAAAATGCTTTTGATGGCAATAAGTTGTTTTGTCATCTCCTCATTCTTTGCTGGTTGTATCTTACATTAGTTCTTCTGTGGCTCTGCCTGGAAGCAGCTACTCATTTTAACTTTGGTATGCTGTTTTTTTTCCTTCTTTTTTTCCCCAAGCTCTTTGAAACTTGTATTACAAGGATTTCTACATGCCTTTAATACACCCTCTATTCTTCAATGTTGCATGGTAATTCTTTGAAAGGAAGTCTAGAATTCAATCCCATGGCTAGGTTATCTATTCAATTTGATCATCTGCATTTGTGGACTGCCCTTCAATCAAGCACACTTGGGACTTTTTATTCCATGATTCCAATACTTCTATCTGTTAGCAGGCAGGCCAGAGTGGCTTTGCCAAATGGGCTCGTTTTGATCTTGCTATTTGAAATATGCAGAGCTTTGAATTTCAACCTCGGGCACAGAGCTTGCTGTGGTTTTGTTGTATTCAGCTCCAATATCTATTTGTAATTCACTTTTTACCCATTTTTTTCCAATGCCTGAAACCAATCTGCCATAGAATCTACCAGTATCGATCTAATTAGAAACTCAGTAAAACTTCTGTTTCATTAGCAGAACTTCATCTTCCAGCTGCATTTTCACACGTGCAATTTCCTACTGAAGAGCAGTGCCAGCACCTTTGTGCTGCGTCAGTTCTCTCCAGCATTACTGCAAGCGCTGGTTGCTACAACACCCTTCCCCTTGCAGCCTCACATTCAGTTTGGGCATGTGTTTTCAATTGTATGCTTTATTCTTCCAGCATTTATTAGATACTTGGATTAGGAAAACATGCTTTCTGCTGTGTTTTAAATACCTCTGCAACTTTGAATTTGTCTCTCACATTAGAATTGCAGTGGCCTACTTATCCTTTATTTTGTCACAGATAGCTTTGTTTAGTCTGTTAGTCTGTTAACATCCATGTGATTTGGCTTCACCACACAGACTGATGACTTAATGGGTCAAGCATTTCAACGACAAGGTACTTTTTGCTGAACAGAATTTCTTTCTTTAAAAGAGATGTCTTCTGCATGGATCTTCTTCCTGCTGCTTTGTGCAAGGAGTCACATTCCCCTCGGATTATCCTCACTTAAAAAATCCCAATCTAAGAAAGCCTTTCAGTCCTTCTAATCTTTCATTGCTTTTGCCTTCAGTTGCAGTACTGTGGGTAAGGACACGCTACTGCTTCTTTCTCCTGTTGTAACATTTCCACTGCTACAATTTTTATAATCCCTTCTGCTCCTCACACCAGGCTTCGATGTAGGCCAACAGACGTAGCTCAGGCTTAGCTCTAGCAGACTGAGGTACAGCTCCCCAAGCAAAGCTCTGTTTAGCGATTGCCTAACCCTAGAAATATTTTATTCAACTGATATCAGGCTCCAATCACTACAGCTAAGGGGACCTAGGGAGAAAGGAGTAGGAGGTAGGGATCCCAAATAGCTTTGGAGGGTAAATTGTACACAACCGACTGTTTTATTATGCTCTTTCCTAAGGGAAATCCTCACATTCCAGTAGATGTATGGTGTTGGATCCTGTTGAACCCTAAAATGGAAAAAACAACTGCAGATCTGCCTGAGGATGCAGGCTCTGCTGCAGGAAGAGATGGATCCTACATGTGTGTCTGCTCCTCTGTGCTCTTGGAGAAAGTCCTGGTGCCTAATACTATCTCCTGGATTTGCTGCTGGAGCCTGGAGTACTTCTGAAACTCCCTACTATATTGTTATATGGTGGCATTAGTATGCAAAGAGCATCTGTGTAAAGCATATAATACTAAATCGTATTTTTGGTGGATGAAAAGCTCAGCATCAATTAGCAGCGTGCACTTGCAGTCCAGAAGACCTACAGCATCCTGGGAGGTGATTGTCCCCCTTTATTCTGCCCTTGTAAGGTCCCATTTGCAGTAGTGAGTCCCGGTCTGGGGCCCCCGGCAAAAGAATGCTGCAGAGCTGTTGGAGAGGGTCCAGACGAGGATCATGATGAACAAAGGGCTCGAGCATCTCTCCTATCAAGAAAGTCTGAGAGAGCTGGTCTTGTTCACCTTGGAGAAGAGAAGGCTCTGGGGTGACCTTCCAGTACTTGATGAGAGCTTACAAGCAGTAAAGGAACTAACTTTTTACACAATCAGATAGTGACAGGACAATGGGGAATGGCTTTAAACTAAAAGAGAGAAGACTTTGGTTAGATGTTAGGTGGAAATTCTTTACTCAGAGAGTGGCACAGGCTGCTCAGAGAAGCTGTGGGTGCTCCATCCCTGGAGGCACTCAAGGCCAGGTTGGATGGGGCCCTGGGCAGCCTGAGCTGGTGGGTGACAGCCATGCCCATAGCTGGGAGGCTGGAATTACGTGGGTTTTAAGGTCCCTTCTAAACTGAATCGTGCTATGACTATGATTAAATTTACCTGCTCTGTCAGATCCTTCTTGAGGTTGGATATTTAAAGTAGCAGTGAGGAAGTACATGCACTGCAACAACTCTCAGTCTGTTCCCAGTTCCCAGTCGATTCATACTTCAGAATTTAGTACTCTTTTCATCATAATCAGTCTGTTATGTACAATATTCATTTGTCTCTCTTGAAGGGACATTGAGTTTGTAGTCCAAACTGTTGGGTCTAGAACAGTTTTCTTCTCATTCCTGAAAATAATTGCATTTTAAATGGTTCGCTTTTAATAGCCTGCATGCAAACCTCAGCAGTGCACATAATAAGTTCTGAAATATTATTGATAAAAATAGTAGTTTCTGGATCATCCTTGAATCTTGCTCTGAAATGGCAGAAGAAAACCATTTTAGATAAGTTGGATAAAGCAGAACTTGCAAGTGCAATATCTCCCTCTGCAGACATGCCTTCTGTAAGGGTAATTAATGACTCTTGTTAATAGCAAGATGTAATTTATAAAGAAGCCAGCTTAAGGCAATCATGAGAAAATGAGATAAATAATCAGCTGAAACAATAAAGATCAGTTGTGACATAATTGCAGTATTCAAGGACTCAGGAGATCTAATGCCTTTCTATTCATTAACCGGAGTAGATATAACATTACAGATGTTACTTATTCAAAGATGGTTGCATGTGCATCTGAGTCTATGCAGCATGTCCGTGAGAGCAGCTGCCAAATTAAGTATATGTAGCTTCCTGGTTCTGTACGTACAGAACACAGATAACGGCAGGATCCATAAAAACTTAAAATTTCACAAAAGCTGTTTTTAAGCTAATATATATCTTTGGTGGATATGATATTTAGCTTTCATGTTTCAAGTGCTGAGGAAGAACACTTTCAGATCCCAAAATCTCCCCAGAAGACAGGTTAAACCAGAGAGTATTACTGTAACTAGGTTCCCCTTGTGGCACACTCCCATTTGGGTAACTCAGTAAGGTACTGTATGGAAATGATGCAGTCCAGTTGGAAGATGCTTGAGCAACCTAATACCTGCACTATTGGAGTAAGAGGTGTTCTGTTCCATAATTTGATGTCTCACCATTTCTATACATGCCAGTAAAAGCTCAGACATAATTTTGTCTAAATTGTGAGCAGCTAACCAACTTCAGAATTTACGAATAGATATCAGATGCAGCATCTCCTTGACAGATCTACCCTATCTCCGTCAACTGGGCTGGTGGAACTGGTTCTCCTTGCAGCTTCTCTTTACAACTGTGTGCATTTTACTTAACGGTTGATTGTGTATCTCTGCAAATTTTATACAGAACTTCATCTGGGCTTCATCACTGTGCAGGCTGCTGAGCTAAAGCCCCCTCTCAGTTAGCTCAAGAGGACTTTGCCAGTTGTGTGCTACAAGACTAGCTGAGAAAGGCAAAAAGGACACCAAATGGGTAAAAAAACCCATTCCATGTTATTTGCTCCCACTTCTGAGATCTTTGTCCCAGGCCATATGTTAAACCTAGGGAAAAGGTTCTCTTCTTGGAAGTCAGGTGCTGGTCCACGGGTCAAATTTTCTCACAGGCAAGTGTAATACCTATTATACCTGTTTTCTAAGGAGTAAAGTTCTGCTATATATTTTGCTTTCCTCAGTTTACTTTTTCTCACGAGGTTCTTGCTGAAGTATATGGTTAAAGATGTGAATCAGAAAATCTGCCAGTGCAAGATGTTCTCCACCCACGTTTTATTATATGCAAGTATGACAACTCTCCCTACTATTATGGTTGCCTGATGTTTCCCATGATATAATCCTTTGAGTAACTTTCAACTTTGCCAAACACCATAGAAATTTTCTATGTTGGGTGCACAGTCCGTGGTGAACATACACACATACACGCAGGCATATATTTAAGCAGAAAATAAACTATCACTTCTAAGAAGGAGTACGGAGAAAACCACGGTGTTCTTCCCATGCTAAAAATTTCTGTTGACCTTTTATTTGGAAAAACATAGGTCATCTCTCCCCTATCTTGAAATCTGGCAGCTTTTATTCATCTGTGGCCTTTACTCAAGGACATGCCTTTTATCATCCCTTTGAGACGCTCCCCAAACCTGCCATCATGTAAGCCCTTGAAAAATTATGGCTCTCAAGAGCTTGGTAGGAGTATTTTAAGACTGACTGGACAACAAAGTCATCATCTCTCTTTTATTCTCAGTCTTTGACTCACTGTATCATGACTTATTCCATAGGTAGGTACACAGGTCCATGTATCTCAAAATATCCTATAGGTTGGGAATGAGGTTACTTGTATGAGAAGTGTAAGATGGTTGGTATAAATCCTGTATGAGAAAGTAGAGCATAAACACCTATATACCTACATGCCTGTGTATGTGTACGAAAGCAGGCAGTCCTACCTTTTCAGCTAAATTGTGAAATGGACTATTGCTTTTTTGGTGGAGCCAGATCCTGCAGTTGATGACAGAATGCACCTACACTTTCCAGAGCCTCTTGGAGAATGCAGAGATGCATAATTTCTAGTTTCTGCTCTAGATTTGGAGTCAGATAGGTAACAAAATTTTCAGAGCTGTGGCCTTGTGATAGTTCTAGGACAGCAGACATAACTTTGGTACCTGGGAAGATTTACAATAAAAACCAGAAAAAATACGCAGAGCTTAGAAATCAACAACTTTGCAAAGAGGTTTTTACAATTGCAGTTTTGGACGTTATTGCTTAGGTTCTGCCTAACTTTATGCAATGATCTTCTATAATGCCCATGGCAGGAATGCTTTTCCAAGGTCATGAATGTTCCCCTGTGTTAGCAGTAGGCTGAGACAAGCTCATGCTCCTTGTCCATCGATCTAGCCCGGGTATTAGCAAGATCCATGCCAGAGTCTTCCTAGTATGTGTGATGGTTCTTTAGGTCAGTAACCTCTTAACTGAATGACACAATATTTCTGCTGAAAAAACCCCCAGCACATAATCATATAAGGAAATGCAGATTGAAGTCAATTTTTGCCTTTTCCTAACTTTACTTTTATGATCTTGCAACTTCAAAGACTTTTCTTCAACATTCTTTAATTCTCTTAGATTCCAAACACTGTTTTATGCTGACTTTGCCATCCATTATTCTCACCTTCCTTCCTCCATTGCAGTGCTGAAGACTCTTAGAGTCTTAGAGTAAGTTAGTGTCCACCTGGCATCTAGCACAGCAGGCAACTGAATCTGGTCCCAAACACATAATTGATGTACCTTGTTTGAGTCACCTCACATCTGCTCATGTGATTTGTATAGCCAAATGTGTGGGTAGCTTCTGATCAATTTCAGACTGATTTGAAGGTGTGGGGTGACAGTGCACGTCAGATATGATGGATCAAGAGTTCAGAGAAGTCCACAGCCCAGAACTGCTGCTGCTAGAGAACATTTTGAAAACAGTCCACTCATTTCTATATGTAAAACTGTTACTTGACAATGGTCAAAGGGCTAGTACATTTCTTTACTGGGGAGGATCAGGAAAAGAAGAAAAAAAGAAAAAAAAATGAAAGCAGTGTACTGTGTTCTAATCTTGGCAGAAGGGTCTTTACATAGTGAAAGCAACAAACAAAAACAACCGAGGATCACAGATGTGAAGACTCTAGTCTAGGATATAAGAATTTCTAACATGGGAGAGAACTGCATCTCTAGCAATAAAAGGGAGAAAGAAAGGGAAAAACAGAGCTATGTTCAGCTACAAAAAATTGAAATTTGGGGTACAGTAGTGTTATTTTATAACATCCATTATTTTGACAAGCTTCTTTGGTCTCAGTTAGACAACACTGGAAGTTGCATTGGAATAAAAGGAAGAAGAAAGACACAGTAAGGCTTACAGTTATTTACCACTGCAAGACATGCTAATATCTGCTAAAATTTACTGGTATGTGTAGCATTTGTGCACAGTGCCTGCAACAAAGGACAAGGCATAGAACATCTGAATGAGAGGGATTTCAAGGAGCGAAGATGTGAGATGTGCAATTTGAACCATAGGGAGAAGTGAGATCCTTTTTCATTAAGGGATGAAAAGTTTAATCCAGTACACACTGAAGTCAGGGGAAATATTTACATCAATTTGTTCCTCAGTGATGCAGGGTGTAATAAACACGATCAGAGTGAGCTGCAAACCAAATGCACTGCAACATGGACAGGAATGAGCAAGAGTCAAGAAAAGTCCATCAGGTCCATGAGAGGTTTCATTATTGGTATGCAATGCTGCCAAAGTAAGGAAAGATGTTTCCTCCTCCACTTTCCCCCACAACTGGTGTTTGTTTAGATGTGGGTGTAGGCACACAGCTCTCCTGGCTACTACTGGCACACATGTGGGTTCTTGGATAATTTTTGGCTTTCACACAGTGTTGTGCATTTTAACAGCAAGAGTGGTGTGCTTCAATGTGAAAGGAAACGGACATCTGACTACGAAATGATGATGTAGATATTTTCCTGATGATTATTTAATCAAACAGGAGAACTGAGAGTGTCAAACGAGTACCAGCAATTTATCAAGAGCAAGTTGTAGAAAGAAGTGTTCTCTGAAACATCAGAGTGCTAATTACCACTGACATTTTCCCAAGGGGAACCGCAGTTTTTAATTGTTACAAATATAATCACACATCTACAGAGAAATGGGAACAGAATCCTCTCAAGCCTGTTTCTGGAAATAGAAATGTCTGAAGTTTCCATGTGGAAAAAATTTTGTGATAAGAAATTATTGGGTATACCAGAATAAATATGACATTGCAAAGGTTAACTAAAATACCAGCTACTGTGCACTAATTTCCAGAAGAAAATACATTTAACAGCAGTCTCTGGGTTAAGCCCTGGTTCTGCTGCATCTTCCCTAGCTGAGCTGGGCTGCAGGCAAAAGCCCTTAGCTACCCATATTCCTGCTTTCATTCTGACAGTTGTGCAAATCATGGGATTTTTCCTGACAGGACGCTCTAAGAGTGAAGGTGCTCAGTGCAGGTGCTAACTTTTTGGTGGGCTGTCGCTTGTAGACTGCTTAAATGAACTGAGTCAATTTACTTGCCACTAAAATCTGCTCACCAGTTTTGGCGATGCCTTTATTAATTAAGGTAGCTGTGCTGCCCTAAGGATCAGGGAGGTAAGTTTGGTAGGAGCAGATTATGTCTTTTGCTGAACCAGGTGATATGGCTGGAACAAGGAAAGCGAATTTTCATCAGGGCAGCAAATCATTTATTCTGTCAGCTGAAGTAATTAAAAATCTTTTAAACCAAAAATTGTATGAGGTGTTTTAACTTCTCTGCTCTCACAGCAGAGCAACAGTGGGGAGGGCTTAATAGTGTGTGCTCTGTTATATGATGCTGTCATCAGCACAGGTCTGCCCAGCCTCAACTTTCTCCCTTCTGCTTGGTCAGGTGCTGCTCCTGTCCCAGTTGCATGCAGATCACAAGCAGGCACCTCTAACTAAACTGTGATTTATAGAAGTTGCAGTCTTTCTGTTCAGAGGTGTTGATTTAGCTAGCAGAAGCTGAACGTCAGTGGATAATACAATCTGATAACTAATCTACACGATTTAGGATTTCAGCTGGTAAATCTGTGGAAAAAAACACCCAGTACCGCACTGTTTGGCTAAGAACTATTTGGTTTTACTCCTTTTTCATTAAGGACTTTGGCCCTTCTTCAATTGAAATCAATGGAAATTCAACCCTAGGTTAAGGAGACACCACTCAGTAATACTGACACAGTCATTCCAATTTAGCTTGGGCTGCATTTATTCTATTAAATTACAATGCTCTCTGCCCCTTCTTAGCTAAAATCAAAAGGGTTGCTTTTGTTCTATGTTAAAAAAAAAAGACAGTACACAGAGAAAAGAGTAATATTGAAACAAAATGTAGAATACATACTAGCTACCACTGTGTTAATATGCTAAAAAGGGAAGAAACACTATATTCAGGAAGTTGTAAGTAGCTTAGAAGAGTGCAGATAACTGATTACAGCAAGGATTTTTTAAGTTTTATATATGTGAATATGAAATTAAGTAATAAAAACAAAGATCAGAATTTGCACACATATTAACTCTGAATGTGCCTACAATCAGGAGTTGCATGTGCAAATAGTTGGTTTATTATGGCTTTGCTTATCCAGACTTTACATGATGCACCATCTTGGAAACTGAACAGAATTTAGGTGCATGTGTATACATGGCATTTTCTAGAAAACCTTTTTCTCTTTCCACACCTCCCCTCCCCAGGGATCTGTGTATAAATAGGACTTAACTTTTTTGTCGATGTTTCACGGCCTTCCCTTCCACCAGACCATGAAATCACAGATGGGTTCCTCAGCCACCCATCTTTTTCCCCATTCATCATCTCAGTCCTGCTGTGAAAACATGCAGATCTTTCCAATGGAATCATCTTCAACTCCAACTTCAATTCTATCTTCAACTCCATCTCCAACTCCCAACTTGAATTCCAACTCCAACTTCTGTGACCTTGTGTTTGCCACCAGTTTGATGAAGGGCCTTGGCTTATGCTGACAATAGAAGGAATTTCCAGTCTAAGCATTTCACAGGTACAGGCCTTCTTAGCTGCCAAAGATCAAACACAAGGAGGTGAATTCATTCTACTACAGTCAATTTCTTGAGCTTACCTTAACACTTACAAAAAAATTACAGCTTGCAAGATGAGTCTTCTAAATGAGGCCAATATTTCAAAGGGCTCACTGGAGTACTGCATTCAAAGATATACAGATGATGTTAAGTCTTTGCAGTAATGCATGGTAATTACATTTTATAGACTACTAAAAGCATGCAGTACTTTCAATTATAAATATAATTTAACAATGACAAAAGGTTCTTAAAATAACTCTTTAGAAAGCAAAGCCTTGAAGTATTTGACAGGATTTTACCCATTTCAGACTTAACATATATTTCAGCTTTATACAAACACTTTTTCCTGGATGTCTGAAGTTATTCCTTTCAACGTAAAGTTGTAAAGCTATGAGATTGTTTTCCTCTGGAACAGTAAAAAGAATTCACTGAACAATTCATGATGTCAGGAGGTGATTTGACTGATCACACTTGATGTGATTTGACTCCACAGAGGTATGATGCATGAGTTAAGACAGAAGAAGAACTTTTGGCAATTTGTTCCCAACTTATAATGGGACATCAGCGCTTCTTGAAAGCTAATCCAACATACAGGAAGCATCTCATTTTCTGAAGATCTATCTCTATTTTTACCATTACAGATAATATTCCTTAGTAAGCCTTGAGACTTTGGTCTGCTTAACATTAAAACTTTTTTTTTTTTTTTTTTTGAGTTATGAACATTTATCTCTCACCAGGGAAGATAAGTGTCCCCTAGGAGAGACATGATAGAAAGATTTGTGAGATCTAACAGATTTGTATAAGACAATCATGACAGGTATTTCGTAATGGAAAGATTCTGAAAAAGATAAGTCTTTAGCATACAGATGAATTCATTACCTTAGCAGATGTTCACCTTTTAAATAAAAATATGCTTTTAAGAGACTCTCTGAAATGTCACAGTTATCCCCATTATTAAAAGATATTTTGATTTATGTTATTACAATTGTTGAAACACTGCTAAGCAACAGGTTTTGAAAGTGGTACTTTACCTGCCCTGCAAGACATTTAATTAATTCCACACTTTCATTGTAGACACTGCAATTAAAATAATTCTTGACTACCTCATGGAATTTTAAACATTTTCAAGAAATGAATTCAGTACAAGATAGTGTGTGTGCAAGTCTGCAACTTGGTCTCCCAGCTGTGCAGTAAATTGCTGGGAGAAACAATTAGTGTAGAGTCATTTGTTAGAGAATGAACCAAAAATGTATCTAAAAATGCCAGTACTAAATGTGCTGACAATTAAGAGCAAATTACTTAGCAAAGATGCCATGTGTTCATATGTTGCTTCAGCTACATGCTTTTGATGTTTACACCACATTTTTGTTTAAGACCTAATTGTGCGTTTTGTTCAGTTTTGCATTTGTACTGAAATAAGATGATATGATGCCATCACTTTTTAGGGAGGACTCCCTGGTGACTCCAGTTATCACCATACCTTTTCATTCCAAGGGCAAAAATATTTTTAATTAAATGTGATGCAAACCTTACTCATTCATTTTGATTATTTCCCCCCTGCCCCCCAGAAAGTTTTATAGGGCAATAGAATGAGAAACAGAAGTGACTTGCAGTGAATTGATATTACATGAAAACACCTCTCAGGGAAAGCCCTAGGACTGTCATTGCCCTATCAAGTGAAAACTAGACTAGACAAAGCATTTATTAACCCTTTGCTGAGGACATTCCTGCATTGATTGGACTTTTATGATGGCCTAAAAGCTCTCAATCCCAAAGAGTTTACTTTGTAGAATGGTTTGCATTGCTACATTTCACTATATGCCCCTAGACAGATACACAGAATTTTTTGATCAGATTTGGCTTCACAGTACACATTAATCATAGAATCATAGACTCATAGAATAGCTCAGGTTGAAGAAGGCCTTAAAGATCATCAAGTCCAACAGCAACCTAACCATACTAACCTAACTCTAACAGCCCTCCACTAAATCATGTCCCCAGGCACCACAACCAAATGTTTTTTAAACACATTCAGGGATGGTGACTCAACCACCTCCCTGAGGAGCCTATTCCAGTGCCTTTCTGTAATGATGTTTTTTAATGGGTTGCAAAGACACACAGTGTCTATAGCGTTTAAGAATAGACTTACAGTTTACATATTTCAGAAGTGCTTAAGTAACTGAGAACTGATCCTCTTCCCTGAAATAATAAGATCTGACAGAAGGAATCTCTGGAACTTTCTCTGAAGCCCAGAGAGGAGGTAACACTTTGGGAGCTGTAAGTGGCAGTTTTACTAGTCATGCTCGGTGAGTCTGAGCCTCAGCCTCCCATAGACTACTAATAGCAACTTGTTCCCATCAACATGTTTCTGTACAAAGCTGAAACCAAGGTGACATATACAGATGCAGTGGAAGACCAAAACAGAAGCTCTTCCTATCCAGTCAGTTTATTAAAATCTGAAACGGTGATTGAACTTTCCAAATGATACTGTGCTAGAAATGTATCCTTCTAATCCAGAAAACTAATTGTAGAGCAATGAACTTCAAAATCTGTTGCATTTCTGTCACATTTCAATCAGACTTCTTTCAAGATTACTTAATTTGCTCCTTCCAAATCTGTTTTGGATAACAATAAATGAAAATTGCTGTGACATGCATGTAACACAGTTGTGAATTAATAGTGCTTCATAGTTAGAAGGCAGGGAGAAGATCCGTATTGGCACTTACAGCAAAGATTCACTGAAAGAACTTCTTTCCATCAACTCATTTGCCGTACTTGCTAAGTGTCTAGTGCTTTCTTAAAAGGTAAATCAGGACAACAGTCTGGGAATTTGTTAATAGTGAACCACGAGAGCACTCACTTCCAGTGCTCCTGACAACATCTCCAAGGTTTATTACTTCGAGTTTTAGCCAGATCGAATTATTAAAATTGTTCTTATTGAATAAGTACTTTGCTATAGATCTATCTAGTAATTTGTAAACATCATGCATTCATAGAGAACATCACCAACTTCTTCACCTGCCGTTGGTTCATATTTATAGGTCATACAATATGTAGAGATGAGATTGCTTGGTAACCTAATCCTTAGGATAATGAAGCCAACTCATCCCTCAATAGATTCATTTTCTCCTGCTTATGTCTTTTCATTGGATTTTTGGAAGCTTTCAAATCCTTTTATGATGCTAAAAGATAAGTAAGCATTACAATCCTTGCCTCTTCAGAGATGAGACTTGCTAGAAATTTTGGAAGAATGACGAAAAATGTATTGTAGCTATTTCCTTCCACTGAGATCCCATTTCATAACAGATTTCATGTTTGGACAGCGAAACAGAAAGGAGTGTGACAGAGAAAATGGATAACTGTATTTTCTTTATCTGGGCAAAAGTTAATCTGTCTAAAATGCTGACAATATTAAGGTTAACAAAAATAGCTTTACCCTTAGAATTCCAATTATATACATTTCCTATCTTCTAAATTATCTCCACATCACATTGTAATCCACTTTTCTGCAAGGAAGCCATCTTATCCAAGAACTTTATTTTCCACAAAATGGGGATTTTTTAGGTTCCTTCATTTTTTTTTCTTCTCATCAACCTTTCCATTCCCACTTACTAAATTCAATAGCACCCACCTTTCCTGCGTTTTCTTTTATTGTGCTTTTGTTGTCTCCTTGGATCACTCCTTCTTTTCCCATTTCCCTTTCCCTGAGGAAGTAGGCATGCTTTTTTGAGCTGGCACAATTCCTGAAGCTTCAGCTGTAACTATCTATGAACTCTGTCTCTAGATCAAGCTCTGTCTCTTGTCTAAGCTCATCTCTCTTTTATGATTGTTCTGTGTCTTAAAAAGCCTTGTGTATTCTAGCATCTTCCTTTCTTACTAACAGATCCCAAAGTTTCCTGGCTTCCACTCTCTCCTCTCCTGTCTTGGCTAATTTTGTTTTTAGCCTTACTAGCTGTGCATTAATATTTTCCTTTTTACTTTTCTTTGTTCTTTAAAAAAAAATCTCAGTGAAAACCATCATCTTCTGAGAACATGCACCAGAGAAATATTTCCTTCCTTCTGTTGGCCATTGTTTTCCTTCCATTTTCCATTTCCACTTCAAACTCCTCACTCTCATTTGCAGTCCTTGTGTGTATCTTCAGTTATGTTTCATCTCACACTCTTCTTTCCTCAACTTCTCTTATCCATTAGCAGAAAGTGACCTTAGTGAGACTTCTTTTATCTTTCTCATTTTAGGACAAGCATTCTGACTCCTCTTCCAGTGCAAGGAACACCTTTCTTTCTTTCTTTCTTTCTTTCTTTCTTTCTTTCTTTCTTTCTTTCTTTCTTTCTTTCTTTCTTTCTTTCT
>JAOWBP010002978.1:30425451-30442909 GCA_028571105.1 Tragopan temminckii
CCGCCCCCTCCTCCCGAGGTCCTCCGCCGGTTTCAATAAAAGGCAGGATCCGAGCTTTCTCTCGTTCGAATCGAAGAGGTGTTGCGATTGGCTGAAAAGAGGGGCACGCGGGGTATTTGCAAAGATATTTCCAAACAATACTCGGCCGAGCCTCCCGAAGTTCCTCGGGAAGCGAGCATTGTCTGGTAAAACAATGACAGAAAATAAATCAGTCGTCGGGGTCCCCGTCGGGATCCCGGGGGTTTCAGCCCGGCTCGGTGGCTCGCCTTCCCAGGCTCTCCTACTCATTAGAAGGTTAATAAGAGGCGCCGGAGACTTACCCCGGGGTAACGGCGGGGAGACCGGGCTGCCGAGCCCGCGGCACGGGAGGCTCTGCTAACAGCCGGCTGCTCAAAGCAGCTCCGCCGCGGCGGGGCCGTCCGTGAGCACCGGGGCGCGACCGCTCCGCTCCGCGGGGCTCGGAGGGGGCATCGCCGCCGCGTGGGGCGGCCGGGCGCGGGCTGCCTTCAGCGCGCTGCTCGGCCGCGGCCAACGAGCGTTTTACGGGAGGGTAAGCGGGCGCAAAGCCTCTGTGCGAGAGTAAACCTCGTCTTGTGCGTGCGGTAAACCGGAGGAGCGTTTCCCTTCGGAGTAATATGGAGTTTATCAACTAAAAACCGAGCAAATAAACCTCGAGACTTTATTCTGGAGCGCATTTTATACCCGAAAGACCGAATTCTCACGTCTTCATGGAGGCCTATAAATCCTGCTTTGCACCCGCTTACCCTTCCGAAGGAGATGGTGGAGCTGTGAGGTCCTTTTGAGTACGCTCTGCTGAGCCCCACACCTCCCCGTCCCCCCTGAACGGTGCGAATATTCTGCTGCCTCGGTTGAATGGAAGCGAAGATTTTTATGGCCTCCACCGCGACTTCGGTTGAAGAGTTTCACGTGAGATCAGTGCCCCAGAGCTACATTTTCCGCCGGGGAGCTCAGAGCCCTGCACAGAGCCGCTGTTTGGCCGGTCAGTGCCCTCGTACCGCACAGCTCGTGTGCTCTACTGACTGTCACTCCCAGAGCGGCATTTTCAAACGGGATTTCACTTCTGAGCGGACACTCGTTTTAAACCTTGAGAGTCTCAAGCCCAAGGTAGAGCTGTCTAGCGTTAAGTAACCCGCCCCAGTGCCCAACTGCTAATGAACAGAATGATCCCACTTTCATCTCGCCCCTCAGAAATATTTTCGCTTAGAAAGGACTGGCTGCTAATTGGGGTGTGCAGTTGCCTTTAATCTCCAACACAGCGCTTGGAACCTACCCAGAATGAATTAAAATAAGTCTGATAAACAAGAAGTAAACATGGCTTCCCAGTAAAACCCGTTTTATGATCACAGCTTGTGTGCCACCTCCAAATATTAGGTTTAGGCATTTAGGGCATAAAGAACTTTTCCCTTTTCCAAAGCCGCTAATGCTCACATTTGGTACTGTTTTAATCTTCCCTATTAGAAGTACAAGGAAGGAATATCTTTTGTTCCAGTAAACTCTAGATGGAGTACAAATTTGCATGTTTACACATACTTTCTACGCTGGAACGATCTCCTAAATCTATGGATAAACACGAGTATTTTTTTTTTTTTTCCCCTGAAAGCAGCCTGCGGGAGAGGAATAATCAGCAGAGGAGTGATTTTTTTTCTCTCTCCTCTTCTGCATTTCTGCTGGCAAGGAGAGAGAGCAGAGCCTGTGTAGAAGCGTGTGTGCGGGAGGGGCTCCGTCTCGCACCTCTGCAGACTTCCAGGTTTATACAGAGCGAGACGGCAGGCGAGCACCTACAGCCCCGGGAGCTGCGGGTCCCGCTTCCACCGCCGTTTGCTGTTTATCGGCTTGTTTCTTCTATTTATAGCCTTTCTCCCGAGCTCGCTCCCGGAGCGTGCCCGCAGCAGCGAGATCTGGTTTCCTGGGCGCAGCCCCATCCTTCCCCAGCAGCAGAGCGTTGCAAATGCCTCCTGCTAAAAAGGAGCGAGCCCGAGCCGCAGGATCCCATTAAGGACAGGAGTCCGTCCCTGTGCTCCCGGCCAGAAACACAGCACAGCCCCGCGAGCCCCAGGGCTGCTCGAGAGAGTTGAAACGCCTCGTGTTTGTCAAAGGATTTCAGAAAACAGGTGAAGAATTAAGATAGGACTTAATGCCGTGCTTATCGCATGTAAATGAAATATTTAATCTGCCATTTCATCTCTCCTGTGTGCTCAAACACCTCCAAAAGTTCTTTGAACAAATATTTAGTTTCCAAGCTATAAATTCGTCTTATGCAAAGAGAAAGCTTTCAGGATCTCCAGTTTAAACTCGTTCCTACCACTTGTTGTGGTGCTGGGAATTATCAAACCGGTCAGCTTACCTTTCCCACAAGTGGTAATTAACAGAGAGCTGGGGTGTGTGGGGGGAGGAATAAAACAGGCAATAATTGCATTCAAATACTGGGAGCTCACAATTTGTGATCAGCAGCCTTCCTACTTCATTGATTTATTCAGTTGATTACTATTGCTATTTTTTTCTCAATATCTCCACAGCAACTCTGCACGTAGGGTAACTCTGCAGCATCTCAAGATCCCCTAATCATTGTCAGAAAGGAAAATGGAGAAATAAAACTGTAAGGTGGGGGGGGAACCTCAATGTCATTCTGTGGTCTGTCAGGGGAGTTTTCTAAACCGAGAGCTTCTTTTTCTAATCTTTCTGAGATCCAAGAAAAGCATGCGGGGATTGCCTGCTCTTTTGGCATGCTGGTTTGTAATGGGATGGGATGGGATGGGATGGGATGGGATGGGATGGGGCAGGGAGGGGGGAAGGAGGATCCTTCTGAAAGGCTTCCATGGAGGCAAGTGCCCTCCACTTGTGAAGAGGAGAAAGCTGGCCGTGGTGACAGTGAGTTAGTGACTTTGACAGGCAGGTGAGGGGCCCCTTTCCCCGCCCGTCTTTGGGGGGAGGGTCAGGGGGGGAGCAGGAACCTTTTCCAGGACCCTACACTACTTAGACAGCATTTATGGACGGATAAAGCTGAACATTGGACAGGACTCCCTGAAGGAAAAGAACCTTTCAGTGGAGCCATCAACCTGTCATCACTGCAATAAAGGTGTAACACACAGGAGTGCTGGTAAGAGCCCAGGGTTTATTTCCTGGCCCTGTCACATGACATGGGGCCAGGGTTACCAAAGGTTACCCCCTCACATGGAAAGGATCAGTGGCTATCAGGCACAGCAGCTACTTCTCCTGCCTCCTGTCTCATTTTTTTATTTCAACTCATGCGAGCGTCTTGTTCAAAATGGAAATCCACCCACCCCATTCAGCTACAATCATACAGGTGATGAATACCCACTGCCCTGGAACAGCAGCCAGCTCAGAGCCAAAGGCTGAGGACCCTTCTGCACTCACCTCACAGCCATGGAGAAGCTCCTTCCCCCAGCTGGTGGAAGAACGCTTCTCTAAAGGAGTCATTTGGCATCTTCCAAGTCAATCCCTCTACATTCATATGCTTACACACTTTGAGAAACGTCTGGTGTTTATGGCTGGGTACTGCAGTGCCAGTCCTCTCATGAGTGTGGCACTGTGAAATTAATGCCAGGATTTCCGTGAGAAATCTAGACAAAGACTTGGGCCATTCCTTGTCGTGTGATTCTTTGTCACATGAGAGATGCAAACTCTATTACAGCTTCCTAAGCAGAGCATATAGGCACAACAGGGGCAATGGCAAGGGAGGCCTGGAATCAAGGAAGTGGAAGGGAAATAACCAGAGACTACAGAATTAATAAGAAAGGCTGTTTTCCACAAAAAGTTGGTTATGATGACTTTGCTGTGGTTTCCTCCAGACAGACACTTGTCAGACAACACTGTCCTACCCAGGATGTGGGTGTAGGTAAATGACTTTCTATTAAACATTCTTGCAATAAAATCTACAACGGAACATTAGAGAGTGCAAAGCATTGGTTATAGATCTTGGAGGTTTACACTACTTTTATAGAGGGTTTGGGCTATATTTCAGATCTACTTAGTGCTTACGGAGCCAAGCAGTGGTGTGACAGATGGAATATATTTGCCACATCTAAAGAGCCCGAACTACGGTTGGGTCCTTTGCTTCAGCTTCCCAGCCCTCCATACAAAGTCTTGGAGCAAGGGTGGCCAGGAACTCTTGGTTGTGCCTGCTCTTCACGGGTCAGATAGGCTGAGAATGGCCTCTGGGACTGCTCCGGCAGTGAGGAATTACTGGGGCTAAAAAATCCTTCGTTGTACCTCTTCATTGCTGTTATTACTGCCACTGCTGCTTAGCACCATTAAGCAGGACTCAGTTTGGAGACAGCGGAAAACACAGAGATGTCCCCTTCCACAGTGGGTTTTCTATCTCTGGGAAAAGAGGTGGTGCATGAGCACTGGGGACAGCTAGGAAACACAAGAGAACAGTAGCTTACTTGGCCAGAATCTGCCCTGGGAGTGGCTTGGGAACATAGGTGGCTTGAAAAAGAGCTGACAGCAAGCAGTCATTTTTCATGAAATAAAAAAACTTAAACAGAGATGTTAAATCTGCAAAGTTTCAGGAGTTTCATTTTACTTCTTGAGAGGGAAAAGGGAGATGTTTTTGTGCGATCAAAATGGGTAAAAAGAGAAAGTGGTACAGGATAGAAGCCTGAGAGAAAAGCGTGAAGATCGCCATTTAAAAAAAATTTCTTCCAGTCGAAATCTGCTCTGATGAAAATTGGGCTGTTTCCATTTCAGATGTTGCACAGCAGCTGTATAATGCCTGGGATGCCCCTAAGCAGATGAATCGGATTACAAACTGGATTTGTCCCTTTTCCAGATACAGACTTGTGGAGGAGTGCTGTAAAGTGATCCTAATGAATAGGGTGAGCGGGTGGGTTTTTCTGAGCTTATTGTCCTTAAATATCAATCTGAACAATGAGGATGTTGTTCCTCTTTAAAATACTACTGCCAATAATGTTCAAAGTTTTCTTTACCATAGAAAAACTGCCAACCGGTCACTACTGCAGCCATCACCACAAAGTAACTGATATTTTACAGGCCGGGAAGTGGAGTCGGAAAGATTAGGGCTTGCCCAAGGCCACAGAGCCAGCAGTCAGGCAGGAAAGGAGCTCCAGATTTCCTGGCTCCCACTCTCCTCCTAAATTCATCATCCACACTCCAGTGCCTTCTAAACAGATTTTTTTCTGAGATTAAAAAAAAAAAAAGCCTTTCCAACTGGTTAAACTACATCATGAGGTTTGGTCCCAAATCTGTGTCATGGAATCAGACAGGGCTGGAATGTGATTTAGCACGGTTCGGAGATGCTGTTTTGGAGATATCCCATACAACAGTACATGGCGTGTGAGTGCCGTGTAAACATGGCCACAATCTGAGCGGTTTGAGCTGAGCAGAACGGTCCAGATGGGAGAGAAGCAGTGTGGATCAGAACAAGCCCACGTGAGCATGGATAACACCAAGGAAAACTTATTGTTGAGGATTCAGAGCTGGTCTGCAGCAAAACCTGTCACTTTAGCGAGAGTTTTGTCCGTGCACCCATTTACACAGGCTACAGGAGACGTAATGTTTGGTTAAACAGTTCCATGGGTGACATTTCCATAGGTGACATCTCAATTCCTGAGTCATTACTATCTTAACATGCTGACTGGTTGCCCTCTTGCTGACCAAAAAGCTGCTTACACAGAAATGAGACGCTTAAACAGGAGTAAATATATAAGCAGAGTATCTAGGTAGCACAGCATTTAGCCGAGGGCCATGATTGATGATTCATCTTCGATTTAGCTGATGTAGCTGAAGAGGTTACTGCTGTTTTTGCTCCAGCTGTAAAAGGGGGATGTCTGCTCCTCAGCCATGGTGTCTGGTGTGTTAATTTAAACTGAAATCATGTTAGGTTAATTAATAACAGTAGCTGGGAATGAAGCAGCTGAAGGTAGAGATCTCTTCTGCCCTGTCAGCAAAGCTGTCAGGGCTCAGGAGTCAGAGATTCTAATTAATGTGTTCCAGCAGTGGTTTCTATAAACCTATTTTCCATCTCACTGTGGTGGGCTATGAGATGCTGTGTCCATCAGCTGTGCTGTCATGGCTGTGAGATGCTAACTTGCATCTGAGTGCATCATCATTTCTCAAGTGGTCTGTCAGGCACAGTGGGGGTGAGTGGGTCTACTCTGCTCAAATGAGGCCTCCTCCATTTCCAAAGAAATTAGTTTCAACACCTTGTACCCAACCTCTGTTCAGAATTTAAGTGCCCTGCATTGTGGTTCCAACCAAAAATCTACATGGAGACTTATGGGAGCCCTTTGTCTCATCTGAGTTTAATTTGATTACACTTAGATGAGGTGAACTTGGTGGAAACCATCACAGGACGCTCCTGATGAACTAGGAAGTTAGTGAAAGGATTACACCATGTTAATTAGCATCTACTATTAAGATAGGATCTGAGTCTAAAATACAATGGGCCTCCCCGAGTAACTCCATACATGAACATTCTTGTTCTGAGTGAGATCCTGTGTTCTTCCTTATCTCCATTGCAAACGTGGGTTTGTCTAACAAGGAAATTCACCCAGGCTGAGACGGGGTGTGGATCTGAGGTGGAGTAGCAAGTTCTGCATGGATGTTCGCAGCCATTTCCATGTGTGAACAAGTCTTTAGCCTCCAGTCACAGACTTCTTTAATAACAGCTCTCTATCTGGAGCTGTGTCACTCTACAGATTACAAAGTACAAATTACTCATTGAACTTGCCTGGTACATAGGTCAGATTCACCTCTTTGTTATGTAGTAAGCGGGTAGGCATCCGAAAGTTAGCACCCACTGAGAAGTGTTGGTTGGCTCAAAACAAATCTCCATCACTTTTACCTCTGTGATACACACGTCCTCTGAACTGTTCTGATTACCTTCTGCCATACAAAGAGTGTGCAAAATCCTCCAAGCAGGAGGCAGAGAGAGAACAAAAACGTATTTGGTTAGTTAGTGAATCCAAGGTGCATCTGAGTGCAAGTACTTGCACACAGGGAACTCTAGTTTACGGGTATTGGTGGGAGACTGCCACTCCTTGGGAAGGATCTCATGTACGAGTATAAAGGCTTGATGCCATGGAAAGTATAGTGGCAGCACATCTGCCATTCATATAGAGATGGTGCCTTTCTCTTGCACTGGAGCGAGAAGCCGACAGACACTTGACAGAAGGGCTGCCTTCTTTCTCCTGGCTAGCTTTTTCGGTTCTTTTCGGATACATTATTCCTGTTAAAAGATACCTCATCCAACACTTCACTAGAAGCCCAAGTTCTCTTCATGGACCACTGGCCTCTCCAAAGGGTTTGGAAGCAATCATGTTTTCACTGAGAATATCCTTAACTCATACATTAGCGCCTGTCCTAGGAGCGAAGAGCTGGCTTCTATTCTAGACTGCTTTCACTGAGGCACATACAGATCTCCTGTAATCTGCCAGAGCTCTGACCAAGACCCACGTGCTGCCTTCCTTGGCATTTACCCCGTGGAGCTCTCCTGCAGAGCCATTTCTTGCAGGGGAGGTAGAGATGGGCTCTCTCTAAAGGTTGTGCTATCATCAGGAAAACACTTGGCAAGTGCACAGCATAGAAGTAAGGAGAGTGGAATAACATCCCTGTATGGAGAGACGAGCTGAGAATTCCCCTCTACGCAAAGAGCTATCAGGTTTAGAGCACTACTTTCCTGATTCCTGTCATCATTGCCACTTGCATTTGCTTCTCTTGAGCTGGTGATGACTGGCTTGGGCCCTAACCTTCTGCAAACGCAGACCCTTCGGCTCTCCCAGCAGCTGCTCTTCCACTGTCCAATTTTCATGCTGAGGTATCCATTTGATTTCATCCTAATCCACACAAAGTTCGGATTTCTCAGTGCTGGGGGAATTCTGACCCAGCAGGCACCAGAGTGGTTATTATATGGGATTAATGCATCTGCTATACAAAGATTCCTTCAAGACAATTTGTTTTTTGGGGGGAGTTTGGGTGTCTTTTTTTTTTTTTCTTCTCTTTCCCTTTCACAGAACATACTTGAAGAATATTTTAACCCTTCTTTAGGCATGACTTCGTGTGTACATGTGCATGTGAGTGTGTGCCTAACCCCCTAATGCGGGTGCAAGTTGAGGGATTGGTTTACAAACCCACATTTCCAAAGCACTAGATCTTGCATGGATCTGGCATGGAAACTTCAGAAAGCAGCCAGAAATCAAGTTGTCTCCACTCCCACCCTTTTTATTTCTGTGAATGAGTATGTAAGAGACCTATAAATCCAAAACTGTGCAGGCGTGGAGGAAATCATAAGAGTCAGCCTGGTGATATTACCATGGGGAGCTGTGAAATCACCGAGGATTTATACAAGCACACACGGCGATGTTGTCATTAAAAAGAAAAAAAAGAAAAGAAATGGAAGGATGGCTGTTTGGCTGCGTGCTGTGTGTGGCAGCCACTTAGGACACATGGTTTCGGTATGTCCACTCTGTGTTCTGCTGGGAGTTGCCAACTCAAGGACAGAAAGTTTTCCAGCCCCACCACCGGATTGGAAATCAACCCCTTCTGGGGCAGTATAAAGCGAAACAGAGTTGGTTTGGTGACACTGGCATTAGGGGAAAGGCTTGTAGGGGACAGGGGTCATTCCCAATGCTACATTCCAAGTTGCTGTCACTGAAGCCAGCCTCCAGATGACCTCGAAAGGATCTGAACCATCTCACTGTCCCTTCTGTAGGGTCAAATAATAAGCTCCATGCAATTAATAATGTTCTGTCTACCACAAAGTTGGATGTCCTCCCTCCCACCGTCTCAGCGGAAGACGCTCTGCAGGGTGCAGCGCGCAGCAATCTCAGCCCACACTGCTCCATCAGACTGGGTTGGTGGATTTATCTCCTCCACAGAAAATCCACATCCACCCACGACGGGGTGGGCAGACAGCTCCCACTGTGCAGCTGCCCCCTGCAGCCCCCAGGCTTGCTCCTTCCCCCACTGGGAGGGAGTTTGGCAGCACGCGCTCTTGGCTTTATCCTATTTCTAGCGCATCTCTTGCACTCAGCCTGGGTATCAAGGAGCATTTCCCTTTTCACACCATATGTATCTGAGTTGGGAGAGTTTTGTTTTATTTATTATTTTTTTAATTTATATGGAGGTATTTTCAGAAGGAACATAGGGAATGGTAGGTAGGGTTTTTCCCCAAGCACTCTAGCGACTGCAATTAAACATATTTAGGAAGTAGAACTAACCTGCTCAGATTTTTCCCTTCTCCACGGTGTGCTTATTTGCCGCAAGGGAAATGGGAGCAGGGAGGGGGTCAGGGATGCCTTAGCAAAGCACGACTCCCCGTAAAGAGCACTTCATGCGTCTCAAGGGCCCGGCAACCTGCTGCTAGGCAAAACAGAGTCAAAATGTGTTTAAAGCGTGTGTGCCTCCTCTCGCCTTTTCTGGTGTCCGGCTCTGCCGAGGGGACCGAGCTCCGGCTGCGGGCCGGGCCGGGCGGAGAGCTGCGGGCGGCGGCTCCCACCCCTGCGGTGCGGGGGCTGAAGCCCGTGATAATGCTCTAGGGAAAAGGAGAGGGAAGAGCTGGAGGGGAGAAAGCCGTGAATGGAAAATGTTTCAAAGCTTTCCCTACGGGGCCGTCTTGCCGTGTTGGTGCCGGGGGGAGGAAGATAAAGATCAGGTCATTCGTGTTTCCTACCCAGCACGAGTCGGGGTTCAGTAGAAAACCGGCGATCGAGGCGTACCTGAGCACTGAACAAGAAAAGAGCAGCACGTGGGATGTGTTCCACAGACTTACACTTTTTATTTTTTATTTTTTAGATTGGCAGCGTGACTAAAAGCATTCAAAATGGGCATTGTGGATTGGAAAGGATGGATTCCTTCGAGTTGCTGCATACTCATGGCGGGAGGTATGTGCTGGCACGTTGATGTGATCCTTCCGGATTTGAGCAGATTTTTTGAAACTGGATTTTAACGAGAGAACGAGGGCAGGAAGAATATATCTATATGTGTAAGTTTCATAAATAATGTGCCTGTGTGTGTTTATATACAGACACATGGATACGCATGTCAGAGAAGATGTGGGATAAGGCACACACCATGGATCTAAATGAAGAGTGTATGTTATGTCTCAGGAGAAGCTGGTGAAACCAGCCGAAACACAGGGGGTGTTTATTCCTCTACATTCACGCTCTGCACATCCAGTCCTCAGCCACCTGTCCATTTTTGGGGTAGTCAAGGGCAGTGGGGAGTGCAGTAGGGACAGACGGACAACCGTGGCCAAACTGAGGCCATGTGCCACGACATTCTCAAGATGCTACACTGGAAGGACTTGTTCCAGTTCAGATGTAACCTGTAACAGCGATTTCTCTCCCTAGCCGCGTTGCCAGAACTTTTACGTTGGTCTGAGCAAAATGCTCTTGGCCTGGAAAAATAATGCTAATGTCAGTTCGGAAAGAACCAGAGAATTTGTCCTGGATTGTGACACTCAGGGGGAGGCATCGGGAGGTGCCGGTGCCCCCAGTTGCTGGGGATGCCGCGGTCTCGCTGCCTCCTGCCCTGCCCGGGGTGCCGCCCGCCCGCCCGCTCCTGGGAAAAGGGCTTCTCTGTCACGGGGGAAAAAAAAAAAAAAAGAATGGGCGAGCACCTGGCTTGGCTCCTTTCATCTCTGCGGCCCATCAGCAGTGGGGGGCGCAAGAAGACAGCAGTTTGTGTAGGGCCGCGGTGATCACAGCCGGGGACCGCCGGCCGGGTGGGAGGAGGAGGTGGGATGCGGCGATTGGCGCTGCGGGAGGAGGGATGCGGCACATGGAGGGGAGTGGGAGGCATGCGCAGGGCTGAGCTGGCCGGGAAACAGGGATCTCGGCTTCGGTCGGAGCCCCGCAGAGCCAGGGCTGGGCCGCGTTCCCTCCTCGAATCCTTCACGGATGCCAGAGACTTCGGGATTTGTTCCCGGGAGATGAGTCTCTGAAGGCGTGTGCTCCGAGCCGGCAGAGAACCAGAGCCGGCCAGCACGGAACGGCACTGCAGGGCAGCCCTGGAGAGAGCAGTTAACCACGTCTGCAGCCTACATGCTATTAGCCGTGCCTCGGGCAGTACTGCCCTTCCTGAGAAACAGCCCCTGCCTTTCCCTGCCAGGGCTTCCCAGTATGTGCTCATTTCCTCTTTCAGAAACAGCAAACGCACAGGCACTCGGGCTTTGCTTCTAACATTAGCCTTTCTCACGCCCACTTTCAGGCAGGGCAGTTGCACGAACTCGCCCTGATTTCTCTCTGCCACACAATGCCAATACATCCCAGAGATGGTCTGTCTCCCAGCTGCAGGCTTCCCACCTCGGCTTTCAGGATTCCCTCTTTGTTCCTAGCTGAACTCAGTGCCCGCTGACAAAAGTGTGTTACTTACTGTGAAAGTTTCCTACGCCTCTGCTTTTGCCTTATTTTTTATCTCATAGGCTCAATAGTCTTCTAAAGCATGATGCTCAGAGTGCACTCAGAGCTGGGCTCTGAGAGCACGGAGACAAGCATGGGTGTGCAAGCTTGATCCCCATCAGCACAATTCAGCTGAGCTGCCAGAAGTGCTCAGAGCACTGCTCCACGCTCACCTGCCACAGGAAACATCTCGATCCCTGGCCAGTGGACCGTGGGTTGGCCAGACAGGGGAAGGAGTTGCACACAGGATGCAAGCCCCGGGCAGAGCTGAGTGAAGCAACTCGAAGTACTTGGCTAGAGCTCTGGGATGGATGTTCTGCTTTTGTCAGATAAACCCAGCGTATGGATGCACTACCTCTGAGAGCTCCGCATGGACATATTGGTGCAAAAATAAACCAGGCAGCCACAGTTGCTGTCAAGGTGTACCATGATAATTCGGTGTTATTTCAGCTTGAATGCCAGTAGTCAAAGTTTCTTGAATTCATGACTGGATGTTAAGGGTTTTGACTTTTGACTCATGATAGTAGATACTGGGTAAGATTTTCAAAGTGTCCCCAAGGTCCATATTTGAGGTTTATTCGTTTGTCTGTTTATTTACTTATTTTCCCCTGGGTAGAACTTGAATGAGGCAGAGATGGACAAAAGCTTCTGTCTCAGTCCATCCACTTTTCTCAGGACCCTCGGCATTGAGTGAGGAGATTGCCATTGGGATGGCTATGCTAGGTAGCTGGATTTTCTTTTTTCTTTCTCTCCTCCCCCTGCCCCCCCCATTTTTTAGCCTCTTTTCTAGTTTTTTGTTTTGTTTTGTTTTGTTTTGTACATACCTTTCCATTCCTCCTTCCCCAAATGGAGTGTCTTTACATGTATCTGTAGTTTGTTCCCATTAGGTCATTTCTTCTCCCATGTGAATCAAAAGGAAAATTCCCCTTCTTTCCAAGTGATGTACAGTTGTGTCTCTGGAGCAATATATCCACTTCAGAAAACGCTTGAGCAACCAATCCCCTCATTGTGAGAGGTCCCTCAGCTCTTCAGAGAAACCTTCCATAGAGATTTCTCGATCTTTTCTTGGGGAAGAAAAGGGTCCCCAGGATGCAAGTATATGAGCTGGAACTTTTAGAGTCACAGAAGCATAGAATAGCTTGGTTTGGAAATGACCTTAAGGCCCATCCAGTTCCAACCCTCCTGCAATGGGCAGGGCTGCCATTAGCTCAGACTGCCCAGGGCCCCATCCAAACTAGCTTTGAGTGCCTCCAGGGATGGGGCATCCACAGCTTCCCTGCACCCATTCTCTCTGGCCAGAGCAGATGGGGATTCCACTTCTACCTCTCAGGGTCTATTCCCAGTGCTTTGAGCTTTGGCTCCACCCCTCTCCACTCCGGCTTGATAAGACTGTGTAAAAGTACTTTGCTTCAGCCCAGTGTCAATTTGGCTCATGTGGAGCAGAATCAGGCCTAAAACTTCCCTATGTCTGGGAAGGGAAGTTCTGCAAGAGGGTACAGACAGCTGCCAGCTGTAACTGCGCGCTGTGTGATGAGGCAGACAGCAATGATACAGTGTGTGACAAACGCCCCTCATTCAGCCATTCCTCTTGGGGCACAGACACCCATGATGGGGGCCCTGAGGGTGTACAGCATGGAGAGCTGGGGGCTGAGTTCTCCTTTGGTTTAATCTAAACCAAAACCAAAACCCAAAAATCTTCATCACGGGAGCCACCAAAAATGCTGTCCATTTTTGTTTACCTGTGCCTCCCGCCAAATGAAATTCACACCATAAATATTCTTCTGTTTTCAGATCAGTGAGTTTGCCATGCAGATTGTGTTTTTACAGTTCATGGTAACATTAAAAAATGCCGCAGTTTTACGGCTCTCGACAAGTCTGGAAGTGATAGCAACTGAAATCGAAAGCCCAAATTCCTTCACAATGTACTCACTGACAGCAGTGAAGGAGCAGATCTGGTTTCCACGAAGAAATTGCCCTGGTTGTTCTGGGAGCAGAATCGGGCCCTTCTTCAGGTTTTGATAGAATGAGTTACAATCTCTGAAGCCTTTGGTGGTGGCAGAGAAATGCTGCTTCTGGCGGCTAGCAAGGAAAACAATAATAATAATAATGAAAAGGCAGATGCCTTCCGTGCAGATGCCTGGATCCCATATTCAGAGCTACACAGAGGCAGATATCTGTGCTGGATCGGAATCTGTAAATGCCATTACACGCTCTCCTGGGCACATCCCACTCACAGTTCTGTCCTCTCTCCTCAATGCCACTTACGTGTTATTTGCTGTCAGTCTATCAGCGTGTACTTACGCCCAGCATCATGCACCTATCATTCTCTTCTTTCCAAAGCTTCCACCTCTAACCGTGTTGTAAAAAATAGCCTTAATAAAACAGTGATAATTATGCCATTATTGTTCACGCTATCCATTAAAAATGGAAAAATAAGCTGTCTGGTTTTGTCACCCGTTTGCACTGCACATCAGCCTTCTTTGGCACTAAATTGCTATGCAATACGCCAGTGCTTTCTCCCTCTTATGGAGATGACGGGGGCTGTGTTTCAGACGGGCTGAGGATGCAGCGTGGGATCACAGCCACCACCGGACAGCACCGGCCTGGAATTCCCATGTCCAATGACCGATGGGAGAAAAGGAATCTCCCGCGGCTAAAAAGTGTGTGATGGATTTTTCCTTCTCAGGGCTCCGCACTTCCGAGGGACACCTCTGATTTATGACTATGTTACTCTGGAAATGTTTGAATGCCCCTCTGTATTTCTTTGGTTTGGAATGGGAGTGTGTTCGTTGCCTGTTTGTACATCGGGAGTGCCTTCTATTGGGGTTGGTGCCTTCTGAATGCTGTCTCCCCGCTCTTGCCTCGGCCGTATTTCAGCAAGGAAAGCTGAAAGGTCGAAGGAATAAATCAGTTTGGAAAGTTTTGAGGGTAGTTCTGACGTCCAGATTGTGACCAACAGAGCGAGGGAGACTTCATAAAAATCTCTGTAGGAAAAAAAAAAAAAAAAGATAGAAAAAAAGAAAACCCCGTAGAGATATACTTTCCAATCTGCCTGGAAATTAATCCCAAATGAGGGAGTCTCCTTCCTAATCGGACTTGACAGATCTGTGGGAAACACAAGGCAGAGGCAAAGCCGGAGCCGTTCCCGGCACAGCATCACGGCGCAGGAAGAGGGGAGCGGGACGGGACGGGCTGTGCGGGAAGGGGCTGTCGTGGCCGTGCACCCTCCTCGGGGCTGTGAAAATAAAGGCAGTGTACGAAGCGCCGTGCTAATGCACTTTGAGCCCAGCAGAGCCTTTTTTCTTTTTCTTTTTTTTTTTTCTTTTTCTTTCTTTCCTTTTTTTTTTTTTTCTTCCCCTTCCCTTAGACTCCATTCGGGCCTTGAGCTCTGTGTTTACTCTTGGCAAATAGCTCTGCGTGTAGGTTGTCCGTCTGCCTGTCCGTGTGTAAGTGTGTGTCTTGCAGCCCGTGCTGCCGCTGACTCACGCCGCCCCGCACAACGGGCAGCAGCACGGGAGCAACAAACCCGGGGGATGGTGTCCGGCGGGATCGGGCTGAGCAGGGTGAGGAAGGAGGCAGCAATGGATTATAAACGAAAATAATCAAATCGGTGGGGATCGGCCGGGGTAACCCGTGGGGACCGTCGGGAGGGCTCCAGCCTGATGCAGACAGGAACATTTCCTGCAAACTTCCCGGCAGTCATCATGTACATCGGCCCGCCTGGGGAAGCTCCCCTGCGTTCTGCATTCAGCTCCCTGTTACTGTTTTATTCAGAAAGAGACACGAACGTCCCTCTCCCCCCTGCCCCGAAACTCGTAGTAATGGGGAATTGTGTAGACACAACAGACCTCCTCGACTACCTGTCTGAGCCAGGAGGGAGTCCGAAGGCGAGCTTCCCCGTAAGACCGGCTCTGAGCGGGGCCTCGGGGGAGCTGAACCCTTCACGCAGCCCTCAGAGGCGATGGTGACACGAAACCAGCCCGTAACGAAGCGCAGTGGCGATGCCACCAGACGTGGGTAAGCGGCCACCAGAGCCCCACGGGCACGGCGCCGCCCGAACTGCCCCATCTCGGCCCGGCTGCTCCGCTCCGCACTGCCCTCATCCCCGCGCACCTCTCCCCGTCCCAGCCCCGGCCTCTGGGAGCAGGAGGCGGTGGAGATGGACTGCTAACGTCAGTCCGTCCCTCCCTCATCCAGGTGCTGGGCCCGATTCTGCAGCCCGCTTCTGGGGCTCCTCTGTCCCTGTCCGCTCCCGGGAGCTGGACTGCGGCGGGTCCGGAGCACGAAGGGCACACACCGGGTCTGAGGCTGGCAAGGGAAAGAAGGGGAAGGGAACCGAGAGAGGAGTTTTCGATACATAGGCAACACACGTGTGATGAAATCAGTGCGGTCTGAGCGGGGTGGGTGCGTGGTGTGTGTGCCTGTAAACGAGTACGCGTGTCTCACAGGCAGAGCGAGAGATTGGTGGCGGTACCCTGTAAAAATTCCTGCTTTATCCCCCTGAAATCAGCATGCGTATTGCTGCAGCACGTCTTCACCCATGGACCGAGAGGATGGGGAATCTGTTTGTTTGTTTGTCTGTCTGTTTGCCTCTCTGTCTGCCTGCCCCCTCGCTCCCTGTTCACTACAGGGGCACTACAGAAAATCCCAGCGTGTTTCCCATTGCGCTGCCCGTTCCCTACCAAAGCAACGTCACCTCAAATATGCCAGTAAATTCCTTACCGGGTAGGAAACGTAATTGGCTGAATGTTTTCTGTAACCCGACTAGCCAATAACGCTCCGAGAAAAAAAAATGGAGAACAATCTCGTTACGGCAGATGGTGAGAATGACCTGACACTACACGTGCGAGCCAATATGAACTCGAGATGAGATCCTTGCTGCACTCATTAGAAATATCGAAATACATCAAGGAGAGCACATATTTGGGGTGCGAGGTCTCTGATTTTCAGACAAGTGCTGTCCGAGTGGCTGCCCCCGTCATCTCTGGTTTGCAGCATCTGCTGGTGAGCACGAGTTCTGGCCTTGATAATGCGAATTTCTCTCTGTATTGCTCTTGGCAGAGCTTCTTCTCGCAGTTGTTCCTCCTGAAAGTAGATAACAGTGTTTGCGAAACTGTTAAATAAAAAGTAGAAAGGGGAGGAGAAAGAAAACCCTCCTAAAAGCGAATCGAAAATATGAAAAATGAAGGAAGAAATGAGAGTAAATGATAAAGATCAGGTAGACAGACTATCTACAGTTACGAAAAGTGAAGTCGGTTCTATCTTTTCCGCTGTAAAACGCAATAAATTTGTAACCGCATTTCCGAATTTTCAACTATCGTTTAATCTCAAGCAAAATTCTACGAACAGGCACCGATACTTAATCAGAACGAGAAGCCAAGGCTGTTTCTACATTCGAATGTCAGTAGCGCATTTCCTTATCCTCGAGTTTGCAAAGGATTCCTAAAGCCTCATCCATGCAGCTCTGCGGAAGCCGATTGCCAGCAATAAATAATGCATCGAAGGAAGAGGCTTCGGTACGCATCTTCTCACTCCCAGGATGCGGCTAGGGCTCTTCGCCTCGGTTTTACATCAAGGCGGTGGCTTAAAGCAATCAAAAGGCTCTGTTTAATGGCCAAGCGAGGCTTCCCCCCGCGGAACTCTGCCCGCATGTTACAACCTCTTTGCAGCTCCGCTCCATATGCATCTCCCTTTCACACTTCCCTCTCCATCGCGGCTCCTACACCAGGTGCATCACGCGTTGAGCCCATTAGCTCCGACTCTTCCTTTCATCTTCCCCATGGCAGACGTTTCTATTTATCCGCTGGCAATCAATGTGTGGCGTCACCAGTGGTACTGTAATGACGACTGCACCATTGAGGATGACAGCTTAGAAAGAAGAGGGCAATGGTGATCCCTCCCAGAGCAGCACGGCACAGAGCAGCGCTCGCATCACAAGGTCACCCCATCTCCCCGCTGCTCCTCCGCACCGCCGGCAGCGGGTCGCGGGCTGCGCACGGGGCTGGGGCGGGAGCGGCGGGGAGGGGGGGGACGAGATCTGGATTTGTTTCCCCCCT
>JAOWBP010002978.1:30524919-30540646 GCA_028571105.1 Tragopan temminckii
AAGCTGTCTTCAAATCAAGTCCCAACTATTCTACTGTCTCTTTTATTTCACACTCGTGAGCAGTGTAACAAAACACAGAACAAACAAGTGGCATTCATTGCTGGGAGATGCTCCAGTGACTCTTCCAGAAACATATAGCTAGTTACTTTGGATAAAACATGACTTTTCAAAAGACAAATTCCAACTTCTTAAAGTATTGGAAAAAATAACAACCCCAATGAGAAAACAGATTGTATTTATCAAAACTGAGAAAACAGTAACGATAGATAAGCAATGCATCCAAGTAATTAAATATTATTCTATCCAGAGAAGAAAAATCTGAGTAGAATCTTTTAGAAACCTGTATGAGAAAAAATAAGCAACAATAACCAAATGACCAAACAGATAAAATATTCATGTAATGGATACCCTTGAGTTAAACATAATGCTTAATATTTCTACAACAACAGCAACCAAAAACCTATAGTTGTATAAGAGATTTCAAATCTGGAGTAATTAGAAGATAAATACTGGTTTGGCCCCTTTCCTAGGGGCCTTCATCATATTCATCAACCACAACAAATACCCACAGAGTGAGATCACTTTTAAAAAACATTCAATAAAACTGTTTAAGTGCAGTTTCAGCTGTACTGTAATAGTAGATTTGTAAGAAGACAACCACCACAGGAATTTTATATTAGTCGGTTTCTACTGACCTTATTTTGGTAAGAAAGTGTTTGAAGATGCAAAGCCATTTAACACAAAATCTCTGACAACTTTTGCATAACGCCTAAAATCAAGCAAAATGCTTCATGAACCGACTATTACAGACTTGATCAAAACAGTAAACCATCAGTAAAGGCATGGATGATAAAGTGCTTTTCTGTAATTTGTAACTATTGCAGTAATTTTTATTATGAGAAACTGAGTGGTACTGGAAGTAGAAAAAAAGTGGTCTGCTTTTCAATTACAAGACAATTACTTAGATCACATTATCTATACTCAAGTACTTAAAGCAACCCTCATTACATGCAGAATTGGACGTATTTTCAAAATTCTGTTTTGCTACTTCTGGAAATTAAAACTTTCTAACATGATAACAGAAATAGATCTAATTACTCCGCTGTTTAAGGAGAGAACACATGAGATTGTACTAATTTTAAGCCATTTGAGTTTGCAGCTGCTTGTTGTTTCACAGCCAAGGTACAGGATATTTTGGGTTCATCACTGTAAGCATGTAACCCTGCAAATTTAGGGAGAGTTTTACATTGTGCTAATTTCCACCTTTTTTTTCTTTTGTCATATTACACACTTAAAGCAACACATACATGCAGATATATCCTGTTTGTGTGTCTACATATACTCAGTGTGAAATATTGCAATATTTAGTAAAATTTGTCAAAATACCTGCCCCTCCCCTGACACAACTTGATGCCATTCCCTCGGGCCCCGTCGCTGTCACAAAAGCAGAGCTCAGCTCTGCTCCTCAGCTGCCTGTGAGAGTTGCAGCCACCATAATGCCTTCTCTCAGCTCCTCTGCTCTGGGCTGAGCAAACCCAGGGAACTCAGCTGCTTCTCACACATATTCCTCTCTAGACCCTTCACTGTCATTGTAGCCCTCCATTGGATACTAACATTTTTATGTCCTTCTCATATTGCAGTGCCCAAACCTGCACCTAGTGCTTGAGGTAAGACCGCAGAACACACAGCAGGACAACCCCTTCCCTCAACCCAGCTGGCAGCAAAGAATTTATTGTCTCAAATTTGAAATGAAGAAAATATAATTATTGTTCAGCTATGTTTTTTAATATTTTATGATTTTATTTTCTACACTTCAATACAAAACCCTGCAGCAAGCAATTAAATGCGAAATAAGTAAAAGGTAGTGAAAAATTTAAGACTTACATGTAATTCTAAGTTCAGGAGCCAAAATCAGACTCAGTTACAGAGTCTCCTTCGACCTCTCATGAAGTAAACAAATCACTTTTGGAAACAGGCTCAGATAATCTGGAATCATAGAATCATTTGAATTGGAAGGGACTCTTACAGGCCATCCAGTCCAACTCCCCTGCAATGAACAGGGACACCTACAGCTACATCAGGGTGCTCAGAGCCCAGTCCAGCCTGACCTTGAACGTCTCCATAGATGAGAGCTTCCATCACGTCACTGGGCAACCTGTTCCATTGCTTCACTATCATTACTGTAAAAAACTTTTTTCTTATATTTAGTCTAAATCTTTCTTCTTTTAGTTTGAAGCAATTTCCTCTTGTCCTAATCTGCCACAAATTCACATGGATTAAAACAAACCATATCAGTTTAGTGAGAAGTACATAAAGAATTTTAATCTGATTTACAAGGCTGTAGACTGGGGGTAGAGGAGGAAGCAGCTAGAAAAGCAGAAGGAAAGAGTAAAGAACATATTAGCTCAAGCAGGTGCAAATTCCACTTTTTAAGAATCTGCCTCAAAGTATTTTCTCAGAAGCAGCACACAGACAGATCGTTATTTTGTTCTTTTGATGTTGGAGGTCAGATTTGTAACACTGGGCAACAGATTGCAACCTGCTGCAGATCCTGGAGCTCATCTGGTTCTCCGTAAGACATGAATTTCTAATGAAAACATTTCCCACAAACAGACAGGAAACCGTAGAAGACATCAAATGCCTTGTAAGTGACATAGGCGTTTGTTGTTCAGGAACCAAGAGTTACAGTTACTTCTATGTACTGCTTCTGCATTTAATTATTTCTGGAGATGAAGCTAAAGAGAACAGTACTATTTCTTTTAAACATTTGTCAGTCTGCACTTACTGTTGAATTTTTTAAAAAATTCAAATGAATTTTAATTCTAGGTAACAAAATATCATATATATCAGATATGTTAGGAGAATGCAAATAATTTGTACAACTCTCTAGATTTAATACTGATTCCCTTATTGGTGTCTCTTCAAAATTGAACTTCATAGAAAAATGTATTCCCCCAGAACTACTTCAAATAATGGTAGGACTCATGGTAAACATGATTCTGTGGCATAAAGAGCAACTTTGAGAACACATTTAGGCACACAGAGCATGTGATATCTTGGCAAAACCTTTAAAGTGTTCCATGGAAAGAAAGTATCAAGTGACAAATGACTTCTTGTAAACCATGACCTAGCCTTCGCATGTTGTTCATACTGAAGATGTTATGAAAAACAAACCAGGGAAGTTAAGTTCAGCAGGGAGTTCTTCTTATCTTTCAAAATTAGTCTGCAAGTTTAATTCTTAGCCTGTTCTCTTTTCTGCAGTGCATCTTACATAGATTGCTGTGGTAGATTAAGAAATGTTCTGGAAATGTTTGCAGATAACTAGTTTAACACCCCAAATAAGGAATTCTTATTGCTCCAGTTTTATACTGCCTCTGGGAATTTTGACACAATTTCTGTTAGCTACACACACACAAAAAAGCAATTCTTGAATGCATACTTTCGAGCAGGTAGATCCAAAATCTATTACCAGAGATATAGCATAGCAAAAACTGAAGTGTACCTTATGTTTCTTAAGAGTCCTTTCTTAAAACAATGATGATACAAGAATATTAATAAGCAGCCATAGGTATATGACAGGAACAACAAACTATGAGCATGGAATGAAACTTGCTGGAAGATTAAAATGCCTGCAGAATGCGAAATTCTCATACATATCAATGCATCAATTTCTACAAAACTTGCGGCAGTTATTACACCAAAGTCAATGCTAGTAAACAAAATAAAACACTTCTCCAAATGCTATACTTAGTCTTACATCATATTTGACATTTGGTGAGGAAAGAAATAGCCTCATATCCTCAAAAACATATTCTGAAAGAAATAATCCAAGACAGACCTCTGAGGAACAGTGCAAAAAAAATACATGGACTACCATGAAATCATGCACTCAGAACTGCCGATAAAAAGTTGCTGGTGACCCTAGATGACAGCAGATTTTGCCAGGAAAGGTTTCCTTGTAATCAGGAGTAATACTGGCCAAGAATTATTAGCATACGAATCATCAAAGATTTCTAGGAGTTTAACATTCTAGCTCTTCAAATATAAAACTAAGCCAAGACAGCTCTTTCAAGATGCTACCTTTTACCCTAGAAATGCATTCACACTTCTGCAATTAGACTGCTGCTGTAATTAGTGGATCTAATTAATTGTTGGGTTGTTGTTTTTTTTTTTTCTGTTTATTTGTATTGGTAAACAGCTTTAAATTACTTGAATACATTTAAATTCAAGTAATAACACTTAAACATTCCTTCTTCATTTCATCTATATTTTCGGGGGGGGAAGCAGGATTTCTTCTGTTTTTGTCATAGATTTGTTGGCTTTAAGTTACACAAAAACATAACTTCATCTTCAAAGCAACATAGTGCTAAATTTCAGACTATCAAGCTTCTTTTGATCCTTTCAAATGATAGGACTAGAAAACAGAACTTTAAGCACTTCAGCTGTCAAAAAATGCTAGACTTGTTTTTCATTTTAAAGTAGTCTGGCTGGTGTCTTCATATAATACATCTGTAAACCCACGGGAAATTTAGCTCAGGCTAGAAACAGCTCTACAAGTTAGCATTTAATACAAGAAATCTACAAAGCAACAATTAAAAAAAAAAAAAATCAAGCACTGCTGAGTGTTTGCATTCACTAGTTGCAACTATGATTACAGTAAGAAAAATGTTGACATCTGATAGTACACTCAACAAGGTATTCAGTCACAACGGCTGTTCGGATTTCTGGGAGATATGAGCCCTCCTCCAGTGAAAACAGCTAATAAAGCTTCAAAGAAAGTTTGCATTCTTTTTCTCTCTTGGCTAGCATTCAAAATAAGTAAATAAATAAATAAAGTACTAGTTCTAGAAGTGTTATAGCAATGGTAATAGAAAAATAGTAAAGACAGTTTTCTCAGTCAAAGTAGTACAATGCCTGCTAGAATCATGGCTGCATCCTACAGAAATGGCTGTAAAAATGCAACTTTCTTTTCTGTCCTGAAGAGTTTGAAATGCTGTTATTTAAACCATTTACTTATCAGAGTATACAGCATAGAGTATTTATTTTGAAAACCCTGAAGAAGTCCTGTTTGTTTAGACTTCTATGAGTTTGTACATCCACATTAGTGGGATAGACTAGAATTAATCTAACCCAGTGAGAATGCTGGAGGTAGCAGTACAACAGCCTGTCAAGATAATATAGAAACCTATAATGGAAAATAAATCCATTTCTTTTTTTTCCAGAGAATACACACACAGTATTACAACCTGCTCTCCATTAAAAGTACTGTATGTTAAAAAGAGAGCTTATCTCCAAATACGTGACCTAACAGACTGTACTGCAGGGGAGTTGGACTATATGACCTTTCAAAGTCTCTTCCAACTCTACAGATTCTATGACTCTACATCCTTGTAAAATCTATTCAGAAAGTGATCTTATCACAATTTTTTTCCTTTCCAGAGGAATGCCAAAAAAAATAGTATGATCATCAGATAATCTTGTAAACAATTGTCTGGCCAAGTGGCTAGACACAAAGGAAAAAGGATCAATAACCCTATTTGTACATCTTCTAAATCTGCTTACAGTGTTGAGAAAAGACGAGATTACTTATTCATTACATTTATTACTCACCATCAACTCTGCTTGGAACATTAAGGTCTAATGCACATACAGAATCATTACCAACTGATTTTTTTTTTTTTACTGCTTTTACATGTAGCAAAGTAAGTGAATTGTTCTTCAGCTAGAGTAAAACACCAGGAACTACACTTGAGGAAAGAAAATAGCTGCTGTAATATTTTTATTATCTTGTATTCTGTGGTTCTGAGCAATAAAATGAAATATAATTTTCTTCTTATGGACTTTTACCTGAGATTAAAATCTCACTGAGATGTCTGACCAATCAGTGATTTGAAAGAAAATTACAATTATAGGCCAAATATATACTGTTGCTCCAAAAGCAACGTACAAGCAATGTGACCAATTTAGTTAACTATTTCTAAAAAGCTTACTTTTTTTTTTTGTCTGCTTTTCATTTAACATTAGGTGAAGTTACCTGCACAATAGGAGTTCACATTGGGCAAATTTACTTCCTTTTCCTCTTCAAGGATATATAATCTAACCTCTAATCATTAAATGTGATGTATATTTTATGTTTGTATAATCTCTTATTTATTCGGAAAGCTTTCCTACTAACTAGTTAAATGCAACAGTACTACTAAACACATTACATGATCACTGAAGCAAAAGCCATTAAAATATGACAGAATTTCCAAACCTTTCAATAAATACAGCTTTTGCAGTAAATCATTTCTTTGATTTGCTACAAGACCACCTAGAACGAAAATAAAGTGAGAGAAATCTGTATTTACACAATTTTTTGTTAAGCTATTGCCAGAAATACCACTAAAAATTGTGATAACTTTAAAATACTAAAAGAGAACATATACTAAGTACTTTATTCTTGTTTTCAAACACTTCAGCATACATCTGGAATGAAGTCACTTAGACTTTTATAAATAGCATTTTCTGATAGAGAAATATTTATTAATGGAAGAAAAAATGATGCTGTAAAATTAGATACAAAGGAAGTAAACGAAATTGTTATGCTCCAACAGCTGTTATCAGATGCTTGTGGAAATACATCTACTGAAGAATGATATTAATAGTAGCTGCAGATGGTTTTTAAATCCATCCATCCGTTACAGTTAAATGGGCTAGACAAAAGAGACGGTAAGAACAACTCTAAAAGACACTGATAGTCACAAAAGCTTATGTGCAATATAAAAAAAATTCCTTGGAGACCAAAGCTCACTGTGGCTGATAGAAACGAGTGGAACCGCAGCTTAGTGACATGAGCTTCAGTCTTTGACCATAATTTCTTGTACCCTTCAGTGCCTAACAAGTTCAACTCTATTTAAGATGACTAAAATAATTTAAGAATTGGGCAGGTACTGCAATTTTGTGTAACTTCTAGTACATGTTATAAATTAAGCGTTACAAGAAATGATGCAGCAGTAAATTTCCATCCTTGATCTCTGTGGACCTATTTGTTATATTACATTGTAATGCTTAAATAATAGACATAGTATAACATAACATTAATGTTTAGGTTATTCTGTCATCCTGTGAGGACTGAAACGAACCATCTAAGCTAAACCACCTTAGCTAAAATAATGTCTTGAAATTGTTGAGCAGAGGAGATAGTTTGTATGTTTTAAAGAAATGAATAATAAAAATGAACTAAAACTAAAATTTGCAGAAAAATAAGCTTCTATGGACATGCAGGTCAATTCACAAACCATACATAAGTCAAGGTTTGAAGAAAGAACACAGCTTAATTTTCCACCGTCTGTCCTAAAATACATTGATAAATTATGAAGAGAACTGTGATTATATTAATCTCAGGTCTGCTAAAATCAAGTATACATTTTAATTTGATCAGAGACATGTGGATGAAGAAAAAGATGTACCATGCTTTATCCAAAGAGAATTTCAATTCTTTCCTCTGATGATTCTGTAAAATAGTTTAATAGCAAAGTATGAAATAATCCTATTTTTATTATTACAATCACACAAATTCATAATATTCAACAATTTAATTTTAGATATAAACAAATAAAGGAAAGACTGTAACATCAGGGAGCCTAGAAAATTAAGAAAAATGCAGTCAGCTGAGCAAGAGAGTCTTCTGGGCTACCATTCATGTGATCATGAACAAAACAACATGCCATCAGGAAAAATACTATCACTCAGCATAAACCTCTGTGGCTTGCAAGTTAAATGTTCTTTCACAGGCCTTTATCTCTTCATTCTCTTTATCCCTTTGATCAACTCTGCTAAGAACTGTTACTACTATGCACGCATAGCCATTAAGGCAATGCGCAGCAATCTGTAGCAAACAAAAACTTGATGTGACCAAACAACTCACTGGTTTTGAAGTATCATTAAACAAATTTATTAAAGAGCAGATTTCTAACTTGGAAAAACACCCACTGCACACAAGCCAATATAAGACTGCCTAATTTAAATAATTTACTGCTTAATCAATGAAGTGATCTTAATACTTTCCTTGTTTCAAAAACATTTTGGATCCTTTTACAAATGTTTATCCAACTTTATAAGATAACAAAGTTGGACAATCCACAATACATAAATTTACAGTGTCTCAGAAACACATTCAGAACAAAGTCAGAGCTTTGATTCCTTACAAGGAAAAAATAAATACACAAATAAAAAGCAAGTTATCAGGATCATCACTATCTTCTTCCAAGCACCCGAATCTCCTGTAAATTTGCTGAGGCAACAATTTACTAAATATTTGAGTCATAATGAGTCACATTTTAAGTCATACATATAAACAAACTAAAAAGTCAAACTCCGAACTGGAACAAATCAGCAATTCATTTCCATTTCCCTGTTTGTGCTACTGTAAGGTACCAAGACACTGATCCACCTCTTTCTCTTGCTGTACTTTGAGGCCCACTGATGTACGGAATCAAACTCTGTAACGCAAGTAAGATTACAAAGCAGGTATGGTTTATTCAGTGCTGCGCAGACACCGGGTGCAAGGGGATAGATCCACTTAACTTGCACAACATAGGGCAGAGGCTTGGTACAGATATAGGCCAACCTAATACACAATCAATGATTTACCCGGAATTCGTATACATATTCACTACATTTCCGAGAACCCATCAGCATACGGTCCCTCCCTCTTGCACGTACGCCGTGGGCATTGGGGGTCTCCTTCTGATGATCATGGAATGAAGGCTTCAACATTTCTTCAACAGAAATCCCATCCTGACCGTTCCTTGTGTAATGTTTCTTCGAGTTTACAATAGCTTTTCTTGGCTGGCCTCACATCCTGCTTACCTGCATTCCTATACAATGGTTAACACTTATCCTCTCCTTACTCACATTCTTATACAATGGTTAACACTTATCCTCTTCTTACTCACATTCCTATACAATGGTTAATCCTTATCTTGTCCTCTCCTAGCTCACCACCACCACCACAGTTTGTTTGTTTTTTTAATCTCAATGAAATGGAAAGTAATTTTGAAATGCACAAGAGAAAATGACAGAAGGTGAAGATACAGCTTCATTATAATTATTTTAAAAACTCCAAGTCTTCTTTCATATTATGTTAATAATTTATTACATCTCTCTTACAAAAACGGTACATTTAGCAAAAAAAAAACAAAACAAACAATGAAATCCTGCAAAGCATCTACTAAGCAATGCAGAAACACGCTAATTTGTCTTATTGTGCACTCACAGGACAACGGGATGCTCTGACCATTCACCAAGTGCTAGATCCTGCACTTTGGCCACAATGACCCTAGGCAACAATACAGGCTTGGGACAGAGCAGCTGGAAGACTGTGGAAAAAAAATGGACCTCAAGAGAGCTGGTTGATGATCAGCTAACCATGAGCAAGCAATATGCTTCAGGTGGCTAATAAGGCCAACGGCATCCTGGCTTTTATCAGAAATAGTGCAGCCAGAAGGACCATGGAAGCGATCATTCTCCTGTACTCAGCTCTGGTGAGACAGTACCTCAAGTACTGTATTCAGTCTTGGGCCCCACTCTACAAGAAAGGCATCAAGGGCCTAGAGCATATCCAGAGAAAGGCAATGAAGCTGATGAAGGATCTGGAGCACAAGCCTTATGAGGAGTGCCTGAGGGAGCTGAGAACTTTTAGCCTGGAGAAGAGGAGGCTCAGGGGACACCTCATAGCTCTCAACAACTATCTGAAAGGGGTTGTTGCAAGGTGGGGGCCAGCCTCTTGTCGCACATAACTAGTGATAGGACTAGAGGTTGCCTCAAGTTACCTCAAGGGGTGGTTCAGGTTGGATATTAACAAAAATTTTCTTTTCCAAAAGTATAGTCAGGCACTGGAACAAGCTGCACAGGGGAGTGGTGGAGTCACCATCCCTGGAGATGTTCAAGCAATGTTTACATGTTCTACAAAGGGACATGGTTTAGAGGGGAAACATTGGTGGTAAATGGACAGTTGGACGAGATGACCTTGTACATCGTTTCCAACCTTGGTGATTCGAGAATCTAAGAATCTGATCTACAGTTTCTACATGAAAAAGCGCAGAGGCAATTTGAAGAAAATCCAGGCTACGTTCCAAATCCTCGCACTTCCATACCAGAGATATATTCAAATATGACCCACTAGAAGTCTGAAAAATCTAAGACACATTGGCATTCTTAAGTTAGAAAAAAATCTTTTACTGTGGATGTTTCTTTCCTTTCCCTCACTATAAGAGATTATTCTTTTACACCATTGTCTCCAAGCTTGCTAGGGACACAGATGAACAAGTCCAAGCAAGTCTTGGGCAAGGGTTGAGAAATCCTTTGTCTGGAGAACACTGATGGACAAGTCCTGGGCAGGGGTTGTGAAATCCCTTGTCTGAGGGACACAGATGGACAAGGCCAGGGGGAATGAGAGAGATAAGCTGCAGATTAATGGCCAGGAAGCAGTCTTTTGTGTGGGCTTATCTTGAGGAATATAACCATCTCAGGAGGTGCTGCACATGACTCTTACCCAAATGCCCAGGAACGCCATGTTGGCAGAAGAAGGATAAAAAGAGGACCTACAACCATGAGGAGAGGTTTTCTGGCAACAGATTCCTCGTGAAGAAGAGGTTTCTGACACAAGAAGCCTCACAACCTGCCTCGCTCCCTCCTGGACTTGTTCTGTGCTCTACAAGCATGCTGAAGAAGAACAGGTGTCTGCCAGATTCCTCACTATGGAATTCCTGCATGCTGATGGACTCTCCTGGCCTGCTACCTGAGTCCTGCTGCTTCTTCCCAGATTGGCTCTGCAACTTCTTCCTGCTACCTGCTTGCTGCCCAAGGCCGGCCACGCTGCTGCTCTCTCCGCCCCTGCTGCTTTTGCCTCAGACCTTCGAAACGGCATGCAACAGGACTGCTGCTGGATCCTGGTGGTGACTATCCCCGCTTTACGTGACTCTTGCTTCTTTCCTATCTTTTCTATTGCCCACCTTCCCTTCCCCGTCTCCCTGATTAGGATTTATAATAAACTGGTTGGACTAACATTTGAACTGTTGCTTCTTAATCTCACGCTGGGTATACAGATATTAAAAGCACCTCATCTCCCTCCTATAAATTGGAGTGAGACACTCACCCCCAAATAAATGCTTGCCTATATGTTGTCTTCAACAAGAATAAGTAAAGACTTAGCTCAAACTGAAATAGAAACCAAATATTACTGGGCTTGAATCTATTTTCTTCCAGCTCATTCAAAGTTCCTGTGGTAGAGCCCCTTAGGTGTGCATGAAGGCAGACAGCTTAAAGCCCACATCCTTATTCCTGGATTTAAATACAGATTGGAAATGAACTTCCTGTGGATAAATACCTGTGAAAAATCTAGGGGAGAGTAAATGCTTGGGAGATTAAGAGATTTAATGTAACCTCTGTCAAAGCTGAAAATTTAAAGGGCAGGATTTTTTTCATTTTTCAATCAGTAAATTTAAAGGAACAAAAGTTTATACATTACCTCAAAAATTACAAGTCCTCCACGTGTGCTTAGACATACTTATAAAACAGCAAGTGTCTATTCTTAATAGAGTATTATTATAGATTAATAAAAATGTTAAATGTCTTTTTTTTTTTAAGGGTCTTTTGCTAGTTCTTCGTATTTACTGCTTCAGATCTCCTTCTGAACTGAGAGTAAATAGCGCCTACATCTTACAAGAACACCACATCATCTGTAGATATTTCATATGCAATTTGATAACTCACTCTTTTCCCCCATGCTGTCATTTCAATTATTTGTGATGTGTGGGAAATATAAACCTAGACACAGTGAGGAACTTCTATGACAAACCCACTAAATTTTATTTACCATCTTCTTGTCCAGTTCTTCCTTTTAATGCAGGAAGACTGCAAGAACAAAGAAGTATTCAAATTTACAAACAACAAACATCTCTCTCACTCTGAAGGCCAAATATAAAATGTCACATGCCTAAAGGTCCTGTTCTTCAAATAAGCCCATGCCATGCACAGACAACAGCACATACTGAGTTCATTTATTGCATGTCTAATCCTTCTGCTCATGCTTTGCTTGAATGATGAACACTGAAGAACTACTTCACAAGCAGATCTACAAAGTGGATATCTGATGGTGCAGATTTGTTTTGTTTTGTTTTTTAACCTTTCCTTGATCTTGAGCACTGTTATCAGAAACGGTATCCAGAACTATGAGACTCTTGCCATTCTCTCCTATAAGAGTCACCACTTTGCATACACTTCATCTGTCCCTGTCTCACAGTACTCTCTTTCAAACTGCAGCCAAGGGCAATATTCTCATAAATACCTTTGATACAGCAAATCCCTAAGGATTCTACCAGTGGGATTCATGTAAAAAATAAACACAATCACATTCTTATGCATCTGATCTCACAGCACAAAAGCATTTCAAAAATCACAGATCAAGTCCCAGAGCACTTATTCAGGACAGACTCTTCCTGAGTTCGGCAGTAACAACTTCAGACACCTAACAATTGCCATATAAATTAAAGAGCCATGACTTTTTTCTAGTTGTAAAAAGGCAAAGGATTTTAGGATCTAACATACATGTGGGAATACTAGGTTTGATGCATTAACAACTGTTGAAAAATTTAAAAAAAAAATCTTTCTTACTTGGTCTTCACAAAAAAGCTATACACTTCTGAGCAATTCTGTAAACATCTTGAAAAGGGGACTGCAAACACTTTCAGTATAGATCACCTAATTAGAAAAGGAGCTGAAAAGGAGCTTCTGAGAGAATTACTTTTTTGCCATTCAATTTGTTACAAAATAATGTCCCATAATTAGCATCACCAAGAAAGAAGGAAGGAGAAAAAAATTGTTTCAACTACAGGCAATATTTTTCTTATTCCTTCATAAAATTGTTTTGGTACACAGTGAAATCACCAATATTGCTACACATATATATGGAAGAACAGAGTTGGAATATAAAGACCTTAAGTACTTTCACTTGCAGCATGAGTTGCATGCAAGTTAAGGGGAAACTCTTTGATACTCTCTTCATTCCGTAGTAACTATTTGGGTTTAAAAAGGTAAGATTCATTAGAAAGGCATATCTCAGATCAATTCATGGTTTTGGAAGACAAGATATACACTGAGAGCTTAGTCAATTTTTGCTAATGTCAAAGAAAGACTCTCTTAAGTAAGCCTTATAGTTACCACACTGTATACTCAGCAATATTGTTAAAATACAGGCATTTAAGTGGTAAAGTCCCAAGATAAAAACAGCAATAGCATAACAGCTCCACATAACAGCATTCAAAAAAGCAGGAGAGAAAGGCTTCCAATGAAGCATTAACTTCTACAAAATGAAATGAATTTTTTTTTCTTCCTCTATATAACACCTTCCACACCACAAAAATAAATAAATATCCTACATTTTAATTTTTTATGCTAGCAATATTAAAATTATGATGGAGAAGTGGAGTTCCTTGAAATTTACTTCTTCAAATTAAGAGCTTGCTTCATTTTTTTATTTAAGTTTTGCAGTATGGGAGCACTATTTTTAAACTCTGGATTAAAAATAAAGCAGAAAACCAAAATATCATGTGGATTCAAAAAGTTGAGAAATGCCACAGTTTAACTTCAAAGTCCTTACCTGCTCAAAAATCAAGCAACTTTCAGACAAACATCTCACTGTAGTTTAGTCAGTTATTTTCCTATGGTTCCTTTAGGAAGAGAAATGTGCAAGTGGTATAGAAGTGTTTCACTTTTACTTTACTAGTTTGCAACAAATGAAAATTCTATGTTTTGCTGCACAACTTACATCAACCTGACAACTCCTGGCAGAAGGAGCCCAACATGCTTGTATAAACTATGTGCCCCAGTCATTCAAGTGAATACAAAGTATGAATTCTATGAAAATCTATGGTAACATCCTTAACGACTTCAAGATGGTCAGCCATCAAAAAATATTTTATATTCCATCAGGTTTTCAATCACTTTCAATTACATCCCCGCAGTTGGTCATTCTAATAATTCTCTGCATTTCTAGTTACCTCTACTAGTTGATCCTATCTTATGAAAATGAATTTTCATGCCTGATTTTCCCAACAAATCACGAAAAAGCAGTGAACTAGCCCTATCTTAATCCTACTACAGTCTTGTTAGTCTCCTCTTGCCTCAGCATTGATCCTCTTTTATCTTGCATAAAAGTATGCTTCTTCAGAAGTTCACAGGAGTCTGTCAAGGGCATTTTATTATCAAAGAGAGCTTCTACATGGGAACCAAAGCCTACTGAAGTTTTCCATGAGATTTCTATGAATCTAACCTCACATATTGTTACTGTAAAGCAGGCTAGTAGGAAGCTGCTGTTGGCCTGATTATTGCCCTCAGCACAGGTAATATCCCAGTTTTGTCTTAGGGTTTCTTTGTATCACAGTGGGTGGTGTTTGACCTGACACAATGTCAAGAGAAAAGTCTTCATCTCATTTTGTACACAAAATTGCACACATTTCAAAACCTACGTTGTACTTCACATACATATTCTTGAGATCAAAGCAGACAGGAATGTTGCGAAATGCTTTATGAAGCAGATATCATTTGATTATTCTTTTTCTCATTTTCAGACACTGCACTGTATGCTTACCATTCCTGCCATGATGTGTTTGTAGATGACACTTCAGCTACTGTATTTTAGTGGCATCTCATTTATCTCAGGCAAACTACAGTGCATGGAAAGCTCTATCACAAGAAATTAAATAGAAACTCTTTTGCGCATCCAGAAGCAGTAAGCCACAGTGACAACTCTCTTTGCAGGGAACTTTGGGGAGAAGCTAAGCTTGATTATTCCAGATCTTACACTGAAGCTTAACAAAATACCCACTTTATTCTTTTTCTAATGAAATGTGGTAGTTTGAAGGTTGCTCTGCAAAGCAATTAAAACAGAACAGTGAATATAGAAAGGGATATGTTGTACTAAAATATACTAGACATATTTTAATAGCACAGGACAGCATCTACACAATTTCATACAATAGTTTTTTCAGTGGGAACATAAGTATGTTATGTTTTAGTAATCCTGTCAACAACTCAGACAGCTGTCAAAAGTAGTGATGCTTACTGTTGTCAAGTATAGATTTCCATCAGTCATAATGTAAATGCATACTGAAGTACAAGATATTTTCTCGAATGTACAGAAAAGATTAAAGACAAAGAAGGAGACAAATTTAACCTGTTTTTAAACAATACAATTTATCAAGACTACAAAATTTGCAGCATCAGTAAACAAAAAACAAATTAGAAGGAATACAATTCAGCTTTCCCGAGCCATTAAGGACTTGAAAGACATATTTCTATTTTAAAATATAATTAGTATGACTTCTGACTAGAGAAAATAAACACACAGTTATGAAAAATTACTTATTACTAAATAAAAAATTATTGGAACCCTTCAGAAAAAATCCACAGCAGTTTTAAAAGAATACAAACTAACAGACACTAACTATCATACAGAATTGACTCTAAGCACACACAAGTATGCTAAAAAGCACAACACAGGATTTTTCTTTCAAAATAGTACAATATTTCCACACAGATTGTGTGTATGTATACATAATTGCTGTACTCAGAAACACACATTCAAATATAATCTGAACCCTATAGTACTCCTTTAATGTGGCCATTATGTTTTGTAGAATGGGCTCCATGTGGCAGGGAAATAACAGAAGTTCTCTAAATCTAA
>JAOWBP010002978.1:30551903-30565089 GCA_028571105.1 Tragopan temminckii
AGGCTATGACTCAACAGTTCCCAAACAGCTAGTGTTACAAGGAGCATATGTAACTGTTCACATGCCTCATATATATATAAAGGACAAATATACACAGCTTACATAGGCCAAAGATATACAGAGATTAATGCTTACCATTATCGCTTTTGAGATTTCCATTGCTGAGCTGTTTCAACCTCTTCTGATGGGATTTACCATTGTAGTGGATTTGTGCCTGAGCAGCAGAGTTCAGCTGAATATTACAAACATTGCACAAAGTGAAATTGGTCTGTTTCTTTTCTCTCTCCTTCTTTTCTTCAGTGCTATCAGTTGCTAATTCTTTCTCACTATCTCTGTCTGGGACATCTGGGATGGATGCAAAAGCCAAATTGTATGAGTGATTAGAAGCTGGTAAGTCGGGGCTCCAGGGTTTCTTCATGTTTTCTGGGGAGGAAGAGCATAATTGAGATAATTATTGATGAGTAATGCAAACTAATGTAAAGAAAGTATTTCTACATTTGTAAACTTGTAAAAGGCCAAAAACTTTTTTTTTGTATTTTTTCTGATTTAATATTAAATTTCTGCTTATGTATTTTACTTTTTGTTTATGTTTCATAGTTCTGTTATGTCACTTGAGTAACTTCAGAGCTATTCAAATGAATGTGTAATATGGAGCTTGGACAATTGCAACAAATGGGAAATATGCACACTGCATCAGTCTGAAGACTTTATGGGAGAGACCTCACATTATATCAGGAAGAGAGTCTGAGGAGCAAGTAGCAGCAAAGACAAAATTCTAATAACTAACTGACCAGAACCCTCATTTTCCTTCTCCCTCTGTTGCAGTGGGGAGGCTTTGAGGAGTATCAAACAGGCAAGAATGAAGGACTGAACACGTGGGAAAAGATGAGGAAGGGAGAAGCTATTTTAATGTTCCTCATCTTTATTTCTCACTGTGCTACTCTGGTTTAATCATGAATAAATTAAATTAATTTTCACCAAGTCTATTTTGCCTGTAACAGGCATATTACTGACAGTAATATGATCTTCCTATCTTTATGTCAAGCCTCAAGATTTTGCACCTTACTTTCCCTGTCCTCTCCAGGACAGGGAGTGAATGAACAGCAGGGTGGGGACAGGGCTGGCAACCAAGGTCAACCTACCACAGAAACACAAGAGTTATTACAGCAGAAATAGTTTATGCCTCTCTCTACAATTAAGTCAAGAAGTATAATATTTTGATTTTTTAAATATAAATATGGGCAGTAAAACACTGTGAGGCTGACAACCTATGGTTATGTTCATTATATACACTTCTACATTCAAATACTGTAATTTTTATTTATTTATTTAAGTGATAGCACTTAGAAATGCAAGACATTTTTTAATTTGCCTAAATTGATAAACAGGGTGGGGGAGATACAGTTTCTGCTTCCTATGTTTTTATATTTTGATGTGTTTAATTAGTAAAATCCCTACATTTTAGTTAGCTAATTGCACAGATTTCACTCTTGAATTTATTAATTAGCCTAGGTATTTAGCAAGCTCTGAGCATTCTCTCTCCACTTCCTTTGAATGATCTCAAGACAAACTCTAATAACAGTATAACCTGTCTGCTTCAAAAACATCTGAAGATAAATAATAAACATGCTTTATTTTTTATCTTAACTGCAAATTAAGGATAAATTGGAGAATTTAGATTCAGTCAGTATCAAATTGCAACTAGTACAAAAATGAGAGGAAAATCCCATCTGCAGAACTTCAAGTGAGGTCAATGTAAACATGAGCTTCCATGATTAAAGGTGAGCAGAAACTGCACAGAAGTGCGCTGTGCTCTGAAAAACCGATTTACTATTCAAGGATTACCAAGTGCTATAACAACTTAGCATCTTGATGAGATCTTTATATAGCATATAAATATTTAAACTACTTTGTTCTCCCAGACTTAATGAATAAATGAAGATCTAACCAAATAATCTAATCTGTAATCTGCACGTAAAAAAAAAAAAAAAAAAAAAAAAAAACTGATGCAAACTTAAATGCAACACAATGGTCTCTAACTGACAAATAACTTAGAGATAAAAAAGATCCTTTCAGCAACACAAGAAAATGGGCTACAGATTTCTTTAATCTCAGCTCCAGATAAGGTTCAGCATCTAAAAATAAGTTTAAACAAGCCCTCAGCTTTTGATCTGATTATACAAGAACAGCGCAAATTATTCTTGAGAGAGATTCAAATTTTGCATCTTTCACGTGATTAACAGTCAGTCAAAACTTTTGCTGTTCTCTGATGAATTAAAACATATTTACAGAATTGGAATCAAATAATAGAGGCAAACTTGTCTACAGATAAAAATCTGAAAATATATTGATATAAAAACCAGTTTCAAAACTAGTTTTCAGATTTTATTACTAATGAATTAATATCATGTTCTTTTGTGCTAACTAAAATCATTTTCACTTAACACTAGAGTATGGACTGGGCTCTGAGAAGAGGTCTGCATCAGCTGTAAATTGAAATATTTCAGTCAGCACTATTATTTCTGCTTTTGATCATAGTCAACTTTATTATTTAAAATTTTAGCTGTGAAAAACAAGGGATGAGAAAGCAGAATAAACAGTTCATTCTAAAGCAAAATTCAAGAGAAAAACAACATGGAAGTAGATATTAAACCAAAGTTATTATGTTAATAGTAATTGTAGTAATTTTTATAACCTCAGTCATCCCATAAGAAGTTATGAAACTGGAAGCTTAGGAGAAAAGCCAAGATAATTCTATAGCAGATCTACATTATGTTTCTCCTAGTAGGAGAAGCATCCTCCTTCTGAGAAAGTAGCAATAATACATCAACATCCCATCAACATCCCAGCCTTATGGGGATATTCACTCCAGAAAGGGTCAATAATTCACCCATAAAAAATAATTAAGAAATTCAATCTTTAATGAAAGTGTAGCAAGGATTAAAATATAAATATGATAGCACTACTTCTAATGAATTATTCTAAAAAACTTTCCAGGCATCCTAGTTTATATACATTCTGTGCATTAATATACATCTTTTTGCATTGAAAGTATTCCCCACTAGAGAGCAGTATGAATTTAAAATTTCAATGCATCTCTAGTCCTATAGTGCTAATCATATAGGATTGAAATTTCTATAACATAAAAGATTGTCTAAGCAAGATGTAAACTTCAAAGTAAATATAATCTAGTAAATTAAACAAACATCGTACGCTGTACGTACACACATGTAATTCCTTTTGAAACACTAACACAGAAAAGCAGCCTAGTAAGTCTTATTAGCACTTTTTAACTTCACTCTAATACTCCAATCCACACAGCTTAATAAGAAAACCTTTATTTTTTATTAAAGAACATTTTCTGTCTTGAATTCTGATTCCCTTCCAGGAAGAAAAAAAGAAAAGAAAAAAAAAACACAACAACAATAACAACACTATAGAATACACACTAGGCATATTGAAATAATGAGATTACACTTTTGAAATAAATGAGTCCAGCATCTACCATTTGATGTGTGCATTCATTAAAACCCATGATGGCATTACAGGTGTAACATACTTTTTGACTATTTCCATTTCTCTTCAATATGGTAGAAGAATGAAAACATTTCTAACTGCAGCCTAGGCAACAATTAGGCAATCAGGATTTTCAGAAATACTAAGGAGAAATATTGCATGCTTTTGAAAGCCTCTTGAACTGATGCTATAAGCCAGCATAACATAGCAGTATTTCGTGTACTGATTGGTCACAAATGGTTTTGAGCAAAATATTCACAAACATGAAGACAAAAATTTTGAAAGACAAAACATTCCCTGCCATTATGTTTCTCTTGACTGCAATGGTTACATATTACATAAATACTCATCAGTTTTGCAGCTAAGATTTCCCACTCAGCCCCCACCCCCCACCGAGAAGGCTAACTTCTCAACCTTTAGGAGCCCTACAGCGGACAACCGCAAACAAGACATGAATGAGCAAGATAACCAAGAACTCAAAATATCAAGCCAATATAAATAGCACTGCAGATAAATGCTTACATTTATTTTCCCCAGAGTTCTGAACTCAATTTTGGCTCAATGATGCTTACCAGTAAAATGAACTTTGCATGACATTATAGCTTTGTGAAGTAGAAAACTGTCCCTTGTGGAAAACCAGCACAACTACATTGTGTGATGTTTACTAGCTTCAGTAACATAGCTACTGCCTGGAGATTTCCAGTGTGTGCTTAAATGTAAAGGATTAGAAATTATAGCCTTCCCATGAAGCTATCCTTACCTTCTTAATTGTAATACAAAATCACACTTTCTACTCGAGGATATGGAAGGAAAACTTCACCCACTTGTTTTAAAAATGATTGTTTATTTTCTGAACCACCTTGTCACTATGACCGCATACATAAATGAACCCAGTGTATTGGACTATTAAGGGACCAACAGAAAATACAGATCCCAGAGCAAGAATGTTACTAGGAGACTGCTGTGTAGGTAAAGCAGTTTTACTCAACACTGACCACTTGCCACTGACTAATGACATGATACATTCTAAAAAAATCTCTCCCTGGTTTATTCCCAGAAGCTGCCAATATAGCCTCTTCACATTTTTAAAAGGACTGAACTTCTGCAAGAAAAAAAGAAAACATGGATTATCTAGCCAAATTATTGATAGGAATAGACTCAAGCACTTCTTGTAAGAATTTGTTAACAACATGAAAATAAAAGTTATTTGGACCTACTTCTTTGGCTGTACTACTGATTTTCAGGAAAACAAATTATGTAAAGCTTTCTCTAAGGAAATGCACGTTAGCTGTATTTGCTGAGGTCCTGGACATACCAAAGGATATATGGCTCTAACATTTGTACCATTTACATATTCATGTGATTTCTCTCTGCTTTTTGAGAGACATGTGCCATAGACTATCAACCGAGAGCAACAGATATTAGCTACTTTCAAAGAAACTTTAGGGGAGAGGAAAAAAAATCACTTTAATTATTGCTCTGTCAGTTTTCGAGTCTTTGGGGGAATGTCACCAGCTCACTACAGATCGCCTCACCTCCCAGTAATAACTGGAATCTTCACATCTTTTCAAACATCACAAATGTGACCCAAGATCTCTCAGAGAATGGGGTGCTACTGCTTGATGGCAGTCATGGTAGCAGGGTCACATTTGTGTCAAATAGTTTCAATCTAATTTTCAGATTTTAAAACTCTCTTCCATGCAACGAGTCAATACATGTGATAGGATCCTTCCCAAAACTGGATCCATAAACTGCACTCCCAATTGTTACTCAAAAACCCCTGCCACACTGGGTACCTGAGATTCCTGTACCTAGAGGCCAGGGGTAACTAATTAGTTTTTGCAACCTCTAGGTTGAACTCGCTGAACAAAAATGCTTAAACTTACCCTACATGTTTGTTACTGGGAGAAGCTTAAAATGAACAAACTGTCTATACATAAACATACAGCCTGGCGGAAGACTCAGGAACAGGAAAATAAAAAAAGTGTTTGCTTCTTTCACCCCTACTATCACTGAATAATGCGGTCCTGACACTGCAGTTATCTGATTCAGATCAGACCTGTATCTGCTCCCGGTTTTTAGGGCCCAGAATGATCACGGTCTACATTATATTACATGTCTCCGAGTGGCAGTTTCAAACATAAAAGGACACACAATGGGAAAATGGTGAAAGAGCACTCATGGTGAAAGCACAGCCCATTTGAAACACGGCTCCCTCCCAGATGACCCAAGTAACCTTCAGAATATGCTGCAGGACTCATCTGTTTTCTCTGGATGGACAAATGAACGTCATTTTAGTGGAAGAGCTGGTGGGAAATGGAAACTCATTAGGACTGGAAAGGCTTTTCTAAAATAGTTAATTTCTCAGGATCTCCTTTGTTCTGAGTCTTTCAGATGAACACTAAATACCAGTACTATAGAACACAACAAGAGATTATGTGAAAATGTGAAAAACGTGTATTAAGTAATCTTTCACTATTGGTAAACATTCCTGTAAGAGTTTTAAGACTGCAAGAACCACCACCACCTTCTAGAAAAGGAGGAGGACTTTGCTGGGTCATACACTGAAAAGCTAAATTGCGTGTCAGTGATAAAACACGGGACAGAAGTTAGTTTTTCTCATTACCCTCTGTCTCTTACCATTCATCACAATTGAAGCCACTATTCACCAAATTTTCTCTTTAAAAAGTTCATACAAAATAAAGTAGAGGAGACAGCTTAAGATTAAAAAAAAAAAAAAAAGCCATCATGGAAAGAAAAACCTTGTTTTTCCTATTTGTTATTTCTCCTTATTCATTCTGCTCCTCCCAATCCAATCACTACCATTGTTATATGACTTCAGTGATCCACGTGAATAATAAGAAAATCACAATCATCATCATCTCAGGTGATTTTTGCAAAGTTTAAGATGAAAAGGATCACTTGGGCAAGAACTGCATCAGCAAAAGAAATAAAAGCAGATTTCACCTGCGTGTTTATTACTTATAGCAAGAAGGGAAGATGAGATGGAAGAAGACAGTTTATTTTAGGCTTGGAGGGCTTTATACTTTAATGTCTATGTCATGGGACTCCTCCCAAGAAATGCATCTCTGCAAACTGGAACCTGGAAGAGCAGATTTTTATTCATCTGAAGTATCTTGAGCAATAGCGCAGAAAATAAAAAGCCTAGGCTTTTGTTCTGTTTTGTCGGCAGAGCACTTAAATCTTTCAGGAAAGGCTGCATTTCAATACTGCAGCAAATTAACCGACTGCAGCCTATCTCCGGTCACAGTCATGTGCACTATGAGTTCCAAAAGGAACTCATATATGAACTAATCAGAAAAAAAACCTTCATTTCTTGGTTCAGCAGTTCCTTCATGCCAGAAACAACCAACAGACATCTCATAGTCTCAAAATATACTGCAGTCATTTTTTTAATTGAGTTCTATAAAAAGAGCTAAGCACTAATCAACACCATATGTTATTCAATTAGTTAGTAATACATATCTATTTCTCAAGCCTGTGCTAACATAATGGAGCACTTTGGGTGGTTTGGAACTATTTGAAGGCCAAGTAATTAATTTGCAAACATCAGCTCCTAAAAAGCTGAGAAGTGCTACTGTGGTGACTTACTTACATCTCTATAGCCAGAGCCAAGTCGTTAAACTCTCTCATTTGGTTTTTACTCAAGGCTTTGTTTCCACAATGATCATTTCTGAAAAAGACTTCTGTATAAAATGAGGACAAATAAAGACTGGCCCAGAGATGCAGCTGGAACCCAGGCACTGCAGGGAGTCTCCTCCCAGGCAGGTAAAGCAAGCTGCAAGCATTGCCTTATCTCCCTTTCCTACAGTTGGATCTCATGTACAGGTTCTATGGAGGAGGCAGAAATTAATATAGCAAAACGCATATCTAGGAAAGTTACAAGGGCTCTGCGCAACAAGAAAGCCTGCTGTTGCTATGCTATGGGTACTTTTCCCCATATTCTGGATTCCCACATTTGGGAATTCCACCTGCAGTCTCGAACTCCTGTCAACAGCATTCTAAGTTGACCAGGATCAAAAAGAAAGGACAGAAGGCTTCAATCGCAACTCAAACTGTCTTTACTGGACTAAATGTTAGTTTTGTCATTATTTCTAATAAAATTGGTGGTACATACAGATGTTAGATTTCAGGGGGAAAAGCATCAATTTTTCAGATTATCAAATCTGAACAACGCAAGTTAGATCATTCAGCAGTGTCCAGAGACAGATGTAAAAATTGAAGTACGTACAACAAATCTTTGTCTACTGAACCACAAACATTTTGTAGGTACTGGGATTATTTTTAATTTCACATAGTAAAATAACTTCTTTCAGTTCTGCTGGATAAATTTCCTGATGTGAAACCATACAGGATACATGGATGGTTTATGTATTGTAATAAATATTATATGCCACTTAAAAGTTATTTAATTTTTCTAGTACCTAAAAGCCAAGTCAAATATTCTTATCTCAGCAGTAAGACAGTATATCTACAGCTGATGAGCAATTCACTGAAGAGCAATGTCAGAAGTTCATGCTTTGTACTTGCTTATAAAAAACAAATCAATACAGAACTAAACTTTCATTTATTTATTTAGCAGGATAACTTCTCAAGATTGCCAGATTTCTGTTTCTATGGTTAGAACTCTCAGACCTTCTCACGCCCTAGGAAATCTAAATGTTTACCCCAAATACAAACAGCCAGAAGTTAGAAGTCTATGTCCCAGCTTTTTTTGTTGTACTCTTCTTTTAGTGATATTTTTGTGGATGCATTATAAACAAGAGGCCTTTAAAACAAAAAGAACCATAGAAGAGCAAGACAGAAGTTTTAATACTTCAGTCAATTACCCTTTAATCTCTAGATCCAACGAAATACGATAAATTTTGTCTCTCAGCAAATGCACTTACACAAATAGCACTGTTAATGAATGATAAGTTTGGGTTTATATTTGAAGATTATCATTTATACTTTCATAAAAGTAGTTATTTTTCCAGATTATCTGTATATTATAAAACATTATAAATGCTCTAGTAGCATTTATAGATGCAAGGACTTTTATTATTATTATCTTAATTTTTACAGCTTCACTACACTCACTGTGCCATTTAAAGTGGAGTTTAATGGAGATCCGATTATTTTCCAAGCTATGCAAACATATCAAGGTGAACATCTGCTTTGTTTAGAAAGGTTAGCAAATGCTTTTGCAAGCGCAACTGGAAATTACTGTAATTTATCTTATCCTTCTGTCTTTGGACTGCATTATCTTTTGCAAAAAGGATGCATTTAGTACAGTATCCATGGCAAAAAGGACAGAATTTCTACTCACAGATTTGTTTTTTTGGGGCAGACTCTGTACAATTTGGTTGAGAAGTATAAAATATAGGCTATACCCTAAAAAGCATATTCTCTTCATAGTACCTTGAAAACTAATGTCCTCTTTAAAATATTCTTGACTAGTATAATGTTCTTTCCTGTCAATTACATTTCTACCTCAAGATCTTCATCAGTGCTAGGGACAGAGATAAACATCCAGCAAACTAGACTATCTTTGATGTGTACTTTGATGTGTCTTAAGACAAAATGGGACATCTGGCCTTTTTATATTTCCCTAACAGAGTGCTCTACAGAGGCAGCTAAAGTCTTCCATTACAAACACACAAGGCCAGATCAGGGCTTCAGATATGCAGCTGGGGAATTACTTGTAAAAGTCCTGTATGATATTGCTGATTTTACAAGGTATTCTGCACCATTTTCCAAAATGTAGAATATTACCAGAGAAGTGCAGGAACTTACTGAACACATTAAAGATAGTGCCTCATTATTGCTAAATAGATGTGTAAAATATTTCCTATTTTCCAGTTTCAGGATTTAATTTTTTAAAACATTTTCATTTTTCATATTATGAAATGCTAATAATTAAAAGGCATACCTTCATAACAACTCCACACAATTGGAAGATACATTTTTTTCCTAAGACATTTCCTAGAACGAATCATGAGTAGTATGGGCATAACCACATATAGACAGATAGAAAATAGGAGAGATGATGCTTTCCAGACTTCTCTGGGAGACCATCACAGCAATATATCTCTTATTGCAATCTGCAGCAGATGCTCACAACAGACCCAGAACTGCTGCTCTTGGGAAGCCTGAGCACTTTGCTCAGCCACTGTGATCTGCAAAAGCTACTACTGCTGAGTTTGTAAAATACTTCCATCTCGTCTAGCTCTGCTGGCCATCTGCAATCTCTCTTGACCTGTCTAGGAGTGCTGAGGCAGTTGAAAACTTCTGAGAAGTCATGCATGGCAAAATTTAAAGCTCTGTAAGAATTACAAAGTTTCCTCCTTCAGCTGTGCTGATTCAGATGAAGCAGTTTATAAATTCTATTAAGCCTCAGGACAAGTTTATAAAATCCCTAGGACTCACTCAACTATTTATTTTTTTCCAAATAGTAGTTCAAATTTGCAATAAAATATTCTTTTCCATTGGAGGTCATTTAAGACTACTGGATAAAATACATATGAAATTCCTAGAATTAACTCATACTCAAACATCATTTTATGATGAAAGATTAGAAGACTTCACAAAATATTCATTATCTCAATATCTTACAGTGTTTAATTTAAAAATTATCTTCTCCAATTAAAGTCATCATCTAAAAAATTGCATCTCTCTGGATATACGCACAAGATTTCAATTTAAATGAGCTTTTTAAGAGAAGTGCTAAATATCACTGACTCTTAGCCAATAACAGAAGTTTGCAATATGGTGCTTGTTTCATTAAAAAACAGCAAGATAAACATATTTCTGCATAGGTCCAAGCCAGGGTACCTGAAGGCAGTGGAACAGCTGGCATAAAAATGCTTCAAGAAAAGCCGAATCAGATAACTGCTTTCCATCTACATAAGAATTCATACAGTAATTTCAGCATCTCAGCAGTCCTCATAATTTCTGCTGCTCTTCCTATGCATTATAGAATGCGTCACCTTCAAAATTTATTGTACCTTTTACAGCATGGGTTAAAGAACGCTTAAAGCACATTTAGTGTTTGATATACCTTTACTCAAGAAGAACAGAAATGAGTTCTCTTTTATTAATTTAGATCTGTACTACTAAACTATTCACAGTAGCAGTCTCAGGGAATTTTCATGAGATCACCTACATGAGTAAGAACTTACATGACAAAAGATTTGAAGGTCTGCATTCTCATCAGAAAAAGGAAATATTAAATAATGAAAAAGCAGGCAGATTACAGTAGTTAAAACTTCACTTTTAACTGTATGACTCAAGGCTGTAATATATTTGCTAATAATTTAACGGATTTCTGACAAATCAGCTGTTTTCTTTTGTTTCCTGAAAACGTGTAGGGCAAGAATGAAAAAAATAATGATTTGACATACGGTGTGGTTATTTCTACTGTAATTTTTGATATTGCAAAATTGGTTTCTTTCCTGAAAAAAATATTTAATATAAGAAAAAAGTGCCAAGTTATGAACAGCTAAGACAAAAAATGCATTTCACTATTCAGATTCATTTGTTTGTAGCTCAGTTTAGTCTCAGTCCATTTGAAATCTGTCACATTTTTATTTTGCTTGTCACAGAAGTGTAGGAAAAGTAAACAGTGAACATAAGCATTACCATTAAAATAAAAACAAAACTAAGAAGTGACCTTCCCCTAAGCCACTGCACATAAGAGACTACTCCATCCTAGCTCTCATCTCCCTCATTTAAATAAAATCATCATTATTTTACTTGTTATTATTTAAATCAGACCCAGTAATGTCATTTGTAATCAACACTCACTGTTGGGAAGCAAATGTGAATGGCTTACCTTGCAATATAGCAGTGTTATCCACTTCAGCATGCATTGCTCCTACAGTACACATCTGGAACCAATACTCACTCACTGCCATCAGCTGCTGCTCACAAATCACTTGATTATTGATCACTATGCTTATCACTCTTCATTGACTGAACCTCATTCCACATTACTGCTCTCCTGCTTCAGCAAATTCTGAAACTTCTATTGCAATGAGAATTCACACTCAAACTCAAGTCCTTCAAACTGGTTATTTCTTACTGTATCAAACTTCTTGCAGTTACCTTCATTTATTAAAGAAAAAAATAATAATCAATTGCCTGTCACAGTTTCAAATTCTTCACCCAGGAATAGGCAATGAGCGGGTTTGGTTTCCCCTTGTAACACAGTATAGTTTCTAACTATATTATTTTAAGAGACACTTTTGTCAGCACTGAAGAATTCAAAAATCTATAATACAAATAACTACATGTCTTTGGGAAAAGTAATTGCTTTTTGTGGGATAAGAAATGGCTGCCAATCACTGAGGAGACTACCAGGATGTATTTGTAACATTATTTGCAAAAAAAAAAAAAAAAAAGTATTTCTGTCCTACCAATTAACAGCAATTCTTGCATGTAATAAGTTCAAAAATGACAGAAAAGTTTCATTTAATTCATGTATTTATGTTCATATAAGCTATATATATATATATTTGGATATGCATATACTTACAAATACATAAGTAACTGAGACTTTTTGAAAGAGTTATCAATAGGGTCATGTAGAAGACTTGCATGGAAAATTCTTGTCTGGAATTTTGTACAGCAGCACCCATCCCAGACTTATGCTGCTTGTCAAAGCTGAGTGGTCAACAGTTATTTGTGTGGTTGAGCAACCAGAAAGAACCAGCATTGGGCTATTGTTTACTGAGTTCTCAGGGCAGATCAAGCAGATCTATGGGGGGGAGCATCTCAACGGGGACGATGATCACCGTGGAAACTGTATGCATACTTGACACACTGCCACATGGCAATCATATGATTGTGGACATGCCATTGCCCCTGACAACCAAAACAGTATGTAAGCATGTGAAGAGGATAAAAACCCCAAGTGTTCGGAGGTAAAGCTCCTCCACCAAACTGCAGCCATGGGAGTCAATGAAATGTCGCTGTCTGACCTGCAGCTCCCTGCAGATCAACAGGATGCCACTGGATTCATATTGGTGACTATGCCCGCTCTATAATTCACTAGAATTCCTCTCTGTACTACTGCTAACTCCCCCGTTTTCCCCAAATTACTTAACTACTTAGGATTTGTAATAAACCTGTTATTTGTAATAAACCTTCTTTGTGTAAGCAAAGTAGCAACAGTCTTTCAGCTTTTCTCACATTAACTGAAAGATTCTGAGAAAGAAGAGTGAAAGCCTCTTTGTCCTTTAGCCCATACAACATTAAGTACATTTTTAATTTTATTCTGTAGAAGAGTATGTTCATATTACAGATAATATGTACAATGCGCACTTATGCAGCAAAATAACCTATCCACATCATCAACAAGTCCAACACTGTCACGAGTTAAGGGTGGGAGACAAATCAGCTAATACTCTTCCTAATGTCAATCATCAGCCATGAGAAGAGACATCAGAAGGTCAGCGGATTTTCTGAAAGCAAATCTACCAGACGCAGAAGTGTCCTATTGGCAATACATGAAGCAAAAGAAAGCAGATAGCAGCCAGGATAGAAGTTTAACAGTATTTTGTTTGGTGCTTACGGAAAATGTTAGAAAACGATTCCATTTTCTATCACTTTGGAATTAATTAGAGCACAATATCATGAGTATCTCAGAATATGATCATTTCAATCTAGT
>JAOWBP010002978.1:30578106-30592819 GCA_028571105.1 Tragopan temminckii
AGTCAGCTCTCCTTCATTCTCACACAAAGATTCGCAGACAAGATGCTCTCCTACAGCAGAGCTGCCTCACGCTATGTGGCCATTTCACTTAGTCTGTTTGTTTGCTGCATGGAAAGGTTCAGAAGTCAACAGTAACTTGAAAAATAAGCAATAAATTTTGCATGAAAAAATAGCTGAAAAAAAAAACTACAGAAATAAAATTTATATTCATTTTCAAAAATAATATGGCAAGAAATTCTGACAAAAATATGTTGACAAAAAGTGAATTGTGGATCCATACTGTTATACACCCCTCCAAAAATGCCTTTCCATGTACGAGCATTTTGATATTAAAAATACAAACTTGCAATTGATCCAAAATTATGTCAGCTAAACCACACCAGCCTATATGGAATTCTCAATAACCCTGTACAAGAATTGGCAGATAACTGGGTTGACAAAGTTAATGCAGATGTGAATCCTATTACTACACAGTCAATCTTCCGGATTCTGAATTAATGCTTTTGAAAGAAACCTGAAGAGAGCATCAGAATAACTAGAAATTAGAATTCCTATTTTAAGTCTTGGAAATTAAAAAAATTTCATAAATAATTTCACTTCCACTTAAAAGAAATATTTCATCACAATATTGCTAATTTTAGGAAAGCACAGCAAGGACGTTATTTCCAAACTCCTTTTCTAGTTTTGTATTAAAATTGTAAAATACTTATTTTGATCTCAGTAAAATAGATTAGTTTCTCAGAAACATGGCTAAGACACTCAAATTCAACGAAGCTCTGATCCCTGACCTTTCAGGGTAAACCATTCAGATGATCTAGCAGAACAGCTTACAGCAAAAATAGCAAAGCAGGCAGAAACCTACAGTCAGATCTGTCTTTTGCTACAAATTTAAGTACAACATCCTTCCAGCACAGCACAAGAACTCATTACTGCTGTGATTATAAGTTTAAAATAAAACATACTTCTGATTTCAGTCCAGCAAATTCAGAACAACTCAATATTTGCTACAATCAGTTCCATTTGCAGTCAGTAGGATGAATGTCCAACTCAGCCATATTAGATTTTTACACTTAAAATTTCACTATTGGAGAATACCTATTTATATTTAAATGAGGTTGCGTAGCACACTCCAGATTTGGCACACTTGACAGTCTACCTTATAAAAATAAAAGGTAGAAAGGGTATTTAACTTCTAGCTGCTTAGCCTTAGTGCATTAGACTGTTTGCAGAGTTCCTCTGAGGGATTTTGTTACAGCCTGTAAAAGGGGATTACCAGACTGTTCTTTCTAATTTATGTGAAAACCACTCAGTTGCATACCAATATCAATCAGAACAATAAACTTTGACTCTGACACATATAAGGCTAATTCATGATTGAAACTGACACAGAGAACCACTTTAATCAGCTAATAATCATTCAAAATTACCTCCAGGAAAATCTCTCTAGCTTCAGTATTTAGATTAAGTGTCAAGTCTCAGCCTCAACTTCTTACGAAAGAGGCAGCTTCACTTACAACAAATCTCTGTTAAGTTGACAAGAGTTAATGTACCTGGCAGCTTCACAGCACATGGCAGGTTTAGGTGCAGAATGCTGATGACACTGGAGCTTTGTGCCTCCAGCAGAAGTCGTTAGGTGAAAGAACTTTCAGATGAGTCACTTCTGTAAATTATTAAAAGAAATTACCCTTAGGACGTTTTACCTCAAGAATGAATTTACTTGGAGGATGCTTGATAAAGCTCATTTTCATTTGATTTTGGTATGTGTGGTTATAGAACATTATTCACCATATACTGGATTACTTTTTACAAACTTCTGTATACAGATAACTCCAAATAGACACTGCGAAAGAAAAACCTTTCTGTCAGTTTTTGATAACTCTCAGACAAACTGAATACCATGTGGAATTGCAAAGCAGAGATTAATTGAACAAACTTTGACTTCAGCTGCATCCGGTATATAAACCTATATTTTCTATACATAGTAGTTCAAAAAATGCATGAAACCAAACAATGCAGGATGCCTAATTTCATTTCAAGTAAAATCAAAACATTTCCTTGCCAGCTGACTTGCAGAGAAGCCTGTGGAGATACCATCTTGAAGGGGAAGATCAACCAAAATACAGCAGGGCATTGCACTAAACTGAACTATTCATGCCGGCTATGAGAATATCCCTTGTAACAACCCATCTGTGGGCTCTTACCAACTGCCTGATGATCCTTCCTCCTGCTGCCCACTAGAAGCCTTGTTAATAATAGCACTAAAGGAATTTTTGTATACATGGCCTGCCCTTAGAAGGACATAGTTGTTCTGAAGCCACATTGTGTCCTATGCCAATTAAAAGGATGTTTATTTGTCAAATAAAACAATCTCTGAGAATGCAAATGCACTGCGCTTCTTGTATTTCATGCATTTTTGTTCCTACTTTAGCTAAGTGAACATCCAAATAGTTTACTTTGTTCCGAAAAGTGATTTGGATCTGTAGATGTTTGTCCTTCTGAACCTGCAGCACTCCCTCAAGAAAGCCAAGGCACAGAATCAGACTGTATTTCCACATTTATTCAGTAACACTGGCTGAAAAAATTTTTGATATGCATTTCCTGAGGAAAAGTTTCATACCATTTTGCCAACCTAGATAATCTAGCGTGTCTGCTGCTTTATATTCAATTAAATTAGCTGGCATTTCTGTGTGTTCTGTTAATTAATCTCACCTAGGAAAAAAAAAAAAAAAAAAAAGCCACTATGCCAGGTGAAAAACAGCAGCAGCACACAGCAGAGATGCAGAATACCTAAGACAGAAATTTTATAATTATACGTGAGATGAACTATGTCAAAAGAAAACATACCCTGTGGGGAAAAATAAAAAATTGCTTCATTCTGCTTGGTTTGCGCTGAAGATCCAATGACTGGTCCTCCCTAGCCAGGGATCCTGAACAATTTCAGTCCCTGACATTTTCTTCATTCGGGTTAAAATAATCTTTGAGAAAGGAGAATTTCTAACTGAATGGTATTAATTTCGCCCCATACTTACTTCACTGAACTTACATTTAACTACTGCTGGGAAAGTTATGACACAACATTTGCAAATTCAAAGCTGTGTGAGACAGGCAGTCACCCAACCAGAGAAAAGAACCTTCAATGTTTAGTAAGACAAGCACTTACATTGAGTAACAGAAAATAATAACCTCATGTAAGAAAGGGGACAAGTTATGACAGTTATGGGAATCATTCTGAATTTCCTGACTTCTGTCTGTGTAAACTTCAGTAATAAATTAATGTACCTCTTTACATTTAATGTATCCGTGTTTATTCAAAATAATAATAATAATAATAATAAAATAAAATATAACAATGTCACTACAATGACAACCCATTCTCTGAGATACACTCCGGGTAAGTAAACATTAAGCAGCAGGAGAGATTTAAGTTACACAGTATCACAGATGTGCACTACAGAGAAAAACATTTTTTGCCCTGCACCAATCAGAAGTCCTCTGGCAAGAAATTTGTTGGTTCTTTTTATAGCAAAGAGGATTTCTCTGTGTGTTGCTCAAGACATTCAGTGAAAATCCATAAATAACAGAAAAATGAAAGTGGAAACCATTAATATTCATCTTCAAACTAAAAGGAAATACTATTTTAAAAAAAGCAATGATTTAGATAAACAGCTTCAATAAATCACACAGGACGCTAATGTTTTTCAGGCAAAGTCCTCAATGCCTTTATGTCTTTTTAGTATCACTAGAACATGCGAAAGATACCCAGACACAATCTGCTGGGCTGCCTGACTGACAAATAGCCCTTGTACTGGAACTCTGCAAACAGATCGGTATCAATAGCCCCAGGCACTGTGTTGCTCATACCTGCATATTTGCTGCAAAGCCAGAATGGATTTCTAAACATTTCCCTTAAGAAAGCATCCATAATAACTTAAGGACTTCCTTTCTACTGCTTGTATGACTTTGCCGGGTAAAACCGAAGGGCAAGGCAGTAATATAACTGGGCAGAGAATGTCAGAGAAAAAAAAAAGAAAGAAAGAAAGACCATTAAACTCTTGAACTAAGCATCACTTAAAAGCAGGGATTATAGAAAGGGAATAGGTGGAAACACCTGCATTCTAAAAAAAAAAAAAAAAGGAGTCATACTCTTTGAAATGTATTTCTATTTGTCATCAAATGTATAGCTTAGACTCCAAAAATATATATACAAAACAATAAACCATAAATTTTTAAAACACAAAAGCCATAAAACCATAAAACCCAGTACTTAAAGGGAGCTTCCAGTATTTAAAGAGGACATTGATTTTTTTAGGCTTGAGAGGTCAAAGGGGAATAGTTTTAAACCGTAAGAGGTGAGAATTTAGATTAGATGCCAGGAAGAAATTTTTCACTCAGAGGGTGGTGAGACCCTGCCACAGGTAGCTCAGAGAAGCTGTGGATGCCCCAGCCCTGGAGGCACTCAAGGCCAGGTTGGATGGGGCCCTGGGCAGCCTGAGCTGGTGGGCGGCAGCCCTACCCACATCAGAGGTTTGGAACTGAGTGAACTCTAGGTCTCACCCAATCCAAGACATTCAGTGATTCTACGAACCCAGAATATATTTCTTCATATATTCAAATGAGTAGCTGAAATGTTATCAATACTACAAAGGCAGAATTGGGCAAACCAGCTTCCTATCATAGCATGCTATTTTAAACCAAACCACTTTGAATTGTTATTGGCTGTGATGGACATATTTTTAGACATCTTAAATATATATACATAAACATTTCACAAACAACAAAGTATTTTAAAATAAAATTTATGTGAGAAAAAAGAAAAAAAGAACACCTTATTCTACCTGCTTCTCTTCTGAGACGCACAAAAGATAGTACAGGTTCACCTAGCAAGTCTAGAACAAGAGAGTTGATTGGAAGCATGAAGAGCTAAAACAGAGCAAGTGTCTAGAATATATACCTAAAATGTGCTCTCTTAATTCATCACTTTGTTTATTCCTGAGGTCAGAGCAGTGAGTTTCTTTTCTTGCTTTGTTTTCATAATTGTTTGTTTTTGTTTTAAACAGTACTTTGTGGATTTCTTTTCCTTGAAAGCCTTCAATCACTCCTTAAGCCTATACTAACTTTTAGTATTTCCAGGTTCCTGCTGCAGGGAGTTCATACACTGAACTACAGTTCTTTTTGTTTAAGCTAACTATGTAAATCACTCCAAAAGTAATGCTTCCTATTTATTCAAACAGAAGCTACAACAGATGCAAAGAACACTATAACACTATTTGATAGAGCAAATTCTCAGCTACAAAATGTAGTCACCACCATTAGCTACGCATTCTTATCGGCAATGAGCAAAAGCCTGCATGCTGCGCTCATCAAAATTTGAACCAGCAGAGGTGGCCCACTGTCACTGTTGCCACTGGTGAAATGCACCACCCACCACCTCACTGCGCTCACATCAACTTCACAAACATCCAGCATCGATGAATGCCAACAGGTGCATTTTTTTTTTCCACATGGAGAAATTAAATTCCACACCTTTGCTTTGTCTGTACTTTCATGTTAGATGCCATTCTGTCTGATAGTAGAAGAAGGGCAATCATACAGCAACAAAATTTAACAGAATATTGGTGTCAAAATTCAATCTCCACTGCCATCCACTCCAGGCTGTGAGCCAACATCATAAAACAGAAGGCATTATTTTCAGGACAGCCATCATTCTTGGTAGTTTTATTTATTTCCTTTTGTTGATCACGTAGGAGAGAAAAGTGAACATTTCTTCCCTACTCATTTTCCTCATGTCTCTTACAACTTTAGTACAGTAAGAAGTAAACTCCTTTTTGTTGGGGATAGAGCTGTAACCCTTGCACAGGAGTCATTGCACAGGAGTCATTGTACATTCTTGATCATGTGCTGCCTTTTTCAAACCTGCTCTATGTCTGCTACATATTTTGAGAGATGGAGGCCAGAACTGAAACATATCCTGAACATGCATGCCATGGAATCACTCATCTCCCAGTGATGTTACAGAATCACAGAATTGTAGGGGTTTGAAGTGATCATGCGGGGTGACTATCTAATCCAACACCCTGCTAAAGCAGGTTTCCCAGAGTAGGCTGCACAGGAAAAAATACAGGGATGTCTTGACTATCTATCCTGCAACACTTCTGGGCAGTCTGTTCCAGTACTCTGCCAAACTCATAGCAAAGACATTCTTGCTCATATTTTTATGGAGCTTACTGTATTCCAGTTTTTGCCCATTTCCCCTTGTCCTGTCTCTCATAGTAATTTCTGACTCTGGCTTGAGGTTTTCAGTTCAGACCTACTGAAGCTGTAGAGAATATCATAGGAATGAGCCTTAAAGGTTTTTGAGGAAAATACTGTAATTTGACTGCTCATTGTTTGTTACTGTCTGATATAGTAACAGATCAAAAATTCTCTTTTTTTATTTAAATGAATCTTCTTGATTAATTTCACAATATTTATGAATAGGAGATTCAGAATTTCTTTTTTTTCCCCCCCTCAGTTTCAGAGAATGTGATAAAGATCACTAACGCAAAGTTTATAGATGTCTTGTAAAATATACATACAAGAATATCCCCAGACAATTTATTGAAAAGTCCAACAGTTAAATGTTTAACACATACTGGTTTATTTTTATTTATTTAAATTAATGGAGGAGTTGTACATATGCAGGAAATACTGCAGTTTTTATACACAGGAGCAACATATTGCAACAAGTTCTCTTCAATTCACATCCCAGCAACTCTACCTAAACACGTAATATCCTGGCAATATGAATGTAAAAAGAATAGGATGCTGTGGAACAACCAGTGAAGAAGTTTTCTGTGGTGTTCGTATGAATGATATTCAAAAAATAAGATTTTGCACTGTAGCTTACCATCCTTGTATTCTTAATTGTTAAATTTGTAAGGAGAAAAGCTTTCCATAGGATGGTAAAGAAAAGAAAAACAAGGTAAGAATGACAGTAGACTGGTGTTTAAAAAAGGATGACAGCATTTCAGAATGATGAGTAGACAAGTAAGGGATACCAAGATGGTATGACATCATGCAGGAACCTGGAAGTGTCAAATTCTAAATATAACTCCTATAAACAGCATAGGTTCAACTCTCTATGTTATGGAAAGTTGAACTTGCTTCTCAAATCTAATTTTATTTCTAGTCTATGCATTGCTGTTTCCATTATTGCTATCATTCCTCCTTCTTCACATTTTCTGCATCTTTCCACTCTATCTTTTATTCATGGTATTAAAACATTTATTTTTAATGAATACAAAGACAAAAATACAGTCTCACCTCCTACCTGATTTAATATCTAGTATTTTCCCTGAATATAGTGTGAAAAAAAAATGAAAAAGTTATTGAACAGGATAGGTCCTCTTGAAAGCAGGTCACATTGTAATAGCTAAGAGAAGAGAGAGGAAACAAGTGTTTTGCTTTTTGCTCAAACAAAATGTTTCTCACACAAAACAAGGAGACTTGTATAGTAACCATTAGATTCATTTCAAAAGATATTTCCCCACTATTAGATTAAAATTTCACCTTGTTTCTTATGCATGAACCTCTTAAGTTTTTATATATACACACATGAAAAAAAAGGGCCCACTATCAAATAGCCATTAGAACATCCCACATCATCTGGTTACCTGAATAATGAATATTTTTTAATTTGATCATGGCTTGTCCTTTTCACCACAACTGCTCAAGAAATTTTAGATTTACAGAAGAGAGAGAGTTAGAAAATTCAAAGTTACAATCAGGCATAAAATTTACACTTTCTTAATTTTACAATTAACTATCAGCAAACTGAGCTTTAAACTGTCTGTCTAAGAGCCTCAAATAAAAGTTGAAGGCTAAATTATATAAACATGCTATTCATGATAAGACACCTTTCAATGAGCTGATCATGCAAACTCATAGTTGCACTTTAAAAACCAACTGTTTTACCAAATGAACTTATAAATCTTCTAGAACAGCAGTAGTCAAGAGAAAAGTCTCAAAGAACTTTCAGTGCAAAAATGAATGTATAAAGGGAAACACTGATAGAGTACATGTGCTTAGAACATCAACTAGCAGAGAAATAATTGCAAGTCTGGAAAGAAAACCTAAAATTAAAAATAATGATAATAATAACAAGAAAAAAGAGGATGATTTACAAATACCAGGAGGAGAAAAGAAAGTCAAGAGTCATTTAATAAAGTCAAGCAAAATGAAATTCGGGGTTAACTACAGTAGAGTTACTTAATGAAAGAAACCAAGAAATCTCTAAGCATCCCAAAGGCATTTTAATGACATATTTAAAAATGACTGGTGTTGTTGGAGGAAACAGTTGAAATAAGTCCTTAACACAACAGTCCTGGTTCAAGTCATGTTAAAGAACACTTGCAGACTTCCCATTTCAGGGTCTGTACTGCAAGGTGAAGAGAGATATGAATGGCCAGGAAAGTCAGCAACCCCTTGAAGTAAGTCTCCAGGAGGCATGCAGCTCTCTTGGCTTTGTAACTATGTGATACCAGAGCCCTAACAGGAGAGGACATTGCAACACCCAGAAAGAGGGAAGAGCTGTTCAGTCTTCCAGATGGACATAACCAAGCAGCTTCGTCACCCTGTTTCCATGCCCTCATCTGAGAGGGAAGAGAAAACCACCCGCTCTGATACATGCTGGGTGGCTCAGCTAAAACAGTTTCATCAATAAGATCATCTTGCTGGCTCCATCTGAGTAGCTGTGTAACCGTGATATTTTCACATACACAGTGGCAAGAAGACAGAGCTTCTGGAAGTGCCAGAAGTTTTTAATGCAACTTTTTAAAACGGGAACACACTGCTAACAGTCACTGCATTTACGAGTAATATAAATCCATAGTAATATCTTCAACTTTGCCATCACCTGAAACCAGCTCTGGACATAAGTTTGGAGGAATCATCCCTTTCCTCTAGTAGAAGATTAGGAGATTGGATGCGCACATTAAAATGCAGACTTGACATCACTTAGGTCAACCTCTTAGAACAACCATAAATTAAATTTCATATAAATGGGGCAGGTGTGGTATACTCTCCATCCAAAGGGCAACAAGGCTGGCGAAGGACTTACCCTACAAGAAGAGACTGAAGAAACTGGAGCTGTTTAGTCTGTGAAACGGAGGTTGAGGGAAGACCTCATTGCTCTCTTCAAATACCTGAAAGGTGCTTACAGCAAGAGCGGGTTTGGTCTCTTCTCAGTGGTGACAGGACAAGGGGAAATGGCCTCAACTTGCATCAGGTTGGATATCACTTCTTTATAGGAAGGGTGGTTAAGCACTGAAATAGGCTCCCCAGGGAGGTGGTTGAGTCACCATCCCTGGATGTGTTTAAAAACTGTTTGGATGCGGTGCTCAAGGACATGATTTAGCGAAGGGTTGTTAGAGTTAGGGTAGTATGGTTGGGTTGTGGTTGGACTTGATGATCTTTAAGGTCTTTCGCGACCTGAGCGATTCTGTGATTCTATGAACCAGAGAAGGCAACCGGCCACTACCCTACCAAATATAGCCTTCATATAATGTGTGACAAGTGTCATTTTTCTACATCTGGTGTTGACTTCTGTGGGCTTCCATTCAGATACTTGCAGCTTGAGTGCAGAAGACTAACCAAAGCCACTCAAACAAAAAGCTTGGGAAAAAGCCAATACACAGAAGATTGGTTTTTATGTTTTTGTTTTTGTTGTTGTTTTCTTGTGGGCCCTTGGCTTATAGCAGAGTGGCATGGGTAACATTCACAATTATGCTAGCCACTCCTATTTTCCAGAGTTCTATTTCTCAAGTTACATCTCACTCAACATCTGAGCATTTTAGCTCTTTGCTCCGCATCCTTAGAGAAGTTTAACAGCTTTGGTGCAAGACAACCTTAATGCTATAGCATCATTATTTACTACATAATGAAATCTTACACAATTCATTTGCTTTAATTGTGATGTCATTATAGTATGCAGGAAGATAACTGATTAGAAGAAACGTGCTTCTCCCCATATCACGTAGTTTAGAAGTACACATTTTGATGGTAATCCAGTAACTTGCCAATTGAGGGGCGGAAAAAAAGAAAAATAAGTGAAAGTATGAGTCTATGAATTAAAGTCTATCTCAGGGCATTAAGCGATTACAATTTAAGAAGCAGTCAAAGTATATAAAGCAATAAATTCCATGTATTCCATGCAAGGAAACCTTTATCAATGTATAATTTAGCCATAAAAAGAACACCCACTTTCACATCTTGTTTTTTGGTAATGATCAAACTGATGACCAAAATATTCTGTTCTGTAATTGCCCAGCATCAGTAAGTTCACATTACCACATCAGTGATAGCACACAGCCTCACAACAAAAGAGGAAAGCAGAACAAAATGTTTTTCATCTTTGTTCAGTTGAAAGATTAAGTTGTTTTAAATGCAAAAAATTGCCTTGCCCCTAAGTCCTTGACTGACTGGTGAAGCAATGATGACACAGCCTTCAGGCTCTGTCAGTTTTCACCTACATATCTACCCTCTTTCCAATGACGCAGAGAACAGCTCCAGGTTTCCCCCTCTGTGCTGAGGGTCACAGCCTAGGGACTACCAAGCTCCCTTATTCCTCAACTAGGGCTCTCTTGAAAAGGCAAGTCAAATCAGACTAGCCAATTAGAATAAGTCTTTAATTGCTGTGATGATACAGTTGCCTGAACCGTGCTGTGCTTCTGCTTTCCTCTGTGTTATAATAAAATGTCAGCTCTTTTCAGAAAGTCCCAGGAGAAATTTGAGGTCTGCCTGCTTGCTAATGGGTCATCTTAAGCATGCATGCAGCTGAATAGAATGGTATCTATTTTAATAGTAAATGTTAATAATCTAATTACTTTGATTCACAGTTCAGGACTGCATTCAATTTGTGGTTGAATCTACCATCTCCCTCTGCTACACAACAAGCCACTCCAAATTAATATTTAAAAACAAAATATTCAACTTGGCAACCTTTAGAACTCATTTTCACTCACTTATCATTATAAACAGAATGTTTTAGTTCTGCTCTTCACTTCACTAGCAATTAGTAAATGCACATTAACAACTGTCTCTCTCCCCAGTATAAAATACTCTAAATGAAACTCAACTTTAGAAGTTTTAAACATAAAAAGCACAAAAGCATTATCTTGCACATATTTTAAGCATTGCCAATAACAATGATGGTTATCAAATGACGTGTTTGTAATGGCTGCCATCCTTGTTCCCATCCGCTTTTCCCTTAAAAAAAAAAAAAAAAAAAAAAAAAAAAAGAAGAAACCATTCTCATCACCACACCCAAAGGAGAACAGAGTAACCAACATTACATTGTTAGGCACCCAAGAACACAAAAAGGTCTCTTAAAAAAGGAGACTATATACTATACACTGAAACCAGGCAGTGTAGAAAACATTCATATAGGCTTTGCTTCAAATCCAAGAATTATCTGCCTGGTCACAACAGGCAGTTTGATTGCAGAAGAGGACAGAAGTGGTGGGACCTATGACATTCACTCTGAATAGAAACAGAGCAGCCTACTATAAAAAATGCTGTCTTGTCTCAGAAAAAACACTATGTGATTTCTCTTTAAATAGATAGGACTTGATTTGGAGAGAAATTATCACAGGCAGCTGCCTCAGGCACAAATTCCTGCAGCTTTAGTCTGAGCTGTGTAATGAACTCCCAGACTTTCACATAGCTCTGTAAGGATACAAATCAATAGAGTCCCTGCTATATACCTATTAGCCTAAAAAGACCTATCCAAGCACACAGCATCCTACTTCTATCCTGGCCTGTAATCACTAAAATCTGTGGCATCGAAAAGGACATTTTCAGCAGATTTCTCCACATATCTTTTTCTACTGATGAACTGTCTTGGGCTTATCACTTTTTTCCATTATCTCCACAAAAAAAAAAAAAAAAAAAAAAACCATAACTAGTGAACCCATTTATCTACAGATGAGTGCTCTCAGCTCTCTGTATCTCTGTAAAGATGCTGAAAGCCAGCAGGAATGAGATACCCTACTCCACTAGCAGGTGTGTGGAGGAGCTGAGAAAGGACAACACCTCTGCCACAAGACAGCTGAGACAGGAGCACAGCTCTCTACCTGGGCATCAGCACCAGAGAGACAAATCCTCCTGCTGAAACAGTACATGTATACATCAGCAGCATGCCAACAAACTGTGAAGGTCTTTTGAAGCTGCTGTATATCTTGTCCTTGGCCAGCACATGCTGTGAGGAAGCAGTCTGAGCTGATTCATGTCTCAAGAGGATAAGACAGCAACGCACACAATGGCACTCCAGCGTGTGCTTAGGAGGAGCTGCAGTGACCATAGCAGTCTCAGCAGCTCTCAATGATAATCAGGTCTTTACATATTTCCACTTTGCCTCTTTGCTCCTTCATTACCAATGAACAACAAGACCAGCACAGACTGGAGAGCTGGACAGGGAGGAACCCGATGAGGTTTAACAGCAAGGTATTCTTAGATCAGGCAAGTAAGGCCATATGCTGCTTTGTTAGCCCCAGATTTAACTTACTGCCTGCCCTCAGAGAGTTAAGATCTACCACTCCAGCTAACCCAGAGGGCTGTTTTTCCCTTCTTTCTCTACCCATCTGTTTAAACAAAGCCTGCTATGTTTGTTTTAATGTCACTTTTTCTTTTGCCTGAAAGCTAAATGCAATTGAAAAATTACATAGGTCACTCAAAGTAATGCCTTTTATTTATTTCCATAGAAATGACAATAGATACAAAGAGCACAATAACACTATCTGATAGAGCAAATTCTCAGCTACAAAACACTATTTTTTCAACAGTCACCACTATTAGCTATGCACTGTGGCCAGCAATGAACAAGAGCCTGTATGCTGAGGTCATCATGCCCACTGATTATTTCAGTGTTCCACCACCCACTGCCTCACATCCACTGTTTGGTCCCTATAAAAGTCCAGCAAGCACTGATAATATCAATGGGTGCCATTTCTTCTGCATGGAGGGATTCAGTTCCTCACCTTTGCTTCATATGCTCTTTCATGTCAGATACCATTCTGTCAGACTACCCCTCTGCTGCTATCCATCACACAGCAACAAAATGTAATGGAATATTGGTAGGAAGGTTCAACCTCTACTGCCATCCCACCAACACCCACCTCTGATGTTGCGAGTCTACATAGTAAAATAAGAGACAAATTTCAAAGCTGCTCTCATAGTATTATGCAAAATCTATCACATACCAGATTGAGGAGCTTCTTGTTACACAGTAGAAAAAGTCAGAGTCAGAGAAGGGTGCCTGATAAAAAGCAGCCTTGCAGTATTTTGTTTAATACTTAGTGGGGAACGAAATGCAGGGCAACGTGGGACTGTGACGATGAAACAACAGGAGATATCACAGCGCAGGCCTAGCTTGAAGAAATCAAAGTACTGAGTTGTAAGAATAAAGTAAAAATTGTAATGTGGTAAAAGAAGAATAGCACTTTCCATTGAAAAATCATTGAGAAATCAAATTTTATGAAAGGAATATAACGTGGTTTGCCCCCAGTTCTTAAGATGTATAGCAAGTCTGACTCTATACAAACTGAACAGGCTCTCCAGTTTCTACATTACTCTTTGCTAGTCAGTACAGTCATTTTCAGGATTTGCTGGAACTACATTGTGTTCCACTCTCCAGCAGGCTGCCATTTTGCCAACAGCAGCTGATTCCGTAGTTCATCAAGGGCTATACAAGGACTGACAATGGCCAGGCATCAACTGCACTCCGAGCCCTTCCAGCAATGTCCTGCTCCTCCAGAAGAACACCAGTTCTGAGAACACAGTTTAGCACTAAGAACATAGCTCAAATCACTGCCTACAGACTTTCAGAGGGTCTATAAATCATCTTTACACAGCAGTTCCATTCCTAAGAACTGAGGAAAGCGTTTTCTTATTTATATATTCTTCTTCACATAAGAAGGTAATATCTTTGCTGGAATATTATTAAATATTGCATGCAGGAGTCCTTAAAGTTTAAAAATCCGTAACTTATTTATGTACCATTTTTATTTAAAGGCTTCTGACGCTGCTAGGAGTTGAAACAATGCAAACAGACCATCCTCTTGCATTCATTTCCCTTCCTGAGTTACCATATACCTTCTAAGTAAGCCATTCTACAAAAGACAAGTCATAGGTAAGTTTATTTCGTAGATTGGGATCATGCTAAATAATTACTAACAAAAATGTTTTATTTAGCTCCAGGCTATCTTGCTGCATTAGAATTAAATGGTAACTATTTGTTTATTCAGCAGTGACAAGATCCACTGGGCTGATGTCAGCATCATTTTGAATGCAATTATTGCAGTCTGTGAAGGAAGCTTATAGCTAGACCTTGTCCTTTGGAAGAATTTATTCCCAGTCTGGTGAAAGTCTCACATTTCTTTGGGCATGACCCAACAGGGAATATCCTGTGGGACCTCAACAGGCTAGAAAGGTGGGCCTGGGTGAACCTGATGAGGTTCAACATGGCAAAGTGCAGAGTTCTGCACTTGGGCCGGAGGAATCCTAGGCATCCATATAGACTGGAAGGAGTGGTCCTTGAGAGCAGCCCTGTGGAGAAGGACCTGGGGGTCTTGATAGACAAAAAACTTAACATGAGCCAGCAGTGTGCCCTTGCAGCTCGGAAGGCAAATGGTATCCTGGGCTCCATCAAAAGAGGGGTGGCCAGCAGGGACAGGGAGGT
>JAOWBP010002978.1:30606181-30617084 GCA_028571105.1 Tragopan temminckii
GGGTACCATTTTTCACTCCACACAACACATCAGCCACATAAAGCAAATAATATTGTGACATGAAGCCCACCACAACGGAATATTAAAGAGTCAGCTACAAAGCACAGCTAATTCAGACAGTAAAATTGATACTTCAGTGACATTTTGTTTTGAATATAGGTTGTCAAACATTAGTGTCCTAAACCTGAGTCCCTGAGAATAACCAGCTTTCTCAACACCTTTTATCTACACTTAAATTTACTCACCTTAACAGCATCACTGAAATCAATGAGCCTTGCCCCAGTGTTTTTTGTTGGGTTTTTTTTTTTTTTGGCAAGTCACCATTTCCCGACTGCATCCCAGAAGCCTGAATATAAATAGTCCTTCAGAATCAGCCATTTTTCAAAGGAAAAGCAAGAAAAGAAATTATAAGGATTTTAACAGGGTTAAAGTATGTTCTCTTGTTTTCTTTATATTTGCCTACAATAGAATAAGAACATCACTATTTTTCGCTTGTGCCCATTTCCCTCCACAACAGAAGAAGCCTACATGGTTGACTTGACCCTGAACTGTCAAAAGGATGGGTGAAGTGTCCTCTCTGTAACTCATCTGTCTTTACAACCTTCAGAAACCTTTACAATCACCAACTATTGAACAGGTGAGACAAGGACAAGCCATAAGAGCATGCTAAGAGCTGAAGCAGCATTTGCAGAGATACTATCTTTCCTTAAGTCAGCAGATACAGAGATTCTTGGAGAAACTAAAGCTCTTTGACACTCAGAGCCTCTATCAGACTTGAAAAAACCATCAAGCTAAGTAAGAACCTGAAAATAATTGATTAATACAATTAGGTCAGTTTCAGAACAATTAGAAAATCTTAAGAAAAAGGGGAGTCAAAAGAATACATTTTTAGAGAGAAAAGAATCAGGAACTCATAATATATTTCCCAAGCAGGAGAAATAAATACTTAGCACCTAGGGAACAGCTGAGAGTTATAAAGTCATGTTTGTCAGGAAAAATAATAATCTGCTGTAAAGACAATGTCTCAATGGCAGTTAGTATCTAAAGGAATTTTACTTTAAACTCTTAAATTTGTTTCCAAAGTCTTTTTCCAGTTTCTCTTGATGACCACAACTATGAAAGCAAAGATTTGTAATTTTTTCACTCATTTCTTTGTTTAAAAAAAAAAAAAAAAAGTTCCCCTTCTCAGTTATGATGTCTATTAATTATCACCTGTGCAAGCTTATTCTGGTGTAGACTACTAACTCTATTTGATCTCTCCCACAGCAACAGCACTCGTGCTGGATAAAGCACGCTACATGCTGAAATTTGCATGTGTAGAATTGATAAAAAACATCTATTGCAAGATCCTATGTGAAGCTGCAGATGCAAAAACATACTACAATTGTTAGTCCAAAAAAAAGGTTTTCATCTTAGGGTTAGTTTGTAGAAACTGGGAAGTGGGATGCTGACTAATGGAACTAAAAGGAAAAAAAAAAAAAATGAGGAAAGAAATAATCTGTCTTAGAAGACCTGGTAGTCAATGGTACATTGTATGTGTAAACAGCGCATCACAATGCCCTCAGAATGAAAACAAACAAAAATCATACCAAGCAGTTTCTTTCTTGTAACCACAATGCATATATTGATCATGTTCCTCTTTTGAAGACATGACCTTTGTTTCCTGAAGTTCACCCTTAGACAGGTAACACAGATGTTATTTCTCCCCAGATAACATACAGGTAGATGTGACAGCCTCGGCTTTCTACTGGTCTAAAAATGTGTAATAAAATGAGACGAAAAGTACAACCAGCACAAAAACTCTCAAAGCTAAATCCTAAATGTATCATCACATTACAATATTAAACTACTCCCAGACAAAACAATTTTCAGAGCATAGCATATAAAATGGTATGGGTAAGAGGCAATTGCTTTATATATGCATACACCAGAAATGCCATATATCAAGTATACATCACAAGCAACAAAAATATTCTGTTTGTATTTTTCCTCCTCTATAATCTAATAACAATTTCAATAACCTTTTATTCAGACAAATATGATTACAATGCCTAGCAGTTTTTAAAAAATAGTCAAAAAATGAAAAGAACTATCATACATTACACTTATTCTACCAGTTAGATTCCTCGTATGCCACAGTTCTAGAAAGTTCTTCTATTTAAATAATGTAGAAAACAATAGTGACATGAAATACACTTCTCTTTTTTGAAAAACAACATCACGCTGGATAATACGTTCTCCTACTCTAATAACAGATACAAGAAATGCAAGTGTTTTGGCAGTTATAGTTATTTTAATGAGGATGATCATATTGTTCCATTGCCAAGAAACTGAGGTAGAAACATACAGCTAGCCTCCTAATCTCATCAGGGCAAACATTCTGCCAAGCCATGAGTTCTCCATAACACGATGTCCAAAGTCGCACACACATCATACCCAAAACCAACTAAACAACAGTATAGATGAGTTACACAGCAGAAAAATTATAATATCCAAGCTTTCACCAAACACCAAATAAAGCTAGAAAACCCACCCATCCCCAATGATCTTAAAGCAAAGATTAATTGCTTCCACTTTTCCAACTGCACAACTAACAAATGCACAGTTAGAAGAGTGGCGTGGTTAAGATGGTATTTTACAGGTTGATAGTTAGAAATATTATTGTGGTGGAAAGAGACAATCAAAAACGAAATGCTCCCCTGTGACCTAGGCCCACAGTGGAAAACTCCAAAAGGACAGAGCTCTGTAGAGAGATCCTTCTCCAGTGGCAATCAGCCCTTAAAAGGTGCCTAGGAGAGGTGCAGCCAGGCTCCGCCCGTTTCGGTCACACAGCTGAATCACCTTCACCTGTGCTCCCATGGCTGACTCAGTCCTTGCCTCAGGTGATCAATCAGTGGTTCAAGCCGTGACTCAACAGTTCCCATACACCAACTAAATAAAATATTTTTATATTCTCAAATCAAAAACTATGATGTTAATTGCACAGAAACTATAAACATGCAGGCCAGGCATCTACAATCTTTCATAGAATCATAGAACCATTAAGGTTGGGAAAGACCTCCAGGATCATCCAACCCATCTGCTCACCTACCAGTATTGCCCAGTAAACCATGTCCTTAAGCATCTTCCTCATATTTTCATGCCTAATGATCTATTAACGTGAATGACAGCTCCAATATTCTCAGCTGAATGCTGATTTTAACGAAACCTAATTTTCCAAAAAGTGACAAAACATTATACCAAAATTACCTTTGTCCTAATCATAAATTTCAGCATGGAAGAGCCTCTCCTTTTCTCCTTGATTCTCAACATTATTTTATATAGAAACACAAAACTCTTTTTAAAAAATATTTGGTCTACTGTTTTTCAGTGAGCTTTGAAAAAAGATATTATTTGAGCTTATATAAAGCTGCTAGCCCATTTTGAATAAAATATACCCTGGACAATTTCTCTAATAGAAGACTCTGATGAATGCACCCTTGCTTAAATCTCAGATTACAGACACCATGTGATTATTGTAGGCCATACATACACAAGAGAGACAAGCCAAAATTCAGTACTGCAGACTCTAGCCTGTCTGTGCACTGGTTTTGCTGAGGAAACCTTCAAAATAGCTGCACAGTAGGCACAAACAGCACAGTTTCAGTAGCAGGGGGCTGCAGTGCTGCAGTAACAGCAGAAACCACCCACCACGCTGAGTATTTCCATCAGCCACAGCGGCCCGGCCCACATAGAAGGCTTAAATTGAGGCTAGAGAAAGGTGTCGACTTGGTTTTCTCATCAACACCCAAATCCATGATCAGAAGTGTCTGCTGGTTGATTAAAAATTGAATTCAGCTAAGATGTCCTAGTCCGGATGATTTTGCCTGCAACAAACCACAATGCCAAGGTGACTTAGAGCTTCATACTAAATAGAAAAATAATAGGTTTTAGCCTTTGTGTCTCAGCACTTGTACAGAGCACCACTGGTGTAATTACAGCAGTATATATTTAACTGCCTGAGTAAAATCAAACAGATAGCAGCAACACCCAGTTAGATTATTCTCTTATACAATTTTGAGCTAAATAACACTGACAGAAAATTCATCAAAATACATTTCCCCAGATGGACCAGAATTAGGTACATATTGTCACCCTACTCTGGAAGCACAGACATTTTAATGACTTCAGGCACAAATCACAGAATCTTTACATCATTTCAGATGTTCTCATACATTAAATGTGTTTTCTTCTGTGTCGTAAACATATGAACCATGCCATTTAGAATAGGAAAGTAAAATACAGAAATTCCTAACTTATGAGCCTAAAAAGCCCTGGTAATTGCTAAAGGTGGGAGATATACCTTAAGGTTCATATCAAGTTTCAAGAAATGATGAAGTGAACCTATAATTTCTTGCTTTCTGTTCAGTGACCTAATTCTAGCTCATAGATGCTTCATATTTATCTGCTTTTTGAAGAAGCTGTTACCATATGTTCATTAATAATTAAAAGGATATTTTTAACTTGAAAATTTATATGCGTACATATACATCTCAGGTATGTGGCAAAAAAAAAAACAAAAGGAGTACAAAATGCATGTGAGATATCCAGGTACACAGGTTATATACATCCACAAAACATTTCGTTTTTTCTTACAATATAGACTTCTTCAAAATCAGATTATTGTACATCAACTTTCAAGACAGCCAGCAACAACAGAAAGCCTTTTCCACCCAGCACTGTGGTACTCAAATGAAATGTTGAGCCTTAGGATGAATCCAAAAGCTTTTGCATGGCACTCCACTAGTAATCTCAAGTTCTTGCAAAGTAGTACCATTCCAATTGGCCATCATTAATGCAGTTAAGTAGCTAGTATTCTTCACTGTTATGCCAATGTATTGTGTTTTATGATCTATGAAACATTTATGAGAACAAGGAATTCCTTGGAAGTTAAGAATCAAAAAGGTTATCTTCCAAAATTTTCCAAGACCAACTTCATCCGTTGACAATACTTAGAGGTTGATCAGCAGAAAGGAGTCCACTGGTCAAATTAACATTCTAAATCTGTTACCATCATTGAAAACACAACTTAAGCCTCCTAGAGAAAATACCTTCATTTGAAACAATTTTCACTTTCAGTCCATCAACATGAGAGCTGTTTCTTAACTTTGTGGTATTCCATTCCTATTGATATGCTGCTAAATGGTGATGTTTTGTGAGTCCGTTCCCATAGCTGATCTCACAGAGGCAACAGCCACCTGCTTATGTTTTCCAGTTGTGTATAAACACTAAGAGTATTCATTAGCCTATTCTGTAAACTTGAGCCAAGAGAAAGGAAATCCTGGTCTTCCGCACATCACAGTCTAGCTAAATACCATGCACTAACATGAAGGAACAGAGAGCACTGTTGGGCTCATCTAGGCCAGTCTGTGAAAATTCAGCTCACTCCAATGAAAGAGAACTAACCAGTAAAACTAAATGCAAACTGGAAGTGACAAGGCTGGATGTTATGAACAAGAGCTGTTTCTGTAATTCGTGCCTCCTGCATTTTACTTATCTTATGTATAATTATATCTGAAATCCCTTTTAATTCAAGGATTGGAGGCGAGTGGCTGAATTTATTTTATGGATGCTACAAACAACCAAAAAGGGTGTTTGCAGAGGGGTGTCCAGATGGCAGGTGAATCTGGGTCAGCATTGCATCATATGTTCTCTGTTGGAAGCTAGAGGATAGAAAAATGATTCCTTCCTGTAAGCAAGAAGATGGCTATTTTGTCTTTGTACAAGGAAATTATTAGGAATGGATGTTGTTAGGAGGAAGCTGGATGTCAGAGGGAACTTTTTCACATTAAAAAAATTTTAATTGGATTTAAACAAGAAAATTTAAAACCACAATACAGCTGAAATTGTAACTTCTCATCTAGTGTAAATAGGTTAATAAATCATGAAGTTAAAGGGCAGAAACCATCTTCCATTTCCTATCTGGTAAAATGTTGCAGGACATCTGTGAGCATTCTGTAGTCTCTAACTGGCCGCCTGACCTCATCTCAGAGCAAAGTGCTTGGTTTTCTGGGGATATTCATCATCAAGAGAGCTCTCTCCTAAAGAGGTGTTTATTTCTGTGTTTGTCCCACTTCATGATCTTTCTTTTTCCAGGTACTTATCTCTGCCAACCTTCTTTCTTGGCTTTCTGCTGGCTTTTACTCTAGAGATCAAGCCCCATCTGTCTGTTCTCCTTCCTTTTCAGAGATGTCTCAGATCCTCAGCAACTCAGCAACTATTTAAGAATTCTCTCCATAATGGCCACGTTATGTGGAACTTTTTAAAGATGCAGAACCATAGTTTCAATAAAAATCTCCATAAAAACATCAATAAGCTGTGAAGGTTTTCATCCTCCCAAATGGTACCTGTATGACATTACTATCTCATATTACTTGCACATAGACGATTACAAAGCCTTTGCTCACACTGTGCTTGTACAATTACTAACATGTTCTTGACAAAATGAGTATATAGCAAAGTCACAGACTCAACTCCACAGAACATCAGCATGTTACCTTGAGGCATGCCTTCAAAAGACAGTTATTTGCAAAAAAAGTCTAGGAAAGAAAAATAAAACATAAACACTGCCTAATGGTCCAAGAGTCATCATTATTCACACAATGCTATATATCTGAAGCAGCACAAGTGAATTGACCTTCTAGTTGCCTGTCCTGTATTTGCTTTCCAATCATTCATCCCCATTCCCTTTCCAATACCCTCATGAACTAGCAGAAAAATAGGACACTTTACTTCCTAAGAGTATCTTTTTCTGCAGTTTCATCAAGTCTCCATTCAACCCTTCTGAGAAATATCAAATACCAGCCAGGGTTGCCATAATGCTGGCCAGGCTCATCTTGTGTATTTTCAGTTTTGTTTTCACCTGCTCCAAACTTTGTAAGTTATCCTAACCCAGACTATTGCTTTGATCATCGTTAGCAAACTTCATTCTGCTTTGTAAATGCAAATAAAACAAAATTGTATAGTGAATGCAATCTGATCCACACAAATAGCTTTCAAACTCTTCATAAGCAAGTCTACACTTTAGCCTAGACCTTAAATAAACTCTGACATAGAATAGGCAACAAGTTCTAAGTTCGTGCTGCCTGGAGACTATAAATGCCCATTCAGATTTACTGGAAGGCATTTACAGGAAGATCCCATTTTCAGTTGCTTAGAACTTTGCCAAAATTTAATTGCAATTACGCTTTACATTGTTCAATGTCTGTCTCAGATATTATTTTTGTTATTGAAAAAGGGCTAAAGCCTTTGGAGAGAATTATGCTAGGAAAATCTATAGTTTGCCCATGAACCTGGAGAAAATCACTGGATGTTAATAGCTCCATAGACAGAGGTACAAAAAAAAAAAAAAAAATAGCACATCTGAAAAGTACAGTATTAAGGAGCCTGGGACTGCCATAGAAGGAAACTCAGGCTTGAAACCAGGAAAAGCAGAACTAAGAGTGAGGACATAGCTATGAAAGATTGGAATGAAGAGTAACAATGGGAGAGAATTACTTGGTCTTTTTCTTTTTTCTTTTTTTTTTTTTTTTTTTTTTTGCAGGGTGATTTTTCTTTTAAATAAACAGTTGAAATTCACATGGTTAAGAAAGGTATATAATGCATACCATAGCCAGCGGAGTGACAGAGATTAACACAGTGAAGGAGAGAAGAGGGATTTGGGCTAAGCAGACAAACAGGAGCCAAAGTTGAAAGAAACAAGTTAAAGACATGGTTCTAGAAGGTCCATACACAAGAATCAAGAAGTTTTAACATCTCCCTCTCCTGACAGCTGTTGGTCACTTCTTCCTTCTCCACTGCTGTCCCAGAGTCTGAGGTACCTTACACGCCTGCAAAGTGCAGAAGCTGCTGTCAGGGCAGGCATGTGACTGACTGCTAGCAGCTGATTATCTTTGTTCCACTTGATTACTTCCATGTGTCCTGAGTTGTATAGCAGTGGCATGAACTGCAAAAGGCTCAGGCAGGCAGAAAAATAAATCAGTTCCTCTAACCAACTGCCAGTCCCCCGTGCTGTGCTAACATCCAGCTTTCAAGTGGTGTGAGTAGATACACTGTCACTTACGGAACTGATCTTTTAAATACTGGTCATTGGTAGCATAGGTAGCTCCGCTACCAGTTTCACAGTGCTCTTTTGAGACACAGGATGTTAACAGATACCACAGTGTGTAATTTTCACACCAGAGTCTGTTTCAGAGAATCACCTGAAGTATCACAGTGTAGCTAACATAGTTCTGTTTCCACAAAGTGTTAGAACTACTAACTCCCTTGAGATTCTGTTTGATCTTTCTTTGGTTTCCCAACCATGGCTATGCTGCACTGTCATTTCACTACCACAAATGCTACCTTATCTTTTTTCCTTTGGTTTAGACACATGCACTGTCTGGCATTCCCCTAAGAGTTACTGCAGTCTGATATCACAGTGCCTTACTGCCTCTTCACTGGGTTTCCCTTTCCTTGCAACATGAACATGAGCAGCAACAATTCAACATCTAAGAGCTCTTTTAGTGCCTGTTTCAATTTCCTCTGAAGCATCCCAAAAGCCAGGCTATCTCCAAAGACATTCTTATTTACTGGTGTCTTCTAAGAAATAACAAAAAGTTCTCATGCCTGCTTAGCAAACATTATGCTGGAATCATATTCTTGTATTCACAGACAAAAAGGAAGGAAGGAAGAAATGAAGGGAGGAAGCAAGGGAGGGAGGGGAAAGAAAAGAAAACCTTTCACCTTTCAGCCTAGACTGATCCGTTGCTATACCCTTTTGTCCTTGTCTTTGATGAGAGAAAGGACTCCCTGTCCACTTATTATTAGTTTTGTGTCAACTGGCTGCATATCTAAAATTTTATGTCCCCTAATAGATCTGCCTATAAGAGATAGTTCATGTTGTTATTTTAATAACCCAACAAATTATTTGATCTTTAATCTTTACCTTGGGAAGCTGCCCTCACTGTTTTCCTCCAAATAAATCTAAATTAGATAAATGCCATACACAAACTTGTAACAAGTTTGAATTACATATCTCACAAAACAATTGTATTTCTATTTGGAGAATCATATTTCTATTTAGAGTTTCCATAGCAGATCATAGGTACTGGAAGACTTCATTCAGGATTCTCATTTGTTGCTTGATTTCAATCAACGGAAAATTAAAACAGCATCTCTCTACTGCTTTACTCCATCTGTCGTTAGGACATTTGTCAAATATTTCTTTCAGCTGTTGAAATGGATTGATGGTTATTGTTGACCCCTTTCTTTGCTTTCTTTCACCAGTTAAATATTTCGTCTTCTTCTCATCTCCTTTTAAATTCACCGTGCTCAATTTCATGCAGACTCAGCTATAAAATGCCCTTTATCCTGAAGTAAAACTTTGCTTATCTGGAAATCAAACCTTCCTCTACTGTTTTGTCTCTCTCTTAATCACATTCATTGCTATAGCCCTCCTTATTGATGCTATATTAATTCATATTTTGGAATTAAAAAATATTCAACATTTGTAAAATTAAATTGTTTAAACATGACTCATACTGATGAGCAATTTTGCAAACTGTCAAAATGTATGCATACACATTTGCTCAAATGCTACCTTTCCTCAATATATGCATACTCCCTACACTCAAAAACCTACAAATTTCATTAAGGAAATCCCTTGGTGCCTATTCCATTTTCCCAAATGCAGACAGCCATTCTGCAGAGATTGCCTATATAATCCTACATGTTTAATCTATAAAATCCAGCCCATGACTCACTGTCAGGAAGGCACATATAACTGGTCAAAAGACTCAGGCTACATCCCCTAGCACAGAGTTCTGCATAGTCTTTTCCACAGCAAAAATGCTCCAAAAACCTAAAGCAATTCAATTTATTTTACACAGTCTTTACCATTTTTCACCTGAAATTGTAAAATTTCTAATTCAAAGATAATGAAAGGCAAATTCACAAGGAATGGTGGTCATCACTTTGGCCTGAATGTTAAATAATTTGCAACTCAATCTCATTTGTCGAAAACCATTTCAACTTTGTCCTCTTTGGATGACTGGCACAGCTCAGAGGGTTATAATCAGTGGCATAGTCTAGTTGAAGGCCTGTACCTAGTGGTGTCCCCAAAGGGTCATACTGAGACCAGTCTCGTTCATCATCTTCATCAGTAACCTGAATGAATGGAGGGAACACACTCTCAGAAAGTTTCCAGATAATACAAAGCTGGGAGAAGTGACTGAAACACCAGAAGTTTGTGCTGCCATTTAGCAAGACCCAAGCAGGCTGGAGAGTTGAGCAGAGAGAACCTGATGAGGTTCCACTGGGCATGTGTAGAGTCCTGCACCAGGGGAGGAATAAACATGTGCATCTCTGTACAGGTTAGGGGCTGACCAGTGGAGGGGATCTCTGCAGAGAAGGACCTGCACGTCCTGGTGGACAACAGGTTGGCCATGAGCCAGCATTATGCCCTTTTGGCCAAGAAAGCCAATGGTATTCTGGGGTTCATTAAAAAGAGCTTGGCCAGCAGGTTGAGGGAGGTGATCCTCTGCTTCTACTCTGCTCTGGTGTGTAGAGTTCTGGGCTTCCCAATTTCAAGAAGGATTTCAAGAAACTTCTAGAGAGAGTCCAGCAGAGAGACACAAAGATGAAGAGGGTTCTGGAGCATCTCCATGAGGAAAGGCAGAGAGACCTGGGAATCTTCAGCCTGGAGAAGAGGAGATCGAGGAGGGATCTTATCAATGCTTATAAATATCTAATGGGCAGGAGCCAAGTGGATAGATCCAGGCTATTTTCAGTGGTGCCCAGTGACAGAACAAGGGGCAACAGGCACAAACTGGAATGCAGGAATTTTCCATCTGAACACGAGGAAAAAATTCTGTACTGAGAGTAA
>JAOWBP010002978.1:30619888-30630031 GCA_028571105.1 Tragopan temminckii
GGCACCTTAGAGAAGAGGTGGACACACACACACAGGCACTCCATGCAGTACCCAATGCTAATTTGGGAGTTACATGGGCCCAAATCTGTACCCGTTCTTTCACATACTAGAGAAGAACCAAGCACATTCAGGGCACTGCTTCTGACAGCATGCAAGTGAGTCTCCCAGAAACGTGCTGCGTGTAGGAGTAGTGGATCATTGGGACCAAGCAAGTTTAATTTCATTCTCCATGAACTGCTAATGCAATTTCTCTTGCTGCACCCTAGGAAAAGTACAGCAGCAAGACTATCCTCCCACTGTGGATTTACTAAAGTGATTTTTTTTTTTTTTTTTTTTAATGAATGGAAAAGAGAGAAAAAGAAATGATATGTCTTTTCTTTCAGCTATCATTAAAGATAAAAAAAAATATTTTTTTGAAAAAAATCACCACATGAAAAGTCAGAATAATCACTTTCCACATCCTTCCCATCCTCCCACCTTTTCTTTTATGAGTATTTCTGCTTTTATGGCCTAAATTCTTCTCCCGAAGTCAAACCCTCTGTTTATGGCATCACAGTGGTTGCTGTGGAGGTGATTATGATGTACAAAGCCAAAAGGGATGGGTTACAAATTGGAATGAAGAGCGGCATCTCACTAAACCTGTTTAAAGTTGTAGTAGATATTAAAAAAATACAGCAAGTACATTGGAAGCAAGCACATTAACTCGTAAACGACAGTTTCCTATCGACTTTCATTATCACAACTGTTTCAGATATGTTAATATAATAGCTTTAGAGATAAAGTGTTTTAGTATACATATGGAAACAAGCATATAGCATGAACAGACAGTGCTAGCACAGATGGCAGCAGAGTCCTAACTGTACTCTTCAGTAGTGCCTGCTGCAATTGCTATCTTCTTTTGCAGCAGAAACATGCAAACAATAAACTGTGGTAGCATAGACAGTCACTATGCTCTGATCACGAAAGTACTTAACATCATCCTGCACACAGTACGTTTCTCTATGCCAGATTCCAGACTCAGAATGAGTTATGACTAGAGAACATAGATTTCTGAAAAAGCTATTAGTTCATCCTAATTCCTTCTGCTACAAGGATTAGTTTCATATACATCTTCTCTAGCATACACACACTTAAAAATACAACTGTTCAAGTGCAGGTGCTAATTCTCAAGAAATGTGTTATATATTAGAAAGAGGAGAAATCTGTCTTGCACCACAGAGGCAGACACGGTCAAATATTCACAACCTTGGTGGCAGAAACAATCCTTAATTTTGGCCTACATTAGGAAAAACATAAATGATTGATATTAAGTAAATTAGTTTCAAACCTTGCCTCTAACATTGACACCTGAAGCACTAGTGGAAGCACGTAGGCTATAACTCCTTGTACTCTTAACATCCGTGTATGAAGAACATTAGAGCAGATGACAAATTAGAGAAACTAGAAAGGCACATATACCTTCCACATTTGATTATTTTTTTCCTGGAACACAATTTAGTGCAGGTCAAGATGTGATTCCAAGTTAATTGAATGTCAAGGTCCAAGGAAAGCCATGAAGGTTTCCGAATCAAATCAAAACTGTACTGAACTACTGAACTGTAACATGTACTTCGCTGCATGTTAAAAACAAAAATACACAAAGAGCAGTGGGATAATGTTAAAATCAGGTGTCGAATAAAAACAGTAATGCAAACAGGAGAAAAAAAGTAAAAATGAGACTTTAATGGCCTTAGAACTCAATCATATCATTTTAAAATTTTATTAAGCATAGAAAGTTATTCTCTAAACAATCTTTCAACATAAGTGCTTCGTGAGTGCCCATGGTGCAACATAACCTATACACAGCTACGGGACTGTTAACTAATTAGTTACATTATCCTTATAAATTCAGTTATTTAAACAAGCAAGACAATGGCTGTTAACACTAGAAAATAGAAAATATTTCAGTGGAAAGAAAAAGATTATACTTCCTATTCCAAGAAAATGCATTCCCACAAGGTCATCATCATTACATGCAGACTGTTGCACGACAGTGCCATTGAGAACTGAAATTCACTGTCTGGTGAAGGAAGGTAGTGGAACATTAAGATGAAGTGGAGCTGCAATTCTTTAAGCAGACTCACCAAATCAGACATAGGGATAAACCCACGTAATACAGCAGGCAAAGTAGCACATGAAGCCCCTGTGCAGGAACCCCGAAGCTAGGGAGAGAACTAGCAACTTAAATTCAACAGAATAATAGAAATGCTTGAGTTGAAAGGGACCTTTAAAGGTCATCTAGTCCAACTACCCTGCAATAAGCACGGACACCTACAGCTAGATGGGGTTGCTTACAGCCTCATCCAGCCTGACCTTGAATGTCTGCAGGGACAGGTGGTCACTGGTGGTTCACTCTGTGGACCATCATGTTCCTAGACTCCTCATAAAAGAAACCAGAAACAGGCTCCAAAAAGTCTGTGAAAGGTTCCTGATATTCACACTCAATGAGCACTGGACTGCTGTCAGGCTACATATTCCTTGATCTTGGCTTGAGAGTACAGTAAGTGCAGTCAGAACACTGAAATACAGGATATTTGATTCATGAATTATTTATTCATTTATTTATAATCTGATTTAGACTAGAAAGTTTGACGATTCACAGGAATACACTGAACTTCCACAGATTTGTGGGTAAACACTAGTAAGCCTAGGGCCAAAACTCACACAGAATTTCTACTAACAGAACCCAAGAAATGGCATTGGTTACAGAATACGGTGCAGGAATGCAGTTAGACAACAATCAATTAGATACAACACTAGTTATTTTCCTTTAACATTGCTGAAGAAAGCTGCACACACCAGAGATTGGTAATCTTACTATAGAAGAGCATAAAAGATGAATATTGAGCCTGAAGCTCTAAATCAAATGCATTCAGGAGCAATCTTCAACATATTTAAGGAAGAGATGAAGAAAAACTGAGCAGTCTAGAAATTGAAACCCTTGTTCCTGTCAAAAACAAAACAATACAAAACAAAGCAACCACAAAAACAACGTAGCAGAGCATTAAGTTTCAGGCTCTTTTCTTAATGACCAAGGACTTCTGTGCTGTAACTGCACAGTGACACTTCAATTACTCAAGCTGTCAAGACCTTTCTTGTCACAAAATTTTACCTGCAATTCTTATTTATGCAATGGAATGCCTCAAGGCCAGATAACTGGCACACTCCTCTGTATTTATCAAAAAGTTATTGTGTTTCTAGATGTACTCTAGCATGGGACTGCAAGTTTAAGAATAGCTGCTGTTGTTCTTATGCAGAAAGCCATGTATATAAGCAAATATATTGTTTTCCATCCTTTCTGAAGCATCCCAGAACAAGCCGGTTTCTATTACGCTTTGCAAATTACGCTTCAGATCAGCTGTAGTATCATTTTAGCACCACTTCCTCTTGGCCCAATTTCTACAAACTCATAGCTACCATGTAGAGCTTCCTCTTTTACAGTTTCCAGACTTCATTTTGAATTTGGGCTTGTGAAAAAAGTAACAAACATCAGATTCTGTACATTCTTCTTCCTTGCATGTTTCACGACTGGAGAAAGCCCTGAGCAACTTGTTCTGATGCCACAGCTGACTCTGAAACTTCACTAGTATACTTCTAATTTGAATTACCCTACGCTTTCTTCAGTTTCCACTCAATACTCTGAGTAGAATCAGAGTAAAATGGATGCAAATATTTTAACTTGATTAAAAAAAAAGTTGTACAGCATTGTGACACCATACTCGTAAAGAGTTTTGCAACATTCCTCTTTTCACACAATGACTAAAAGTGTACATCTACCACCAAATCAACTTTGTGGTGCTACAGAAATAAGATACAGCAAAAAAGCCATCTGTACTCCAGAGTTCATCTTCAGATTTATCCCTTTCCGCAATAGAATTGCTGACAGTTCTTAATAACTCTGCAAATTTATCAGGTGTCATTTAATCACCACTTCTGTTACAATCATTTGTCTGTGTCAGCCCCCAGAACAATCTGCAAAATTAAAAAAAAATCCAGAAAATAAGGTCACCAACTGCTATGTAGCGTACAGCAAGCAGCCACATCCCACAAGCTCAAGTCATTCAAAGATCAGAAACTCGCTCTGGTGGCCATGGTTTCTGCAGGGTAATCCTTTTCCTGCCTTCATATTTGTAAACTAAAAAATGAAAAAAGTCAAGAGACTGAAGTGGGATTAATCTCAGTGTAGAGATTAGGAAAGAAAACAAAAACTATACAGAATAAAACCCAAAACATGCTCCTATTGTGATCATACAGTCACTATACCTCAGTGAACAATAATCAGATTCATATTGCACAATTAATAAAAGCACTGATAAGTTCTTTTTTGCTTTGTTTGAACTTATCTTGGTAAGCCAAAGGTCTGGGGCAATTGAGGCTGCATCCAGCTGTACCATTACCATAAACAACTGACCAGCACCTCGGGCTACTTCAGTGTTAACTGAAATCAATACCTGGGAGCAGCGTGGCATAGAGAACCTACAGAACTCCAACGTCATCCAGACTGAAAAAGGGAAAGACCGTGTTTCCCTAAAGCATTTATTGTGCTCTAAAGATCACTTTCATCCAGCTCTAAAATGGATTTTCTAAGTGTCTCTTGAAATGCAAAATAGCTAGGAGGCCAAAAATGCATAGCCTCTAACTTGAAAAGAAAATTAAAATTAAAAGGAAAAAAATTGCATTCCAATACCCTCTAACTCAAGCTTGAACACTGTAAACCGTATATTAATGAAGCCAACTCTAGATTACCAGGATGTCTTATGCTCAGAAATAATGCAGAAGCCTGGAAACATTCTGCCCAACACAGCCATTCATCTGTTCTGTGATCCTGGCTGATGTGAACGCATCACAAGGATGCCTTGATCTTTCTGAATACAGCTTCAGATCACACAACCTCCTCTCAATTGCCTCCAAATAATTATACTCATGTCCATTTCTTGACTAGCAACAACTACGACCTCTCACATGAAACAACAGCAACTACCAGCCAAAAAGAAGAAATTAGTGAAGACACCCAATATACTGAATGCGACTTTTCTCAATCCAGCTTCTGGAGAGGAGAATCTGTTCTTGACTTCCTATTCCTCCCCCTCGCTACAAATGCCAGCAGTTTAGACAGCTCTAGTTTCGGAGCAGCAAGAATTGATCTAAATACTGGAATGGTTTATACAGCCAAGCTCAATGCAGTCATTGACAATAACAAGTCTTTTTTTCCTCACTTTTTTCCACAGGCTCTTGGGTTCATTATCACAAGCTAACAGTTCTGCTTTAATCTGCCCTCAGGAGAAGGTTCTGCTCGCTAATTTCTCTTCCTTTTTTCTGCTTTTCAATACTATTTAAGCATCAACAAATATACTGGCCACAGACAGCACACAAGACAAAATCCCAAAACCATCTCAAATAGAACCCATACATTTTACAGATAATTTAAGTTTCATCTACTAAAAGCAGTTGCTTCATTATTTACTAATCCTTTACAATACAACCTTTTTTTTTCATGGTAATAATGAGAATAATATAAACAAAAACAACACAGCATTAAGATTACATGCTATAAAATGAGTTAAGGTACAACCAGTTGAATACCTTTTTAATAAAAGGTCATTTATTTGGAAAGTACTCTACTGCAGTAGCAACCACAGTGCTATCTGCAAGTCCACTCCTGTGGCAAGAGATGTCATATGTGTACATGTATTACAGCTCTGCTATGATTTTGTATGAATGGAAATACTACAATTTCACATATAAGGAGACAGAATATGAAAATGCTACCTTGGTGTTTCATGAGAAAGAAGTGGAATCCTAGGAGAATAAAGATATTCCAGGTTTTGTGATGGCTTATCCTGCTGCTGCTCAGAACAGCACTGGGTCAAGTCCAGCCCAAATACATATGGGAAAGCAGTCGGGAGTTGCCACGGTTCCAATCATTATGGCGAGGTAATGAAACAAATTCAGTGCATAAACAGACATTCCAACTTTAGTTAATGGACAAGATGATTCATTGTTATAATATGGCAAAGCTAAATGGAAAGACAAAGGCAGAGACACTAAACTGAGGACTAAGACTGGAAACTTCCAGATGTGAGTATAAAATGCCCCTGAGCCAGGGTTACTCAAAATATGAAATACTTCAGAATGTACTAAAATGAGATAGATTCTATAGTTCTGTCAGAGTAATCATTTCATCTAGCTCACAATTTGAACTATGAGATTCAAATTATCACGCGAGTGGTTTCTTTCCCATTTTAAAGCACACTTCGTATTTCCCAGCAAAGTGATTTGTGACCTCTGTCTGATTAAAACTCTCCAAATCTTCTTTAAAGAGAGCTCAGAAAAAGAAAAAAAAAAAATCTGGTTATGGATGGAGAGGAAGTCTTTGGTGTCTTAACTATATTTTCTGCACAGAAATCATACTTAAATGATCATCATAAAATTGTACTTTCACTCCTCTAGATTCTAGACAGTAAGCTTGTCATTCTATTGTAAACTCAGATTTTGAATAATCTATGGCTTTGTAGTTACAGTTGCTTATTTGTAATTGTACAAGTTGCAGTGTTAAGGTTTTATTAGCGTCATAAACAAATTCTTCCATGAACAAGGGGAAAAAATGGTACATACAGTCACGTAGCACGTATTTACAGATTTTATAATGCACATTTCTGGCCAAGAAGAATATTGCCTCTTTTTTTTTTTTTTTTAAAATACAATAATGTCATAGTGAACTAATTTGAAAAACACTGCAGAAGCAAAAATATTTTTCAAATATCAAAATATGGCATTTGAATAACTGAGGACCCCAAGCTTCACTGCAGAAGGAAAACACACAGTGGAAAAAAACATAGAATTGAATATTTTGGGTTGGAAGGAGCCTTAAAGACAACCTAGTCGCAAATGCCCTGCTGTGGGCAGGGACACCTCCCACTAGATCAGGTTGCCCAATGCCCAATCCAACCTGGCCTTGAACATTTCCAGGGATGGGGGCATCCACAGCTTCTCTCTAGAACAGGTAACCTGTTCTATTGCTTCACAACCTCATAGTAAAGAATTTCCTCCCTAAATCAAATCTGAATCTATTCTCTTTTAATTTAATGACATTACTCCTTGTCGTATCTTTACATGCCTTTGTAAAAAGTCTCTTCCCATCAGCCAACACACTCAAGTCATTTTTCTTGGGGCTGTTCTTAATTCCATTTTCCACCCAGCTGGTATTTGTGTTTGGAATTTTCCTGACACCGATGCAAAACCTTGCACTTGTCCTTGTTGAATTCCTGAGGTTCATACAGGCTCACCTCTCAAGTTTGTCAAGGACCCTCTGGATGGGATCCCTTCCTTCCAGCATGTTGACCACACCATACAGCTTTGTGTCATCTGCAAAACTGATGAAGGTGCACTCAAGCCTACTGTCCATGTTGACGACAAAGATGTAGATAGTATCAGTCCCAACACCACTCAGCACCAGACATTAGATCTTCCAGCCAATTTCACAGAATCACACAATCACCAAGGTTGGAAAGGACCTTCAAGATCATCCAGTCCAACCACTTTCTTATCCGCCAAATGGTCCATCCATCAAATTCATGTCTTTCCAGCTTAGAGAGAAGAATGTCATGTAGGACAAGAATGTCATATGGGATAATGTCAGATGCTTTGCACAAGTCCAGGTGGATGATATCATTTGCTCTTCCCTCATCTGCCAATGCTGCAACCCTGTTGAAGGCCACCAAATTTGTCAGGCAGAATTTGCCCTTAGTGGAGTCTTGCTTGTCACCAACCACTTCTTTGTTTTCCATGCGCCTCAGTACAGTTTCCGGGAGGATCTGCTTCACGATCTTGCAGAATCTTTACATGCTCCCTGACTAATGTAACAAGATTCCAGAAGCAGCTATGGCATCTGAGTGTTAGTAGATTCAAACAGAAATAATGTCAATGTTCATATTTTATGAATATGTAGGCGAGTAAAAATGGTTCAAAATTTAAAGTTTACCTGCAGATTTTTCCAGCTAGGCACAGAAAACAGGCTTACTTGCTTTAAGAACTTCTGTTATGTTAAGCAGACATATAACGCCTACATGAATTTCAGACATTTACTTTTACAAATACTACAATAAGCCACAGGCAAAAAGCGAGGTGGAGAGAGCTACGCCTCCAGCACAACAGAACATTTGGTTATGACTGCCTGAATACAACCAAGAACATCATTTCCCAGGAGACAGAGAAGGAAGAAAGAAGAAAGCTGACAGCATGTTGTGAATATTTCAGGAAAAATATGTGAAGATAAGACCACCCGAAATTGGAAAGCTTGTAAGATTCATTTCTCTGCTATCAATTGTAGAATTAGTCCTGTCCAGTGCAGTAACAATCAGAAGCTGTTACCATATGTGTATACATCCAATCACGTCCATCAGAAAAACCATGACTTGTAGCTTTCTTCCTCTTGTACCTTTGTCCTCCCTACCTTTCACTGGTTCAACACAAAGAAGTCTAGTTCTCTGGAGCAATAATATGCTGGAGACATTCAAGGCCAGGTTGGATGTGGCCTTGGGCAGCCTGATCTAGTGCGTGGCAGCTCTGCCCGTGGCAAGGGGGGTTAAAACTAGCTGATCTTTAAGGACCTTTGCAACCTAAGCCATTCTCTGATTCTATGATTCTTACCTCGCTACTACATTTCTGTTGCTCTCAGAAGGAAATGACACGAAACAGAAGGGTCAACAATAGTTTATGTCTTGTTTTGCGACAACGCTAGCTAGGTTAAGGCAACAACTAGCTGAAGCAGGTGGGAAAAAAATGGTTTTGTTTTAATATAGACCACGTTTTTTTATTGAGTCTGCCTGGGCATGATCCAACATATTGGCACAACACCAATTGATTATATTGTGCTGATTTAAAAACAGAGAAGTTCCATTCCCTAAACTTGGCACACGTTGTGAGCAATTAAAAATATATATTTTAGGAAGTAATTGCTGTCTAAGACCTCACTGATGTATAGACATAGTCTTACACATATATTCAGCACTATTTATTTACTTTTCTTTCCCCTTTGTTTTAGTACTAAGGATGCAGAACTACTGGCTTACTACAAAACTTTCACATAGCTTTAAATATGTATATAAAGTATTGCTTGCTCCTCAGCAGTTATTTTTGGTGGTGTCAGATAATGTAGACGCCTTTCTCTTTCACAGTTTTTAGTCACAAGCCTTCCATACCTACTCTTCAAGGGATGAGACGCCCAATACATACCAAAGTTTTGTTGAGTAGTACAGAAAAACACTACTTAATGTAAACTGCGCTTTTCATGATGCTACTATTTAACATCTTCTGCTTAGAGAGGATCTGTAGAACTCTGGCTGTAGCCATACATCTGGGTTTTCAAGCTCTTGGGAGATTTTACAGGTAAGAGGCTATTGTCAATCCAACACTAAATAATTTTAAAACAGGCTTTTTACAAGATCATTATTATATGTCATCTTACCACGATCTTGAACTTTTTTTGTGCTGACAAATTTTTTTTTTGCTGTCTAGACAAGTCCTACTTTACATTGCTTTGCATTTTCCATAGTGTCATACCATGTAAAACAAGGTATTCTGTACATGCAATCATAAAGAAAAATTCATGTTTGTATTTTGTGCTTTTAAAAAATACAGAAAAGTCTCAGGTCGCAATGCCATAAATCTATGATTTGATTATGAAAAAGCATTGATTTACTTGCAACTGCTAAGATAAAGTTGTAATTAGTAAAGCACTCAATAAGCACACTTGATCTCAAATAGCTCCACATCAAAATAAATCAACAGCTACATTTACTCTCATCAAAGGTGAGAAGAACAGAAGCTGGTTAATACTTGTAACTTGATGCAGTCCAAAGGCAGGCTTGCTCGTATGTTCACAGCTCACTGTGCCTGAAGCAGCCAGCCAGCCCTAGGTGGTGACTGAGTAAACGTACCTTAATCCTTAGCCATAATCTGAATACACTGAAATGCTGTGCTTGGACTTCACCTCGTGTCAACCATAATAGCATCACTGAGATCCACAGAGCTATGCCACATTTTACCAACACTGGTTGGCAGTCAACTGAAATGAGTTTTGCAACAAAAAGAATAGGACCGCCC
>JAOWBP010002978.1:30643525-30680070 GCA_028571105.1 Tragopan temminckii
AAAGAAAAAGAAAAAGAAAAAGAAAAAGAAAAAGAAAAAGAAAAAGAAAAAGAAAAAGAAAAAGAAAAAGAAAAAACCTCCATGACTGTGTCTGGACATATAAAACATTTCACCTTTCATTTTTGACAATTTAAATTCTCCTCATTATTTAGGAGCATTTAAGACACTGAAAGAACAGATAAATAATGGTTTGGGTCCTAAAATTTTCATAGATTCATATTAAAATTTGACAACTATTGTTTAAAGTATGGCTTCTACTTTTCATCCTGGGGGAAAAAATAAAAATCAGTTCTCCATTTACAGTGGAATATAGCATCACATGATCAATCCTCTACCTCATCCTGCAATCCCACGTACAGTGTTTCATCCAATTACTTAAAATATCACATACAACTGCCAAAGGTAGTGAGATATATGCGAGTGAGAAAATATCGCAATTTTGGGTGCTACAATTCTGTGATTCTGTGAAATATAACATTGTACCAACTTGAAACTTGTGAGAATGTTGCACAGGATTTCATTGAAATCACAAACTAATAACACAGCTCTCAAAATACTTGGATTAGATGCATCATTTGAAACTGCTGGATCTTTCATCTGTTAGAAGATCATGCAAGAACAAATTGAAGATTCAGTCTGTTAGTCTTAGTCACCAAATAACAAAAGATCCAGTTGGTGGCAGCTTCCAGCAGTTAGTTCCTGGTCAATGGAAGTAACATTTTGTTTTCCCAAAAATCAAACTGATCATTTTTACTGCATATGTTATATCTAATTACAAATTAATCCCTGCTGTGTTAAGGAGTTGCGGAGAAAACCCAGTTTCTTATTATCTACTCTAGAGCTCTCTCTAACCAAAATGTTTTTTTGTGTCAAAGTGGCAAAACTAAGTGCATATGCTGCAACTTGACACATAATAAATCAGTAGCTCAACAACAGCCAAGTATCTGCAAATTACTGATAATGAAAATGTAGCTTTTTAGCAGGAGGAAAAATGTTTCTTGTAACTTACCCTAAGCAAAATAATTTTAACTTAATAGGATTTTTTGGATTATTTCTCCCCTCACCAGCTCACTTGAGCTTGGAAACCTTAGGCTGTTCCTGACTGTTTGGCTTCAGTGACTCATTCTTACCAAGCTTTATGTGTTTTATATTCCATGGTACTGTGCCTTTTTGAAAGCACACATTGTATTTTTGTTAATAAAATAAGATGTATAAAGTAATTCAGTCTACCCCTTCTGTCTTATATATATTAAAAAAAAAAATAAAAAAAAAAAAAGTTAAAATAAAAAATAAGAGAGAGTTGGATCAAGAAAGCAATTAAATTGGGTTAATTGACATTATTCTGGACTCAAAGTGTCCGTTGGCTCTCAGTCCTACATTTAATAAAGTATTTGTTTGCACAATCCATCTGTGCATAAGTGTTCAAGGAAAAAAAGAGAAGGCAGAGAATACAAACAAAGCTTTTAATAGATCCATTAACAAATAGATAAGTTGACATTTATCTTTGATATGTCAATTACAGATGAATCTCATTACTACATTAACACATTTCTCCATAAATTTCCCTTGGGCAGATAAGGCATTTTTTACCGCACTTGTTGTCTTACAACCAACTGTGCACTTTCCAGCCTGGGAAAAAGCAATGCCCACAGTTTCCCCTAGAATAAAGTTTCTCTCCATCTTCCATTGATACAACCTAATGTCATTGCAGAAATTGATATCCTCTGACACATGACTGAGAAGGATCAAGCTCCCATCTTAGCCAAATACAAGACTGCTTCATCTTTTCAGCTATGTGGTACAAATACACTCCGCTACCACATTCTGCCATGTTCATGCACAGACAAGAGCTATGTGACAGTGCTCTTGAGGTTTAAACATTTGCATAGAACATGCACAAGGCATCCAGGAGTACACATTTAAGTTGCAAAGTAGGGTTGCTTCTCATGTTTTCCATAGAGTCATAGGAGCTCACAACTGCAGATTTTTACTAACACTTTCAATTGCCCAAGCATTTATTTACTTTGCCTGCCACGTCTCTTGGGATTCGTGAGGTAACATTCACAGGAAGGTGGTGAAATAACCTAAATAAAATCTGTAATTTATAAATTCTCCTCCACTGTTGGGTAACAAACCTTCACCTAAGTATGTCTATATGTTATTTTTTCTGTTGGAAAGGTAATTCTGTTTAGCCTTGACTCAGCTACCTCTGCTATTACATTTAAGTCAGAGGACTTTTCATCAAAGAAAAGACTGCTATATGATATTTTAGCAGAGACAAATAATCTTTAATGAATAGATTTGGAGAAATCTACCTGAGGTAGTGCTTGTAGGCTTATATAAGATCTATATGTCACAAGTGTGCTTTTGATATACAATACATTGCACAGTGAAGTTGGTACAGATATCCTTCTGCAAATAATAATTTTGCTGCAGAATATAGAAGGTATATATTGGAAGTGGCTTATTTCAACAGGAAATGAGATTTTATATGGTTTGGGTACTTTTCTACTTGTTATAAACACCCTGTGTATGTAGACGAGCTACAACTGAGCTGAACTGGCTTCACACACACTAACTAGTAGCAGTAAGGTGTGTGAGACACAGCATAGCAATGTATGGGCTGGATAACAGCAGTGATAAAATACGATACTTTTAATACACATTGCCAAACTACACAACTGAATTACTTGATAATGCATACATGGCAATGAAAATTAGTGCACTGAAAATAAAGTGGAAATACTAAAATGCTACCTATTTCTGTAAAGAATGGTCAACTTATAACTAGACAAATGAATATATATAAAATTTCCATTGTATAAAAATATGCTGCTGAATGTCACAGTGTCTGTGCACGTATTTACACACTCACAAAAAAATAACAATTTGAAATGCTGGCAATTTCTTTACATACCAACCTTTTTGTACTTTTCCATTTATGTATTCTAAATAGAATGAGCATAATTTGTAAGGAGCTCAATGAGAAATTCTACTAGGGCTTTTGAAATGATGTATGATGCACACCCTTTAGGCTATATTCTCCTTTGAATAAAAGCTCAATAACACTGAAGTTTTCACTTCAAAACAAGACTATTATGCTTAGATAAATTACATCTATGTTAAAAGATGGGCCCCTAGCATTTTTATTTTAGACAGAAAACAACATGTTCAACTTTGTTAACTCCAGTTCTGGCTACAGATTACAAATCTGTGTTAGTTTAATATTTTCAAAGTAAATTTGAAATACCTTATCAAGCAAATTCTTTGAATTTTTCTTAACTTAGAAAATCCTACTTCTGCTCTGATGTAAAAAAAAATATTGGCCAGGTCTGTCTCTATCTTCAGTTCCCTGAGACCAAATCAAATTACATCACAGGCAAACTGAGCTCAGACTGATTAAATCCATAATACAAGATCTATGCATGTCTTAATGTGCACACTCCAAACTGATTGTTTCACTTCTGTGTCAAGGTATGGATCTGAACCTGCTACAGCATAAAATCAAAGAAAAAGCCCACAAACCTATATAGCAGCATATCTGCTGTAGGACTGAGTTTGGGATACATGGCCTAATTTAAAGCAGAAATCTCATTGATTTCAGACTCATGGCCCAAAGGCAAAAATTCCAGTGCTGTTGCCAGTGATAGCAGTGGTAGAACTCCCACTGGGTGTGACATGAGTTTGTTGGTTTTTATATCACATTTGCATCAGAAAGACATTGAGTGAAATGTCCCTACCAGTGTCAATAGGATTTTTGTGACTCACCAAACAAGGACCAAGATTTCATTTCTTAAGTCTGCATAACTAAAGACCCTGGACTGATATTGCTAGTACTGACTGAAACTGACATTTTTCAGAATTTTTTTCTCTTTCCTAAAAATTTTGCATTTTCTGAGTACTACTCAGCTCATCTCTACCTTGGTTTTCTTATTTATTTTTCTCTTCAAAATTCTGTCTTCAAATACAAGTCTTTTCAGCCTGGTGCTCCAAGCAGCAAGGTTTTGGAGGCACACAGAAATCCCACTGTGTATAAAAAAGATTTAAGAAACTGAAACTTCCCTGTATTTCATTGTTCAATAAACCAAATCGTAATAATGTTTATATATCTCAAACTTTGTGAAAGTTCACCAAAGTTTTTGATTAGTTAAAGAAGTAATAGTTAGCTACTGCTGTGAGCAGTATTAACAATTTTTAGCTCCTTTGGAAGTACTTTCTGTCCACAAATATCAGTAAGCTATTTCCTTAATAACCCTGTTCAATTCTACATCAATGACAGAATTAAATCAAAACTGTTTCTACGGATCCCCTAATTGGTGCTAAAGAAGAACAAAGATACAGCTGTAATATTAAGGCCAATCTCTGCTTCCAGAAACCTTTCATAATTCCATTATTAAAATTCCTGATATCACAAAATGACTTGGCATAGACTAACACATAGACATAAGCTCTGCAATCAGACAAGAAACATAAATGTTACACAGACAACAGAGGATGATTATAACCTACCAAGTGACAATCAATCAGTAGTTGTGTGGTGTGTTCATAATTTCTCTTCTTTAAGAATCTAGGGGTGAAAATAATTTTTTTTTTAAGAAATCACTAATATTTTGTGATTCTGAAATGTCTTTTATGCTGTTAAAATGACAGATATGCTGTAAATTCTCCTCTATTCATTAATATACATCCTTTGATCAATGAGTTATGTTTGCCTGCTTACGACATTTTAACATTATCCCATTTAATATGGAATAATTTTAAAGAACAAAATGCCAAGAATAGCCATCTCTTATCTCTGATAGCCATATGAAACAATAGAGCAAAGGACAGAATAGAATCTGGATAGGAGATAAAGGAAATAAATATAGTAAAGAAATAATAACAAAATAAATTCTTGAAAATGTAGGCTCTATCAATATTAATCACAGGTTTTTTTGTGTAAGAAAAGAGAAAGCAAAGAGCCCACAGAAGAGCCTTTCTAGAGGGAGTGAAAGCAAGTGTTGGCACAATAGGATGAACTATGAGCCTGGCATTCCAAGCCATCTCTTCTCACCAAGCCTTAGATAAACTCCAGTACAGTGTTTTTCCTGCAAGTATAATGGAAACATTTACTATCTGAGGTAATCTATGTTTCCCTGGCATACTAAGTAGGCAGAACTAAAAGCTTTGTTGATTTGTAGATTAACTCTTGCATTACACATTATGAGTCAATGGGATAGATATTTTATAGCCTATAGTTGATATTTTTATGCAGAATAATGAATGTACAAGAGGTTTGTATCTTTCATTAAGAGGATTAAAATATTTGTGGGCGAACAATGTCTTTAAAAAGCTGTTGATGCAGGAAAAGCATCACATACTGGGCAAGACATTTAAACTTCAGTGAGCATTATATATTAGTGTTTTAATGCTTCTGCAAAGCAATGAAACTGGAAATAAAGTTAAAAAATTCTGAATGTGAGCAGAGTTGAAAAAAATCTCTTTTACTCTAGATCCCAGCCCAACACCAAATGTCAATGTCACCTATGCAGTTTGAATACCATGCCCAAGCCTGACTGTAAACAGACAGTTAAATTCATCTCTAATGTAAGTGCTGAAATCACTGGAAATATGCCTGCTTACATTAGGTTCATTTGTGTTGGTTTTTTTTAGCTACTATATCTTAAAGTATTTATTATCAGCTGCATAAAATACACCATTTAAGAACATATGGCTTGGCAAAACATCACCCTTTTCTTCAGTGTTTCTGGTGTTTGAGTTAAAAGAGTCTTTACAAACTGCAGAAGGAATAAAATAGCTGAAGACTAAAATCACAAGAACAGTTGGAGATAAGAACACATGCTTGCAAGGGATGTGCTTTTAAAGGCAGTCAGAGTACTATTAAAAAGAGTGGTAATGGAAGCAGCAGCAAGTCAAGCATATGCATACCAGTTAATGCCTGTCTGAGTAGCTCACAGTTCTCCACATACAGAATAACTGAATGTAGTGCTTTAATGACTATTTTTCAGTCTTTGTGGCAAAGCTACATCTCCATTCCCTACTATTTTATCCTTGCAGGTGAAAAAGTACATTCACACAAGAGTCATTAGGAGTTGGGAAGAAATTTGCAAACAATCTAATTTTAAAAGGATAAGTAATGAACCTGGATCTCAACTTCTGTTACAACAGTTATTTGATAAGCTTGAACTAAAATTCAAAGGGACAGAAGAAAGGACAGTCACTGAAATGGTATAATTTAGTGCTTAGAAAGGAACTCAGAAGCATATCACAGCTATAATTCAGGCTAATGTTTCATTTCATTTGAAAAGGGAGTCATTAGAAAATGCTTTGAAGCATAAGAATGTCTGTCCATTGGACTTCCTGGCTAGTCTAGGAAGGGAAGATCTCAAACAGTTTCATAGAAAGTTATGTAAAGATCCAGATTTAAAGATAAAAATAGATGATGTACTATGCAGAAAATTATCATCTTTTCTGGTGCCCTTGGGTTTTGCCCTCAAGTGCTTACTCACTTAAAAATCCTAATGTCTCCAAACCCCACTTGCTTTCTAATTAGAGTATTATTACTTACATGAGTAAGCATTTGCAGGATAAGTGCTTTTGCAAGCAATCTGAGAGAGGCCAGTAAGTGAATGAGCACTGGAATGGAATGATCCATTTAGCTACCCAGGAAGCCTGAGTATGTCTGAGTTGTGCCCTGCAGGCAGTAAATTACCTTTCTGTAAGTAAACAGGACCTATAATCAGCTAAGAGCCTGACATAAGAACAGCATTTCCTTGTGCAATTAGTGTAAAACAAAATAAATAAAGAAATAGCAAGCTGTAGGTGTCTGACAGCACATGGGGTGATCAGAAAGATAAACATAAGTAAAGATATGGATCAAGATGAAGTTTGGATTTGGGAGCAGCAGAGAAGTCCCAAATAAAAGGCAAAGTGTAGCCTCTGTCTCCCCAGAAGAGAGAATGCGTAGTTCCTTCTCTTTTTGATAAATCCACATCTACCTTCAATAGTCCTGCGTCTTTACCCTGTTCAAAACTATTTTGGATGAAGAGCGGAATAGTATAAAGCAAACTGTGTAAACTGCCAGGATTTTGAACCAGGTAGACTTGTATGCCTCAAGAAGCCAGAGGATGGAAAAACAGTAAAAATCTGTAAGGTTCCAGTGATGTCAGATGGCTAGTGTGGCTTCATCTCTAAACAATAATTTTTCCATCAATTCAGTTTCCTACCAATAAGCATCTGACATCATTTGAAACATCTTCTGATACCAAAGACATCTGATCAGTTATGGCAAAGAGGAGACAGGACTCATCAGAGCTCGGTCTCTGGTAATCCTGTAACTCTTGGGGAGCCAAGAACTGAACACTGTACTGATGTGGCTTCACAGGTTTTGAGCAGAGGTTTCTTAGATATACTATGAAATACATGTATAGTAGGAAGGATCTTGCTTCATAATTTACAACTCTGCATATGGAAAGTTTTTAAGCACTACATTTAAAACCAACAAGAAAGAGGAGAATCTATTGTTTTATTAAAATGCTGGCACATAATGTAAAGAAAGACAAAAAAAAATGAAAAAAGAAAGTTGTCTAGCTTTGATCTCTGCTAGTTCAAATGCATACCTTATATGGGTTGTTCATCATGGAGAGCTGAAATATCAAAACAAATAACCTTTATGTATTGGAGAGAAAAGCCAACAACCATTTGCGGAGCAAACAAAAAAGCACAAGCTAAATAACTTTGTGGCAAAACAGTTCATTTATTCAGGAACAAATTATTTTGTCATTATACTATCATTGTACAACAAAATATTTTCACCTTCAACATGAGCATGTTATCTCCATCATTTTTTACCTCTTCATTTCAAAACTCCCAAGAACATGAAGTGTGCCTTATATGAGGTGGACCCTCTCATGCAATGCTAACATACCAAAAATAATTCAACTCAGATTAATTTTCAATGTTCTGTTATGGTCAGGAAAAAATGGTATTCACATCAAGGTTTTTAAGAGAGAGTTGCCAAATTGATTATGATGATTATTCTAATATGCAGGAAAATTCTAAAAGTACACTGCACTGGGTATATAGTTTTAGATGTGAAAGGAGGAAATTCAGAAGACAGATGCAGAAACAGTGCTACTTCGAAGATTTTTTCTATATTGGATACACAAGTGACTTGTGAATTCAAGCAATTGGAAAGATGCAGTCTCATTTTTCCTTCAGAATATAATTTTCCAGATTTTTTCTACCTTCCTGTTCCTCATATTATATTCTCTCCTTATCTCATATACCTGAAGATACCACTCCCTTTACTGCTGTTTTATCTATTTGGAGATGCTTAAATTCAGATAATAGGCACCTTTGCTGTTTTCTAGACCTATTCTTGATGTGGGAGCACATGAGTCAAGTAAGTGGGAAGTCCTCAGTCTTCTCCTGTGATGTGAAGCTCAGACATTGGTGTCTGAAAAATGAATATTGTTTTCTCTCTGTGGAAAATATATGAAATTTCAAACCTCCAAGCATCTTTTATTGAGACCAATACTTACTGAGGAAGCTATTCACGAGATCAATCAATACTCATCTTCTGGCTTAGTAAGCATTTCTTACAAGTAGCAAGTTGACTGGGAGAACTTCAGCAAATTGCTTTCTCCCACTCACCATCTAGGATACATAAAAGATTCACTTTGGCAGCACTAAGTGTTTGAGGAGAATCCCAGGTGCCACATTTGACATGAGAGCTGGGACTGTCATCCTGTACAGAGCTAAGGTTGTGTGTGCTGTCTCTCTTCTCATCCCTTCAAATTGTACCTCCAACATGAAATGATGCAGGGAAAGTGATCAGGCCCTCCTGCAGACACCAATGCTATATTCAACATGCAAACTTCTGTTTGAGCAGCACACAGGGAAAAGATACAAGTTCCAACTTAATTCATGGAGTGAGATGGGTATGCCGCAAGCTGGTGAAGTTTTTAAAAATGTTAAACTTACAAAAATGATATTGAAGAGAGGTAAGAACAAAGAAAGATGCACACACATTTTTTATGATAAAAAACATAGCTGGGCGGAAAGAAAAGTTTCCTTTTCTTATTCTGTAGAAGCAAGATTACAAAAGAAATGTCTCTCATTTCTTATGTCATTGTTATTCTGCTCACACTGTTATAAGTAAACAGCCCAGCTTATTCAGAAAACAAGACTGATTATCCACTCCGTTACGCAGAGTATCTTTATGAGCAGCTAGCAGACTGCTGTTGTTTAGTCGTTTTTTGTTTTTTTTTAATAAAATGTGGAACAAGAGACTGGAAGGCTTTTTTGAAAAAATTCATGTGATTAACATACAAAATCTTCTACAAGCTCAGAGAAGTCAATGGATTCAAACTAGATCTGGATATGTCCCAGTGCTCTCTATCATTTGCAACAATAATTAACGTATTTGCAAGTCTGGCTCCAATTACCCAGCTGACATCAATTATGCCAATAAATTCCTGAGGATTAACCTCTACAATACATGGAAAAATGAAGATATAGTTGTCAATATATAGAGGAGCTCACTAAATATTTTCCAGGATATATAGTTCTTTAATGTTGTATAACCAGCCTACTTTGTTAATATATGTCACTGGAGTTAGCTTGCTGCTCAGCTAATACAGATTCAAAGGAATCAAATCTCTATAAATACAGGAGATGCTACAGCTTCAGCAAAGAAAACTGATCTATTAAGAAGGTTTTTTCAGATGACATTCAACAAGCCTTGGGGGCTGCTAAGTCTGGCAAAAATGAACATGTCAGGTTTCATTGAAAATCACAGCCTGGCTAAAATGGGATTTTGAAAGATGAGCCACCTGCTTTATTAATAACAACATCACAAGATATTTTTAGTTTATTTTACAGGCACAAAACTGTGTTCCACAGATCATTTTAAAATGTGAACAAAAGTTTAAAAACAAATGGAGCTATTTTTTAAGAACCTTCCTCCTCTTTGTCATCACAAACCTCATAAATATAAGACTTTTGCAGCAGAGATTTCCCCTTCCTTCTGTTTTGGCTCCAGGGAAAATCTACAGAAAAATAAAACTAAATCTACAATATGAGAGAGTCAAAACTGTAAAATATGAACTACATTACTGAAGAGAATGCTGAAAGACAAGATACAAATCTCACTGAGGACAAGACGACAGGTACACTAACTTTTCCATAGATCACTTTAAAAAACAAAAAATGCACAGCACAGTGGAGAGGCAGGTGGTGAATGTTCATAGGCAAAAAGTCACCATTTCAGACAATGTGATACCTGGTAATCTGCACTCCAGACTTACAGCCCTATGCTGTAAGCCCAATGCTAGGTCAGTGATGGTGTACAGTCCACCATAGGGAAGTCTGCAGTGCTTCAATACAGCACATTACATCTCTTTTTAGAGATCACCAAGGAAGGACTGTGGCTTCTGAGGTACTGAAGACCCCATGCTCATTGGAGAAAAGCACAAAAAGGAAACTACAGATTGGAACCAAGCATGGAATTGTAGAATGATTTGGGTTGGAAGGGACCTGGAAGACCACCTAATTGCAACCCCTGCTATGTGCAGGGACATCTCCCACTAGATCATGATGCCCAAAGAGTCGTCCAACCTGGTCTTGAACACTTCTGGGGATGGGACATCTGTAACTTCTCTGGACAACCTGTTCCAGTGATTCATCGCCCTCATAGTGAAGAATTTCTTCCTAATGTCTAATCTAAATCTACTCTCTTCTATTTGAAAGACATTAGCCCTCCTCCTGTCACTGCACTCTTTGATAAAGAGCTCCTTTCCAGGTTTTTTGTAGGCCTACCTTCTGTACTGGAAAGCCACTAGAAGGTTTCAGGTCTCCCTCAATTGCTCTTTTAGAAATTTCTGACCCAAATTTGACACTGATATCTTTCAACACCAGTGGGATCAAATTTGCTTTACATAACAAACCCTTTACCCACCAGTCAAGACAGCTGCCTCCCATTTGGACAGAAGTAGTTATTTACAACCGTCTAGTAAGAGCGACAGCTTCATACTGGATAGAAGATAAATATATATTATATTCAACTGAAATGCAGAGGGGAATTCATTGGCAGTTGTCACTGACACTATATCAAATGGATTGTAAGTGAGGAATCTCAAAATGAACGTTCCTTTTCTTACATTTTGTAGTTTTTTTTCTAAAACCTGTTGCCCTATATGCGTAGTTGTGTCTGCTAGCTGTGGCACACTTGAAGGACAGAGCACAACAGCTCTGTGAAAAAGCACAACGAGTATCTTTTTTCTCCTGTTGATATTTGGTAGTTCTTGTGGTTGAATATGTATCACAGCAGTCTTCAGACATTGAAAAAATTTGGAAAAGAAACAAAGAACTTCTTTTACCTCTATTAAAAATGTTTAAGTCCCAGCAAACTAGAATTTCTAGCTTCTGCCTTATTAGAAAGATAATGGACTACCAAAGAAATCTATTCTGTCTACTTTCCCCAATCCCTTTTTTAGTTTTTAATTTCTAAACCATCAGAAAGATTAATTACTTTATAAAATATTTCTTTGTAATTCAGCAATAAGTTCTACCAAGACATACTACCCTTTATGAATGCATATATACTTATAAACACACAGTTACGCACATATGTACAATTGCTGAAGTACTGATTAAAAAATAATAATAAAATCACTAATGATAAAAGAGAAGGCAAGAAAGCAATATGGGAAAAAGCAATGCAATACAAGGTTTTCCATACTAGCCTGCTCTCCCAACAGAGAAATAAGCTGTGCTCTATGAGTGATGTTCATTCATCTATCTGCCTTTCATAGTATAAATATAAGATAAGAGCATTTTTATTTTGTTCATCCAAAACAGTCATCTCAGCCTCTGAAATTCATACGATACTGTGAATAAGATACAGGGCAGTCACCACTCAGAGCACTGGATTTTTATTCTGAGCGAGATACCATTCAAACTGATCAAATTGCACTCAACTAGATTGTCAGTAAAGCAGAAGATAAATAATCTCATCGTCCTCAGAACACACTCCAGCAATACATTACAGTAGTTTGGATTTCCACTTCAGTCAGCGCTGGCTGCCAGCAGTGGCACTAATTAATTGAAGTCCAGCAGCATTTTGACTGATACCAACTTAAATCCAGTAGAATGTAGAATTGTTTTTAATGTTGATGTGTGGTTTTAGAGGATGGGAGGCTGCTTATTGTTGTTTGATAATTGCCAATTAACAAAACTTCTTTATAAACACAGAAAGATTCCTACAGAGCTTCGTCAGGACTGAGGCAGATTTCAAACACTCCTATTTGCATCCATCATCTCTGCTCAGCTCCTTAGCAGCAGGTCAGAGTATTTTGGGTCTGGGGATATTCAGGGTATCCAGCTGACTGCTTTCTAGATAGCATATCCTGCCTCTTTCATGGAAAAAAATCAAAATTTTAATGAAACTGAAGCACATAAAAATGCTCTATAGAGAGAGTTGTGTTTCTGCTTATAGGTATCACATGATACCATAAAATTGAACCCATCCAGCCTTTTAATTACTATTAACCTTGTGTTAGTTCAGGAGGTAAAATGAGCTGGATGATGACTCAGCATGAGTAAGTAAAAGACGAGACCAAAGCTGGGATGTAAGTCCTTTTCTTTCTAGATCAAAGCTGGGATGTAAGTCCTTTTCTTTCTAATTCCCACTTTGTACAACCGTACTGAGACTTGGCAAGAAGCATTTTGGCAACACAGACCACTCAAACTGTTTATGATCTTTGCCTCTGGCTCCTCTCATCAGTCCTGTCTTAACTGGATAACTTCCTTTGCCTGAAAAATCTGCACTTATTCTGGTCATTTTTTTCCCATCTCTCCAACTTTTCAGCCCTGCTTTCTGATGCTTTCTCACATTTCCCAGTTGATTCTTCGTGCCAGCTTCTTCCTTGGGCTGCTCTGTCCTCAATTATTATTTTCTGCTGCATTATTATTCTGCCCCACTTTTTCCCCCATACACAGCACTAAGCATGTCGTTTTGTGCACTGTCAGCTATTAATATATGTTATCATATCTTACATTACCATCTTCTCTAACTTAGCAGCTGATACCCTAAGCATCAAGTGTTCAGCTCACAGACCACTAATATAGTCTGGCAACCACAGGTTGGGAACCTCTGGTGTAGAAACTAGATGAGTTCATCAACAATTACGAATAAACAAACAGAAACCCTTTCTTTTAATCATCTTAACTGATCCCCTACGTGGAAGCTGCTCTTGGAACCACTTTCCCACTATCCGTTACATTCTCAAAAGTAAATCTACCTTGGAAAAAGTAACCGGCAATGGCTAGAAGAGCTTACTGATTTAACTGACTCCTTATAGATGGCTTCATGATTTGATGATTTGCTCCTGTTTTGCTCCTGCATACTGATCCTTTTTAAGCCGATCTGAGAGAACTCTTATTGCTTCTAAAAAGAAATTAACAATAAGCATCTTATTTCTTTCTTAACAGCAACCCAGTTTGTTCAGCTTATTGGGAAATATCAGAAGAAATGAGGCATCACTAACAATCTAATTAAGGTAGACGGTATAGAGAACAAGGACCAATAAATACAGGTTTCATCAGGAATTTAATTATTGAAGATCAAGACCTATTTTGCAGCAAACACTGAATACCAGTCTGCATATGAAAAAATTAAATAAATGGAATACAATGAAACATAGGAGAATTTAAAGCAAAGAACTATAACACTAAGAAGGAAAGGATTTACCTATTCTGGCACTAATTAAAGAATTAAGTTTTTATTGTTTTTGGTTTTTTACACTCAAAACAGATCCTTCTTCCTATTACGTTCAAGGACTCCTAAACAAATTTGTCTCATCTTTTACTATTTAAATGAACTTTATATTCTTAGTTAAAGCGATGGAGAGTGCTCTCTGACAACTTACAGGCAAAAATAACCACATACAGAGTAATTACGGCATCTGGTTGTTTCAAAAAATATCAAGACAATGCAGGCAATCTGCTCCCAACATGTTAATTAGTTTTCACATAAGAAAAATTACTTGTGATAGATTTAAAGACACACAAAAAGGCATAGAGAGAAATGGATAGACACATCATCCAGCTGTAGAAAATAGGAAACTAGTTTGGACACTGCATCCTATTTAGCAGAAGACCAGTGCAGTAAGCCGTATCACATGCATAAAGTCAGAAACTTGAAATGGGAAACCAAGGCTTTCAATGTTAAAAAAAAAAAAAAAAAAAAAAAAAAAAAAAAAAGGGGGGAAAAAGTACAAACAGTTGTATTGCATATTCATGCGAAGAAAGATCTCATCTTCTGTACTCAGAACACTCCATTGTATTAATGGAAAAGAGTTGTGGTTGCGGCATTTTGGATGCTCATCTAATTCAGACATCATGGTAAAGCTAAGGCCAGCGCAGTATCAAAGATCAGCACACAGTAATCAAAGCTCTTTTGTAGGTGCAGGGGAACTACAGCAGTCACTGACATGTGTCCCAGTTAGACAAATGATAATAAAGGCTGATGTGATGGGATTGCCTCATACAAGTGCATTGTTCTGTGCAAGTCCCATCCCCTGAATAAATATGTTCAAGAAGACCTACAAATTGAGAATTTCAATCAACCAGCATTGCAGCAACAAAGAGCCCATTAAAACACACACTAAGAGAATAAAGGGATAAATGAAGGCAGACACCAGGGAGGGTTTTTTAATCATAAAATAAAAGAAACTAATTCTAAGTATCACATTCTTCAGTATTCCTCCCCACCATAAAAATCTCTCAGACATTTAGGCATTTCTTATGTAATGATAATTTTGCTTCTCTTCTTAGACATATTCAGAATACTTTGCATAGTTTGACATGCATCCTCTTACTGCCTTCACTGCCTCCCCATGAGCTCTGGGATTAGTAGCAGGAAGGTTTTATAGTTCATTTGAAATTACATATTTGCATTAATGTTACTGCTGACAGGGATTCCTCAGCAATACATACCTTACTAAATGTGAGATAGACTTGATTCTTAACTGTTATGCGCTAATAAAGTTAAATAAAATTCTGTGATGTTGCATAAAATTAAGATTGAAAATTTACCGATTACAAATACATGGACAGTGGTGATGAAGCATGGTGAAAGCGTCCTGCAACAGACAGTATTCGTGTCCAGTGAAGGAAAAGCAAATTCTGCCCCCAAGGATTTTCATACGGCTCTGTAGCCAGGCAGGTTTTCAAGGAAATTAGATTAATCTGATAGAGAACTTATTTTCCTAATCTAAAGGCACACTAAACGTAGAAGTCTTGAATATCTTGCTTTTCCAAGGAAAAAATTTTCAAAATAATAGATAATATTTTGGAAAAACTATGGGAGAAAATTTTGTTTCAGCTGCCCCAAACCAAGTGAGTTATGGAGGATTTTTTTTTTTTTTTTTTGGTCGAAAATCAATTTATTTATTTATTAATATTAAACTTCTAGTCACAGCTGCCTCTGCTTGGCAGTTGCCAAGCTTTGGCATTTCTCCAGCTGTCAAATATCACTAAAACGAAAACCTTTGGCTTAGTTTTCTGTTATATTAATAAATTATTTAAGAAGCAATCAAACTTGCCCTGAACCTTGAGAAAGGTATTAGCTGCACACTAAAAGACAGTAAAAGCTATGCTTTTGTTATTGTAATATTGACCTACTAAGTAAGAAGTACAGTGTGATTAACAGGTAAGTGCTCCTGAAGGGTTATGCCCGAGGACATAGCTACCTAATGTGGACAAGGAGTACTTGAAGCACATCAGCCTTTACACTGAAGAAGTGAATAACTTCATAGAATAACAGAATGGTTTGGCTTGAAAGGGACCGTAAGGATGATTCAGTTCCAACCCTCCCTAGATCAGGCTGCCCAAGGCCCCATCGAACCTGGACTTAAACACTCACAGGGATGGGGCATCCACAGCTTCTCTGGACAACCTGTTCTAGTGCCTCACCACCCTCTGAATAAAGAATTTCTGACTAGCATTTAACCTAAAACTCTCCTTCTTTTAATTTAAAGTAGTCCCCCTTGTCCTATCGCTAACTGCCCATGCAAAAAGTCCTCCTGCTTATAAGCTTTCAAGTACAGGAAGGCCTCAGTGATCTTCTCCAAACTGGACAAGATCTGCTCCCTCAACCTTTTCTTATAAGAGAGGTTCTCCAGCCTTTTGATCATCCTCATGGCCCTCTTCTGTATCCACTCCAACACCTTCATGTCTTTCTTGTGCTAGGGTCCCCAGATCTGGACACAGTACTCTGGATGGGGCCTCATGAAGGGTGCAATCCCCTCTCACCCTTCTGGCTGCCCTTCTTTTGGTGCAGCCTGGGATACTGTTAGCCTTCTGGGCTGCAAGTGCACACTGCTGACTTGTTCAATTCCTTCTCTACAGGCATACTCTCAAGGTGTTCTTCTACAACTCAGTCCATCCGGGGTTTGCTCTGACTCAAGCACAACACATTGCACTCGATCTTGTTGAACCTCATTCTGATCATGTGGGTCCACTTTTCAAGCCTGTCAAGGTCCCTCTGGATGACATCCCTTCCTTCTATTGTGTCAAATACACAACTTCACTTAGTATGATCAGCAGACTTGCTAAAGGTACACTCAATTCCACAACCTATGCCTTTGATAAAGATGTTGAGTACTGGTCTCAAGAGGGACTCCTGGGGGATACCTCTCATGACCAGCTTCTATTTGTACATAGATTCATTGACCACAACCCTCTGGCTGTAACCATCCAGCTTCTACAGCTGTTCATCAGTTTGATTCCTTGCATACTTCTATTTCATATACTACATAACCCAGTTCCCCTCCAACTTCCATAGACCCTCAAAACACAGTCAAAAAACAAGCCATATAGAATTTAAAGTGTTCCATCACTCACTTACTTTTTCCAAGGGTTCACAAATACCTCTTCTACCTTGTGTACAAACTTACATGTCATAGAGCAGCAGGAATGTGTGCCTGTACCCTCGTGAGAGTGCATGTACTGAAAGAGAGTATGGTGGCTAAATATCATTCATGGAATGGTAGATAGCTCCAGCTCTGCAAGGGACATACTTTTCTTCACCCAGAAGAGGAAAGCTGAAGTATGTATCTTGTGTATGCCTTTAGGAGACTTGGCATTAGTTGATCTGAACTGTCAGACACTCTTGCAGTACAGGATTCAGTCTAAAATCTGCAGCTTGGTGTTAAGATTTTGGAGGAATATCTTGTCCACAGTAAATACATGTTCATCAACAACAACACAGTTTTATCTAGTTTTAAACTACTGAAATTGAGTTAGGTAGGATTTATACAATACGCTCTGAGCACAGAATCAAGTCCTTAGGTTGCCTTATACTATTTTTATACTGTGACCTATTTAGCAGTTTCCTTAGGATAGGAAGGCTTAATAAAGATCATGTTAAATGAATGTGTCTCACTTGTATACTTCATGTACTAGTCCATTTAGTAAACAAGCATGTGTTACATATGTGCACATATATGTCTATATATTTGTGTAATTGAATACATACTGCAAAGATCAGCAGAAAAATTGTTGAATAACACTTAATTTAGTAAAAAAGTTCATTCACCTATAGCTTGAGCCTTCAGAAAATGTTTGGTAATTTCCTTTCACATTCAGATTCCAGGCTACCCTATATACACAGTTGATATCTAATTTAATCTCTTCTTCCTATTTCATGCATAAGGGGAGAGGGTTTCAGGTAACTTAGAGTATGCATATTCTTATAAAGATGTGACATATAGGTGAGCAATTCCTTGTAAAAGTGTCTTGAATAGAGCATTAATAGTTTAGATCTGAATCTATATGGAAAAGATTATCCGCAAAAAAAGCTTCAGTTCTTTATATGTAAGTAAAACAAACATTAACAATATTTTTAAATACTGCTTCTTTAAAAATAAAAATGCAGTTTACTTAACTACTATGAACAAAGGGAAATAACATTAAATGCAAAAATGCTTCAACCTTCAACATAATTTGCATAACCAAGATGTTTGATTTTGGCTTCGGTTGTTCTGAAAAATGTAGATTGCCTTCATACTTTGTGATATGTTACAGAAAAAAAGTGGGCACATTCCAATTCTATTTTAAACAAGATCTATGAATAATCTCTGGATTCATCCATCTACATCAGACCTAAATCTTGCCATTTCTCCCAGAATAGTCCAGGATGCATCATCAAGGTCTCTACAACTGTATTTCACTAACTGCTTCAGTCTGGCTGCAGTTTTCCCCACTCAAGTCCTTCCCTGTCAGCACCTAGTTCCAATCAAGCTACCATTTCCAAAAGCAAAAACACACGCACACACGCTTTAGTCAGTACCTGTTCTATTTTCTCCCTATCCATAGTTTACTCTAATATCTGATTTTGTCTCTGGTCTGTGTATCACTTGTTCACTTCCACAGCAAGCCCTTGCCGATTGTGTCAGATATACTTTTCTCCAGAAAAAAAACAAAACCTTACTACATAAGTCTTATTGATATGCATGTACTCATTTTTCTCATCACTATATTCAGTTTCTTAATGAGATTAAAACATTTATCAGATCAGTAGAACTGTATTTGACTGGGTTGTGTTTAGAAGAAAAAAAGTTCAATCCAGATGCTATTCTACATAGTACATGCATTGCTTCTTCTGTTTCCAGTTTATTCTTCCATTAGCACAGATAATAAACAAGAAATATTTACAATATCCTCAGTAGGCCTCAAAAGTATTTCAAGTCTCTTTTTGCCTCAATAAAATGCTCTAAAATCTTAATGTAGTTTTCAGAGTTGGAAGAACACCATTTTAAAATCTTTTACACAAAAATGTTAAAATATTTTTTAAATCTGTCTTCTTTATTTTTTTGGTAAAACTCACGCTAAGAATGCTGTTTACTTTAAGCTAGTGTTTTCTGCATTATAATGAGGTATGCACAGCCAGAGTTTATGTATTAATGGAAAACAATATAATTAAAGTTTACAGAATATCATTTGATTTTTCAGGATTTGATTGTTTTAAATTATGACAGAAGAAAAAATGGCCTGGTAAATATGATTTCAGAGTAAGGAAAGGAAAAAAGGAGATTAAAAAAAATCATGTGGGTCTAATTTCAATTCTGGAAGAGTTCTTTTATAACAGATAATTGAAACAAACATTTCTGTCTAAATGGGAATTAAGGATTGCCACCGTGTTATTTGTGTTATTTAGAAAGTGTTCTGAAAGAGCTCAGGTCTCAAAATACTGACACTGTGTGTATAGGTGGAATCATTCTTACTATATCCATAAAGAGAAATCTAAGAGCTGTGATTCAGAATCACTGATTCCTTTTGTAATTACAACATTCTAATATTGTTTAAATGCCTGTGAAGTTGAAATGGTCTGAAAATCCATAGTAATTAGATTAAGACAACTTGCTGAGGCTCAGGCAAATCATGTGATATTAGCATTTCTGGTCACTTCACACAGTGAAAGAAAGAGAAAATTAGGAGGGACAATCTGTGAATACTGTGGGAATAAGGGTTCTATTTACTAAGAATTTGTATTTCCAGCCCACCTTCTAACTTTTCCATATGCTGCAGCCAGTGCCCATAAGGAGACACAAGCCATATTCAACAACTGTGTGTCAAAATTCATAATGGCAAACTATCTATGAGCCAAAATTTTCAAAGAGAAAAAAAAAAAGAATTGAGACAGTTACAAAGAACAAGAACCAAAATGCTTCTATCTTCCTGCTTGGTGTCAGTCAGCAGGAAAAAAATACCTGCATCTTGGAAACTTGCCCACACTTATTTTAAAGACAAATAAGTTCAGCCTGTATTACATACAATTCTTCAAGTGACACCCATATACTTAAAATCACCAGTTGCTTTTATATTCCAGCTGATGAATATGATAAAAATAGGAATGCAGTACTGTTTATCCATTTATCTGAACAAACATTCTTTACAAAGATATACAGATGAGAGTACTTTTGTAGAAAGCACAGGAGTAACAAGGAAGTAAATATGTTTAACTTCACTCAAATTGTCATTTACTTGGAAAGGCAAGGAAATGACCTCCAGCATGTTTGAATGCAGCAGTCGAGTTTTATTCCACTGTTTCATGTTATTATACCAGAGTTTATAAAATGACATTACAAAGCATCAAAACAAGTTTTACTAAGATTAATGGCAAAATCCCCAACACATTAGTAGAGTTGAATTTCACTCGTACAAAATATCAGTAGTGAATTTTTCAAAATAAAAAGATATCCAGCAGTTAAATGCTGTTCTATTTCCCTCATTTGAAGAAAATAATGCGCTCAATGAATGTTATGCTGCTGTCTACACAGAAGTCTACACAGGAAAGGCATACAATCATCTCTTAGTTCCGTTCCCTCTTAAACTAAGCTTTTCAAAGTCTATCAATTTCCATTTTCTGACCATTCCAAATCAATAGTCAGTATGCATCAACTCTTTCAGATGTGATCAGATGTTCAGTAGACCTTAGCTTCCATTTTGCCACCAAAACAAATGAGATTATCGGCATAGATTCTGCATATGAGATATGGACTTGTTTGAAAATTCCATGCACAAGTGTCATGGTTTTAATTGCTCAATGCTAGGCTGTCTGAACATTTGACCTTCATCTAAGAAGAAAAGTGGTGCCAAATCCTCTTTGGAAAGCCCTTTCCCCCTGCCTGTCATTTTCCCCCCTATAAAAATCCTCTCTATTACAACTGCAGAATTACCAGAATAATATGGGATCTGCAGGAGAAGGCATAAGCAGCCCAATCATTTAACCTGTTACCAGTCATTCCTGCTACTCACTACTCCATCCCAGGCGAATCTTTATTTTAATTATTAATGGCTAGAAAAAAATGAGAAAGACTTTCCGAGCTAGCTTGTCCACTCTTGTGAATTTCTCAAGATTGACTTGGCCTAAAGAATTAACTTCAGGATGCTGATGTAAATTCACATTTTGACGGACTTTGTAAAGCTCAGCAACATCAGTGTGAATGCATGTGTTTATCTGTCTGATTTTTTTAAAGGGCTTATTAGAGATTGAATTCAGCGATGCCACAGCAGTGTCTGTTAGTTTTTGTTTGCATTTTGTCCTGTTTACTATGTGCAGTGACTTCTGCATGTATGGCATTCTCTGTCCCTATAAGAACTACTTAAGTACAGTTACATTAATAAATATAGAGCACATGTAGATAACATCAAGTATTCCATAGAGAGGCTTAGTTCGATACTGATTGTAAATGGCATAAACACAAAGCTAAAGGATCAGCTTCCAGGAATATAAAAAAATTAGAATTTTATGAGCATTTTTTTGGATCCACGAGAAAGGGTGATCTGAGGATTCTGTCAATAAATGTGCACTTTTAAATTTATTATCATATTCCAGAGGGAGAAGGAATATGAAAGAAAAATAATGCAAACACTGAATTATACATAGAATAAGCTAAGAATTAAACACTACAAGACCATTCACAAATATCCCAAACCATCAGTACATTAATATAACTGTGACCTTCCTTCACCTATCTCTAGCCATCAGTATTTCCAGATCAGCTGAATGAAGATAAAATGACATTTCTAATGTGATACTCTCTGAAAACATACATGGTAGTGGAGCTTTTCTGTTGGGATGACGGTTAGTTACGGTTCAATTCTGCAAAAATGATGAGGCTCAATTAAGTGAAGTGGACTATAGGCAAGAGATCAAGCATGGTAGTTGCCACATCTTATCCTAAAATCCTTCTTGAACACATGAAGTACTGTATGCCTGTATGCCAATATTATACAAGAGAAGAAAAGGAAAGGAAAGAGAACCAGTTAAGAGAAAGTGGAATCTGTTTGCAAGTCAGTATGCGGATTCAGAGTTTGATTTCTTTTCCTAAATTAAAAGTATTTCTTTTAACTTAATCATGTGTTGGAACAGATGCCCATATATTGTAAAGTATAAAATGATTAACATTTTCTTCAGTTGAGAAAAGGAATACAGTGGAGAGTTGGAACTTATTACAGATATTTACATTACTACAGCTCAGCTTAACTAGATGCTATGCAATATAAATACAGTGGTTTTCAAGACAGGACACTGAAAAAACAGATAAATCAGAGACCGGAAAGAGAATAAATTAACTAATGGAAAAATGCTCTCCAGATCTTGAGCATGTGTAGAAAGTGAATAAGAATTTTGTCTCTGCTCAGTCACACTAAACCACATTTGCTAGAAAAGTCAAGTTATTTAGACTTTGGTTGGAACTTGTCATCTTCTTTGTAGCTGGCAACAAACAAGCTTTTATGTTGTACACAGTTCTCTTCACATGTTTTGCTTTGACATTCTACCTAATTTAAAACTGTTAAATAAGACTGAAAATGAGAGTATTTAATCTTATATTAAAGCAAAACAACTGCTCAGTCTGTAATCAACATATGCTTTGAGGCTTTATTTATTTTCACGGAAAAGGAAAAGACTCCTATTTCCTTCGGGGTTGTCCCTTACCATTCTTACTTTTGTTCCACAAATAAAATTAAAACAAAAGAAGAGCTGTAATCCTTTACAAAACCATACTCCTGCTATGCATTGCTAGGTTGTTAACGGCCTATCAACGAGGTATTGAAAGGGAAATTTTTTTTTTTCAAGTCCTTAAAAATATTATCTCTGAAGCTTCCTTTGTGTTCATTTCTTTTCAAACGTTCCTTTATGGGTTTTTGCCATAGTTGCTGCTCACGATAACAGCATGAAATGAATTAGCACAGTAGTGTAAAATCTGCTAGCTTTCCCAGATTATTTACTACATTGTAGCATGGAGGAACAAATGGAGCTTCATATCTGTTAGAGGCAATAAGAACAAACCAAGCAAATGAAAACAAGAGTGTGAAATAACTGCAAGCAACTGCCGGACTGCTGGGTAAAATGCTATTGCTCCTGAAATCAATCGTATTTTTGCCAGTCTTGCCATAGGCTGTAGCGTCTCACTATTGCCCATCTCTACATCCTTCAAAGAATTCCCCAGCAAAAAACCACAGTCAATCCTAACACTCCCCCAGACCAACTCTTGATATTGTCCTCACATTATTATCAAAGGAGTAACCTAACAGCACTGACCTTGTTCAACGAAGTGTTAAGAGAGGATAAAGGGAAGTAGTCAACACAGTTGACACATTTTCTTTCTCTCTACGTGGTCACAGAAACGAGATTGGCTCCCATGGAGATCAGTTCAAAGTACTCAGTCCAGTTTTCCCTCTTTAATCCCTGGAAAGAAAAAAAAATAGAAAAGCAATAGAGACTCATCCTCCCCTGTGCAAGCTTCTATCTCCCCATTCCCCAGAATTTGGAGTCTCGATAGAGAACATTTAAAGAATAACTGCACAGTGGATATTCCACTGGTAGGTGCAAAGAAAAAAGACGACGTTCTAACTGTCCATATAGCTGAGCAGTTTTACTAGTTCAACAGTAGTATAAAATACAAAGGCACAGACCTCTAGAAATGTACAGCAGAGGTCAAAAGACAAAATACTGAAAACACAGGAAAAGAGGGCAGTACTAGATTATCCAAATACTCTTACAAGGATGTTTATCACATGGCTATCCTGGCAATTCTGACAAACATTCATTCCACCTCTTTTCCCCACACTTTTTTATTGCAACTCTTCTCATTGTTTGCAAGTTGAGAAGAATTTCAAATGAAGGAGTTACATTTTCAATAATACATCAAACATAATCTAACACATTCAAAAGTGATGGGACTCATAGTAAATTACATGTTGCAGTGCCTCATCAGCTGAAGCTATTACTCCATTTCTTCAAGCCATTTTAAAAGAGCCAAGAGACTGATGCTATTTACATCATGTATATAAATAACATGTATCTCATATTTATATAAGATGTGTGAGATAGGGGAACATTTCTGCAAGTGTTCATTTGAATTTTAACTTGAATTCACATCAGCACTGATTGCACAATGGAAAGAGTGATTGTAACCAACTCTTTTTGAATTCTTTCCTCTTAGGATTTCAATGAGTCGGTGCATGATCTTTCTCAAAAACAGGGGCCTGTGATCACAAATGCAATATTTACCAAGAATGATATTTTAAGAATCTTTTCAGGAGAGCTCCTGAAGAGGCAGTGGTCTGAAGACAAAGTCATTGGATTGTAAGAAATGAATAAGGAAATAAAGCAAAAAAGATTTTTCATCATATATTATAGTCACAGTCACATAATATAATCATATATTATTAAAGTTGCTGTAATTAAATTTAAAATGCACATGTACGTGTCAACATTGTAAAAAGTTCGAGTCCTGTTCAACAAATTTCTAAAATATTCAGTCTCGAGGAGTACTTATCAGTCAATGTCTTTTAATACCATAGAAAACAAGATATACAACGGCATATGTTCATTTTGTGGGCATTAGTACAACTGCTAAAGATAAGTATTTTTGCGAGGAACTTCAGTTAATTACATACATACATAGCAGTAAATTGTATAGCACAGCAGGCTTAGTACAGGACCGTGCTCCTCGCTGCAAGTGAGAAACATTTCCAAAATCCTATGCAGGAGAAAACATGATCCACTCACAGAAGTTTTAAAGCACCTTATATCCAATAAATCTTATCTGGCTTGTATTATTTGACGTGGTTTCTCACAGGATGACCTTACTTCCCAAATTCTTTACCAGACACCACAAAGGCAATAAGGCAGCACATCAAAAGGAGAATACAAGTGTAGATTTATTGTGTGAGGTCTCTGGAAGAAGTAGAAGAGAAAAAGCAATACAGAGCAATGCTCATTCATTCAGAAAGTGAGAATAACACAACCTAACTGATGGTAAATGAGGAGCATGGACAGAATTCTAAACGCTAATTTTTACATGTTTATTATTCAGTTCATAAAATAAATTATAGTTCCTGGAAACAATTAGTACATATGAATAACATGCATACTTAAGAAAACTATAACCCACAAAGAAATTGTATTATGAAGAGGTCATTTAAAATTTATCATGTCATCCACCACAGTTACTTAAAGTTACGCTCTGCAATGCCATATCATGCCATGTTAGAATTGTCCACCAGAAATACCACACAATGTCTCCCTGAAATTCTAACTGGAAAAAAAGTTTGTCTACTTCTATACATTTGTTACACTTCTGTTTTCTCACTGGTATGGAAGCTGTAAATAAACTTCTGTCTTCTGACATGCTTTTTAGTAATAAAGTCAGTTAATATTAGCAAGGACTCATGACAAAAACACAATGGTTGAAGTACAAAACCACTGAAATTTGTAGGGACTCCTCAAAGGTCTTCAATGCATCCCAACAAGCTGGTGACATCACTGGCATTCCAAAACCTACCACAAAATTAATCAATGAAGTCTCTTCCTCATTCATGTTAAGAAGTTGAAAATCTGAATTCTGAGACCCAACAAGATGAAAGCCAGTATTTCAACTGTGGCCAATATTTTTTGATTGAAATTTGCATTGAATTGAGCCTCATTTTTCAGAGATAGAAAGCACTGCTGGCCCACAGTGAAAAAACAAACAACAGGCAAATAATCTGTCTTTAGATAGCTTTTCTGCAGAAAAACAGGACACCATTAAAACACAGTGAGGAAAAGCTGTTCGTAGTCCTGTAGCTAAATCTCCAAGATGATCTTTCAGCTAATGTATCTATGTCAAAAGCAGATTCATATAGCGGCTTTTTACAGTTTACATGCATAATGCAATCTTGGAGATGGCTTTGCATTTTTTGTACATGACACTTGCTGAAATAGGACAGTCTCTAGCACTGGGAATCTGAATGTAAGGTTGCAACGTGACATGCCCTGGAGTCATTAAAAATTCAGCTCTTCTCCAAGGAGAAACAGGGGAGAAGAGGGGGAAAAAAAGAAAATAATCACAACTTAACTAACTTTGCATACAAACTGTCCCCCTTGTGCATGAAGGGGGAAGAAACTTCAATCATGCCAGGAAAAGATAAGGAAGCAAGACAGAAATGTACTCAATACACTCAGGCCAAACAAGTGGTGATTCCAAGTAAAGGAACAGATTCTGAGGGCTCTTTGCAGATGAAAATTGGCAATGGGCACCAAGCCATTCTTGTAATGAGTCAGCACTGAATTCAGTAACACAGCCAGCACTTCGCCACTCTTGAGTAATAAGCTTTGTTTGGGGAATGTCAGCTCAATTTATTATAAATAGACTAAATTTGATTTTCCACTACATTGACAAATTATATGCAAGCAGTCTTAAGAAAACTTCCTTTGTTGCTAATGTACATGCATTCGTATTTCTTATATTTGCAGCTAAAAAAAGAGAGATCAGAACTGTTTGATTATGAATAAGGGAACTTGTAAAAAAAAAAAAGCCCAATGTTCCATATAGAACACTTCAGATATGTATGAGCATTTGATTTTCATTGTTAGGAATTAGATCCAAATGTTTAAAATAATATACCCTGATACTTAAAATGCAACTTATAAAAAAGCATATCTTATTAAGAAAAAACATTTAAATATTTAAAATACCCCAGCCTTAGGCAAAAATATACAAGATAAGCTAAAGTGCACAGCAGTCAATAGATTATTTGCATATCTTCTAACACACTATCAGAGCTATAAATAAATTAAACAGACGTATTTAATAGCCAGGGTACCACCAGAAGAAAAAATAGTTATTTCTTTAAAGTGTTATTTAATAGGAAAGGAACACACTGGCATTCCTTACAGACACTGAATTCTTAAGTATGCTCACTGGTATCATGACTACACACCAGCTTAAAAGCGCATTTTCTACTTGTAATCAGGCTAGCAGCTTTCCTCCTCTCCTAATCTGGATCTTTAGCATTATAAGATTTAAAGAGTACTTGGTTTATATGAAAATCTAACAAGAAACTTTGAGTGTCTTTCCACTGTAACAGTGTTTCTCATTTGAACTTGCCTGCATAATTGCTACCTTCCAGTTGAACCAAATTTAGTGACTAAGATCAAAGATATAGTCTTCAAAATAATCCCATCAAGCTAAATAACAGACACTGATTTTCTTGTCATGATCCTCTGCAGGTTACCTGAAAGAGCTCCAGCTACATGAGGTCCCTGTGCTCCAGCTGACCTCTGCTGTTGTATCTTCTCTCTGTCCCTTAGGGCTACAGTACAGCAATGCTGTTGCGTGGAAAGTTTTGGCCAGAATTTAAAGAATAGAACTTTAGGGACAGAGAAGCAGCTACGCAAATGATCTATAACCCTGCCTCATCTATGGGTGTAGAGAGAGATGTAACTAGAGGTAAATGAATTCAATTATTGTGTAAGAGGGGGTTGTTCTTTTTATTCTTTTGTCCTTTCTTTTTTAATGTAGCCTTCTGAAGAAGTTTGTCAACAGAGAACAGGGAAAAGTCCTCGAGAATAAAATGAGGGAATGCATCTCACTGTTACCGTGGGTGAAAGAATCTAACTTATGTTTAAAAGCCAAATGGCTTTATGGATGACCGATAGCTTGAAGCAGGACAGAGAGATCTCCCTTTTGTAGAGAATGGAAATTATGGAATGATGGTAACCTACAGAATTAGCAAGAAGTGCTTTTTGCTCAAAAGAAGAGACCTTCAAACACAACCTCAAAGGCAGTTAAAAACAGTGATGTTACTGTCACCATGAAATGCAATTACTGTGTTCTACGGTATTGCTGAAGATTTTCACCTTAAATTAAGCCAACATTCATTTTTGAGTAATTGTGAACTTACATTACAACAAAATAAAGGTTTTTTAAGTCCAAAATGGAGATCCCAAGATGAGACTACAGAAGTAAAAGCATCTGGCTGCTTCTGTTTCTCTTTTTAATAGGAAGCTCTTTAATGATAATTTTTTCTTGCCTTGCTGTTGTCCTAATTTGACAGCAAGTCTGTAGCAGTAAGCAAATTTGGGAGATTTGAAGCAATTTTCTGTGAAAGCACAGCTAGTCAAAGGAATTAAAGAAACTCTCTTTAATATTATTGGCAGATTTATACTTCTGATTTAAAATACTAATTAAAATGTGTATTGAAATAGTTTTAAACAGAAACTTACAAAAGCATACACAGTATGACTCTAAGTCAATAAAACAAAAACATTGAGCAAAAAAGTATTTAGGTAGTTCTTATAACTCTGTTATCCCACTGGCTTTTACTTATAAAAAAAACTATTTCCTTCTTACCTTCTATTTTCATCTGTCAATAATTAGACTTTATAAACAGCTACTAAAGGATGTATAGCAGTGCTAGAGAGCCTTTTTTTTAGCAGTTCATGGAAGACCAGCAGTAGTGTTTTTTATTTTAGTAACATCTAAATAAATGCTTTAATGTAACTAGAAATATAAGCAACACTGTCTCTTCATTGATAATTTATAAATATTTTTTTCCCTTTGAAAGATAGATTCAAAATATGAACATTACATTAAATACTTGAAATAAAAAAGGCATCTCCAAAATGTTGAAGGCTCTTAGTCTTCAAAATCCTGGACATGCAGAGTCTGGTGTGATTCTGCCTTACGAGTCAGGTGAGTCTCTTTGGACGTGGTTCATTTGAGCACTGTGCAAGATACCACATGCACAGTAAGTGTGCTAACTTTTTCAGTGCAGGTATGGCAGATACCTTCTGGATGTACAGAAGTGCTGATGGTGAAGTATATAGAAATATGTTTGGTTGTCAAAGACACTAGTGCAAGTAACAGGGCTTGGATGTCTTTATAAAGTATATGGAGTTACGTACAGATATTAAATGTTTTGATCAGAAGTATACAGTTTAGATTTAATTTGTAATTAGATATATTTTGCAGTAAAAGCATTTTTATAGACTATGAAGAATCACAAGAATACTGAAAGTGTAGCTTGGATCATACAAGTAACAGTCAACCAAATTCCGAGAATTAATGTTACAAGCCTCTCTAACACTTTTTTCTTCAGCTTTAAGAACACACTGAATTAGTGTATCAAGAATCAACTCAACTGCCAGTGCAATCACCTCAGGGAATTGTCTCCATCATTGCAACACAATATATTTGCCTGGGCATATCACACTAACTAGCTATCTCACTACGTTTAGCAGAAGAGGCTGCCAAATTACTGTTTAATTCAGTGCAGATACAGATCTAGGCAGCCTATTAAGATTTTCATTTTGACTTATGGTCTGATTTAAAGCGACAATTCAAATCTGCTCTTGTATAATCATAAAATAATGGGATATTAATAATACAGCTCATGCATTTCATGCCAAGCTACATTTTCAGCACCTAAGCAAGATGCAAAGTATTAAATACATATATATATATATATATAAATGATAAATGAAGAGATTAGAAAAAGGTAACTAAAGCATGCAAGTTTTAAACTGTCCTCTTCCTCTGTAAATTGGTGAACTCTGTTACAGAAAAATGCAATAGAATAGTCATCTTTATATCTCACTCACCAATATTAAACAAGAATATGTAAATTTTGATATTCATATTTGTATGAATTTGTATACACAGAGTCAAGTACTGTATCCTTCCAAGTCTGGAGAGCAGAAACTGAAATGAAGGCAAGAGTATTAAAAAGATTGGTCAAAGAAAAAAAAAAAAGACAGCACAAGATTTGAAATCCAGAGCTCCTGTGTTGAAATCTGAAACCTTGATAAACCTTCTCGTATAGTTAAGTGGAAGACAAAATACTGAATTTCCCAAAAACTAGAAAGACATAAGAGAAAATGTGGGCTGAAAGCCATACTACAATTCAGGCCACTTGTATCAACCTACATGCAAGTTTGAATGCAAGCAACTCATAAACAACACTTAAAACACAAAACCAAGTCTTGATTAGAAACTGAAACTAAAAATGTTAATTGCGGTTAAAAAAAATATCAGAATATATTCTAACAAGTCTATTTGGCAGTATGGGAACTTTTCCTGTGATACCAACAGAGATGTGTAAAAGCATTCCCCAGGCTGGGCTGCCATTGGAGAATGTTAGACACAAGGGCATATGTGAGAAGAACAGCCTGCCCTTAGAGTGGGATCAAGTGGAACTGGCAACTAGCACCCTTCAAACTTCCCTCCTGCTTGAATCTGCCATGGACCCACGTGCCTTAAAATCTACCTTTTACAGCAGTTTTTCAATAGGAAATTCTAACCACTAATGAAGTCCTTCATCACCTGACAACAGTTATTTCTTTATCCTCCAAGAAGTGTCCAGAAAACGCCTCCCACTTCTGAACCTGCACTTCATTTGAAAGGTAATGGGAAACTTGGAGAATCTTCCACTTACGAAGAAATACTAATCTTCATGCTCAATTTCAGTTGGGAGCCTTGGAGAAAGCCAATTTTCATAGAGACCAAGATTTGCTTCATGTTATATATAATATAGAGATACTTATTTTAAGAATATTGCATATAGTGAATATACCCATGACTACAGGCTGTGGTTTTTATTAACGCATTAAATGATTAATCAAAAATGAATCTTTAAAGTCTATGCAAATAAGACTGTAATATTCTTGTTGTACAAGGCAAGCTCTTTTTAATATTGCAAAAACACACTGAGACTACAAGAAGTGTCAAGAAAGACCTTCTTACAATGCCAAAGTTTGGATACAGAAAGTTTTTCACCACTCTAACTGAATGAAAAATCACTTAATAAATCACTAAAACTGACTCTCAGGAAGTTATATTTCAAAACTGTCCTGTATAAAACATCCAGTCAAAGCAGCATATAAATAGAGTTTTTGTGTTCTTGAATCTGCACTAGTAAGGTTAAAAGAATTTACTTATTGCATTCTAAAACATTTCAGTACTTGTGTTTGCTAGGAATGCTTTCTCTTCTCTAAGCTGGCAAACTTTCAGGTCAAAGAAGTTTCATATCTGAATTTAAAACACTAAATTATTTCAAACCTAATAGGGCTTTGGAGATGTATTTTTAGAACTAAAAGTAACAATTCTTACAAGAAATAGAAAAAAATGCAGCATTAATGTCATCTTACAGCTCTCTTATATTTTATTCCTAGTGCCCTTAAAAATTTTTATTTTTATAAAACATTTATTAGGACTAGGTACAATTGTTAGCACAACGTAAAATATTAAAACAAGGATAGAAATCCCAAAGCAATATAAACAGGCTGTATATACCATGCTTACATTTAAAATGTATGTAGTGAATAATGTATCATAGAAGATTTTATATTTGTTACCTTTTTTAAAGCAGGCTTTTTATGCTTGTATATGACAGTTATTTGTTATAGAAATCTGGACAAAGTACTAATACTGAGTGAAGATCTTGAAAATAGAATATTAGAGGAAAGAACTGTAGAAAAATAAATCAAGACTTCTACATAACAAGAAGCTCCGACTCATCACTAGTGGTATAAACAGCTCCTATACAAGTCCTCTGGACACATACCAGTCAATTTTGGAAAGCTATCGTCTAATTTCTATCCACCACACCTTAGTGATATCACTTTGCAAGTACTATCTACTGTCAAGCAAGCTTCATAGAGGGGTTATCTTATATTCTACAGACAAGTGAGCCAAGCACTGGAGATACCTATATACATATAAACTACAAAAAAAAAAAAAAAGAAATCAAGAAATAAATTGGATGCTGAGGTAAGAACAGGATACAAGTATCTTGTTTTTCCTGATGCTTTGGCTTACAGTGCACAATAGAGATAAAACCATGGGAGACTACATTGCTCCAAGGGTGCACAGATGAGTAGACAACTTAAAAACAATATGAAAACTTTCACCCAAAATGTACACTGAAACCTTCTGAGCTGTGAGTTCAGGAAATCCCTGGTGATTTTCATCTATACCAGAGAATTTTTTTGGAGTCCAGCTAGCCCATGATAGAAAGTGCTCGGTGCCTATACAAGAGAGTAAAGTTTCCTACTTCCTACTCAGAAGAAAGAGATCTGACTTAAACTTCAAGAAGTGTTTCTAAAATGAACAAGGATTTAGCCCAGGAATACATTGCACATTGTTGCTTGTGTCACCTCCCCAGGGCACCCAAAAGCCATCTCTTTTGCCTTGACATACACCATCTCTCCCATGTTATCTTCCTTCTGGTTGCCAGTGCCTTCCACAGATGCATTCCACTGTCTCTAAGGAATAGTACTTCGTCCCAAATTTCACCTCCAAACATTCTCTTTCTGCTCTCTTATTCAACTCTGATCCTCATTTTCAACCCCATTAAAAAATGGAAGTGCAATAGGTTGTGAAGATTTCTTTCATCTATAACTTGGTCACTTATTTATGTGCTTATCTTGTGGCTCAGACACAGCAGATACAAGCCTGCCATTCAACTGGAGGTTTGGTTAATAAGGAACATTGATCCAATACTCAGAAACACATCACTGATATTTAAGTGTATAGATATAGATACATAGAAATATTTCCTTCTGACAAAATTTGAATTGTAATAAAGAAGCAATATCATTTTTCAAGGATCCATTTCCAGAGATAAGTAATCTTGCAGTAATCTCCTTTTTCCTATTTCTGAAATATATTACTCTACATATCATACACTACAGTAATGCAGTCTTGATATCTTCTTGACACATCTGGATATCATAGAACTGTTTGAGCTGGAAGAGGCACTTAAAGGTCATCTAGTCCAACTCCCCTACAATGAACAGGAGCATCTACTGCCAGATCAGGTTGCACAGAGCCCCATCCAGCCTGAACCTCAATGCCTTCAGGTATGGTACTTCCACCAATTCTCTGAGAAACATTTTCCTCTACCTCACCACCCTTACTGTAAAAACTCTTCTTCTTTAAGTCCAATCAAACTAGGATAGTGAATAATTAGAAACCCTTTCCCCTTGTCCTATCACAACAGACTGCTATAAAAAAAAATTCCCCTTCTTACTTATAGCCCCCTTTAGATACTGAAAGGCTGCACACAGGTATCCCCAGAGCCTTCTCTTCCCCAGGATGAACAGCCCCAGCTCTTTCAGTTTGTCCTTCTAGGAGAGGAGTTCCATGCCTGGGATAATTTCTGTGGTCTTCTGGACATGTTCCAACAGGTCAATATTTCTCCTGTTCTGAAAATTTCACTTCTGGATGCAGTGCTCCAGGAGAGGTCTTACCAGTGTAGAGTAGAGGGGCAGAATCACCTCCCTTGACCTGCTGGCCACATTTCTTTCAATGCAGCTCAAGATATGGTTGGATTTCTGGGCTCCAAGGGCACACTGATGGCTCATGTCCAGCTTGTCATCCACCAGTACCTCCAAGTCCTTCTTGGCAGGGCTGTGCTCTACCCCTACATCCTCCAGCTTGTACTAATACCACTCCAGGCTCTCCGGAGAATGCTATTTCCCCCAAAACTGTTCAGGGAGATCCTGACAATGAAGTTTTTTGGTTTTATTTTGTTTACTTTGCAGACACAAAAGATAAGGATAATTCCACTGATAAGATATGATATTCTTGTAAAAATAACACTGTATATAGAGAAAGTGAAATCCACTTTGGTTAAGGAAGGGGAGAAGTCAGAGGATATTATGTAGCCTGTCAGAGGAAGTGCCAGTGGCAGTTTCCAGCTGTGAAACACCTGGTTGCTAGCAATGCAAAGTCTGAAAGACATCTTGAAATGGTGGGCTATCTCTGCACAAGGTCAAGCTCATGCTCAAGTGCCTGAAAGACAGATAAAACAAGTCTTCAGGGGCCTCCCACACAACTGGAATAGTAACAGTAGTGGTGCTGGTGCCAAGACTCTGAAATCTTAAATTCTATCACTGTCCTCTCACAGGCTGCTTAGAGAAGCTTATTAAAGTCTTTTCAATTCTTTAAGACCCAGCTACAGTTTTACTTTCTAGGACAGTTACGTGAACAAATTAAAGTGAGGTGTTTAGAAACTTAAATGAGGAACAAGGAATGCAAAGGCTCGTAAAAAATCACAACAATATGTCAGCCCAGGAGAGAAACTGCTCAGGGAAGTTTCATTTGTTCAGTAGCTAACATGAAAGCCCTGAAAGAGTAATTTATGGATACTCCCTGTCCTGCAAACTGCTCCTCTGCTCTTCCACATACAATCCTGAACTCCATTAAAGCTTCAACTGCAACATACAAAGCATAGCTTATAATAATAAACTCACTGCACAGAGCACACCCAGCTAACAAGAGGTTACTCATATAAGCCTGCAGGAAACTTAGTGACCTACCCAGCCTGATGCAGGCTCCAGTTCAGACACACTGCATCCCTCCTCCCTGTGACTTATCCTGTCTTCTTCCATGGAGATATTCACAAAGTAACAATTTGAGCATGTTGGAAGCAGACAGAACCTGAATGGGAATGATGAAAATTTAGTCCAGAACATTTGAATTGCAGGTCTATACAAACCCTATCTGATGTACTACACATTTCAAGAGATACAATTCTGCTAAGGGTTTCAGAGCATATAAGAAGTACCTGTGCCTGTCCTTCAGCTTTCCTGGTAGGAAATGCAGTTATAGAAAATCTTTAGAATTATGATATTACATTTCAGTACTGGGTAAGATTTTGTTTGCTTGAATACTATTTCTGTTTTCACTACATGGAAACTAATCCCTCTTTCTTGGGAGTGGAGGACACCCCCAAGTCAGTCTTAAGGTGGATCTATAACACCACATATAGTGTACACAGGGACAATCGCTCAGGATCAACTGTCACAAGTGTGCTCACACCGTGTGCCACTGTAGAGCGCTGAAGCCTATCTCAGGCTGCAACTGTCCCATATGCACCTATCTCAGCATCCATTTATTGGTCAGCTACAGCAGCAGAGCAGTGAGACTACAGACATCACCCTGTCACAACCAATCAAGTTGTCTTTGAAACCATTGGGCTTAGGTAATAAATATGTATGTGAGGCTAGAGATCTTTAAATTCAGTAAGCCCTGAGGAAAAAATTACTTTGCATCCACATGAGAAAACTAACAAGGAGACTGGAAGAATTTCAAGACTAATATTTAGAAAATACTCAAAACCCTGTGAGGAAATGACAACTGAATCAATAATAAGACTAGAGAACAGCAATGGAGGTGAGATCGCAATTTGCCAGTCAAATGGCAGGATAAAACCCATCAGTCCAAACAAAACAAAACCAACAAGAACACACTCAAACTACGAAAAAATCTGTGCACAAAGGAGGCATAGAAAATCCACTGGGAAGGCATTTTACCATACTTGTTGAATAGTGATACAGACAATAAGGCCAATAAAATATAACCATGCCTAAGAAACTGATAAACTATTTCCAATGGAAAAGTTATTAAATTATCTAGAATAAGCCAGACTCCTAGTGGGAAGACAAGAACAGCTCAGCCTACAGCTAGAAAATGTAATTTACAGCTGAGATGGAACAGCAAAAACAAGAGAATAATATTGCTGAAGCTCCAGGGAAGCCCACAGAAAGCGTTGTTCAGTCTGAAGAACAGACAGAAAGAAAATATTCATAGCATGTTACTAAAAATTCGTACAGTCTTAGCTAAAATCACTTACAGAAAGTCATCGGAAGAAACCAGAAAGTTATAGCAGAAATAATTATTTAAAAAAAAAAAAGGTTTTCACATAGAAGTATGTCATTCAGAATAACTCAGAAAAACATTATGCATTTAATGCATTGCCATATACTCCCTTGGCTCCTTTTGAGAGTGAGCTTGTTATCCAGTGGATTAACCACTATTCCAAAAGTCAGGATACCCCATGTCATAGCCATGTGATCTTCCCTAAAGTCCTACCCTGATCAGCATCTGTCACCAACCTCCCTGCCACCAGCAGCTCATTACTGCTATTTACCTTTTCCATTGCTTTCATTTTAACACCTGAAGTTATTAAAACTAGGAAAAAGACACACAAAACATCAGTGTGATTATGTTGTTAATAAGAGAACTTTTCCTCTATTTGACTCTATTTGAAAAGAATGAAAAGATCATGAGACCAGGGATAGAAAGTCCAGACCAAGTCAGCCTGTACTCATTCTCAAAATTATAAGACAGGGGAGGATACAAGAACTCTGAACTAAAGAAAAAGAGAAAACAACATATCTCTAATTTGAGCACCTAGGCACCTTCTCAGCAGGAAAGAGGTCATGTTTGAGTAACACCACCCTGGCCTAGAGATCTCTAAATACTATCATAATAGAAATACAGAAAGAGCAAAAAGCAGTAAACTATTGTGTATTCATCTGGCTGTCTACTAATCAGAGCAAATTAATAATAAGAACTCTATTGGAATATTTTAAACACTTCTCTCAAGAAAGAAATACAAAAGAACAACAAAAACAAACCTATGTTGTGAAAAAGTATGTGAAAACTAACAAAGGAGAAAAAACTAAACAGAATTATTTCAGTCCTCTAACAGCGTCTGAATTTTAAGCAAATCTCCAAGGGTGTTTACTTGAAGGAAGCATATCTCACCACTCATTTCCCAGCAGATGATTAAAAGCAGCTTTTCTCTGCAGACGTTAAGATGATATATTATTATTATGTTAATACAGAAATATATTGTATATATCAAAACTATATATATGTCAAAAATACAAAGAGCCTTGAATTAAAGTGTGTGTGTGT
>JAOWBP010002978.1:30680170-30770333 GCA_028571105.1 Tragopan temminckii
AGAGCCTTGAATAAAAGTGTGTGTGTGGGGGGGGGGGAAGCTGAGGGAGATGTTGAATTCCTCAATTTAGCAAAAGTTCTGCAGTTCACAAGACTGGGATTGGCCACGACACAGCTTAGTCATTCTCTACAAAATATTCACTTAAAACCACACAACTCTCCCCATATTTAAATAGGGTTTTTCCTCAAAGGTCTAATGAGGCCAGCACCCAAGAGTAATTAATATACTGAATATACTTGACAAGTTAATACTTGTCAAGACACTTCTTTGCCTAAAGTCTTCTAAGAAAGAAGTTGTGTTTTGCAATAAGGAATATTCCCCAAGAACATGGAGCACTTGCAAGTCTGGCTTGACTCTTAAAGGCCACATCTGCTGTGCCACTAAAATTGGTGGCAGCACTGCAACTGTCATTTCCTTGGAATCTGCTGCTTCTGCAAATACATGCAAGATTTCAAGTTTTCGAAGCTTGCTTAGGACACTGTGCAGGCTGTTTCAAAAAATAAATATATATAACCTAAATGTAATGCAGAAAAGGTTATTGAAAGGAAAATAGCATTTAATACACTAGGTTTCAAGCAATACACCTGTAGGCTACCTGAATAGGACTGTATAAATTTGAGCCAGTTCTTTTTCTACATGTTCCTTATTGCTGATAATGATCGTAAACCTCTGTTCTATAGGAGAAAAAAAGGAAACACTTTTGACGAGTAGCTTCTCTGTAGGAGATAGTTCTTCAGTTGCCTCGAGCTTGCAGAAAGATTCCAGCAGTAGCTTTTCACTAAATCTCTTCAACTGAAAGAAGCCAGACTGTACTATTGCCCATATAACTCCCCTTAACATTTGGTCTGCAACAAGTGTTGGGACAGCCAGGTTAGTTTAGTGGTGGTACCTACTGTGAAGAAGCATGTATGAAGTGTACTCAACACTGTATTTCTTATTATCAGTATTAAATCTGCCATCATCATTTCCAGGCAAGTCTTCTTGGTGTCATATAGTGACAGTTACTTTAAGTCTTGAACTCCTTTTTACAAAGAAAACGAAAACAAGGCTTTTGGTAATCCCATGTCTCTGAGGCAATCAGAAGAGCCATGTTCCTGAAGCTACTTAATTGCATAGGCAACTACATCATGGACTGCACAGTCCTGGAGACAGTTTGATAAAATTGCTTATACTCAAAACACCATGGCTCTTCAGGGACCTGAATATTTATCTGCTCTGGTCAAAACATTAGACAAAGACATTACTTCCCCACCTCGGTCTCTATAGAATCTAATTGTTTAAGATAACTCACAGCACGCCCACTACATAAAGACCACCTGCAGTCCAACACTAAGCACAGCAGTTAGGGAAACTTCATTAAAATCATAATTACTTCAGAACTCTTATTCACTAGAGTCTTCACCCAGAAATCAAAAGATCTAAAAATCAAAACTTCTCAGTCTGGTTGTAAACTATATAAAGTGCTTTCTTTTGGGACAGGATGTATTTGAACACTTATTTTACTTTTTTAGTTAATGATATTAAGAGGAATATCTAAAAGATGGTCAGATGAACTGTACGTTAGAAGTGTCTCTTCCATTAATATACAGGGGAGACTCTAGATGACTAAGTAGTTACAATTCCAGGTAACCATTAATGTCCCAGATACTTGAATTCTAGTGTGGTGACTCATCAGCCTCAGTAGCTTCAACAGTAGCATTTATACTTTCCCCTGCATGGTTTCTGGCAGCACCTACGATCTTGTAGGTGGTACAGCTACACCGATGAGGTCTAGGTAACAGTGTATCATTTGCTGGAGACCCACACCAGCCTGAATTGGAGAGCACATTGCGGATTTTGTAAACGCCCTCCCCCAACTTTCCTCCTGTTCCGTCCTTGCAAAGAAAAGGATTATACTAAACTCATCCCATAAAATCCTTTGAGATCTTGTGACAAAACACCCTATATAAGTGCAAAGCAGCAATGCCATTATGACCCTTTCAAGCATAAGGTACAACTGCTTCAACAGAAAAAGTTCCTCATCTTTTAATACATCTTTATATCTGTCCCCAGTTGTAAATCCTCCTCTCCAACTGTCTTCAGTTTGTACCCAACTGACCTTTCTGAGGTGTCATTTTAAGCTCATTGTCAATGAACTGAAGAAAGTAAATGAGACACTTCAGAAGAAAAAAGAAAGTGCAGAGAAGGAGAAAACTGAGCTGCAGAAGACTATCGTTTTCTGTCCTGATAGTATTTGCATCCAAGAACATTTTTCATGCTTGGACTTCTTCCCTGTGTGTTGTCACTTTGTTGGCTCTTTTTGCAAGTGTTTGGGAATTGGAGATGGGCTAAAGATTTGAAATTTCTGCTGAGTAAAAAGCAAATCTATGTTTGCTACCTAGAGCAATGATATCACCATATGCTGGCGCTAGCTCAGGAGAAACCTGCAGGGTCAACAACAGTGTTTCAGCAAAGAGCACTGAAAGAGAACTTATTTCTCAAGTCAGAAAATTAATACTGGTCACCATAAAGACATCAGCCTTGTAAAGTCATTTCACAAACCGGTTCTCTGATTATGTTATCATACCATGTGCTATTATCAGTATATTCCTACCTACTTAAATAGACCTTTTTGTTTTGGAGAATGGTTAAAAAAATAAGGTTAAGTATCCAAGTGAGTTGTCCTTTCAAACAAGAATTTCAATTGGGATTATAAGCACTTCTATATTCCCATGTGTGAGAAGCAATGTGCTTTAGCAAGGAATAAAATCCCAGCATACTAATTATAACGCAGGCTTAAGTTGTCCGTGTCAGATTGGATTCTTCCAGGCTGCGGATTTTTACTGTATGGACTGACCTCCTGACACATGGAAGTTCTAGCTCAGACAGGAGCTGTAACATTACCCTAAGTTAGACCCTAAGTAGCCATTCCTCAACAGAGATATCCCTGAAGTAGATGTCAAGCCTGATGCAGTAAAGACACCAGATTTTCATTTTATTTTCTGAAATAAACTCACTGTGTTCAATTAGTGAAACAGTAATTGTAATCAACTAAAAAACAAATACAAAAATAAAAATAATGAAAGAAGCTAACATAACGAGTCCTTAAACACAAACTGCACTCATTTTTGGCTGGTTTGCTCTTTAAATTTGACAGATGTCAACTCAGAAGTCCTTTCCAGTCTGACCTGCCGTAAACCAGACTCGTTTTCCTTTTCTGAACCTACAACAGATTAATTTCTAATCAACGCATATGAGGAAAAGAACAAGAGCCTCTTCTGCACACTTCATGTTTGTGGTGAAATCCAGGCACCACTTTCAAGGCACAGTTAGATCCATTCTCCTGAAAGCATCTAAAGATGTTTGGCTGCCCAACTACCATGCTGTGACAGCTTTCACGTCCTGTCTGTGCAAAGACAAGGCACAAAAAGGACATTCTCAGATGTGGACTGCTGTCTGTAAACCAACTGCATGACAGGAGAAAGAAGACTTAAGTATAGTGGTAAGGGCAGCCATTTTGCTTTATAAACAGCTATATGCAAATGAATAAAAGGTGCATCAACATTCCATCTCTCAAATGCTGTCAGAATCGCAACCATCAAAGCTCATGACAAACAGCAACTCCACTAAAACAAGTTTGTTCCATTTCTCACTTCTCCAAACTGTATGCTGCTGCAGCGTCTAATTGGCGTGTAGGGAAAGATTCCTATGAATTCTGCTAATCTTTATGCAGAAGTGGTAACTCTCCAAGAGTATATTAAATGTTTCATGAAAGAACCATTTTGAATCACAAAACATTGTGGAGTTTACAAGTTAGAATATCTTTCAGCAGCAAAACCACAGAGGATTCTGCTGTTCTGTACAGCCCAGAAGACTTCATTTAATTAAAATACTTTGCTCAGCTGTCCTGAAAGTGGTCTTTATGCTGAAGACCTCAAGCTATCTTTGCACAAGACTGGATGCACTATGTTTGCTCATACTGATAAAAGCCATGGCGCTTTCAGCTCTCAAGAGCATCATACCCCTTCTTGCATTGCTAGGTGGTGGTATCCTCTACGTTGCCAACAGTGACTTTTTTTTTAATGGCTTTCATCCTTCATCAGTAGAAGCAATAGAAACTGTATCTTCAGTTTCTTAAATCAGTTACAGAACAGCTGCAATGCTTTAGCTCCTGGAACTTGTCTTTGAATGTGCTGCATTCTTCATTTCATGTGGATTCTCAAGTGACAAATCAAGGAGGAGGGAAAGTAGCCAAGATAACACAATGAGAAAGTAAGTATATACCAAGAAAGACTTCCAGAAACAGTCTTGTTTACAAGTGGCCTCAGATATAGCAATTACTTACAGATGAGTTTTCTGGAAAGCGACATCTTCTGGCGAACATTTTTAAACTAAGAAAGAAGAGATTTAAGTTAGATGTTAGGAAGAAATCTTTTACTCATAAGTTGGCGAGGCACCAAAACAGCCTGCCCAAAGAAGTTGCGGATGCCCCACCCCTGGAGGCACCGAAAGCTGGGTTGTATAGGATCCTGGGCAGCCTGATCTAGTGGTTGGCAACTCTGCCAATGGTAGCGAGATTGGAACTGGATGATCTTTAAAGTCCCCTTCAACCCAAGACATTCTATTTTTCTGGCAGAAACAATATTTTCAGAGCAGAGTTCCAGAGGTGCAGCCCACGAATCACTGCTGCGTGGTCCAAAATGAAACTTTTAAAAGTAGCGACTTCTGAGAGACACAGAGCTATACCAATTAAAAGGTCAGCGTCCACAACATTAGAATGAACACTCACATCTGAGTGCTCCAGGAAGTAATGCCTCCAGCCAAAGTCAACAGTGACACATGGAAGAGTCATCCCAGAACAGTCTGGACAGTGCCTCAGTCATACATCCAGATCCCATATTCTCCTCCAGCTACACCCACTACTAAGCTTGGCAATGAGAATCTGTTGCAAGACCCGTTCCAGGAGTACTTATGTCACCATTTAAAGAGTGAGTTTCTGTTTCTGCAAGGACTCAAGAAGGAAAGCAACAGTCTGCTGTTCAGACAAGAAACTGGACTGTGGAATTTTATTCCCCCCCTAAAGAAACTCTTATTATTTGCTCCTGCCTGGTAAAAATTTGAAATTCCTGCCTCAGGTGGTATGTAGGATCTATAAACCTCTCAGTGCAGATCATGTTTCTTTTCTAGTAAGGAAGAACAATTTACTAGCAGTGTAGTTGGACTCTGCTATCAAGTGCTGGCACATACACTTTTTAATGTGTAAACATTACTCCCCTGTTCCCTTTGTGCCAATGCTTATTACTGAAATGCCTTCACACACAGAGCCTTTTGTTTGCTAAGACTCCCAAAATACTACTAGGAGTCCCACTTGGGATGCCTTCCCCACTTTGCCAGCACTGTCTACCTAGACTGGAAACATGAGATACAAAAGCAAAAAAAATATTTGAATGATAAAGGTACTTATGAGATATGACCATCTGAAAAATCAGAAATATTTTCACCCTTAACAAATTGTACATATTGTGTAAAAATGACTTATCCTACATATATCTGATCAAGTTTAATTGCATGAAGTTTGTCCTCAAGCACAGGGACTTCAACTGCCAATGCACTGAACCAGCATAAGGACTCCTCAGCCAGCCAATTTGTTATGGCTTCCTTATCCTAGTAAATATTTGATTCACATATCCCCCCCATTCATTTCTGCTAACAGCAATACAACTGATTATTTCAGCCTTGGCATCCTTAAGATCTTCACAGGAGCAGAAACCCTTTGAACCTATAACTGAGTTCCCAGACCCTGCCAGAGATAGCAGCTCAGCCTTATTGCATGTTACTTTTCTGAAAGTTGTCCAAGCCATATCTTGAACTCAGATCAGCCATTCTTTATTTTTTTGTTGTGATAAGGAAAATTAAACCTGGAACACAACCAATTTTTATTGCATGAAGTGCAATATACACAACACAACTAGAGGTAAGGTGTGGCACTACACATGCAGTCAACACAATGTGGTATTGGATTACATAAATAGAATAGAAATCAAGAAAGCAATTAAGAAAGAAAAAAATGAGGAGGAAAGAAAGAAACCTATGTTTTAAATATCAGTGCTGTGCTTTCTCTTATAATGCTTTCCAATAGTAATGCAGCAAAAAAGCCTAAAAAAAAAAAGAGCCATCATAAGTTTATTATCATAGAAAAGGAAAGAAGAATACAATTTCTATACTTCTATTTTTATGTATATCATAAGAATGCTGCTTTCTGAACTCTACATCCTTTGCTCCAGCATGCCAACATATACCTGAGCATGCAGTCTGAACTCACTGCTGTCATGCTGTATTACTCTATTACACGTGTACTGTATTAGATGTGACATCTTGTCTCTGCAAGTTAAAGATATCACTGCATATTGTTCCCCATAATTACACTGCTGTTTGATATCAATACAGAAGAAAATGAAAGCTACACGCTGCAGAATTATTTGTGACATTTCCATAATTATGTAGATATGTACACTACACAGAGAAAAAAAATTGTGTTAATACAGCCAGAAAAGAAATATTCTCTCAAGAATGAAGAGCATGAATATGCTTGTGAGATGCTTATAGGCTATCCAAAAAACAATGACTTAAATGAAAGATCTACTGGTAAGAGGGAGACAAAGAGACATACAATTTACAACGGCATACATTTCTTTCATACAGTGACGTAAAAGTTAAACCAAACATAACATCTCCTTTTCTTCTTGTGTACTTTGAAAGAATAAAGCCATAACAAAATCCAAATTTGCTAATATTATTTGCTGCAACTGAACACTACAAATATTTTATGATAGCTGTATAATAATTAATGATCACATGCTGTACCTCATCAGCAAATAATGAAATAAAATTCTTTTATTTTTCCTCTAAATTTATACATATATAAGGAAACAAGAGAAAAACATGAACAAAAAATAATCTCCTAAGTTCCTTCTTCGCATGCAAATCAAAATAAAGAAAGCAGGATATAACTCCCTCGGGAAAGAAATCTGCAAGAAAAAGGTAATAAAGTAATTATATTAAACACGTAATTATGTGCATTACAGCCCAACTACTTTTAAAATGCAATTCAGGCTCAAGCAATTCCCGGTTTCATTGGGTTCCACACGTATCTTATTTGTCTGTTGCCACAAAATTAGATACTACAGCATCACATAATACAAAGCCATCTTCAGTGATCACCAGTAACACAGCTCTGTACAACTGAAGTCAATGTAATGCTCTTTAATGATTTCCATAGGAAAAGAACTAATTTTCAGAGAGACAAATGACAGCAGCCAGGCTCACAGCATGCAGTTCTGCTTTGTACAAGGCATCTTGGAAAAAAGAGAGCCATTTGCAAGGTACTGCCCTGCTTCTTGAAGGCAAGGTGGCAGAGCTTAGCCAAGAGCTAGAGATAGCTATCTCACAATGAGATTTTACATTCGCAAAAAATCAATAGCAATTCAGCTGCAAAAGTACAATCCAGTTATGCGCTATCATCTCCCATTATTACTATTATTTTTTAAGAGCGTCTAATTGTTTGCTGGTTTTCTGTTTGACATCTTGCTAAAAGAATAATCAAGGGAGCTACAGCTGGCAGAAAAAAAAAAATGTGTCCCTTTGGCATTGCTCTGCTTCTGAAATAGGACGAACACAGACTACTAAATCCCAGAACTTGCTTTTCTTCGCAATGAACTTTATTATATTTCTTTCCCAGAAATCCAGGAAAAAGATAAATAAGGAATCCATTTTAAATTCACGAGGGGAGGTACTTCAGACATCTTTTCACATTCTGGCACTGGTATGGTTTTATTAGTTAACATCATTCCTACGTAGTCATTACAAATAAATGATGTAAAAATTAGGGTGTAATTATGGCATCACAAGTTGGATTACGCCAGACAGTAGCATCTACCTAAACATTATGAACTGTTTTTAATACTAGAAATAAAATAAAGATTTTTACTTGGGGATATGAACTGCAAACATTTTTTAAAAATTGCATTCAAAAAAAATTCTGGTTGCCTTCCAGCCTTCACAATTGTACTGTTCCGCATTGAATAGACATGAACGTAGAAATTAAGAAATACGACTAGCTAAAAGGTAGGAAAGCAGTTCTGAAGATTTTCAGAATCTACAGTAAGTTTTGTTTATTTTATGAATTAAATTGCTCAAGGAAGACCCAAAGGGTGAAACAATAAGTACAAATGATTTTAAAGTACAAGAAATGCCTTGCAGGGAGGATGTTGAATGACAGCTGTGGTTTCAAGAGTGACTAGATATAGTGATGGGAGATACAACTGTCCCACACATTGATCCCGCCTTGCATTAGCATAAAGCCACTACCATTCACCTGCAGGGCACTTTACAGCATATATAATCCAAGCACAAGAGCCTGAGCAACCATAATAGGAACTCATATGATAATGATTTTTACTTGGAAGGTAGTGTGGGTTTTATTTATCTAGCAAATGTAAACCCTGCTGCAGGTGGTGCTTGGAACTAATTTTCCCACCACAGCATCTGATCAACTTTCTCCAACAGAATAGAACATACTCTTTTCGTTAGAAAACGGCAAATAAATCCCAACTAGTCTATAGTTTATGTGTGTAAAAACCCACATTCTTTTGATTTTGATTCATCCTTGGATCTGTCCATAATAGATACAGTTACCACAGAACCCCAACCTCAGTTAGGAGTCATGTTTAAGAAACCTCAAGGTTTTATTAAACTCAGTATAACGTCTAGCAATCAAGTAAGGCACAAAAACTTGTTTAATCTCATGCAGGTAAGGCTACAATCTCTCCACACAAGAGAGAGAGAAAGCCCCTTTGCTGCCTGGTTCATGCAGTATGCCTTCCTTATAGCATTCTCTCAAGTTCTCACTTTGCCACAACCAAATATCTTAAATTCACCAAAAATGAAAAGACACAAAACCCCAAAACACCACAGAAAAATTCTCTTGTGCAACAGAAACAGTGAATATTAATGGAGCATGCTTCACAGTCAACTTTGCAACAACTCAACCTTAAGACTTTCTGTTATTTATATTTGTTTGAAGTTATCACTTACTATGAAAACCATCATTACAAAAACTAGTTTCTTCTAAAGTAGCAGACACTCTAATGGATATTCCACCTACAAATACTAAGCTTAGTATGTTTATTCTTCTGCCTCCTGATTTGTCTTAATGACATCATGAGCAGTTTCTGGCAGTAGATTTTGCTGAACTACTGGCAAACTACTATGTAAGGACTGGCAACAGCAGATATAGTTACCTTAAACCATTTTCAGATCACCCCAAAAATTTAGCAGTCACAATACAGTAAAAAAAAGAAGGAATTACTTACCTCTTTTTGAGGATCAGGTTCACCAAACACTCCAAAGGAGGCAATCTCCAAGTACAAACTCTGCCCTTGTGGCTGCCAGCCCTTAAATGAGGTTGGAAAAGGTGGAGCCAGGGTCCACCTTTTCGGGTTGCACAGGTGAATTGCTTCCACCTGTGATCATTGGGCTGGCTATGCCCTTTCACCAGGTGCTCAATTGCCAGTTCAGGCTGTGACCTAACAGTTCCCAAATCCCTGTATCACTGGTTAACTTTTTCAGTCACAACAAACTAATGATACTAACTACTGTTGCCAGCAGTTAGAGGCAAAGTAGAAGAACTGCACTAACAATTCAAAGTAAATAATTAATGTAGGCATTTTATTTATTTTGTATTTGTGAATTATCTGCATACATATCTAAATTTTCACATGCTCATTTCATAATTATTGAAATTATTTCATCAAACAGTTATTGACATGAAACTAGTTTATCCATTAGGAAAAATTCCCTTCTTCCACTCAGTAAGGACTTTCATGAAATCTAGCCCACTGTGAAATCAATGACAAAGCACTCGCTAACTTTGTGGTGTGGAGATTCATTATTGCATACTTTGTCTATTCCTTGCTTATCCATAATTAACTTCTACTGAAATTTGCCTTGCACAAGACCTACTTAATTGACTGTGCTCTTCAACTAATGTTAATAGCCAAACATGCTCAACCTCTAAAATATACAGACACAAAATTTTAAACATTTTCAACAAATTTCTCAACACGAAAGATTAATATTTGTCCTTCTAGAAGCTTATTATCTTCTCTCCAGGGTATTCCCATTAGTAAAATCCTAAGTACTTGAATGCTTACATGATGAATATGAAAGATCACTGTACCGGAGTAGTGAGATTCTGCTGACCAGCCCATGAAGAGATTACATAGATATCTATCTAAAGCTGCTGAAGCTCTGCTGATTCATTGCAGCAGGCAGTAATAACTACACATGAGAGATGAAAGGATTATATCTGGTCTTTAGGGAATGGCTAATGGAGATATGGAGATGTATAATGGAGGAGACCTGCAAGAGAATCTTTGAAACAGCCAAGCTCAGGGAAGAGAATTAGGTTAAATATATATATATATATATATATATATATATATATATGTTTAATCGCAGAGATGAAAGGGAATTCTAGATTTACTATGGATGTGCTTTTGCTCATCTAACACTAATTTTTTGATTAAAGGTTAGGAATCAGATCTAATTCAGGCATTTCTGTGAAGCCAGTGGACAGAAAGAGAAGTCTTCAGAATACAATTTACTTTATCATAACGAGAACAAAAACAGGAGGGAACAGGGGGTGGAAATAAATAAGTAAACCCAGAAGCCGTGAGGAAGTAATAAGAGTAGGTCTGCTTTCTAATGGAAACTGAGACATTTGTGGCTGGTGATCCCCAGAGAGGCCAGCAGAGCCTGACCTATCACTCTCAGCTTCCAGAGGCAGACCCTGAGGTGGTGGACAAGTGAGAGTCCAGATCATAATGCAACTCCATGGAGATGAGGCAGGTTCAAGATAAAACAGTCTAAGATAAAGCCAGGAAGTACACCCACAGACTGAGGTTTGGATCAAGGTGTCTATAGCCAAGCAAGGAACTGGCTGTAAGTATTCTACAGGCCAGCACTTCTCCAGGGTAGACCAGAGCGAGGGGCTAAAGACTCAGGGGTTGACCTTCATGCTTCTGAGCCGTGGACAGGGTGTTCCAAATGAGTTCCAAAGTTCCATATGAGGTTGGTCAGGGTCATTAAGTCATATTAACACACGTAGGGACCTGACATAAGTCCAACCTTCCTCAGATATACAAAGACAGTAAGGCACTCAACTGCAGGTTGCACAAGTAGGTTAGGTACTTATCTCCTACGATTTCAATATATCCTTTAAGCAAACCCCATTGCTGAAAATATTCTCGACATTTAGAAGTAGATTATACTTGCTTGTTTCACTGTACTAAGCTTTTTTGATGGAACTGTTCCACATTTCTCCTTCCATTTCAGGCTACTCATTTTTAGCTATGCATTAAATCAGTCTGGAGACTCAACTCCTTTTCTGCCTACTCCAAGTCTGAGGTACTGTGGGGAAATTGGCTCAGATGTTAATCAAGTCATTCTATTATAGTTAAACAGGGCAAGACTTTATTGATCAGATGCCTTTCTTGAGCCATGACTTTGAACTGAATTACACAAGAAAAAACGCTCACTTCCTTTTAATTATCAGTTCGTGTTATTTCTACTTGACACAAATTTTCTGTTCTAAATCTTTCAGTATAGCCTGAATCTTTTCAGTATGTAATAGTATATTAATATTTTTTTTCCTTTTCTTGGTCTCCAAAAGCAAAGGTTCAACTAATTCTTTTCTTGGGAAAGGCCACTAGTTTTTCAAAGCCCAAACATGTCTCCAAGGTCCTCTAAGATCTGTTCCATCTAACAGCCAAAATTTTACTCCTTGCTTTTTGATCAGTTCCAGTGTCATTTTCAGATCCCTAAATTTCCAGCAGGTCTAGAGTTTTTCCATGTATTAATGGAATATTTTGCTGCAAGTAACAGATTCAAAAACAAGATTACTTCAACCAGTGGTGAAACACAGAGTCTAGTATCAGCCAAAAATTTTTATGCTGTCTCTTTTATTATTTCTTTCCCAACAACATAAACAATAGGACGTTTACATATCAAACGCAGGGATCATCAAACCTTCATCTCAAGGAGACATTCAAAATCAGTTAATTACATACAGTTTGAACATCTAAACAATTCTTGTTCCATATAATGCCCTCTTGTAAGTACAGTATAAACTAAGGTTATTCAAATAAGTATTATAATTACTCCTAAGCATACCAGGAGGAGGAAGTAAAAGTCTTCAAGAATGTTTTTAAGATTAGGAACTTTGAGTGAATTTCACTTCCATGAGTATAAAGTACATTGAAAAGAACAGCATTAAGCCATTTTAAATATACCTGAGGTATATTTTAAATGTAAGGGTAAATAACCTTTTTAACTTTATTCAACCAAAACCTTGTTTATATATATATATATATATTTAGATATATATATATTTAATAAAGAAAAAGCTTAGTTACTAAGACACCTCAGAGAAGAATACCTACAAATTACAAAATTTACTGGTATTTGAAGGAATTTCTATGCTTTTGAGTTGGTGTCATCGGAGAATGAATCACAATCTCTCAAAGGAATACAAGGCACAGAGAAAAGGATTATTTGACTTCATTTTTCCCTGTTAGATTAGTGTAACATCAGGTATTGTAGGGACAGGTAATAGATCCTACAGATGAATCTATTCTCACTGCATGTCCAATTTTTAATTCAGATGAGGAAAGAGTCAGGAATTTGCTCATCTCATCTCTTTCAAGGTACAAATCCTGCAGATCCGCAGTGGTGTAGTGGACCAATGGCACAAACCTGCAACCGTTAAAGTCACTAGGAGCTGATATCGGCACAGCAGCAGGTGTAAATGCAAAAAGAAAGAATGAGGTCCAGATGTTTTTCATACAAAACACACTGTGATATTTTTGAAATCAGCAGTGTTTCATCGTTAGTCTATAAACACTGAAGATACAGTGTATATTACATGAAGGAATTTACCCAAGACAAAAGCAATTTCCCCATAGTCTTTTCTCTATAAAATATAATGAGCTTCCAGAGACTAAAAAAAGAACTAGAGAAAAGGTCAACATGAAGTTACAGTATTAGGCCTGGTCATGACTCTGTGTCCTCCGCAAAATCTAATGTTGATATCATTACTACCAAATCAATGCAGTCAAAATTTTTATCCTGAAGCATGTTTTTTGTCATAGTTAACTACAGAAATATTAACAGCAACCAGAGCAGAATAAAAATAGAAGTTTGTAAAATGCTGCTTTCCTTTGGGCTATTCCCTTGAGATATGGTAGGAAGTAAAACAAACTGACACCTGCAAACTGACACCTGCAAAATAAATTATAGTTAATTACAGCCTCAATAATAATTTCTCTTAATCACCCAAGAGGTGACCTACAGTAGCTGGTGTCACTGCTGAGACACAGTGCCCACCACCTAACTGTGCTCACATCCACTGTCTGGTCTCCATAAACATGCAGCAAATATCAAGGAATGCCAAAGGGTGCAACTTTTTCAGCACAAAGGAGATGAATTCCACACCTTTGGTTCAGAGACACTTCCATGTCAGACAGTATTTTGTCAGACTGCCCTTCTGCTGCCATCTGTCACACAGCAACAAAATTTAACGGGATATTGTCAGGAAGATTCAACTCTACTTTTATACTACCGATATCCACTTTTGATATAGTGGGCCAACATAATAAAATAGGAGGCATTATTTTCGGAGCTGCCCCCCTACATTGTAACAGCATATCTTGCAGCAAATCAAGAGGAATAGGAGCAGAAAACCACACGGATGCTACTTCTCAGGAGTGAAACACTGAGCAAGGAGGATGCAGACATCCCGGGCTGTGCTTTCAGCGCACAGGCTTGCTATAGGCTATGCGCCAGGGGTAAGACGAGTCAGTAACACTCTGTGGCCCATTTCCCAGCTACACAACAGGATTATTTCTTCCTTATTCTCATGTATGTTCTGCTTCCCTCAGTTGCAGGCAGCATCTCAGCAGTGTTGTTCCTGCCACAGAAACCTCTCTGCAACAGTCTGGCTTAATGGGCTCCCTGAGGATCTATAGAGGAACAGCAACAGAAACCAATGGGCAAAGAAGACATGTATGTGCCATGAGGCAAGAGTCTCCCAAGAACAGTTAAGCTCAGGACCCCAAGAGTTTGGTGAATATAAGGCTCTAAGCACATACTAGAATCAATTAATCAGTGGTAGCACCACTCCGACCGTATCCAGAGAAGCAGTGGACCTCTGTACACAGACAAAAACAACAGGGTTATACATTAACCTACTGACACAGGGACCCCTAAAGAGTTTCTGAGGACCTACATAGGAGCCCCGGCTGAGTCAGGACCACCATCCATTTCTAAGTAAGTGTAAAGCATAGTTGGTATCCTGCTGCTCTTCCAGCTGAGCCTAGGTGTGAGCTGTAAAAAGGAGCAAGTGAACACAGCATGTGAATAGCTACCTGTTAGCTATAACAACAAAATTATAAAGAGTGCTCTAAAATACTGACTGTGATGTGTTCTCCTGAAGTCATGCAATTTTCAGAGGATATTTACAGGAATTCACCAGGTACTTTAGAACTGTGGCACAACATGGTCGTAATCCTTTTAAGACCTCGGGAAGCTACTTATTATTATTACTGACAGTAGCAAAAAATGGTTGCAGTACAGGAAGGGAGAATCTTCATTTTACGATATTTCGATTTATACGGACTCAGCATAGGTTCTAATTTTCTTCACTTGTAAACAAGCATTTGTTCTGAGCTTTTTTAATGTGGCACTGAAATGCAATAAGCTAGTATCATGATGCAGACAAATAGAACAGAACTGGGCTGCACAAGCATTTCCAAATTGATGAATTATGCAATTTCCAACCTTATTGCTCCTTTACTACAGAGCTTGAGCCAGTATAGTTAAAATAAAGACATTCCTTCTTTCCTAAAAAAAAATAAATCAAAGAAAATCACATTAGGGATATTTTATGTAACACCTATTAAGTAAAGTCAAAATTTTTATTTATTTATTATTTACTGTACTGATTCCAAGGACTTGACCCAATAAATCATAAAATTAAAATCAAATAAGGGAAAAGACATTACTTTGATGAAAAAAAACGTTATTTAGACAGTAGCCTCTGCACGTCCTTGGACTGTCCTGAGGTATCCTGGCAGGATCAGCAAGGGAAGTGAGATTAACAGGAGGAGCAGCTGGAATTTTGGAGGCAGATCTGAAACCTTTTTCATCTACAGAATTACATGCTGATTTATCCAGTTCACTAGTCCACATATCTGGAATCAGGAAATAACTAAGATTCACATTCTCATTTGACACTTAATGCTTCAGGTGTGCTCACATGTTAAAATTAGTTTGCAGTCAACTGTAGCTAATGTGAATTTATTTAACAAAACATTTTCACTTTTGTAATCCAGTGGAAAGTTGGTGTTTCCAACGGAAGTTGTTAAACTTACCAGATGACAAATAAGTACACCAGAAACTCACGGCTCAAGAAAGAATAATTTAATAGGATTAAAAATAGTAACTGTCAGAGGAGAAGCTGTATCTTAAAAAAGCTGGATTCTTTGATTCAATTCCAGACTTTATGCATGTCTTCATCCATTCCTCTTTTCCCCAATCTTATGCCATTCTTAAAATATAGCAGGATATTCAGCTCTGAACTCAAACTTGAGTTCAGTTTTCAATCCTTTACATTTAGGTCAAATGATTAAGCTAATGCAAAACCATGGCAGAGAAATTAAATAGAGAGGAAATTTAGCATGTAGCATTGCAGCTCCCTACTTTCTTTGCTTAATTCACAAAATGAACAGCTAATATCAGTACTAACAAATGCCTGCAGTGCCACTCATCTACAGTAGGATCTGGAATTTCCTGATTTCTTCACGCTTGCTGCCATATATTCTATCAGGCTGCCTTCTTCTCATGTGTAATACTCATATGGATTTGACTGTAATTATAGATGATAATGTCTAAGCCTAAAGTAACATTTCTCATCAACAGATTTCAAAGTATATCAGAAAGACAGACAGAACTTTTGTGTGAAGGAAAATAGATTCAGAGGAGTGGAGTGACTTATCTCTCTTCACTTCACCAGTCCAGAGCCCAAAATAGCACTTAGTGCATGAAATTTTACCATAGCAGCTAATCTGTTTTCAGTTGTAGCTTAAGTCACAGAGAAAACACTTTAATATTGGAAAGAGTTAAGTATTTTGCTTTGCTCTGACAGAGAGAAAAATATTCTCGTGTCCTTGTGGACCAAATTGAGGCAAGAGATTGCCTTGCTAACAGCAATGGCATCTTTTCACAACCAGACAAACTATCTGACAAGGGTCTCCATCCCACTCTATCTAAAAGTAAGTTGGAAGAGAAAATAGGAGGCTACAGCAGCACAGTGACAGACAGCCTGGAAAAAAAACAGGCAGAGAGAAATAAAATGACATGATCTGAAATGGAAATTGGCACTACGAATCATGAGACACAACTGAGAAATCAGTTCACTAGCAGGACCACCCACAGGGCCCATTTCCTGGACAAGCAAAGTCAAATGGACACTGCCAACCTACAACCCTCTTCAAGGGAGCACCTGAGCCCCAGTGCTGACTGTACTCTTGTGGAGCTTTCTGAGACCAAGGTCTGGTGCCTGAGCTTCTGATATATAATGCTACTGGAGCAGATTGCTAGAAAGATGCTTCATTCATTACCCTTCATGTTATTGCTTGGATTCTTAAAACACACTTTTTTTTAACATAAAAGTGCACAGAGCTCAGCAGTGGGGCCACGGAGATTTCCAGGCTTGGATGAGTCCAAAAAGACCATTCAGGAATCAGTTAACAGCTGCATAAACCAATAACTCAAAGTAAGAGTACAATTACCCAGACGTGACCCACAACAGCAATGGACTACACAAGGCCACACACATCTGGCCTCATGAGGGTAAGGGAAAAACAAGGCTTGACTAACACAAATCTCTATTTGTGATATCAGTGGGAAAGCTCTGGAAGTTTTCAAGTTAAATTGAGGTTAAAATTCATGCAGCAAGCTGAACTCATTTGTTTGGTTTATTCAGTACATTCATACCTCCCAGCAGGCAGATCACCCCAAATAGCAAGAGTGCAGAGTGGTGGTCAGCAATATCCCACAAGCCTGGAGGGGTTTTTCCCATTGATGCCATGTACATGCAGTAACCTTCCCCATATACAGAAAATAATTTAACTTAGAAGAATGTGGAAAAAAGTCAGTTTAATAACAAAGTGGAGGTAGAGGGTGGGAAATAGATATGAGACAGGTCAGGATAAAAAGAGCACAGAAGTTGCACACAATTTTCACATTCAGATGTTTGGTGAAACTATTTTTTTTTTTTTCTTTATTATTTTCTAGATAGGCTACTCCAGCAGACCTTTCTAGTATTTTTGTTAGAAGTATCTATTAGTACACTTTTAATTACTGGTATGCTGAGTTTTCTAAAACAAATATGGTATAGTGCTATGATCTTTTTCTTAAAAAGATAGTTAGAAGACCATCAAAAAAAAAAAGATTCCAATGGCATCTTGTTAAAAAATTAATAATTTCATATTTGTTCTGTACTGACCTTCTTTGCTGTACTAACAAGACAACAACACTCCAGAAGACATTTTTATCTACAGAAGTGGCCAGCTTAGCAGTATGTACCAACCAAGCTGCAGAGGAAGAGAACAAGAGGCAAGTAGATACTTGCCAATGTCTCTTGAGATAAACATTCCCCGAGCCCTAGCAAGATCCTGACAACAGGGCGCCAAATGAGGCAGACATGCCCCATTCATTCAGATTGCAGCAGAAAGAGGAAAGCCACAGTCAGACAGAAAGCAGGAGACAGTGGAGTGGGCCTGCAAAACAAAAGGATGGGTTACACTGGACTGAGGGAAAGACTTCTCTCTGCTACTCCAAAATTTAATTCCCAAATATATTCTCATGGGTAACTCACACCTTAAGATAGGCACATAAGAAATTCCACATAGATTTTTTTATTGTTCTTTATGGTTTCATTTCTTCTCAGCAAGAAGATAACAAAAGACAGCAGAGTCAAAAAAAGCCAGAGGCAAGGAGATCCAGGAGTGAAGGTGAATGTAGGAATGAATGTGAGGCAAGGAAATATTGAGAAGTTAATGGAAATAATTCTAGGTGGATAAAGCTAAAAATTAATGGGAAAGCAAACTGGATTTGGAAAAAGAAACATGATAAAAGAGACTCAGTAATGGAAGACAGTACCTGACAATAAAGGACAGGAAAAAAATAGTACACTATTACTTAGATGGTGTCCTAACCTGTACACAGAACACAGCTGAATTAAGGAATGTTTATTCTGTCCTTGCTTAACTTTTTTTCTTTTAGTCAATGCTTATGCTTATTGTTTAGTATTATTTCTATGTATTTATAACACCTTATGTGAGAGGCTGAAATGTACTCATCACAATGGCAGTTTTTATATTTAAATGTTTCTGGAGCAATCAGAACATAAAAGTGTGTCAGAACAATCCTTTTTACGTTCACATCACTCTGAGCTAAAGATGATCTTCTTTGAAATCCTTTGAAAAAATGCACTTCTGAGAAAAAAACTAGCATGAAAAATTGCACACCCAGAAGTAATTTGGAGGGATATTATAAACCATGCACAAAGATAAATTAGAATGAAGGAGTCATTTCACCTGTGCCATCCATACTGTTGAATACCTCCATAACTGTAATGCATTTGCCTGTAATCTTCGGGGAATTAATGTCCAACAACAGATATCATTTCAAAAGTGTTAAAAGCACCATCATAATGTAATCCATTGTCTGGAAGTCTTAGGACATAATAACTGTACTATATCTCTTTTTATGGATAGAATCCAACTGATGGAGATCTTACTAGTTGAGCTCTACTGTGCTCATTATGGATATATACATTCCTGAGTACGTCTCTATAACACCCATTAGCAGATACTTTGGCTGAAAAGTTACTGCACAAAATTTGGGTGTCAGATAGCTTTAAGAACTGCCTGTAGTTGATGCTCTTTGAACAGCTGCTCATCACTGACAGCAATAATCACAGTTAAAACTTTCAAAAGGTGTGAAGACCTTAATTAAGGCATTTTAGAAGGAGCAAACACTCTATTTTTATTTCAGGATTTTGTAAGTTTGACAGTGTTGATGAGCTTTCAAAGTCAGCATACAAAAAATTCTGATAAGGACATTGAGTTCTTTTCTTGAAATCACATTTGACTTACTTGGCTCCAGTCTCAGTATTCTAAACATTTATTATTTACAATGCCAGGTGCAATAAGCATTAAGAGACTGTTTTCTTCACCTAGAAGATGGAGATCATAGGAGCAGATGACAAATGTTCATAACAGATGAGAGCACTGAGCAGTGCACAATCAGCAACCCTCACACAAGCAGCACCTGATACCCTTTGAGGTTCTTCATGTGAGTTCCTTGCTCTGCTCAACCATAAAAGACTATTTATAGTCATTAGGTAACACTGAATGTATTGCTCTGAAAAAAACTGAAGAAACAGTATATTAATTAATATGTAATGACTTAAAATCTGTAGCTCCTTTGTTTTAATTGCTCAAAATCCTACTTTCACAAATTGAACATTCACATTAATAAGGGGATTCTCATGATTTCATTGCTATGATTTTCATTCACTACCTTGGACATAAAAGAAAGTTATGTTTTTTAATACTTTACTTCCTTTAAGCAAATATTTCACCTTATTTAAAGGCTTATTTAAGTAAAGGCCTTGTTTTAGTCAATATAAACTAAGGCACTTAGTACCAGGAGCAGGCATCCAGTGGACAAATGACATCATTTACCTATACAAGATGGGGGAGAAGAGGGGTGGAAGGGGGTTGGTTGCTTTTAATAAGCCACTGCATTATAGGCACCTTGGATTCTTGCTAGAGAAGTTTGTGTCACATCTGCTGTTTGTGAGATGCAAGATAAGAATACTCAGCACTTTAAAAAAAAATGCTTTTACTTCTTTTTTTTTTTTTTTCCAGCTAGCTTGCATAATTTTAAACCTCCTTTATTTCACCATTTTCTACATTTTGAGCAGCTAGAATAGGGCACACAGAATAACTCCATTTACTCCTCCTGGTTTGAAAAGGACCTCAGCAGGATGAGATGTTCCTCTGTCATCCAAACTCCAGGAAGAAAACTCTCTAAGTCTAATGCAGTGTTAGACCTGGATGGAACAAGTTACATTAAAAGAAGTAACTTGAATATTGATCTAGCACCATACTAAAAAAGGAGGAATTCTCTGAACCTTTATCACTTCCAATTCTCTCTGAATTTTATGTTCTCTTGGGAAAGATTCATGGCTCAGACTGGTAACATTGCTGCCTCTGTAAAATCAAGATTCAGCCAAATAGCAACATCAATATATGTTACAACGTCCCATTCAGTTTATTGTTCCAGATACGTTACTTTCACAGCCTGGAAGGACTACTTATAAAACAATGTTATTGAAAAATAAATTTAAAAATATTATCTCTCTCCGTATTATTTATATTTATTTAGAAAAGGAAAATAAATTAAAAAAACACTAATGCTATACTGAAGGGTAATAAATTAAATCTCCAAATACAGGAAATGAAAATACAGTGGTCCTTCTAATATCAGTGTTTATGATTACATACATGGAATAAATATAGCTGCAGATTTAAATAATCCAGCTGATAATTAAGGCAAGACATTCACATCAAAATGAAAATCAAGTACCATGCCTTTTTCATTTCCTGGTTCTTTTTCCAGATTTCTCTTTATATACTTGAAGCTTCATTGGCATATATTTTAGTATTAACATCTGTGCGTAACGATAGATAAAGCATATACATACATATATGTATATTTCATTTTTGTATATCTCTAAGGCAGTGCACATACAAAATACAATGCATATACAAAGTACCAATATTGCTGTTTCTCTTCCAGAATTAGTGATAAGTTCCAAGAGTCTGGTCATATCTCAAGGATGACATATTTCAGTCTCGTAGGTGGAAGGAGGCAAAGAGATAGCCAGCTGGCTCAGGTGAAATTAAATCTCCCATGCCAGCTGGACAAGAAGTAGTGCTGCTGTTAGTTTTGGAGGTTGCTGCCTTCCTACTAACTGCAGGAAGACCAGGAGAATTAAGAAGCAAAATCTACGTGCAAACAATTTTCCATTCCATATGGAGTTATCATTATCCCTCCGTGTATAATTAGGTCTGCCAGATTTACAGTGCTGTGTGCAGCAATACAGTGAATCAGATTGCTCAGCTGCTTGCCACTCACACAGCATTTCTAAAGCAGGCCTCGTTACCCTCCTGGCAATGAGCAATGAGGAGAAAAAGGCACATGAGAGCTCTTCGTCCTGTAGAGAGCCTTAGAAAACTCTTAAAATAAGAAAAGAAAGAAACAACAGAAGTGAAATATGGGCATGCTTCTAACCCTTGTGCTCCTAAAAAGCAGATAACTGGTTATGGTGGTTCAGTGCAGGTACAGCCAGTGTATCTGCCAGAAGATGTGACTTACTGAAAAGAACCTTAGAATACCCACTGTAAATTACCTAGTTGCTGAATTTGAAGGAATGTACAGAATATCTTAATTTCTTTAAATTTTTTCTTTCACTGATTTCACAATCACTATGACACTTTTGTAGCATTGCCAATACAGCTTAACATACCACTTGCTTTGAAATTCCTGAGGCAAAGGCCATGGCTGAACTCAAATTGTAAGGTGTCACAGACTTAAACTGATGATAATGTGTGTGTGTAAGCTTTATAGACAAAGAAACTAAAGGGCAAAGTCTGACCCACACTTATCTAGCAGATCTGTAGCAAGGATAAGAACAGAGCACACGTGCCTTGACCTCAATCTTGTGTGTAAGCCAAATGTGGCATCTCTTGATTTAACCAGTAAATTTAGTGAAGAGGCAGTTGCTAGAATTCTGCTGTTAAGCAGGACCAGTAACACACTGGGCATGTGGAGCAACTCTTGCTACAGTTATGAATGAAATACTAAGTATAACCTCCTAGGAAAAGACAACTTGTACTACAATATAACTCATTTCAATTCTAAACTTTCATTCCAGATGTAGAAATATAGAACCCTTAGAGTTGGAAGAGACCTTCAGAGGTCATCCAGTCCAACTCCCCAGCAATGAACATGGACTTGCACAGCTAGATCAGGTTACTCAGGGCCTGATCCATCCTTGCCTTTAAAGCCTTCAGGGACGGGGCATCAAGCACATCACTGGGCAACCTGTTCCAGTGCCACGTTTAAAACTGTAAAACACTTTTTGTTACATACAACCTGAATCTACTCTATTTGAGCTTGAAGCCATTTCCCCTTGTTTTATCACCACAGACCCTGCTAAAGAGTCTGTCTCCTTCTTTCCTACATACTGAAAGGCCACTATCAGGTCACCTCACAGCCTTCCCTTCTACAGGCTGAACAGCCCCAGCTCTTTCAGCCTGTCTTCGTAAGAGAGGGTTCCATATCTTGTATCATTTTTGTGGCCCTACTCTGGATGCACTTCAGCAGGTCTATGTCTTTCCTGTACTGAGGACTACACATCTGGATGCAGTACTCCAGGTGAGGCTTCACCAGTGCAGAGTAGAGGGGCAGGATCACCTGCCTCGACCTGCTGGTCATGCTTCTTTTGATGTAGTCCAGGATACGATTGACTTTTTGGGTTGTGAGGGCACACTGCTGGCTCATGTAACTGGATCCCATAGAAGAATGCCTAGAAGGACACCTGAACATATACTCTCTACCTATACTCTCTACCTCCATCTGATCCCAGCAATCCCTCCCACTTGCCTCCCGCCCCCGCCCCCCCAAAAAAAAGAAAGCCAAAAAAAACCAAACCAACAAACAGTCTGTCACACCAACCAAGGAAGATTTTAAACTATTTAAAATCTAGTCAGGGATGTGTCTTGACTAAAATTTTGGCCATGCCTCTCACTCACTCATGAAGACTAGAGCATCTACCTAAATGGCTTTAAGCCACTCACTGCTTTAAATGTTATAAATAGCTCCGATGACACAATAGAGAGAAATCAAATATATTGAGTGAAATAAATGCAATTAAACCAATAAAATAATTCACAACATAAAAAGCATTGGTATTCCAAACACTGCAGTCTACGTTCCTGAGCCTCAGTGGTCAAGAACAGGTCCATAGCACACCATATCTCTTCCCACCTATTCTTTACAGCTTTCTTTCCTTTCAGCTAGTAAAGAAGAGATAATCTTAGATCCCATCTTGCAGTCTTGGCACGCAACAAGAATCTCTACTAAAGATTCTCACACAGATTGCAATGACTACAAACTGTAAGTACCAACAAAGACAAATACAATATGACACATCACAAATGGTGTAAGAACTCAGAGCACTGTACACGACCTCTGTAAGACGCTATCTAGAATTAAGCTTATGAATTCCAGTTACCTGTTTTCATGATGAATTAAGACTACTGCAGGTCAGAGGACTAAGATCAGAGCAATGAATGAAGGTTATTGTATATGAAAAGCCCCAAATCCAGGGAAAATAAATAAATAAATAAGAAAAATGACAGAGAAGTTCTGGGACTTCTGTGTGTAAACACACCAGGGTACAAAGAACAGAAAGAAAAAAGAGTTGTTGAATGTAAAGCGCACTGCAGGCTGAAGAGGCAGTGGATATAACCAGGCCATAAGAAAGTGTAGACTGGATCCTCTATAAGACAAATGCATTTCTAGAATACACTGCTCATATATGTAAAAGGAGCAAACATCTTGGCCAGTACTGACAGAGATGGCACGCTTATTAATAGAGCAACATGTCAATATACTTAGCACAGAACCTCATATTTGATGTTCTATGAAGTCTTTTTCTCTTCTGTCACCATCATATAGCTTTTGGTATATGATTACCCCAGTGACTCAATACAACAGCAAAGACCATCATGGCAGATGCTGAAGAGAGCAGCCTTGTCCAGAACACTAATTCTACTATGATTTAATTATTTATTTATTTACTGGAGAGGGAGTATTGTTTACTGAAAGATCCAAATCCCCAGATCTAATTCTGCAGCTTTTAAGGTGGTTTCCTCTTCACATGGTTGAAAGGAAAAAAGAAGCCTAAGTTCTTCGCAGTTGCTGTTCTACACAATGCCAAAGCCAAGAGGGAACAAGGAAGAAAACATTCATCGCTACAGCCTGAAAGCAGCTACATATGTCTACTGTATACATCCTCTGCCACCAGCTTCATCCCCCATGGGCTCTACAGCAGCCCTCCTGCTTGGGCTTCAACTATGTTGTAGTCTGAAACAACATCACTACGATCACCATCACTGAGATGGACTGATTTGGTCAAGAAGAAATGTTGAGAACAGTTTTTTCTTTCAACAGTCACATTGTCTTCAGATCACAGACAGCCCCATACATCCAGATGCCCTCCAGATATCCAAGCATACTTGAGATTTCACAGGGCCTTCAGAAATAACTAAAGGAATCACTATGATGGACCAGCTAAGTATTCTGTCCCATGTGGAAGAAAAACAAAGTTAAGTTGCACCAAAGAGTAAGCCTCCATGTTTGGATAGAGATAATTCAGCTTTCTTGTATCTCTCTATATATGTATACTGACTGCATTATACACACACACAAATATTATTTTATATATATTTGTATGTATGTATGTATGCACAAACAGTGAACTGAGTACTGAACGATCTATAGTCTGTAGCTTCTTATCAGGCAGCCAGATTCCCTCCTCATATCCTTATATATTCTTCACATTCAAGAGGGTATTTTTATTGTGAATCAGTAACGGGGAGAAGCACCCTTCAGCATACAAAGTGGTAAAAATTAATTTAAAGAATAGCTCTCCACACACACTCCAAATAAAACACATAGTTGGATTGTAAGAATCTTAGCCTGATCAACTAACAAAGAGTTTGTGTCCAAAAGTACAATTTCTTTAAACAATAAAAGGTCCACATATCAAGATATACTATTTTCTCTCATTAGTTTTACCTATCTGATAAACCATGTACTACAACTCTTGATATCTGACAACCTGGCTTATTTCCCCAATGAAAAGTTGTAGGATAATAGAATCTATAATTTAACTGTTTGAGTTCATATATAATATTATCAACCAGCTGCCTTTTAAAGTGGTGCAACAGAGGTCATGAATGCAAATGGAAGATGAAAAGTTTGTCACTGCAGTAGAAACAATTTCATTTCAGATAATGTAGATGACATACCTGTTCCTCATATTTTAGTTCTCCTTGCTTTGTTTTATTTATGTTCCATAAAGCTGTAATTCACAAGTGAAGAATGAAACACCTTATTGAACTTCTATACAGTATTTACACTTGCTGCATCTGACACCACTTTTTCATCATAATGGGACATATTGGGAATCCCAGAGCCATGAAGATTTATGGCCTTCTGGACTACATTGTCAGAAATCCGAGTAACATGAGCAGGCTCTCACAATGAGACCGATCTAGTAAACTTTTATATTAATTAAAAATATCTGCAGGGCTTACCGGTAACTATTTAAGTTAATAATTCTCTGTCAGCTATCATTCCTGTAGGGACAATAAAACTAGAGGAAGAAAAAAGAAAAAAAATACAGTGTCTGACAAGAGTCCTGAAATGCTGTAAACCTTTCAAATTATAATTTTTTTCAGATGTTATATCACCCAGAATTTATGATCAAGTCAGCTTGCAGCATTTCACACGTACACTTACACGGTGGCAATACATTTTCTAATACGAAAGAGTGTTTAAAACATGAGGGCTGCTCTAAAGTAATACCTCCTATTTTTTTTATGTTGGCCTACAACATCAGAGGTGAGTATTGGTGATATGGAAGTAGAGGTTGAACCTTCCTACCAATATTCCCTTACATTTTGTTGCTGTGTGACAGATGGCAGTAGAGGGGCAGTCTGACAGAATGTCATCTGACGTGGAAGTGTCTCAGAAGAAAAGATGTGCAACTGAATTCCTCCAGGTGGAAAAAATGGCACTCACTGACATTCATTGACACTTGCTGAATGTTCATGAACACCAAACAGTGGATGTGAGCACAGTGAGGCAGTGGTGGTACATTTCAGTAGTGATCACAGTGACAGTGGGTCACCTCTGCTTGTGCAGATTTTTACAAGCACTGCACTCTTCATCATCACCAGAAATGCACAGCTAATGGTGGTGACTGTGTTGAAAAATACTGCTTTATAGCTGAGAATTTTCTCTATCAAATAGTGTTATTGTGCTCTTTGTATCTCTTGCATTTTCCATGGAAATAAATAGGCAATGTTACTTTCAGAGCAAACTATGTAAACAAGTGAAAATAAATGAATACATTATATGTCAGGAAACTGATAATTAAGGGATGTATTGCCTCCAAAATACTGTTGGTGGATGAGGACAACCTTTAAGCCAGTCTTGCATGTCCATATGCGTAGACAATCCCCATGAGGACAGTGGTGCCATTAAAACTCGGCCTAGGTGTCTCAGGGAGCACAGCCTTGGCTGCACCAGGAAACATAAGTTTGGAGTGGAGCCAGAATTGCTCTATGCTTGTTTCTCACAGATGGATGCAAATGCAAAAAATACCTCCAAATGTAGATCACCCAAGAACACTCAAGAAGTAATTTGAGCCAGCGCAGGGTGAAAGGAAACAGTTTAAAAACAGCAAATGGAATCATGGTTTGGGAATCAGCATTTAAACCGTTGAGAGATAAGTTGAATCATGCCTGGGTTTTCAGGAAAATCACTAGGGAACTCATTTGTATGCTTTGCTATTGTGGTTAAACTTGACAGTCACCTAAGCACCACTCAGCTGTTTGTTCTAAGCTGTTCGCATCCCCAGTGGGGTGAGGGAGAACATGAAAAAGGGTAGAAGTGTGAGAACTTGTTGGTTGAGATCTAGTTTAATAAGGGGGAAAAAAAATAAAAGAGAGAATCATAATATGTTTATAAAGATGCACAACACAATTGCTCACCACCAGCCAGGCTCTGAGCAAAAGTAGTCTTTCCACCCATCTCCCTGCATTTTTATGATTGAGCACATCTGCATGTTTTGTGAAATATCCCTTTGACCAGTCTGGGTCAGCTGACTTGGCTGCGTCCCCTCCTAGCTCCTTGTGCAGAGAAGTCTTTGATCTATATAGTTACTGCTCTGCAATAACTAAAATGTTTGTGTGCTGTGAACACTATTTTCACCCTAATACCAAAACAGAGCATGGTATCAGCTATTAGAAAGAAAATTAACGCTATCCCAACCAGAACTAAGACATCTGTTAAAATTGTTGGCACTTCTTCATCTTTGTTTTACTTTAGTAAAAAGTTTTGTTCAAAATCTTGTGTTATGTCAATTCTGTGTTAGATAGAAGTCATTTCCTGAAATGCAAATCTATTAGTTTTACTGACATTAAGTTGCTTGAGTCCCAAAACACAAGAATGAAAGTATTACGTGGATGTATCCTAAACTAAACCTATGCATATCTAACTGAAATTATTTAATGAGCAGAAACCTTAACTATCTGAGACTTTTCCAGCCAGACCATACAGTGCCCTTTTGCTTTACTATCAAAATGGAACAAGAGGAAACAAAGCAAAGAAATTATCTAGTTAACCTGAACCCTTTCTCCAGAGTCAAGCTCCATGTGAATTGGATTAAGATAGGCATCATGTCAGGAGCAAATAAAATAAAATAGAGATGTTTGTTTTACCTAGAGTTGTCTCATCATATTGGGAGTAGCAAGAAATGGTTGTTGGGTTAGCCCAGCTGGCCTCACAGCTGTGAGAAGACTAATGATGGTATAACAAAAAGTTGAATTGCTTATTAAAGCATGAGCAGATATATTTCCTTTTATCACAAGAGCCAATTTTTATCCAAATGAGAGAGGGAAAACCAAACTGTGCATCATTTTAGAAATTTAAATATTTTAGAAGTCTATGGTTCATACATGGTAACATCACTGCAGATAAACTGGATTCTAAGGTCCAGCTTTAGTCATGCAAGCCATACTCACTCTTCATATTCACAAACACATATTTTCCTAGTGAATTAGGCCAAGGATATTTATTCTGTTTCCTACAGGAGGGGAAGAAGGTGGTGCTTCATCCGGTTAAGCATCAAGAATTTTCATCCTGAAAATTACGAGAGTAAGCATAGAGAAAGAAGACACAGCAGGAAAAGTCTTAATTATTCTCTCTCAAAGAAAAATGATGGATGAGACCGTCATGAACTAAGTTGTATAACTCAAAAACATAAATAAATATCACAGTTAAAATGAAGCAAAATGATGAGCTTATCAGTAATTCACCATGATTGTTGTGCTACTGCTAAGGAAGAAAAAAGAAAAAAAACGTAACAAAAATAGAGAATGACTACTTCATCTACACCTTTTTTTCCTGAGAAAAACATTTAGCCTCAGGTGGCATCTCTGAGGTTAACCTCAATGTCAAGATACTTACACAAACAAAATGAAAATGAAACATGTTTTAGGGTAAATCTAAAGTGAATAAAACTTTAAAGAGATGTTAGGAAGTCTCACTGATGCACGGAAGAATTCCACCTCTTCACTGTGGAAAATCTAGTGTATTTTAATCAATATATACAATAATAATAAATAATAAATAATAAATAATAAATAATAAATATAAATAAAAAATAGATATTTGTGGTTGTATCTGAGTTCTATGGTATATGATACACAAGAGTGTATCAAATTTATTCACTAGCATGCCTATTAAGATTCAGTTAAAATCAGTTTGATTTACAGCCTCCATACAAAAGAATGCTTTAAGCAAGCGTATCTTACACAGAACATTTTGCTACTGTTACAATTTACAATCATTTTTTTCAATTTAAAATTAAAACACTGTTTTAATTTTAATCCAGTTTTCCGGTGTACCATCAGGTTTCCAGTCTTGGTCATGCAGTCACAGTGAGGCCACTGCAGTACCGGAATGGTAGGGGTTTGTTGTCAGTTTTTACACTGTAATGCAGAATTTGTTCTTTTTAGGTTTTCTCACTTGTGTTGGAAACGTCCAAATAATTTCTGTCAGGACGGTATCTCTGATAAAAGCAGATTTTATTCGCGATTGCAATGGCGGGTGTCCCGCAAGCAGAAGCACCAATGGACACGACATGACAGTTTTTATACCCTGTTTTCTCCCGCTTGCCTCCACCCCCTCCTCTGTTTCCCCACTGGCTGGGTACTCCAGGTTCACAATCTTATCAGAAGGTTTACATTTGTTAATTACTTGTTAATTTATTTCTTATCTGGTGTCAGTCCTGTCCTCTGCAAGATGTCTTCTTGTTCATATTGATATGACGATTTTCTTCAGAGTCTTTGTTAAACAAAGAGTATGGAGGGGAGGTGCCCGATCTTCCTCAATACCTTCTTCAGGCACTCCCCGAGGCATGCAATGAATTGTCCTTTTAATTTGCGCAGGATACTCTTGCAGTGTGTGTGACATATATTTTCAATGTTGGCTATACATAAGTTGTTATTAGCTTACGTATATATCCTTTAATTCTCTATTCTTATAATTTACTCCATCTACCTAATCTCAACGGATATATATACATACATACATATTACTTTACTTATATATTGAGTATGTGTTGTTGGGGAAGATTTATCTAGGGGATTAGCAATGAAAACTTATCAGAGAACCTCAAAAAGTAGAAAGGCTCCTGAAAAGAACTATTAGTTCTAATAAAGGACCCAAATGATAGCAGAGGCCATAAAATTAACAAAATTCTTATTCTGTTCTGATGTAGAAACAACATTCGATTCCCACACTTGTCAGCTTTCTGCTTTCTTGCACAAGCAAACAGGAAATTCATCTTCAGTCCACGAATAAATAGCCTTGTAGTGTTGAGACAGTAATTTGTTAATATTCCCGTGGCAGTAAATTCTAAGCGCATCTTTAGAGTCCCTCTTTCAACACTAAACAGAAGACATTCCTGAAATATCCTTCAGATTCATCAAATAAGAATAATGAGAATTGATACTGTTTAAACTAAAGGCTTATTCCTGCAGCTTTTAAAGATCTCAAGCTCTTGAAATAGTCTTAAAGCTTAATTACTTTTTAAAGGATTCCTTGAATTTAAATAACCTTTCAAGATAGCATCATATCTTATGAATAGTCTTCAGAGAGGTAATACCTTAAGTTTCTTGCAGAAATTTGTGAAGCATTGCCAGACCAATTCATTCCACAAGATGTACTTTCAAATGACTTTTTATTTTAGTAACTGGTCGTGGCATTATATAACCCTGCCATATTGTACCTAACTTATATTGATATTCATATAAAAAGGAGAAAACAAACTATTATGTGAAGGTTTCTATTGAGGGACATCTGCAGCACAGGTCCAAGACAGAAAATTGTTCCTGATTACGCAAAATTGTTTGCTTACTTTAAATGCATGCTTCAATCTACAACAGACATAGGAACATAAGCATGGGCTTAAGTGCTTTTCCAGATGTACAGATGGACTATTTGCTAGAGCGTAGAGATTACTCAAGAGCAAGTAATTTCCAAACCAGTTTTACTGCAGTTTCTTTGAGCACTGCAGCCCTGACTGGACAGCACTTAGTATAGAATTTACCACAGTCAACAGATGGCTTAGAAAATAAGGAGTTAGTTCCCTGATTGTTCACTTAGCTTTGTCAGTGTCTTAGCTTTCAGAGAACAAATGAGAAGCCTCTCCAACAACATTAAGGAAAAAAAAGAAAAGAGTAACTACGGGGAAAGTGCTTTGTCACGTCACCATTAGCGGCTCTTTTTGTGCCTCAGTTTCTCGGGATTTTCAAAAATCCATTCCAATTAGGAGACAGTTCTGAGGGAAGAAGTGGCAAAGTGAGGCTGGAAATGTGACAAAGTAGTTATGTCAGAGTATGCAGGTACAAAAAATGTAACAGAAAGCTAACAGGCTTGAAACATGGGGCTTTGCCAGCAAGGCTCTGAAACAAATTCCCAAAGGAATCAGTGACAATTCTAAATGGCATTAATTCTCAGTCCAAATGCAAATCACCCTTCTTCTATCTTGTTTCCCATAAACAAAACAGTCACATCAAAACAAAGCACTCCTATTAAGTATCTAATTCTTCATACAAGGAAGGAACAAGCCAAGTATGACAGATGTTAATCACCTCATATACTGTACACTTGCCAGGTACTCACACACTTCACAACGAAAGCAGAATGAGAACCTGCATAAAATAGAATGGCATACAACAAGAGCAGGGCAGGAGGGATACTGTGACAAGGATATCATTGCTGGGAGAACAGGGTACAAAAAAAGCTACCAAAGACGTGCTGCTGCAGCTGAATTATGTAGAGCTCCAAAAAGGAATGAGCTCCAATCTAACACACTGATTTATTCTCTGTTTCTGTTTCCTCATTTATGACGTAATCATTAATCAGCTACTTCTACAGTGAGAAAAAGTGTTTTTTGAATAAATTAATCATGAATACAGTACAGAAATAGTTTCTTGCAAGTATTCTTTTGAGCAATCTTCACTCCCACAGATTTTCACAAAAAGCCCTGCAGTAGATAAAATAGATGGAAACATGATCTAAGCAAAACTCTATTTAGCAATTGTCAAAACATTAGTGAGTAAATTTCCTCATTATTCACTCAGCTCTGCTGGTATATTTGCAGTCAGAGCACAGATGAGAAACCTCTGCTGCACAACAACAAAAGCAGGAGGAAAAGAAAGATTTCTAGCTGGGCTGGAAGCCTCTCTCACCTTGGCTTTAGGTGCCTCTGAATATAAGGGCCAGAATTGTTTCTGGCAATTCTCAAGAGGCAGGGGGGAAGATTGTAGGCCAAAGAACGGCTTTTGAAGCAGGAACAGAGCTTCTGCAAAAACCATTTTCTTGCCTACGATTGCTCTTTCATCTCAGGCCATTTGTCTGATCGAAACTGCCTGACCTATCATTACTAAATAATATTACAAGGGCAGTTCTGTTCAATGATACTTAAAGGTTTCAACCTGTCTCTAGATTAAAATTACCATTCTGGAGGGATTCCTAGACAAAGCTAGGAGTCAGAGTCACATGCCCAGAACACATAAACTTGTTACCCTTAGAGATGGAACCATGGTTCCTTAACTAAAGAGGCTCCACCACTATGCAATTAGTGCACATTACTCTAGTTGCGTGTACAGATCAAACACCTGGTTTACAAATACAATGCCAACATGCTACATATATAAAAAAGCAACAACAAAGCCCACTGACTGAAAGATCAGAGGATTTGTCTGGAGGCTTGTATAAAACAGCCACTTTGAACAATTCTATATTTAACCAGTATGCTATGAAAGAAAAAAAAAAATACACAGCACTTTATATACTTGTCACTAGCACTAATTTAAACCACACTGTGGAATAAGCTATTTAAACGGACTTGTTGACCTACTTTTTAATTCCAGCTTTTGGGGAAGAAAAGAAGTTAAGCAGTAATTCAGAAGGTTGTTACTTCCTGAAAATCATATTTTTACATTTGTCTTTCCACTCAGCATTTTATTTTATTTCTTTTTTTCCCACTAAATGTAGGTAAAGATTTTGGTGCAGAATATTAGGATATGGAAAACTGTTTTAATTCATCGTTGTCTTTAAGTGATCCTCATTGTCTGACATTTTGGAAATCATTTTGCCCTTAATCAGTCTTTCCTCTGTCCTCAGTCATTTCCATCTGAAAGCAATAAGATCATCTTAAATATAAAAAGGAACTCGGCATCATACAAAAAAAGACTTACAAGAGAGGATAAAGAAACATTGTTTAATTTAATTCTTTGTCATGAATTTTTTTTTCCTTGAGATCAGTCCAAACAATTATTCATTTCTCTTTAATGTTTATCCCAAGTATGTATTTTTAGGTTTCCCACCGCTGTTACACCCTGTACACATAAGTGCCGTTCCAAAACATTTTTCCTTCAGACAAAAATCATTCTACATATGCCTCAATAGCATCCAAGATAGAGGTAAATTAAAGTAGGTCAAAAAGAATCTACAGTGCAATTCTTGTAAACATCAGTGCACTTGCATATGGAAATTTATTAATCAAGATTAAGAGAATGACTTGTGGGTGAAAATAAACGTTTGCATTTTCACAGGTACACAATTAGAAACTGAATGCAAAAGTGGGTCTCCATGGCTCAGCATTTCTACCAGACAACTCAACAGTGCAAAAGCAGAAAATAGGTTTCTGATAAAGAAAAGCCATACAGCTGGAGTGTCTCTGTGAAATCTATTAGCAACAGCCTCCCTAGCTTAAATGGATGTCTGTCAAAAGGCGGTTGGAGAATAAAGCCAATCCACCAGTTGGAAGTAGTGAAAAACGTACACAAAAACTATTATGCTTATGATTTTATTTCATGCACAGGAACCAGAAAAAACAGCTTTGAACTATTTATTGGTAGGTGTCCAACTGTGGCAAGCTGAATATTTTTGTGTGGTAATTGACCACGCTTCAGGACGAAACATCAGTTCATCAACTACAGTATGTGAAGGATGCAGTACAAAAAGCAAGAGACATATCATAGTAGAATATTCATTTTCCTTTGAAGGAAAGGCAGAAAAGGGAGAAGGAACCTAAAAAAACAAACAATGAAATCTGCAAGGACACTGGGTCAGTAAGCTTTCCTGTAAATACCTCACTATACTTTCTTTAGTGCAAAAGTTAAAGGGGCTAGTTTAGTCTGTAAGTTTGTGTTTGGCTGTGCAGTCCATAATTGTCTAACTGCAGTTTAATCTCCTCTCCTCCTAAATGTAACTATGTAGAAAGTCTGAATTTGTACTGTTTTTCTCCAGTAATGTGCTTGGACTGTCTTTTCAGTGATATTTTTCAGGTGATATTTTCTGGGCTTCTTGGTGAAAGTGTAGATGGCTTACAATTCTGAGTTCTGACATAGAATCATCTTTTTTACTTATTCATATGTTCACAGCATTTATTTTGCTGTGTCAGTAATTGCCACTTTTCTCTTTCACTCTAAAGTGACTATATATAAAAGAAAGAACAGCGCATTTTCTTCATCCGGTCTAGCCTTTCCAGGTCTCTCATAAGCTGTTTTGCGTTGTGATTTTCTAGTTTTATTAATATTTGTTTCTTAACCCTATACTTTCAGCTTTTCTTGCTTCATTTGACTGCTTTACTGTTGCTTTAGTGGTCAAAGATAAAAATGTCTCTCTTGTATTCTTTAATGGAAGACACTTACTTCTACAGTTGCCTAACTCTGTAAAATGCAAACGTTTACACCAATAAGGCTTTAGTTAGTGGAATCCTCAGGTACACCTTCTGTTCTGAAGGGAGGGGAAGTTAAAAAAAGAGAAAAAAAAAGTTCTGAGCAACTCAGGCCTATTTCAGCTAACATACCTCAGCCTGACACTTCTTACTAGAATCATCTTTCCTGCCTGAGTTTTGGATTTTTTGCACACTTGTGTGCTTAAAATCATAGAAACAAACCTACAGAAGAAACAAAACAGATCATTCTCTCACATTTTAAGGAATATGCATTTAATTCATATTCCAGTCATCAAAAAGTGCTCCATATCACCAATTCCACATCACCAAAATTTAAGGGAGCAATTAAAAAAGGTACAAACCACCTGCAAAAACAATTAAGGTTACTTTTCAAGAACCTAAGTGGTACAGATATCATAACAGTCAAATACTGGCAAAAACTTGTAAGTACTCTTTGGGAGGATGGTATAGGAGATTAAAAGGGATACTTGTTGAACAGATTAAATTAAATTGTGGGTTTTATTAATATCTAACACAGGGTATCTTTCTGGAGGTTTTGAGTTAATCAGTTTGCATTAAAATACTGCATGACAACATTTTGGTCAATACCTCTGCACATCAAGAAACCATAGCAAACACCATTTTCTCTTCAGCAGGCAGTACTTCTCATAGAATGGCTTAGGTTGAAAGGGATCCTAAAACTCAACCAGTTCCAGCCCCCCTACAGTGGGCAAGGCTGCCACCCACAGGATCAGGCTGTGCAGGACCCTATCCAACCAGGGCATTATCCATCCAAGGCTCAAAGGAAAGGCAACATACAGCCCTAAGATTCAGGTCTCTGCCTTGCATGGTTGAAAGAAAGGGTTGGCCTTCTGCAAGATGCTTGTGCTCATTTTAATGTACATATGCAGGATATTCATAGGTATTCACTTCAGTCAGATGCTTATCACACCTTTTCTAGGAGAAACTCCAGCTTCATAAATACCTAAAAGCTTTGTATTTCTTTAAAATAATACATATTTGGGATCATGAAGTGATCATGCTGCTCTAAGGACTCCCAGGAGAAACTATGGCTATAAGCAATTCCCTCAGAGTCATAGTTGTGATTAAAGGCGTATCATAACGCAAAATTTGTTCTGGAATAGCACTCACACATGCAGAGTGTAACAGAAGAATGGAGAACCTAGAAATACATGCTGGGAACAAATATTAATGAGAAATGAATAATTGTTTAGAGTGATCTTGTGGAAAAAAATTGTTATGACAAAGAGATAAATAAAACAAAGTCCCTTTATCCCTTCTCCTAAGCAGTTTTGTCAGGCATCTGATGCTCATTTTCACAGCAGTTTGTTTTTTTTTTTTATATGATTTTCCTGAGCTCCAACTAGAGGAACAAGAAGAAACACACAAAAATAAATGTTAATACCTTTAAGGTATTGCTCAGGTTGACCAGGAGAATCTGAAGCTACAATTATGGGACACAGAAGCCTACCCCTGTCCAAATCCCTCCACAAACCACAAATCAAAACGTTAGGCAAAATGAAATCAAGATATCAAGATATAATTTTGTCCATAAAGTAAATCAAGCAGTATACGCTGTTTTAAGTTTTCCTGCTGAAATGAAGTGATATGCTACAAACAACAAGGGACTGGGTCAGGAGGACTAACATTTAGCCACATGGCAATAAGCCCAGACAGGGCAGCCAGTGCCCTGAGGCTCATGGCTTCTCCTCAGTGGTGATGAACATCTGAGATGGCACAGCAAACAGGAACTTACAGCTAAAAAGACTTAAGTGATGTGCTTACTGTATTCCTCAGCAAAAGCTTTGTGACTTTCTGCAGGAGCTGGCTCAATTATCAAAGCACACATTTTGGGCAGACGTGAAATCCTTTCCAGAGGACAAATAAGTCAGCATGGAAAACTCTGTGAGGGAGCTACCAGGCCTTTCAGTGCTGGCTAAGACAGAAGGTGAATGTATCATAGTGAGAAAGAAAGATTAGTGACTTACCCCTTTATTCAGACACTCATAAGTTTCTGTGTCTCTGAATAACACAAAACAGACTGATCTGTCCAGTAAGCCATACAGGGAAAAGGGCAGTCATACAATAGAGGGGTATCTCTTCAATAATCAGAGTTAGAAGCTATCTTCCAGAAAAAGATCTCTCAATGAAAGTAGGAACTGAGGCTGGAACTAAAATGCAGCCACTTTCCTCTATCCTGATTCTTCCTAACCAGTGATGGGACAACAGCAATCAGAGAACCAGCTCTGATGATGTGTAAGGAAAAGGGAGCAATAGCAGCGCTCTGCCAGAGAGAACCATTAACAAAACCTGTTAGCTAGTTCCGAAATTAGTTGCCAATATGATAGTTCCTGCATAAGTTCTTTAAAAATGTGACATTAACTTCACCAGCTTTCTTTACTCTGGTGTCTTTCCACCAGTCAGATCAATATGTACATCTTCCCAGGACCGAGAGTGTTAACAACTAATTATTTTTCTTCAGATAGTGATGAAACACTTTGTAACATCTGCAATGGGATTCACTGACACTGAGAAGACAGACGTAGAATAAGAAGACACATCATGCAGAGAGCATTTAATCTAACCTAACAAGGATTTCCAAACAAGATTTAAATACCATACTTTGTATCTCTAAGCAATAAGTCTGCTATGTAATATATGCTTTTAATACATTCACATCCACCTTGCATACTTGAATACTGATGTATTCTGCATTTCCTTTTAGCATTCATGCCTAATCTACTTCCATCAGGGAGATGATGCTGTATTCCCAATTGGGAGCAGCACAGCATTGATCAGAGAAGAATATTGCAGGGGGATAAGACATGGTTTATAATACAAAAGTGAGGAGAATGAGTTGAGAGAAATCTGGAGCAACAGCTTTTGAGGTTATAATCTTCCTCCCCATCCCCCAGCCCCCAATATACTTTGCCTCTTGTTAAGGATGAAAATGATGGGTCCATACTTTTTCAAGATCTAAAATAGATAAACCTTTTTTTTTTCTTTTTTTTTTTTTTTTTCCCATGACTTAAAAACATAATTTAGCTTTGCTGAGCAGAGTTATTTCTATACACAAAGCATGCCAGTCAATTACATCGAAACAATTTCATTCAGGTCACTAAACATCAGTAGGTAGTATGATTTAGTGTTAGGAGTGTATTATACAAGAGCATAGCAATTTTGAGGTCTGGAATTGAAATGGAAATTGCAATGTGGATGAATATTGACAGTAAGCATATACAGCAGCAGGAAGCATCCTGCACACAAGGCCATGTGACCAATTCATTTTTGACACAGATTCCTTTCCCCACCTTAAACAACAACAGAATAGTATTTCCTTAATTCCAGAAAATTTCTAGCATGTATGTACAAACTGTTCTACAAACATAGGAGTTCACGGAGACCAAGAAAATTACAGGAAACAAAGATTTGTACTTAATTTCATAGTTCTAGATTCTTACAAGCCATTTTATTCTCTTACATAATTAAAAACATTTATTTAAACTTGAAATTAAGCAATGTTAAATATTCCTGACATTACTTTTTCTCTCTGAGAAAGAACTACATCTGGTGACAAGTTTATTGATGCAAGATTTGTAACAGTTTTGAAATACAATTCTAAAATATAGAAAGAAGAGATTTCTTGCTGAGGCTACTGTTTAAAGATGTCCTTTTGATGTTCTTGAAGCTAAAGGCTTATGGCATTTTCTTACAAGTATATACATACATATTTCTTATTTTTACCAGCAGTTGCTTAATTAAATAAAACTGAGCTGGTGTCACACTTTCCATGTATGTATTATATTTCTGGGAATACTATGGCTCCCAAAATAGCCATAGATGAGCTCTACCTTAAAAAGCTCTCTTAATCAACCATCAGTACCTATCTAATTCAAGACTGGCATGCTCCATTGACCAGAAGACAGCAAGAATTCCTTTAATGGCTACTTCTGCCTATTCAAAATGATCATCTATTTTTTACTGTTCAGAAACATCACCTCTAAGAATTTGAGCTATTTCTTAGCCATGATTATTACCTCTCGACTCATATATTCTGACAATCAGAAGTATTACACCATGATTTTTTTTCCTTATGATGGATTTTACCAATTTCTCTTTATCAATATGAAAACTACTATCATGTTACATCGACCAAAGAACATCTTTCCTCCCAAAGATTTGGAGTTATGGTAAGATTTGGCCTAGTTTTAAATGACACACATTTTTGCTGAATTATTTAAGAGCTCTAAAAATTGACACTTCCACACTAATGTTACCTTTCTCCTGTTCTGCTGTTCCTCAGCACAAATGCAGACAGTAGAACAAAATTTAAATGAAGTATTAGAGTTCTTAAGTTATTGAGCAAACAATGGATGAATTAATTGTAAACTCTTCTTGTATTCATTGTAGCATTATTAACATTAAATTGTTTTACTGAACATATGTAACTAACAGATTGCTCATGCTAATTGACTATGTTTTTGAAAGGGTTGTTCCACAACATCCTCAGTAGCTGATTCAAAAGAAGTTCTAACAAAGAAATATCTTAGGAGTCCATCAAATGCCATTTTTAACAAGCTAGTTAACAGTTGTAATCCCTGAGCTAGGTGTTACAAAGAACCTAGTGCTCATTTTTATCACATTCGTTTTGATATTATAGCTATCACAAAACAGTGAAACAATAAGAAAAAATATGTGGAATAAATAGCTAAGAATATCTTCTGCAGCTATAATCAGTGCTCAGATCAGTGGGACTACCTGTGTTAGTAGAGCGTATCACAGGAAACATCAAGATTCAGGCATGAGCACATCAAATGTTGAGTGAAAAGATGATGTTCCTGAGACTGTGGGAATTCTGCAACAGAACATGAAATTCAGCAATAGGACAAGAAATTTTTCTAAAATCTTTAACATTATTTCACTTACAATCCTCTCTCCTACCAGCCTGATTCCTCAGATATTCCCTCCTCCTCATATTTTCCCTCTGTCCAGCCAGTAGAGCTCACACTAACTTGCCTTTGGCAAAGTTTAGAGCCACCATTTGCAAAACAGTTCATGGTGTGGTTAAAAGGAAATTCACTCCCTGCACATTGCCACATTTGTCCTCTACACACTGGCGACACAGGTTCATTTTCATTTTGAAAGGATAAAAATTAAGGAACTAACCATTTTTGTATTCTGTTCTTCTAAAAGAATTCCAAAAGGGGGAAATAAATGGCCTACATCTTGTCAACACAGAGCTGAATCAAAAAGAAAAACTACACCCTGCTTCCAGAACAGTATTTCTCCTTAGGTGGAATAGCATAAAGCCTTGGTGTTAAATGGAGGTGAACTACAAAAATATTTCTTTTTTTCACAAGCCCATGTGAACTTTAGTCATATACTTTTTCAAACTCTGCCCTTCATTAGGAAAGAGAAATGAAAATCAAAACCTGCTAAAACAAAAAACAAGCTGTTAGAAAATTCATCATTTTTCAGAAATATGAAAACTGTGTTGACAGATACACCTTGTTTTCCTGACTTGAAAATCTCCAACAACAAATAATTAACGAAGACAGAAATCAATCAGCTGCCAGTCACTGAAGATCTTTAGATAACACTGTCAGAAACAACTGTCGCAAGTGGTGATGGTGCATGATCCGTACAGGGTTTTATAATTCCTTGTATAAACCTTGCACAGTTTAAGTGTATTTTATGAAATGTAAGATGTAGTACTAGTTTATATTACCTAGAAAATCAAAGAGAATTATGAATTCCTTACCTAAGTAGTTAGGAGTTCATTGTACCTTTGAAATAGCATGCAGGATAATTTCAAGAAATCTGAAGTTATATTTTTAGAGAAACTAATTCTGCTCTAGTGTTTTCCATGAAGTTCAAATTAGGTGATAATGTTTGGATCTGAGGATTAAAAGATGCAAAAGGCAAAGCCTTAATACAGTAGCTACAGTCTCAATTAAGCCAAAATCAGTAATGCAGACTCTTAGCAATGGTTTAATATAGACACAAAACTTATGAATCATGACAAATAATGATTAATCAGGGAAAGCAAGTAAGCAAAATCAGCACTTTTGTAACCCTGCATAATGCAAGAGTTCAGGATTATTTTTGATTTTGATTTTCTTAACTGCAGTAACGTGACTTCTAAGGTGGTTAAATACAATAGTTTTAATAAATCTTTTGGTTGGGATAGACACGTGCCCTACATTATGCTTATCTCATACTGATTTTCAATTAACTACCATGTCCACTTACCAAGAATATACGTGAATATATGACTGTTCTCCTATGCATTCCCAAGTAAAGTCAAAGGCCTTCATGGATGGATTTAAAGCAGAAAATTCTTTTGCTTTCCGATTCTCTGAAGTACAGAAGCTAGCTGCAAGGACAGGCCCAACTAGTAGTAGAAAGCATCAATATGCCTTCAACCACACCAGTTGGACACAATCAGGAATTAATTTGATAATAATCTAGGGAAATCTGAGTCTGTAGCACCAATTCACAACAGTCTGATACCACTAGGAGCATTTGGGCAAACTAAAAAGTTCACTCTCCCTCCAACACTATCTACCCCAAAAGACATGAGATCATAAAGAACAGTTCTCTTCTTACCTTCAGGTTTCTCTGTCATGAAAACTGCCATCAAGTAAATGAGACAAGTGGTCTTTGGAAGCTGTAGAAATAGGATACAACGGTAGTCGGCCAGCAACATTCAGTATAAGTCATTTTAATATTTTCCCCTAGAGAAATAATTGGTATTTAGTGTGTTCTTAACAATATGCACCTTCTTTATAAACGCTAAAGGCTGTGCATGTAGTTTCCTGGCTCCTCTTTCTTCCTATTTTTTAAGACTGGAGTGACATTTGTGGCTTTCCTTCACTCCTCAGGCATGCACTTCTCCCAGTTCTCCAAGACTTTTCAAGTATGATAAAGAGTCACTTCTGCCAGCTTCCTCAGCACTTGTGTGCACGCCCCGTCAGAGCCTATGGATTTGTGTGCATTGAATTTGCCTAGACAATCTCTGATCAGATCTTCCTTGACCAAGGGGAAGTTTTCTTTTTCCCGGAATGTCTTTCTTATCTCCAGAGTCTGAGATTCCCAAGAGGCAGTCTTAGCAGTAAAGACTGAAGCAAAGAGAATGTTTGTGTTCATCAGAGAGGGTGCCTTCTCAGTGTTCCCTGTTATGAGGGCACCCAATTCATTCAGAAGTGGGCCTACATTTTCCCTAGTCTTTCTTTCACTATTGACATACTTAAAGAAGCCCTTCTTGTTGTTCTTGACCTCCCTCAGATTTAATTCCAAATGAGCCTTAGCTTCCTTGTCACATCCCTGCATGACCTGACAATGTTCATATATTTCTCCCAAGACCAGACCCCTTTGACACATTCTGTAGACTTTCTTTTTGAGTTTTAACATGAGTTCCTTACTTATCCAAACAGGTCTCCTGCCACCTTTGTCTGATTTCTTACTTTTAACAATGTACTGATAAAGAACCTTCAAGAGACCATTTCATTTTCTGATAAAGAAGAATAAAAGATGAATAGTTCAAGAGTATCTACAAGTAAAATAAACCAGAAGTCATTCCAGGTATAATCTCATTGACTTCAATAGAATCAGCCTTTATTGCATGTTTCATACATGGTACCTTCAAAGTAAGGGGATTTTAGAAGTTCTTATATAATGAAATGGATCTGTATAATTACTTGTTTCAAGCACATTACTCTGTATCAACATATTGCTTTAAATTAGACACATTAAAGAGTAAATAATGCATATTACAAGAGCAATGGAGTCTGACTTGTTTGATTTAAAGTAGGCCATATTAATTGGTTTTAATCCTGGAGTGACATTTTGCTATTACCTGATGTTCTTTTTGTTGGTATTATGGTAGAGTAAATGCAAGGATGTAATTCACTAGGATGATCACAACTAATGAAAAAAATGGAATTGACTAATTTTTCCTGTGCAGAAAGAGGAAGGACAAAGACATGCAAGCCTTTGATGAAGCTAAGAAGAGAAGCCAGTCTTCCATTAAGTAAAAGAATTTTTAAAAAGTCCCTACTGGGGGAAGCTAAGAGCTCTGTGGAAGAAGAACAGAGAGCTTGAGAGGGATCTTACTTGCTAGCAGGCGAAGTTCATGGGCTCACTGATGTAAGGTCATGGTAAAATAGTTTGAATTTGTGATGGAGTCTCCAGGGATTTAGTTGAACTTTGTGCTCCAGATGTCTTCATGTGAAGATGCACTCCTGTAACATTTAGGACCAGTGAGAGGCAAGTTTAATAACCTCTCCGCAAAGGCCCCTAGAGGAGCGAATTTAGCAAAATGGAGAACTTTCCATATTTTCACATTTGCCATAGAATCAATGTTAGACAGTTATTCAAATAAGCAGGTACAGCTGCTACATTGAAATGCAATAAAATTCAGTTTATTTGCAAGAGCCCACAATGTAATCACAAAAGATTAGTTACACAAACAAGCTTGACAAGCTGCAAAACTTACAAAGGCTGGTGACCTTTTCTTAATGCCTTGTATGATGTGACACGTTTATACAGGGGATTGTGGAAGGAATAAGCCATTTAGGAAGTATCAGCCAGTTAAAATACTACATTCTTGAGTATAAGGGGAGCAACAGTCCAACATTGTTATTTACAAGCTTGTACTGTGAGAAAGTTCTCCCCAGAATACTTTCTCCAAAAGAGTCGCACACTGTGATTTCTGCCCACTTCTGGCAGGATCACCATTCATGCACTATCACTCCTGGCTATGTCTGAGACCTTTGGATATGTTTCCACTTTAGCAGCTATCTTACTTAGCCAAAATTTTCTAACTTCAAAATACAGCATCCTGGAATCTTCCTGCTAGTGAGCCCTAGCAGGAGCAGTACCATTTCGTACTCTCATCATGCAGTTTGATCAAGATATCATCCCAAGGAGAACATAAATACAGAATCATTAATTATTTTCTCTTTTAAATACAGAAGGTCAGAATATATTACAATTATGAGACATAAAAGTGAAGGATATTTATTTAAAACCCTTTGTTGAAATTTTCATTACAGACTGTGTGAGGAATAATTAAAGGGAGAGCTATATTTCTTTGGCCTATTGATAAACAAAGAAGGAAAGGAATTTATAAAATAGGATAATTTTCAGGGCATAAACCATGGTAATTAGATGAAATTGGGAACAGGAAGTGTTAGACTAGGTATCATAAAAACTTCGACAGCTGATCATCTTTGTTTTACTTGAGAACATTAGGACATTTAGTAATAGCTGGCTAAAGCAATCATTAATTTGTACAAGCAGGTATAAATTAGACACCTTAATTTTTTAACTTTTTAGCTTCATCTCAGATTCTTGGGCTACAGAGTAGTGAAAAGGGACTCTGTTCGCATTAGCAATGTTTTGATACCAGTTATTCTTTTTGCAACAGGTTCAATTTGGAAAGTCGCAGTCCTCTGAATACAGGCAACACTATTAATCATGTGCTACATCTCAAGATGGATATTCATCCCTTCTCTCTCCTCACATGGATTGAAAAACCATTAAAGAGAACAAAGCAGAAAGGCACAGCCTGTCAAACTGCAAAATGCTAGAAAGGTTATCGTAATACACTTGCAGGTTGCTGTTTTTTCCAGCCTGTATGACAGATGAAAAATTTCATTCTTGTGACAAAAACAGTAATGAGAATAGAAAATGGCACAACATGAATCCAGCTTTCTGACAGGGCTCCTAATGAGAATCAGGATTGTACAAACTTAATCTAATCCCATCACAATGTTAGAACTCGAGTCAAAAAGAACATTCTTACACCTGTATTTTCATAAACTTTATTCTCAGAAGCTCAAAACTCATGTAGGAAAAAAAAGATATAAAGATAGAACTTTGAAGCTTAAAGAGGCTTTCTCAATCATTAAATAATGGGGTCAATCTGACAGAAGTTCAGCCTCAGATCCCAGCACTGGAAATGCAGCTAATTGTACCATAACTGACCACATACTAGGGCTAATGTTCATTTTCATGCAGAAAAACAAAACACAATGTGAAAGCTCTTTCCTCTAGACTAGATGATGGGCTTTCTAGTAGCTTTTTATCAGTCACATGTGTAAACCCCACAATTTCATTCCAAGAGCATACGTACTGGTATTTAGTTAGTAATTGAACTCATATTGCACAACTATTTCATGTTCTTTACATAGCAATACATTTTTAATTTAACAAGTTTTATTGACTTTCCAGCTCAAGTTTGAGTCTCTAGGGGCTTCACACTATCGTTATCTTTCTTGATTTTCCAATCCACTGTCATAAATAAGATGTAAAAATTTTAAGTACACAAAAGCATTCTGTAAAGAATGTTGTATTTCTAGGACATAAATATAATTTCTACAGAATATAACCAGAAACTATTGTATGCAGAAATACTGTAAAATTAGGCATTAGCTGGCAGAAAGCCTAGAAACATTCTTAACTTCGGGAAATAATCCTAATTAGCACTGAGACTTCCATCTCTTATGCATTTCCCAACTTGGAGAGAGAGTGCCTCAGATATGTAAAATATCTAGAATAAAATACACTCTCTCTTCTCTCATTACTTTCCCTCCAGTCTCATTATTCAACTGTTGCTGAAAACACACATGGGATTATCAACTAGCCCCTTCTCAGCACTATTATCAGAAAACCACATTTGTTTTACATGCAAGAAAGCTGCATGAAGCAGTTAGACATCAATAAGTCTATTCAAGATCTTGTGTAGCAAGCTGGTTCAACCCCTAGAGACAGAAACAGCTTATTGCTCTGGGCTGAAACCTGAACAGATTCACCCAGTTCCTCAGAAAGAAACCACAAGGTGCTTTTCTAGAAGACTAATTGGGCTACTTCTACTCAGCATGTTTTTATATGCAAAAAGAGGTGCTACTTGTTGGATTTTAAAATCCTAAGTATCATTATTTAAATACGTATCTTTACAGATCATTAAAAGAAAAAAACTTTCTAAAATAACTCTGGCAGAATACGAGTTGGCATAAATACAAACAAGCCTCAAGGCAGATGTTAGATGGGATCTCATATGACTAAGTTTTGATAAGACAGAGTATGATAACTCATTGTTTTGTGTCTTATCTTTTCTAGACTTGGCACTAAACAGACAAAATGCTGCTGGAGAAAGAAAACGTTTTAACTTCATCCAAAAGATCTAGTCTAAGGCACTTATCATGAAAGAATATTTTTTTAACAGCATACTGAATTTCTTATCTGCCTATATTAATTTTCGCTTGTGTAAATATCATATGATCTGACACAGTGCTATGATCTTCATATATACATTTGAAATGTAATATGGCTTCTCATTTGTAAGATCACCGGGCCCCTGGGCATACACTGGTACGAAAGCAAGAATGTCTACTCACTGGTACAAAATGTCTTCACATAAAACAAGGATTCAATGTCACCAATATAAACACCAATTAGAAGTCATTGTAGGTGTACCCTTGGAAACATGTAAGATACAAAGAAAAACGTGACAAAAAATGTCTTATTTACCATCCTGTTTTAAGGACAGCAAAGCATTCTCTCGAGTGCATCGTCAAGGGTTTACAGCTCCTCATTCTCAATTCTTGTGGCAGTAGAAGGCTAAAAAGAAAAATAGATAAAAGAAGCAGAAATGGATGGTTCAACTTAAACGACAATTATATTATGTGCATTATTAACAACTCCCTGAAGATCAAGAAGCTACTGCAGTCATTCAGGTGAGAAGACGCAGGCACAGCAGAGATCTCTAGAAATCAGATTGAGAAGCAGGCCTGATTTAACAGCTCACTACCTCAGCTAATGGAGAATACAGCTGCAAGATACCATCAATAACTGTGTTTTAAAGTTTTATTGTCCTCCTTCCAGATCTCCCTTCTAATGGTAATGCAAAATAATCTAAATATTCAAAATTAGTTTCCGGGTCAGTGGAAGACTAGGGGAGAAGGGGGAATGGGGGAAAACAGGGCTATTTATTTAAACTCTTCTGATGTAAGAGTGATAAAGACAACATTTTTAAGTACGAGGTATGCTATCTTTTCTACATGAACTCATTTGAACTACAGAAAGCTGTATGCAATCTTTATAAGTTTGTGGTTCTCAGAAGGAAGGGATTGCAGAAGAAGAATTTGTCATGGAAGCAGAATGGATAAAGGCAAGCAGTGCAGGCCCCAGGACATGCAGGACCGTGACCAACAATAACATGGGCCCTGATGCAAGAAGCAGGCACTGGGAAGATAAGCTGCATCACTCCAGTTATTCCAGAGGCTTACAAAAAGCACTTGGCACGGTATCAGTAAAAAGCAGTGGTGAGTAAAAATGCCGTGCTTTCTGAGCTGCCCATGTCTCTATGGGTTCTTAGTTTGGGGTATTTCCACTCCCAGATATATCAGCGTTTTGTCTCCTGGTTCCTTCTCATAAGCTATACAAACAAACTAGGTTTTCAGATTTTTAAAAAAGGTGGAGTCACAGTAGAAGAAAAGTTGTAAGAAAATCCTCACATTTGAGTTAAACACAGTAAAACTAACTTTTTGTGTATGATTTTTACTTTATGTGTTAAGGTACTAAACAACTGGCCATTGCAGGTAGATTCTAGTCTATAGGGTTGCCACACAAGTCTCTAGGGTGCCACTGCAGTGCTCAAATTAACAACTCAGTAGCATTTTGGCAAGACAGAATATCACACGCTGAGTAATGTTGAAACTATATTAAAAGGTCAAGAGTTGCGATATATAAATGCATATTGAACTGAAATCTACTAACTGTTTCTCAAAAATATCTGGAGTTGTGAGGGGCTTTTTTGTTTGTTAGTTTTAAATTCAAGAGGAAAATGCAACCTCTGTTTTTGAGAATGAGTCCTGTACTGCACACGCCCTGTGTATCCTCCTCAGGGTAAAAATTTCTCTCAGGATGAAAGGCAGAGCACAGCTTCCTACAAAAGGCAGGGCTGGGACCATATCCTCCCAAGGTGGGAGGTGACTGGTTCCTTGCACCAGCTGCTCCCACACCACCTGATTTCACCAGGGAAACCAGAACAGAACAGCAGTTCCACTGGGTACAGATTGGAAGAGCTGCAGAAGGGTTTCTAAAAAAATATTCTGAGTAAGAACTGGCTGATGGGACTGAAGACTGAATTTTGAGGCAAATTTCACAGAAGAGTGGTGGAAAACGTGGGAGGTTGCAGCTGCATACAGCATTATAAAGAGTGCAGAGTTGTGCTGCGTGTGTTTTCTTATCAGGTCTTAAACTGATGACTCCATGCTTTTGCTTTCTGCAATGCACTATGATGTGAGTGGCAACAGCAGCTTTTCCATACAACACTGACATTTGGTAAGTCATTTTCTGACAGCCATTATATGCTCCAGGAACACTGTATACAGAAGCCAACATAATATTCATTTAGCATATTTCTTCCAGTTTTCACGATGCACTCTGAAATTTTAAAAAGTATGAAAACTCAGTAAGTCATATAAATATATTTCTCCTGCAATTCAAGTTATGTACAAATGGCTTTCTGATGGGAAATGGAGTCATTGTTAGAATAAATTCCACCTTTTCCTAGAAGTAGGTACTTTATATTTATACATCAGAAGCAGCTGAAAGCTTCATTATGTCAGTCACAGAAGACAACGGAAAACAGCCATGTAATATGCACTCATATAAACCCAGACTAACACTGCTGGTCTCAGTGCTTTCACTATAACTGCTCTCACTACTAACTTCAGCCTAAAGTCATTCAATTTACTTTTGCAGTACAAAACAGTGACAATTTGAACATCACTGAAACCCAAGTGGTTATATTTTTAAATGTTTTAACCTTAGTATTACACATTGGCAGACCAATTTAAAAAAAAAAAAGGAAGAAAAAATCTTTGCTTGTCATAAAAAAAAAATTGCTCACCTGGTCATCTGAAATCTAGGAATAAAATTCTTTAACAGATGCAGTGTTAGGAAGCAGCATTCCTTTATTCCTAACAATACATACGGGATGACTTGACAAACAAGTGCTTACTCCCAGAGTTCAGATTCTACATTTAAACAGTTAATACATACATATGCAGTACATTTGCATACATATTCATTCTGTTCCAAGATCTCATTAATACATGCTAACATCCATCTGGGCCTGTGCAATTGCATTTAGGGTGGTCGTATGCCCACTTTCTTTATCCCCACTTTTCCATCATCAGCTTCATCGCTGGGATTTTTGGCTGACCCTTGGCTGTTCTTCCCCAGTTTGGCAAATTTCCATTGCTTGTTAGGCCATAATGAACAACTTTCAAAATAATATATGCAAAGTCTGGGAAAAACATCCTTGCACCTGGTGAAATGCAAAGATATGTACTCTATTATGACTACAGTACTTCTAGTGAAGAAGTAAGAGAAAAGAAGGCTGTACACTCACCAGATAAAGGTGAAATGGAAAGTTTTAGGATTAGCATTCACTGATTCCTTCTGCCAAACTAATATATTTGTCCTTAAATGTATATACTGATCCTGTAGCTAAACAAACCAGCCTATAGCTAAACAAACCAGCCTACATCAACCTCATTATCCTCACTTCTGGTTAACATCATTTTAAACTTCAAAAAAGATAGCAATTCCATAGGCTGTTTCAGACCATCTGCTTGTAGACTGCATTAAAAGTGATTGTCCACTGTGTTTTTTTGATGCCCTGCCTAAATTATTTCTTAGAAGTAGAGAATCCATAGAAGCTCTTAGTTGTAGAATACATTTTGCAAAGCTAATACGAATGTGCATTTATGTTCCCACACAAGCCCTCATTAGAAACAATATTTGTTCATTACAAAATTAATGTGTGAAGGAACAGGTCATAGGGAAGAAAATAACAGCTGCTCATAAATGCTTCTCTTCCTGTTTTCTGCTGCCGCTCACTTATTTGGTAAGCGAGAACCTGCTAATTTGTCACAAACTCCTGCGTAGATTTAAACTGTTCCTTATACTGAACCACCTGGTCCACAAAAATACGACTGAAGTACTTTTGGAAACCTCCACAGCTGCAGTCTGGCACTACTTAACTAAGCAGCAATTCTGGCACCTACAAGAAGGAGATAATGTTTTCATAGCAGACTTGGAGGCAAATAAAGTCCGATGAAAGTAACCTTGAGGGAGGAGAAGCAGCTATCTCTTAGTAATGACAATATATGAGATGAGTCCTGTCAACCTCTGTAGGACACATTAAATTCCTGTTAAATATGGATTAGATGAGTGCTGCAAAACCATATAGTTATAAAGGGTGCATCCCTGCAAATATCTGGCACTCTGCTACAAGGCCAGAGCAATGGCAGGCATTTCTGGAAGAGACGTGCAGGCAGCAAGTAAGGTTTATATGAAGGTCATAGTTTTCACGATATTTCTGAGGGAGACAAAAAAATAATCAAATGCATATACAAATCTGCTATCTTAAGGTGCCCGAAGAGTCCAAGGAAAATGTGAACTTTTAAGAGCAAAGTAGATTAAAAAGTGAGATATATACAACAGGTGAAAAAGGTAAATGATTTATAGAAAAGCAAAAGAAAAAAAGTAGGATTTTATATTATTGACTGCTATAAATCCTTAATTTTCTGCAAGTACAGCAGGGCAGAACTCAGGGTTGCCATAGCTGTGCTGGATTTTCCAGAGTGTAATGCTGGGTGAACAGCTGCCAATCATGTCCTCTGCAAAGGAAGCAGGCAAAAAAATATTGGAAGAGTCAGCTTCTTGAACACGCTCTTTAAACTGGTAAAGATAAGTAAAGCTGAACACAGCAAAGCAGAAACTTCATTGCTCATGTCTGCCTTTTAAGATGAAATATTCTCTTGGTCAGAAGTAGTCAGTAGCAGACTGAAGTACTTGATAGATTGATGGCAGTACTTAGATAAAAACCTACAGCAGTGTGCACACTCCCATTAGCTGAAGAGTCCCTTAAGTTCCAGTACATTAATTAGAACAAAGACGTTAGACAATCATTTGAGAGGAGAAGAGAGTAGGGAGGAAGAGCGCTTGAAAAAAAAGTTGCAGGAAAGAAATATCTGCTCCAAAATGAATACAGATAATTTCTGCGCTCTCTTCCAAATATGCATGGTGGCGCTGCAAATAAATTTACCTTATTTGAATTTTATAAACCAATTACTTTATTTCACACCATCCTATTTGAGCAGCATCCTTGGATTTCTATGCCCATTCTGTCTCCTTAAATTTTGGTTTCTGGGAAAATGAGAAAGAAATCTTTTGGGGGTACTAATATGTCATTCTCCTTTCTCCTCAGTCCATACTCACCAGGTTTGTCACTTAATGACAGCTTTTGTACCCTCCAGAAAAGCAAGTGGTCCATATTTCTGCCACAACTCTGACTGACATATTACTATGAAACCCATTTAATAATCACATGATGCTGAAAGAAACAACTCTGTTAATGACTAATTAGCTACTGTCAAATAATTTTACTAAAATTAGTATAATTTCACCATGTTTTCTCTTCCATGTGAAAGCATTATTTCTCTGCTGTAACTGTCTAACAGTGCTAAAGAATTTAAGACATTCCCAGGTTCTACAACCCAGTAGCTCAGTGCACAGGAAAAAAAAATAGAGAAAGAGAAAAAAAGATACTTCAGTGTTTGCCAGCTGCCAGTTTCCAGGAAGGTAATTTTATTTTAAATCACTACATGGAGATGTAGCAGAAAAGATATGGAAAGGGTAGAGACTGGCACTAATCTGCTCTCTGGACCAGATCAGTACATTTGAGCAATAAAATAATGCCAACATCACCCAGGAAACCAGCAAATAAACTGCAATGATATGCCATGCATCACAAAATGGCATACCATCTTCCCATTCTCTATACTATCTCCCCTTCACTCTTGAAAGAATTCCATTACCCACAAAATTTGGGCTATCAGCTACTCTCACTATTAAACAAAAGCTGATCCAGCTTCTGGGCCACTACTTCCTCATACTAAGGATAAGAAAAAATAAATCCTCTCGCCAACTGAAAAAGTTCCAGGGCCCTTTATTGACCTGTAAGTGAAACCCAGCATATTGAGCTGCATCCAGAAAAATCCCAGACATCACAGGATTCACAATCATTTTTCATCAACTTGAGGTTGTTCTAAAAGGTTTAGTTTAAAGCACAGCATGTGTGTTACATTAATCTATTCTTGATGTGACAGATGCAGAGATTTGAGTTAAGGTCTGTATGCATGAGAAACAATCCTTCTTTCTTTTATTTGAGAGGAAGAAAGGAGTTTGCATTGGCTGCTGAAAGACCTCACTGTATAGGATCAATGATCAAGAAAAGGGCAACCAGGAAAGTGAGGAGCAATAATCCTAACTTGGTTGCTCCCAATTTCTCACTGCCACCTCAGGACTCTAATTCCAGCACTATAAAGAACATCAGTTCTTTATACATTACAGTTAAATTACAGCTGTAATTTAAAGTGTTGAGCAGTGCTGACTAATGCATGGTCAAGAATAAATTTAGGGAACACATCACAGAGAGACAGGTGGAGCCCATCCTTCAAGGTGAATGTCTTGTTGCAGATGTACTGAGTGGTGTGAGATACAAGAGGGCCACAGCCCTTGCTGCACCCAGGTAAAACCAGCTCTCCTCACAGATGTACAGCTCAGGAGCCAAAAGATCAACCGGCTTGAGAATTTAGAGAAAGTACTACAAAATGAAAGAGATTAAAATAACATTTTTAAAAGTAAGCCTATTGTACAAGTAATTGAGTAATGTGATCAATTTCCCTATAAATACCTATAAAAAAATCTCAAAATATATAGTTATAGCTTAGCTCTTCAGATTTATTTTCTGAGTCATTTGGTCAAAACCACTAATTTTATACAAGTTCAACATTTGTTTTAAATACAAAGGTCTCCCTCTACTGCTTGTCAGAAGCAGAAATGCTAACTCACAAATTAAAACATTGTTTTCTTCTTTAGAAATTAAAACTGAAATAGATGGATCACTTTTACAGAGATAAAGTTTCCTTGCTCACATCTCTGACCTAAATTAAGTGGCAGAATAAGCATAAGCACTTGATTTGTATGCTGTTCTTTCTAAAGGAAAAAGTATGTCCTATCTCCATTACAACTTTCCATATCATCCTCATTAAAAGAAACTTGGGTGATTCATACATCTTAATCCAACACATTTGTTAAAGAGAGGAGAAGTAAAAAAGCAGTCCTTGTGATTTTTTTCCCCCAATACATATAAATGTACCTATGTACTGAAACCAGACTTCTAAGTGGAAACTCTAGGTATGTTGGAAGATTATTCATATTTCAAGAGAGTCAAACAAACTTTACTTTGGCTAAACTTGAACCAACAGTTGATTCAGTCACACACATAACGTCAGTTTCCGCTTTTCTGAAGCCTACTGTGACTTTGAGCAGTCCCCTGAAGGCCACTGAGGCAGTGACAACTAGTAGAAGTTGGGTTACTTTTATTAGGTCTCAGCTGAAAATATTCCAATAACGAACGGAGATGGAATCAATAAAATAGTCATAGACATGGACCTTGGTTGGTACCAGGCTTTGCTAATAGAAAGATACTAACTACTATCCAAGAATTAGAAAGCAATGAGATGATACATCTGCTCACAGTGGGCTTAAGAGATTAAATCTCAAACTAAGATCAGCTAAAAGCATCTGTTCTTTTAGCTGTTTTACCTGAAAATGTTATCTGCCTTATGTCCAATTATTTTTTTGAAGCTTGATACAGTCTTTGCCTCAATCACAGCTTCCAGAGATTAATAATGCATTTTATCAATAGGTCTTGACAGCCATAGTGGATTGCAATACTGCAAGTGTGGGCTAACATTGTGGAAACTAATGGATCTTTGTATTGCACACTGAAATTTAACTAGGAATAAGTTATCATCTAAATTCTTTAGCCTAATAGAGCTGTTCCCATGTATTACAGCTGCTTTTATCAATACTGACTTAAAATAATCAAATTCTAGAGGGTCCCTAAAAGGTACCATGAATCCAGCTGTGACTTACTCTTTTTTTAATAACTACTAACTAAACAGCTAGACAAAACGTGCCTTTTATTTAAAAAAACACCTACCTCTATCAATTTTCTTAGGTATATTGAACAGCACCTTTAATCGCCCATTACTGTTAAATGTATATCCTTTTTGTATTCCTCTGGATTTTTTTCTCTTCTGTAAAAAATATCAATGCCGTACTTTTGTACTTGCGCTCTTTTTAGCCACTTACCACTGTCATATTTTTAGGACAACTCAAATTCATCTCATGTACTGATACAGAAGTGTCATTCATAAGCTATTCAAATTAAAATTCAGATCAAAAAAGTCACTACATTAAAAGATGTTGTTTTCATAATGACTGAACTGAAGGAAGCAGCAAAAATAATTTCACTTCTAAAATTTCTCTTCCGCATTCAAATCATCCACCATCTTAAAAAACAAACAAAAATCCACACTCAAAATTCTCCTAAGATAATGATTCACGTTTGCATATGTGCAACTTATTTGCAAAAGCAATAACAGACTTCAGTTCAAAATCATCTTGTTCACTATTTAAACTTTTGTTTGGTATGAGTTTTTGTATAAGTCAGTCATTTACAGAAAACTAACTCACAATTCTTCCATTGCTACTTTTATAATTGCACAGTACACAAATGTTTTTAAAAGCATTTTATCATCATTTTTAATCTGAGAAAACAAAAAAAATAATGTGTGCTCAGTAGATTATACAGATAATAGAGAGAAACTGCAATGAAATCGAGTCTATTTAGTGCAATTCTCTTTATTGACAGGAATAAAATCCTGCTTCTTGAGGTCAAAAAACATCTGAAATAGCTCACTGCTTGCATTTTCATACACTCTTAAGTTGAAACTGACTGAAAAAAGCTTTTTCTGTAATATTCCAAGGATTTCAAATAGCGCAGTTTAGTTTGATTTGCAATTTTCTTCTCCAAATTCAATGATTCAGAGGCATCCATCTGCATTTTGGGTATGGATGCAATTCCAAGCTTATTGTTTTATTTTAGAAAAAACTCCATAAATTACTTTGAATGGAACATTCCTGTATATCTGATACAGATTCAATGAGAAACAAAAGCTTGAAATGCCAGAAGCAAATCAGTTTGGCACCATAGGCTCCCAAAAGTCAGAGTCTGATATCAGGCCACCTTTTCCTTTTTAGAAATTGCATGATCACAGTTCAAAAGTCCTAAAAGTATATAAGCATATAAGCTCTCTTCCATCAAAACATGTAACGTATTGAGTGAAGATGTGAGTGTTTCAAAAGACATTTCAGCTTCAGCAGCATGTCTGAAGAACAACATAACAGTTAAAATCATCCCCAGGGATCTTTACAGAATAATTGTTAGAAGCATTATTTAAAAAATGAGTCCCCTTTTCTTAAGAAAATATTATCTATGAAAGTGAAAGCTCTGTCTTACTGTTCTTTGTACTCTCCATATAAATTCAAAACAGAAGCATATGGAGAATAGCTTCCAGCAAGAGCTGATCCATTATGGTTCCAGACAGTAGGTAGAAGCAGATCCTACATAACTCTAAAGCATCAGCTGCTTACAAACCTTGTAAAATTGTCTTCTCCATTAACTATCTGGAGTGCTGGCCAAAATAGGTAATCTCAACAAGTGGCAACAGTCACTGTTTCAAAGCATTCAAGACTCAGGTATACATCCCGTATCTGGCACAGAAGAAGTGACCCAGTGCTGTTCTAAACTGTCTTTGTGCATACCAGTGACCTTGCTTGAAGCCTGGTCCAACACCAGACGCAGCCTAATTTTTGTTGAAATTTATGTATCAGATCTAGGCCCCTAGGAATAAAACTTTTTTCTTGGTACTTGTAAATATGCATCAAGAAGCTTGAAGTTCTGAAGCACTTATTAAAGCACAAACACCAATAGCATGCTGTACTGCAGCCTCCCTCAATGCTTCGTAGTTCATAGCTGATTTTCAGAACTGACTTGAAAGCCCAGATGCTTCTATAGAAAAACTTTTCCAGTTGAAATCATCCCAAGCCTCAAAAGTTGAGCTCATCTGGTCCTGTTGTGACATTACCAACTAGAAGATGACATCTCCTAACAAGGGAAAAAAAATTCCTCCTCTGCAGGAAGCCTGGGGATATGGCATTCTCTTGGACAGATTGACAGCACCCACAAGTACCCTTGGGACATAGCCCACATAATGCTGCTGTGCTTCACAAGAGCTTCTACAATATTTATTCTGGAACACTTCTTTGCAATTGAAAAATAGCGTATTTAAGAATATAAAGACTTTCACCTCAAGGAGAAACTGAAGATTGCCACATCCTTGCCATACACTGCAAAGTTAATGACAGCAGAATCAATTGATTAGATAGATAAGTGGAAGAGAAATGCTTCCTCAAATTAAAATGTCATCCTCCTTCACTCTTCAAACACCATTTTCCAAGTAATCATCCTAGAGAAAGACTGGCAGTTTTTCCTTATTGAAGTCCTTGAAGATAGCAGAAAGAGCAATATTTCATGGTCTGTAGGGAGCTTAAACACCAATCTGCTTTTTGTATATACAGTCTCACAGGATGAAGTGCCAAAGAGATGAAAGTAAAAGCCTGATAAGGCCCTGCTCCTCACTCCCTCCTGGACTTATTGAGCAGCCTAGCTGTGTACCTTACAGAAAGATTCAGAAAGAAGATTTTGACTTTGAAGACTGACTGTGCTGGAAACCAAAGTCACAGATCTTCAGTCCTGTGTTGTTTAATTCATTCTTAATATTCTGTGAATGGCATCTGATGAGTAATTTTATACATTTAAGTTTTGATTACTGAACAAGCCTGGAAATGTGTGTATCAAATGTCAGCTTTGCTATTTTCAGTCACATATCCTGCAAAGAAACATAAAACTGGAATTCAACACCTGTATAATCTGAGATCTGTCTTACTGGAAAGGGTGTAAAATAGCTACCACATTCTCCAGTTGGCAGCAGGGCACTCATATCACACTAATTGGCTTTAAGTAATCACATGAGTTAAGAAGTGCTATGCTGGACAGATATTGTTTAAAAACACTTAAAACAAGTGTGCAATATTAAAATCTGTGGCAATATTTCAAGTGCATCTGGATTAACTCACTTGCATTAATGCTATGGTAAGCCAACACAGTGGTCTTCTGCCTGTTGGATCACCCTGTGTGCATCATGGCAAAGCAGGACACACACAAGTGTTACCATTGTACTTACTGCAGAATAGATTTCTTGGACCAGCCTACCTCATTGCTGAGCTACAGTACCACTAACATTATTTACAGCTACAGGAAAAAAAAAAGGTGGAAGCAATGCTTTGACAGAGGAAGACAACCCAATTTTCCATAACAACATTAGGATATATTGAACATGACTTAATATGTTGAAACTGATTCTGATCACTGGACCTGTAATTATACTTATTTATTACTGAGTAGCAGTCATGGAAGCCTTATTTCTCTGAGTGTTTTATTCATACTGCCGCCCCAAGACAGCTTAATTTGGTTCAGAGCTTTCCTGTCAAGGCCTTTACTTTAAATATTTATTCTAAGATCAAACAGACCTTGAGTTTATAACTTAAAAGATCAAGACATCCACTTGTCCGCATTTTTACCTACTTTGTTTATGCAGAGTGAGATATTTGCTATTTCAGTCAAGGGACTAAAACACATAATTGGTTTTTATTATTTCAGATGTCTCGAGCCACATCGGATATATCCATCCGCCCATAACTCAGTGCCCTCTCCTACTAGAACTCAATCATTTAATAAGTTTTACAGACTACAGCAACTTCTTCAACATCTTGGCAAAATCTGAAATACAACGATTCAGAGCATAACAGAAGCTTAACTCCTCTGACTCATCATGCAAAGCTTGTTCTAATGGTCTGTACTCTGTATCCAGTATTCTGTCAGAGCTCCAGTCTTCTCTTCCACATCTACAAATATCATTTCTACCAGGAAAGAAAATAATTCTGGGAGGGAAGAGGATTAAAGTCAATAACCCTACTGGCAGGGGAGAGAACATACATGAGCAGAGTGGCCATGGTCCTTGTGCCTCAGTCCAGGAACATTCCTCTGCAACAATCTTGGAAAAGAACATTTAAAAAGTGACCTCTTGTTAGGTACTGGGAAGAGAACTTCGTAATAGAGAAGTTCTATCCTATTCTCCTCCATCTGCCAAGTGCTCTTCTGGCACATTCAAAAATATGTCCAAACCAATTTCAAATTAGAATTCTTCATCCTGAAAGTATTCCTTATAATTTTTTTCCAGCTAAAAAAACAGCCTGTGTCTGCAATTTGTTATGCATATGTATCTTAAAAGTAAAAAAAGTTTTTCACTGTAGCCATGCCTCATCAGCTGACTCACAGTACAGGAATAAGTCTTGGCTGAGCATTTGACCTCATAAATCTTCTTTTCCTACTGCTATATTAAATTATCTTCTCTCAACCAACCTTACTCAGAAGGGTTCATGGTTTCACATACCTCTCCTAGCTACTTAAAAAGAGAATGTCAGGTTATGTCACACCTTCTTCCTTTCCTGTCTTTGTTTGCACTTGGAGATGCTTATTCTGAAAGGCAAGATTCTTATTGCAGCTTTTCCCCTCAGGTTATAAGGCTATTACAGCAAGTTAGTCTAGTCTACAGTTTATACAGAACTGTAAAGAGTTTTTTTCCTTTCACAGCAGAAACGTACTTCATACAACTGATGTGTAGTTCCACCTTTTAGATCAGCTGAGATTCTATCCACAAAGCTGTAAGTGAGCTGACACCCATGCTTTACATGTTTTTATACTACTGAAATGATGTATACTGTCAGACTCTCAGAATATTTTTTTTTTTTTAATCTCAGATCATTTAGATGAAAATCTACTCAAGATTCCCATTTGAACTCAGCTGACAGGATACTACTCTCTGAACTATTTTCTTTTTTTATAACCACTAATAAACAGTTTCCACCACTCAGACCTAAAAAGATACTTCCATTGTACTCTTGCTCCCAATAATTCTGTCACTAATTTAATAACACTTAGAATTTTGTTTTCTAAAGCATGCTCTTGTGCAAGGACAGAAACCCTTTGCAAACTATCTTTGGTTATAATCTGATGCCAATGGATCTCATATCTAGGAGAACAGTCTGTGTATTAACTTATATTAGCTATAGGAATGTTTGTCTGTTAAAAGGGAAGGGATTTGTTCATTAATCTAGCGGTTGTTTTTGTTTGTTTGCTTTATCTTTCATTTTGTTCTTAATAACATTAGTGACAGGAGAAATATAATATCATGGTATCTTTGCAATATTAAGGCTGTTAAAAATGATTTAGCATACTTTTATGCTGAAGACCGATATGCAGTTTACTAATCAAGCTCTTTACACACACAACTCAGACATGGTCTGAAAGACATACAGGTTTACTACAAACTGGTCTAGCTTCACACCTAATCCCTAGGCAGATACCGCAGCACAACAGAGCAGGGAAAAGTCACAATTTTGTCCACATTCTGAATTTGCAGATGGTTCTAAAAACACAAATATTGTATAAGGTTTTTCTCTGATACTTAAGTCACCCAAAGGATCCTGCAGGTACAGCTTTAGTGCGAAGGAGTGGGCAGCACACCCACATTACTTACATATAGCTGTTTCCGTGCCAGCTCATAGGTTCTCCATCTACTTTGGCTTCCTTTATGTCCTCACTTTGTGCTCCTCAAATTACACAGAGGGTGTCCTCAAGATTTGCCCATTTATTTTCCTTGGTTCTTGAAGCCTGGATTTGAAGATATTTGTATATGCTGCTGAACCACAGCTGTGACCACATCAAGAAAAACATGGATTTTTCAAGCCAGCCAGAAATCTCATCCAAGAAAGACTTGCAGGTAGTTGCCCCAGTACTGGTTCCTCGAGATCCAGCAAAAGAGAGTGGATCAGTCTTCTTCATCAGATCTCTTCATTTTCACCAGCTAGGGTGCTTGGCAAACAGAGACAGAACAATTCTCAGCTTGACATACATCTTCCATATACCTGTTTTCCTATCACAAAACTATATTTCCAAGCCTATAATATTTCTCATAAAGAGCATTTTTTTCTTTTGCTAGTGTAACAGATATGCATGTTTTTTTCTGTATCTTAATTATGCCCAAGAAATCATACTCTTTACCTTGGTGGTTCATGCTTACAATCACTTAGAAATTCTGTTTTCACAACAGAGAAAAGCCCACTACAGGGAAACTATAGTTTCTCCTTCTCATTTTCATTGATGTTATTTTAGCCATATAAAAACCTCACTACAGCTGTCATGTGAGAAACTTAATAAAAGGAAAAAAAAGAAAAAAGAAAACAAAAACCTACAAAATTTCTCTTAATAATTCAGCAAACAAGAAAAAACGTACTAAGCAATCAAAGCACTTGTGTCTGACCTGCTGAGACTGAAGGTTTTTTGGGCAGTTCTGCTGCCCTACTATCTTTAACTAGTCAGCATTCAGCCTTAGAGAAGATGCTCTTGCAGGAATGAAAAATGACCATGAGTCCAAGGGATTATGAAAGCATGCTAAGAGTCAATAAAAAGGTTCTGTATAAGTCATTCTGAGAGCATTTAAGGCAGTACAGCATTTATAACTCTGTCAAGCTATTGAAAGGAAACTTCTCAGAGTAGCAAAAGAGGCAGCAGCTCCTCTGCTGTGTTCATTCTTCTTTACCCCTTCATCCTCCCATCCCTATTGCTAGTAGTTGGCTTCTGGCAATTTTCAGCCTGAAGTGCTATCATCATAAATGAAAAAAAAAAAAAAAAAAAAAAAAAAAAAAAAAAAAAAAAAAAAAAAAAAAAAGGAGATTTAAATGAATTTAATTCCTAGTTTTATTTCTGTCTTTCTCAAATTTCTGGCAAGTTGTTTTACAAAGAAAATTTTGTGAGGATCTATAACATTTAGACTGGAAGATGGCAAGGATGATGTAAGTCGTTTAACCAGTAGTAATGACTACTGAGAAGAAAATAATGTGACTAGCTCCTGTATCAAAACAGAAAAAGCAGTAACAGCTTCTCCTATTGTGAAGCATCTTTCCTCCTTTTCTTAAGGGAGAGGGCTCTCTTATGTTACTGCCCATTTCTTAATGTGTAAAATGAATCAATGTTATCTCCTTAGCTCAACACAGTCAAAATGCTGTGGAAGAATCTGGGTTCCCTGATTAGACTGGTTGCAGTCTAATCCACTGCAAAACAAACCAGTTGAAACTCTCTCTATTATTTCAAAACCATGGTTCTACCTCTGGAAGACATCTGGAGGGAGTACCTCTACTTTCAAAATCAATAGAGTAAATATTTTTGACCCAATTTGTGAGGGTAGGTCAGTCATACATTCTTTTTATATCCTGGTTTTCTCAGGACTTTCTATTGCCATGCAACAATTTCCAATTATCTTTCACATAAAACCAGTTTGAAACTGCAGTCATGTTGGGGGAGACCTTACTTTTCCTTTCCAAATCAAAGGTTCATCCGGGACCCATTTTTCAATTTGCTGTTCTGGAGAAGGTCTGTAGGAAGAACATCCAGAAAGGAATGCTTAAATTCTGGGACCATGTATGGTAGGAAAGATACTATCCTGCGGAATATCTGTATGTTACACAGAAAAAGGAAACACTTCTAGAGCAGTATAAAGCACCTATACTTACCAACAAATTAAAATCACACACAAAACAATAATTTGTATACACAGTTTCAGGAAAGAAATACAAGTGGTCCCAACACTTGTAAGCAAAATGGGACACATCCTGTTCTGTATATCTGAGGACAAATGACTCATTACAACTTGCATTCACACAGTTAAACTATGCTGTCTTTTTGCTAGAGCAGAGTTGTCAGTAGGGTAGCCGTGTTGTTTATTAACGTAGACACAGCCCTAAAGGCCAGAACATCACTAGAGCACATACTGTAATACGCATTGCACATGTCAGAAGGAGTGACATTGGCAAGGTCAGGGTTGCAGAACACAAAGACAATTCATGTCTAACAAAGTAGAATTTGAAAGTGGAAAATATTTCAATGAGAATGTAGTAACATTTGTAACAAAGCAGTTACAAATCCTTTAACTATTTTAATAGAACCTGGAAAAAAAATACTCTCATAAGATGCTCAGTCATTTATTGAATAGGATGCACTTCAATGTTTTAAACAAATTACTTTCAAATTTAGATTTAAATATGAAAGAGCAAGACTATGTTCAATGTTCCTGGGTAAAAGAAAAAGGAGATCCATTATACAAGTTTCCCAGCACTAAGAAAATAATGCCAGATAACAGGACTCTTCTAGGGGATTTCTGGAACTAGAACTTGGGTAATGCAGTAATGCTCAAAATTAGTATAGATGCAACTACTGCAATTTAAACATGGCAAAGACTTCATTTTGATCCAGAGTTAATACTTCACGTGGAAAGTTTAAAAGTCTTGCATACAGTAGATGTAACATTTATATGAAGTCATATCTTTTAGGGGATCAGCAAAGCAGAGAACAGTCTGTTGACAGGCAGAGAAAGCTATCCAGGCATTTGAAGTCAAAGACAAGTTTTTTTTCAGAAACAAGAAGAGTATCTGCATTTCTCAAGAGTTGTAAAATTGTCCCCACAGCACCACTGAGATTACTTATTTACTTTTTGTTTAATACATTGATGTGATACATAGTACAGTCTTCACAAATGAAAGCTGTTATCTATTACACTAAAACTGAAGTACATGGACTAGAATGTATTCTACTGGATGAAGATGGGATCTGTAGGCCCTGGGTTCTCTACCAACACCTTGATCTTATAGTTATCAGTGGATACACAATAAATGAAGCAACGTGTAGACTGAGCAAAACAAGTGCATGATCAAGCCAAGATTGGACTAATACTGAGCAGAAACAAAGACTGGATCAATGAATTTTAAGTACCTCAAGCTTTGATTGAAAGTTTTGAAGGGATGGAGGGAAATTTGACTTCCCAATGAAGTCTTAGCAAAATACCGTAATCTAAAGAGCAATATGTTTTCAGAGATAATGCTGTGTAGGAAACAAGAAAGATAACTGGCAATTTTTGGTGGCTCAAATTGAAAAAAAAAAAAAAAAGAAGGGGGGAAGGGGCAATAAGACTGATGGTCAAATCAGTGAAATCAGGCAGTGAGAAGCAAAAATTCTCATGATTCATGCTTCTTTGACTTGGGGAGGCAAGAATGAAAAAAAACTTTAGAACACTTTTAAAAACCTTTAAAAGTGTTTAATAGTCTCCAAACTTTTCTAACAGAAGAAACAAGGAAGAGGAATAAATGTCCTCAGTTTAAACACTGAAAAATACACCACCACACAACACATGGCAAAATCATTACCTCATCTCTTCCTTCTTCCTCTACAAACTCAGCAGGACAGAAAAACAGAGTTAGTTATGGAACAGAACAATTTGCCTACTCCCATTTCTCAGAGTTTTCTTCAGTTTCCCAGAAATCAAACAGTCCCATATTCCTCTGGGGAACTTCAAGGGCAGACACCCTTAAAATTACAATACTTCATCCAGAAGTTCCATAACTACACAGGCAACAACAAGAAACAGTATCACAGAGTATAGTCACACATCGTGACTGGACTGTTAAGGCTTCAGTTTCAAAGCTGAAATGAAACCGAGCTGACTCATTCTGGATACCATACAGATGTCTTCTGCAGGAGTCAGAAGGGCACAAGTGGATCTAATCCAGAAGCATGCATAATCTGAAAGATGGGAATGTACTTCAAAAATGATATAGCATGTTTAACATGAAAATGTACAGATGCTAAGAAATGTAGCATTTTCTGATATTCTGTGGATGGCAAAAACTTTTGTGAAAAAAATAACGTTATGGCATTCAAAGCAATTTTAGAAAACTTCCCTGAATGTGGTCTTACTGGTTCAGCATATAATAGGTTCCACCAATATTTTAAAGTCTTTTTCAAGCATTGATCTTCAAGTGTCGCATCCAAAAATACCTTCAGTAAAATATTCTGTCTTCACCAAATATATTCTTAACATTAGTAAAAAAAAAAAAAGAAGAAGAAGAAAATAGGAATTGGACAGCTTGAACAGGTTGTGTTTTTAGAAATTTGGGAAAGGTCTAATAGCACCAAAGTTACAGAGTATATCTGAATAGTGGAAGTTTTAGCAGTTAATCCCTGTGCAGTTGTTTCATATGCATATTTATTCTGTGGCTATAGCTGTAGCCAAGCTCAGAGTATTCCCTCAGGCATGTTCTAACCTAACACCAAACAACCTCCAGAGAGCCCCTAAGATCTACACGGTATCACAACAAAACAACTAGAAATGAGCAAATAATAGCTGTACAGCTATTTCAGAGCAGAGTGAATAATCTGTAACAACTAATATTGATATTTCAAAGGATAAACTACTGCAAGAATACAGTTGGTGTGTGATATTTTGCAAAGTGCATAAGTACTACATTGTGTAGTATAACTACTACTCTTTAGGGGGCTATACAGGAGCACGAAAAACCTTTGTCTGATATGCCAGATGCTGCTGTAGACCAGGCTGATCTAAGCAAAGAGGTACTGCCCTTTCTTAGGCCATCCGTTTTGCAGGACTTACTTCTGAATTGCTAATAATTCTGTTTTGATTGATATATTTTGTTTTTATTACCAATAAGGGCACAGGATTTGCACATAGTGGCTGTATTTTGGTAGGCGTAGCTAGCTATTCTTTCAGAAATGAACTTCAGAACTTGCCATGAAAATAAAATTTGATCTAACAGTTGAGATGCTCACTATCACATCAAGCACACTCAAAATACCCATCCTTAGTGTATTCCGTCCATAGCTAGAGTCAGGATTTCAGAGAATCTGTGTTTTTGTGCTATTAGATTTAAAAAAAAATAAATAAATAAATACTCATTTTGCAGCCCTTTTCTCAAGTTAGGTAACAGATTAATTTCGTATCTCCAGGCAACGATAACTGAGAGCACTGAGTTTAATGAAAAAGAAATCCCAGTACATTTGCTGCCCCATTGCTATCTTACTGTAAGTTTGCTAAAGAAGCATCAAAAGCAAACAAATGTTTTAGGTCAAAAGACTTGACTGCACATTAAGTTATCTCAATATTTTAACCTAAGGCTTACTACCAGATTTTCCTAAACCTTTGGTATTCTCATCACCTCAGCCTGATTTTTATTAAGTTTCAAACGTTCAGAAGGAGGTTTTAAAATCAGATAGTAGAGAAAAGTGAGGCTTTGTATAACAACTGGTATACTCCTACGCACTGTCTGTATTAGATATCTGACTCTGAAGCCAACACTGAATAAAAATAAACCTCTGACTGATAAGGATGCTAGTGAAATTGATTAGATAAGTCACTTGACCTGAAAGATTGCATTGACCACTGTCTCCAATGCAGAAGGCTTGGAAAATTGCTCATGACCAAACTGCTGACAGTTCAGTGGAAATTCAGAAAGAGTGGCTACGTAAGGAGTGTTATTAGTTGGAAAATACTAGGAAAAAAATCGCAGTGAAGTTCAGCTTCTCATTTTGATATCACTCAGTAATGCTTGGACATGCGCACTGGAAGAAGAGAATATTTGATTTAAAAAATATGGATAAAAGTGGTCCCTCGTATCTAGAAATTTTAATTTGTTGACTTTATTTTGCAAGGCAGATCATTAGGTGAATGTCTTTTTAGTCTGATACTTGAATGAAATATTATAAGATTATAAATACTGTAAGTACATTGAGACATTTTAGTGAAATGATTCTACAGTACAGAATAACAATATGAAAGTTCCCTGAAAGCTCAATAAAATACATTCCACTTAGAAGGGGAAAAATCATTAGGCACTACCAGGTAATTCAGCAACTTCCTGCAGCAAGCATCAAATCCTCCTTGGTCAAAGGAGCAGCACTTTCATAAGCAGCAAAGTGACAGTATTTTCTTACCTGCTGCTCACTTGAACATGACTTGGTTTCAGAAAGACAGAGAAAAAGTAATGCCTGTCCTCATCATGAGCTTTGCCACAGCAGAGATCAGTGACATGGCCATTGGTGGCACTGGACATGACCAAAGGTGGCAAACCTCAGCAGTACTCAGGTATCTGAGAGCAGCAGAGAGAAATAGGAGTGAATACAGACTTGTCCCTTTAAGGTGGTGAGGAGGAAGAAGGCAGAACTGCTACCAAGACCAGTGTGTCTAGTTCACCACCTGGACTCTGAAAGTGAAAAGATGGAAAACAAATAAATAGAGAAGTGGCATTTGTCATGGACGTACTGGCCACAGAAGCCTTGAGGGAGAAAATCCAGAGTCTGAGGCCTCACTTACATTCCTTCTATGTACTACACACACACCCTGTAGCATGATACTACTATTTCATGCTATTTTTTTCCCAAGGTCTTGACTTCTGATTTTCTACCACATTATTCATCCCCAGATTATCCAGCTAGGTTACTTACACAAGTTTTCGTAATCCGGGTTTGCCTTGCCAGATGGGATGCTTGAAACAGAGAGGCAGTAACAGAGTCTGAAGATTTCGCAAACTAGATTTTCATTCTCAAATATGGAGGTACCAAAAGAATCCCATTTCAGGAAGACCATTAAAGGGCATCCTTGTAAATTCTTAGATAAAGTTCTGACTTTCAGAACCCTCCATCTGTAAACATACTAAAACTTAACAGGATTTAAAATGCCCAATTCCCTTTTTGAAACTGAATACTCTTTGTGCTATAAAATTAATACCTATTAGTAGGAAAGACCTGGAATTAGAAAGAAACAGTTCAAATGTTTCCCAGAAAAGCCTTTAACAAAGCCATTGTCCTAAATTAAAGAAGTGTTCAAGCACCACATCTGCCTTCATAGAATGTAAGATTGCTCGAGTGCTATTTTTGTCAAGAAAATTTCTTGCAAATGCTAAGCCTGTTAAACAAGCAGTATCTACCTCAAACAACACTGGTTTAATAAAACGTACATAACAGAAGACCAAGAGAGACAGAACTACAAAAAGGATTAAATACAATTTACCATAGACATAAGTGAAAGAGAGATAGAGTTGATGTATCCTAGAAAGGCAATAAGCAGCACTTCCACACACCAGTTCTCTGATCGTAGAGCACCAATTTATTTGCATTAAGCTGTAAGAACCATCTTGCAACTAAAAGTAACCTATCTGAACAAAACCTTACCTTCTCTCAATCTTGAACTGGTCATTTTTCATGGTCTGGATGCAGCAATCTTGTAATTCCTTTTTGAAGGAAATGTCAATCCTACTCTTGCTGTAGAAGACCAAATGTAAAAGTGTCCAGCAACAAAATATCATACTGAATAAATAAATAAACATATAAACAAGCTTGTTACTGTCTGCTGTTTGCCTCAAGGTGAGTTTCAAGGCAGCTTTCTGTTTAGACAACACGTTAGAAAGTTCTACAAGACCCATGAAATGCAAAGATGTGTATTCAGCCTTTCACTCAGAGTCCCTATGTCACAGATTCCTGAAAGCAATGTAGAGAGGTAGAAAAATCTCACTTCAGGTCTATCTGCTCTCATACTTTTTTCCTAAATATCAAGCACGGGCCACTCCCCAAGCCATTAGGTCTCAGGCCCACTAAAACAATGAACTTATACCTCTGACCTTTTCTTTCATTCCTAATTTCTTTTTTGAATCCTTTATGCTGTCAAACACAACAAATGTTGACTTCTCAAAATAACGCAGATAGAAAGCTAGTATTAAAGAATAACAATAAATTAATGCCACATATCCCACCACATTTTTAAAACACAATATTTTGAATCTCGTTGTTTCTTGCTTTCTTACCTGTAAGCTTAGTATCTTCTTCAATGGGATAAGTTTACTTAATTTTTTTTTAACCTGAGGAACTTAAATACAATTATGTATGCAAGAACTATATCACAATAACATTTTTCACTTTTTCAGAAGTTAAACCTGAGCATTAAACTTGCACTTTACCCTCTGGGTGATCATCACCATAGGGAATTTGTCCTTAAGAATATAAGTCATTACACAAAACTACCCTATTCCTTTGGACAAAGTAAGAAAATCATTTTAAGTGATAACTTTCAGAAATGGATTCTCAAAGAACCAAGGAAAGTATATTCAAAGGATCTGGCATTGGTTGTTGCTTTGGGTTGTTTGTTGGTGGTGGTGGTGGTGGTGGTGGTGGTGGTGTGTGTGTGTGTGTGTGTGTGTTTTGATTGTTTTTTTTTGTTTGTTTGTTTTTCCTTAATGTGAAGAAGTTGAAATGGAAAATGTTAAAAGATTCTTCTTGGGCAGCCTAAGTTATACATATACTTCAAGCATTAGTTGCACATTCCTACCTTTAATGTAGGAGTCTCAGTGGAGGAATCCCAGCTTCTGAGCCCAAGACATTAGTGATGTATTGCTCTGTTTGCTGATAAATCTACTGCCAGAAGAGAGCTAATTTTAGGTTATATCTGAAACACAGACTCTGTTTGGAGAGCAAGTTAGAAAAAACTTTGCTCAATCAATGAAGATAAACTAAGGAAAAAAAACTTGCCAGCGAAGGATTTACAAAAATAACGGTCAGAATGAAAGTTTAAAATAGTTCATACATAATTTCATTTGTATTACCATGTTCAGTGGCTTGTAAGACATAAAATTGGCCACATACTCTGAGCACAACATATGGCATTAAATCTGAATTTCCAGACAGAAAGACACAAAGGATCCTGCTATCCAATGCAGTTTAGCTGCACCACTCTCAGTGAGTGATGTCTACCATTTATTTTTATACCCTGTAACACCTCAGTCAGACAAGGCCTACTAGAGCAAATATACAGCTGAAGATAACAAATCTAGCTTCTTCCTGGAATACATTTAGCACTACACAAACAGCATTCAAACTGGCTCTGTCTTCCTACCTTCAGTGTCATTTGTGTGGATTTTAACAAGCCATTCCAACTTAAAAATTATATATGTACACATATATACATGTACATATATATAAAATATCAAGATCAACTGCAACAATAAAGACATTATTTCAGATTATTTGGGGCAAGTAACAGCAATCCATCTCTTGCCAGAACCTCTACAGGTCTGTCAGCTACATTTTTCCAAGAGAAAGCTGGTTCTTGGAAAAAAAAATTACAGAGAAGGAATTTGGAAGGGACAGTTTGGAAGGGACTTCATCAGTGAGCTGCAGGAATTGGAAAGAAGGAGCCCTTTTTTCCAAGAGAGCCCATTCATCAGGATTTGAGCTTCACTCATGCTGCCTTGGCTCACATGGCACCAGTGTTACGCATTGTCAAGATGTAAGTCCTGTCCAGGCATCTCAGCCCGTGAGTAGACAGTTCAAGATTTCTTTTGATCATGTGCCTAGAGGAGGAGGAGACAGGCTAAGTGACACCTTCCATCTCCAAGTTTCTGTCAATTCCCCTCTCCCGTGGAAGAGGATGAGAGCTTCTTGAAGAGATTGCCACTAATACTGAGTGGCTCTGTGCCACAAAGACAGTCTGCCAATTCTGCAAATCATGTGGGCAAGATCTGCTCTCCATTGTTCTTCTACGGTTTAGTTGCTGACCCCTTCAACATGCACCCTCAACGTGTAGAGATCAGGAGAGAAAATATGAAAAATTTTGGCAGACACTCCCAAAAAGATCACTGTAGTTTAGGAGGAAAGATGCTCTCATCATCACTCCAGGATGCTGAGAGGACAGCTACAATAGATCCCAGCAAACAAAGGCCTCAGAAAGACATCTTCTACAACAGCAGACTACGAGTTACATTACAGCCTGCATTTTTCTTTCATAATGAGCTAAGTATCAATAAATCTTATAACCTCAGAATCAGAATCTGCACAAGAAAATTAGCCATTCAGAAATTCATTCATATCAAAAAAATCCCTTTCTAGTTCATGTTATGATTGTACACAGTATAAACCTTGCTATATATGCTAAGTTTTTTCATTAGCAAATCAACAGATTGTTGAGCTTATCTAAAGGTTAGTAGCAAACATAGGTAGAGTTGATGCTCCTGAAGCAACTTAGTCTGTTTTTCAATTAACTTTAAAAAAAAATACACGTTGAATAAGTCATCTACCCTTCCCGTTTCATTGCCAGCCAGTGTCCTGGAATTCAATAAATAAGTACAAATATATTTTTAATAAATACATCTTTAAGCTTAGCATGTAGAAAACTCACTAATCCAATTATTCTTCTGTAGTAAATAAATGATCAAAATGTTTTTGTTTTTTTTTTAATTCAGGAGCTTAAACAATTTTTTAAAATAAGAGTGAATAAGAATATGCCTGATTCCCATAGTCACCTCAAAGTGTGATTATTACATAATACAAAAGCATTTGGTTTATTATTAAGAAAGCAATTTATAAAAAAGTCTTTCACTGTTCTCCAAATAAAGCAAAGAATATAAGTGCTATTTAAGACTTTTTTCTAGACATTTCTCTAGAACATGTTCTCAGTTTCTTCTCACAGAAAAGAGTCAGATCTTCAGCCAGGTCTGATGATACCAGTCCTCCCCCCTAATTCACAAAGTATTTTCTATAGGAATGTCTGTGAAAACACAAAACTTTACATAAACTTACTTGTCATATCCCAATCATCTTTAATACTTTCCCAGAAGAGAAAACGAAATACGAAATGGATTTTATAATTTCTTTTCATGACTGCCACTTCTAAGTAATTAATTTTAAACCTATTTCACTGAAAAACTACTGAAAACCTCCAAGTACTAAAGAGAAGTTTGACTAAGTCTTCAGTATTGCATCAGCTATTAGCTCATAAAGATAGATTTCATTGAAGATAGTAATGAAAAAATACAAACATTACGCTTCTAGTTACAAGCTACAAGTACATTTCCCTTCCTGAGTTACATGAGCTAACTACAACATCAATCATAACTTGAAATCAATTAAAATATCATTTAGCAATTTAAAAGGTAGCTAGTGAAATCAAATGCTGGAAAATACCCAAGATTTCCCCAGTGCAGACCAAACTACGCCATTTGAGTTTATATGCTATATAACATGAACTGTTTGCAGAAGCACACACTGGAGGGTGGAAAGAAGCATGGGTCTGCTACAGAGAAGAAGGTTTTGTTGGTCATTGTTTTTGTTGTTTTTCTGTTTTATTTTTACTATAAAAGCTAGAAACTGTTTCTCATTCAGAGTTAAGTTATTGTACAACCAGTGTTTTAACAAGCATGGCTCACTTAAAGAGATCCTCACATTTACCAAGCCAAGCCTTCTATCTAAGAAGAAACTGTACTCAATTATAGCCATCCCTTTGATTAATGCTTCATTATCTCCCTTCTCAACTCAAGAAGTCAGTCGTGATCTTCAACCTTCTGAACTCATCTAATCAGTTTTCCAACTTTTCTGCACACATTAGCTCTCCATATTCTTGCCGTCTACTACTTCATCTTTGCTATTGAAGTTCCTTCTCTAAAATCCCTTATTGTGCAGTGAAATCTGATAGCAAAGCAGCAGACAAGCACATATCAGGGGACTAATGTCATAGCCATGGATGACAAAAGCATTCCCTTTCTGCTTCATGCTTTCCAGCATAGAGTGGTTAGATCTTCCAAAAAAAACAACAACAAACAACAACAACTAGAGTCTGAACTTGCAGCTTTTCTAGATTAGGGCAGAGATGTAAAGAAGCACAAACAGGCTTCAGTACAGTAACTGAATGACAGAGAAGATGCTAGGTGAGAAAAAGGCTGAGAGGATTGTTTTTGTGGCCTGGCAGGAGCACTAGGTCAATGGATCTGAGGTTCAGCAATGGGGGTGACCAGGTACAGTGAAGACACAACAGAGTTCAGACCTGTTAAATGAACTACCTTTGCTGCCAAAAAGGAGAAGGGGTGAACAAGCTCAAAACTAAAAGTCAGAGCTTTTTTTGTTGAGCATGATCCAGTTACTGAAAGCAAAACTGCATGCAAGATAAAAAACAATTTGTAGAAATGAGAACAGCTTCACATGACCTACTGAAACAAATAAACGTGCTCAACAAAATGCAGATTACTCTCACTTCCATTTGAGACATTGCTTCCTCACATCAGGAGTTTCTGATCCATCACAAAAGGCTACAGAGTACTAATGAATCAATCCTTTTTTCTTCTGTGAAATAACATGCATCATTTTGGAAAAATACGGATTTCTGTTGTTGTTGTTGTTAACCTAATGTACTTCAATGACACTATGCCAAAAATCAAGCATTTGGCAAACAGGCTAACTGGTAATAGAGGCCAAAGTGTTTCCATTGAATAGTACACAGAAGGAAAGGGTATGACGATCTTCCCCCCCCTTTTTTTTTCCCCATTCACAAGCAGTTTGGGCACTGGGCCAGAACCAATGCTCATACATTTCAGTAGTGTTATGGCCAACTACTCTTCTGTGCCATAAAAGTTTCATGTATGATGAACAGCAGTAAATTAATTACAAGCAGGACAATATTTTCATGACTTAACAGTCATATTTGCAATAGAACACAAAGGTCTTCAGCACTTACTCACTACAGATGGATACTGATACAAAAGAGGACTTCAGTTGCCTCAAAGATAGTAAATCAAACAGAAATTTATCATTGTAATACAGATCACATGATCAAGGAAATAAATCCTAATTTTTGTACTTTGCTAACGTTTCCTTTTCTTCTGTTTAGAAGTAAACAAATGTCTTCAAGATCACATCTCTGTTCCTTCATACCTAGTTCTTCTTCTCTACTCTCCAAAGTTTGCTCGTTAAAGGACTTATCCAACACCCAACAGGGCCAGCATTGGTTTGAATCCTAAAGGTGACAGAGCATTGAACTTCAACAGCATATAAAGTCCTCATCTTTGTAACACTATGACTATAACTAAGAAACTATTCTGTTACTAAATTCTCTGCTTGATACATTGTCCTGTAACCTACGTCTCCACTAAAATAATAACTAAAAAAATGTAAAACCCTGAAATTTGTTTGTGTCAGAAAAATTATGCAGAACAACTTTAAGCCAGCAAAGATCCTTTAAAGTTAAAAAGTATTAGGCTATATTTCTTGAATTATCCCATAGATCTGATGAGAAAGCATATCTTAAGAGCAAACACGAAAAAAGATCACATAAGACTTTTATCTGCCTAATGTAATCACTAATAATAAACATCAGTTCAAGCATTTTAGAACAAGATTTTCCACCAGAGATAGTCTAAGACTCAAGAAAAACTTGTTTTACGCAAATCAAGATGTTTGACTTCAATCAAGCTTACTGAAAGCTAAGCTTTGAAAGAGGCAATCACTGTAATCACTTAATACAGTAAAAATAGCAGTTAAAACAACATCTACTAAGAAGAGCTGTAGGTTTCAAAAAAAGGTAACAGGTAGATTTTGAGACCTAAGAACAGTCTTTTTTTTTTTTTTTTTTTTTTGCCATTGAGAGATATAGCATTCATTAATATGTCATGTTTACACTAATAGCACAGAAGCATAGAAGAACACTATAAAATGGACTTCAGAGATTTGAATCCTGTTCCCAGACTAGGTGCTGCTCTCCTAAGTGGCAAGTAAACCACTATCTCACTGAACTCAGGGATCTCCACTGATAAAACAATACATTATAAAGGAAGACAATGTAACTCAGTTACAGGTGGAAAAGCATGCAAGAATTTAGCAATATTTTCATACAAAAATAAGTACTCAATCTTTAAAGAAAGATTTGCCAAGTGCACCACATATGCTTTAAACTGCTGTTGATTTTAAAATAGCTGTACTCCTACCTTGCTTGGATTTCAGTCTTGTCAGACCACAACAAAGGAGACTTTGTCTCCACTTGGCTGTGACATTTCAGTATGCACAAGGAACCTAATCCAAATGCAATTATTCTTTTTAAAGAATAGCTTGCCAGAGTTCCCCAGTAAATCATAACACCATCTACATTAAAATTTCATTTCCCCTTCAGCTTTCCAGATCCCAGCAACTATGATTCTTCTACTTTTAGGTGATAGGGACGACTATCTTCCAGGATAGATTTTGTATGTACCACTAAGTATACGTTCATTTTCAAAGCTGACTAACCAGAGCTTTAGCCCAAAGCCATATAGTACCAAAGAAGGATCATATTTCCAAATATGCGCTGAAGGTCCCTTCACAGCAGTAAAGCTTACACTTGGTAATAACTAGCTGCACAACCAAGTCTCTAAAGCAATTACCTCATTCTGAAAGTCTCTGTTTTTCATTACCATTCCATCCACTCACGTCCATGAATTCTACCAAGTCTTAAAATCCTGTAGAATATGGCTTTAAGAAGATACCATAAATGCAAAATTTTTCTGACAATATTAATAGCACTTACAGAGCTTTGTATCTTGTTTCTCTCAGCCTCAGGACAAAACACCTCCTGACTCCTGCAGCACATCAGTCAGACTCTCAGAAGATCTTGCCTTCAGCAGCTGAGAGAAGGAGAAACAGCAGCAAGTCTTCCTGCACTCCTGCATTTACAACTGTCTTTTTATTAAATTCTCTGAACTGATAGCCTTCAACAACACAATGGCCCTTTTTTATGCAGAAATAAATCCATAAGATCAACAGGAACACAGGTTTCTGCATCACATCATTCTCTATAAATCCTGAAGGGGAGCGGCCATTTTCCTGTCTCACCAAAATGGCACCAGTCCCCAGAGGCATAGCATAGGTTAGGTTACACTGACAGAGGACTGCACAGAGGGCCTGGGCGCACCAGGGATGACAGATCCTGGAGGTGCAGGAGGCCACAACAGCATTACACAGCCCTCAGGAGCCTGGTCAGGGCCTCAACATGGGCCTGAGAGAACAGTCATCCTCCCCAGGAAAAAAAAAAGACCATTTAATAACAGCTGGCAGCAACTATAGAAAAATAAAAGTGAAATAAGTCTTTAAATAGCCTGAAAAGAGGACTTTAATATATTGCAAATAGCCACTCCTGAGTTTCAGTTTCATATCACAGAATCAATGCAGGCCAAAATAAATTCCTCAGATGATAAAGCTGGGACTTTGGAGTTTAATCTTCAGATCTAGTCATTCTATTTGGGAACTTGCAAACTGCACACTAGCAGCAATCATCTGCAAAGTAGTTAAGCACTGTCTTACTACCTGACCTATAATGAAATCTACTACTGACTTGACTCTAATATAAAAGACTGCAAAAAATTCCAGTTGGTCCTCAGCGATAGTATGAGCAGCTGTTACAACTGCAAAAATCCAGTTACCCCAGATGTATACCCAAATGCATATCCAAATACAAGATCTTGTACCTGGGTCAAGGCAGACTTCATTACCTAAACAATATAGGGGATGAAAGAATTGAGTGCAGTCCTGCTGAAAAAGACCTGGGCTTACTGGTGGATGGGGAGCTGGACAAGAGCCAGCTCCCAGAGTGTGCCCTCACAGCCCAGAAAGCCAACTGTATCCTGGTCTGCATCAAAAGAAGCATGGCCAGCAGGACAAGGGAGGCGATTCTGCCCCTCTGCTCTGAGCTGGTGAGGCCTCCCTGGAGTACTGCATCCAGATGCGGAGCGCTCAGTATGGGAGAGACATAGACCTGTTGAAACCCATCCAGAGGTGGGCCACAGTAATGATCCAAGAAGTGAAACACCTCTTCTTCTTGAAGGGCTGAGAGCTGGGGCTCCCCAGCCTGTAGAAGAGAAGGCTCTGAGGTGACCTGATAGTGGCCTTTCAGTATCTAAAGGGAAGCTACAGGAAGAGGAGGACAGACTCTTTAGCATGGTCTGTGGTGATAGATCAAGGGGAAATGGTTTCAAGATTAAAGAGGTTAGATTTCAATTAGATACAGTGAAAAAAAACTTTGACAGTGAGGGTGGTGAGACACTGATACAGGTTGCCCAGTGATGTGTTTGATGTCCCATCCCTGGAGACTTTCAAGGTGAGGCTGGATCTAGCTGTGCAAGTCCCTTTTCATTGCAGGGGAGTTAGACTAGATGGTCTTCAGAGTTCCCTTCCAACTCTAAGGTTTCCATGATTCTATATCCATGCAAAATCTGTTCCAGAATCATTATCAAGATTGTAACACTCCCAGATTGACTGTGCCAGATTTACCATCAAGAGACTAGCAGTGAGCTCTCAAAAGATAATAAACTGAGCGATACAATAAGTTCAGATTGCTTCATACTATGTGATCTTCGGAAAAGGAAGGCAAGAGATGCTTATTGCACAAACCCTTTTAAGGGAATTAAAATATTTCTGAAGTGTTTTCCACATGTTTGCAATAATAAACAGAGTATCCCTTATGGCTTTAAGGGGAAAAAATGGAATATTAATATCCTTTGTTTAAAAACAGAGAGAATGTATCTAAGAAGTATCTGCACTTCTATTTTAAAATAGATACAAACACTAGATTTATTGCTTTAAGAAGTCAAAGACTGATAATCTGACCACACATGAATTTACATATTAATAAGATAAGAAATAGTCACCAAAGGTATATACAGAAAAGAAAGTCCTGGAAAAATCAGCAGAATTTACAGACAGAGGCTCAGACCCACTGAATACTTTCAGTATTTAATAGCACATTCAGAGGAGAAATGCCTGAAAAATAGAACATAATTGTTTACAAACTGTCACATGAAACATCTCAACATCATGCTTTGAAATTCATATCTCAAGAGAATCTATTTTCTACTTAAGGTTAAAATGATTAAATAAACTCAATAAAGAAGAAAATACTATACTGGCTAGACTCAACGTTTTCTTGAGGCAAAATATTAGTATCTGACAAGCTGAAATCTGATGCTGCCCAGCATCAAAATGTGTATGAAAAAAAATGAGAAAAGCAATCAGTAACAGCAGCAGCACCAGAAACTCCCACCATCCCAAGCCCACATATATTGCTTCTCACCTTCACATGACTCACCCTTTAGCAATGACTAAAGATAGTATGAGTTAACTCTACATTTCTCTATCCTGTGTAGGATGGTGATGGGTCTAGTTAGAGGTATACTCCTTTCTCTAACTACCTTGCACTTCACTCCGCAAGGATTACCATTAAATCCTTAGGGGGCTTTTTAGTAATTAGTACAGTGGAAATAGATGTTGTACACTCAAAATACGGTCATGCAACAGATTATTTGTCTACAGGAATATAGTGTGATTGCAATTAGAGTCCGTAATAGAAAGATCTGGAAAAGCTTGAAAGCTTTCCTAGTCATTCATAAGGCTCTGATTGTATGCAGTTCCTGACTGTGAGTGCCCACAAAGTTGCACAACACCTGAGCTCACCTGTTAAATCACGGTGAGGAACAAACATCAGGATACTCTCAGTGTCTTTTTAAGAGACCTCATTCTAACCCATTTCCCACATGTGTTCACCTATACCAGAATATACAAATTTAGCTGAGATGAATTTTTATCCTCAAATTAATTTGCAAACATAAAATTTTGAATAAAATCTCATCAACTGTTGTTTGCTTCTTGCAAACTGTTGTTTTTGCCTTCTTTTTTCCTAACAGCCTCCTACAACAAGCCTCAAGGGGATCCTTTGAAGTATTATCAAATACACCTATGCTGAAAGTTTTATTTTTGATACTAGAATAAAAACAACTAATCATCTTGTAACTTGTTTTAGGAAACAGAATATATACTTTTTAAATTGATTTGAAGTGAAATAAATTATATTTTTTGCAAAAGGAAAAGTTTGCATTTCTTAAAGTCAGGTTTATTGATCAAATTTCCAAGTATATTATGAATCTAAAAACCATATTCTTCATTTGCTTTACATTTGCTGACACTGCAGATCATTTCAGACACCAATGCTTTTATCTTTACTATAGAAGGCCCATTTTCAAGGTCACTGAAACTATTTCTGTTGAACTTTAATACTGTATCTGCACGTGCTAAATTCTGGGTATTGCACTATCGACTTACAGAAGAATGACTTTTTTCAGCTTGACTACATCCTGTTCACTGAAATTTATATGGCTTGCTTCAGTGCCCTTATTAGAGCTACTCAGTAAGAAGAAAGTTCTGGATGAATTTTAGAAGTATCTACTTGTGCAGCCATGCACAGCATCTTCCACATCCATTTCAGCTTCCTTTCTGTACCAGGCAAGGATTTATCAGAGCAGAACTGTTCTGTGACATCCCTTCCAGGTGTAGATCCCTCTGCCCAAGGTGAGCAACAGTTGAGTCCCAGTGGATTTCTGGCAGCTTTCTGGCCACACGAAGGCCTGTAGGGTGTGCATGCCCAAGAGCAAATACTATTAGCCCAGTTTGGTTAATTCAAAGAAAAACAGCAGAAAATAAACAACAGCAACAAACTTGATGAAGAGAGGGAAAATAACAACAATAAGACTGCCTAAGCCCTCTTCTGCTTATCTCTTTTTTATCTGTGCTTCTCAAGAGTCTGTTTCCCAGAAGTGGTAAAGTATACCAAGCAAGGACATTTCTTGAGGGCACAGAAAACCTATGGAAAGAAGTGGCAGATTTTTGTTGGAAAATGCCACATTCAGATCAAAATTAAGTGTTACTACTACCTGAGGAATTCACATTGTTAGATACACCATGTCACAGCTTGCAGAAAAGACAAGCAGACCCCCAGGGAGCTGCATTCAGTCTCTGAACTTCCCTGCACATGCAGCACTAGTAGAGTGAGAACACAGGAAGGACAGAGTCCCTAACCAAAAATCTAACACCCTCCCTTGCCTTAATCTAACTTAGACTAAAGCATCTCCAAGCGTGTGAGCCCTGAGGACACCTTTAGGTTGCAACTGGCCTGAGTGCACTCAGGCAGGATCCCCAACCATGTAGGACTGCCTCTTCTTACTCCCAGGTTCATGTATGCTCAGATCCAGTACCCAACCTGGTATATCTGTTTCCTGCCCGAACAGTCTCCACCCCATTCAGGGATGCTGATGACCCCTGACATGTGCCCTGCCCTGCATGTGTGTTATCCCACCAAGGGGCAGATTCGGAAAAAAAGAAAAAAAAAAAAAAAGACATATTTTGGCCATTAAAATTCATCATCTCTTTAATCAGCTAAAATTAAGTATCACTATCAGTGTCACTGCTCTCTGTGAATGCTTAGAGACTTATCAAGCGCTTCCCTTTGAGCTCTAAAGCAATGACCTGTGAGCTACACAGAGTGACTCTGAAACCTTTTCCTTTAATAGTTCTGCTTAGACTTTCACAAGAAGAGCTGGTTTGGATTTCAGAAATAGAAACATATGCTCCTGCCTGGAGGAAGTGAAAAGAGATTAAAAACCTTGCTATGAAGAAAACTTTCAACAAAATTGCACACCGGCTTTCCTCTATTATCTGCTCTATTCCTATGGGCCAGTATAATCTCCCATGTGCAGGTACAATCAGGATTCTACCTTTCAGTTCCACAGTATAAATGATGGGGTAGAAAAGGGCTATATGTTGACTTAGAAATGTTTAATTTGCACCAGGAGGCACATGATCAGCACACCACCATACAGCCCTCACCTCTTTCCCTGTCCCTAAGTCAGGGCTGTATCTGCATGTACCCTGTGCAGAAATCTCCCAGATGGTAATGTATTTTCTATCACTGGGTGATGTATATTGTACTGTCAAATGGCACCAATTTGGCTATTTTGCCTGCAGTGAAGTTTGTTACAAAGATTGTTCTGCTTCAGAACATTCTTGACACACCAATTTACTATCTCATTATGTTCCTACTCTCTTTAGAGATAATACAGTCACATTAAATGCTCATTAATGTTAAAATTAAGAAAAAAAATAAGCTTTCATTCTACATCTCTCTGTTTCTTAAATAGCTTAGACCCTAAACAGATTGATTTTTATCTCCTGTGCTTGTCAATAATCATCTTTGGTTGAGTAGCGAGGAAAACTGAACAATGTTTCTGATAAATCTTCTCAAACAGATGGGCTTTCCCTTGGGACATTAATCACAGAACTGCTTACTTTATGAAAAAGTACATTTTTGAGAGATAAGGGGAGAAGGAGAGTAGGATGAAAGGCAATCAAGACAAAAAAAAAAAAAATCGCACTAGGAAATAATTGGTGATCATGTAACCAGTGCCCATTTTCCCAAGAAAACTGAGAATACATTGAATCACAGAAGTCATAGAGTTCATCTCTATAACTTTCCACTGGAGCGTGGTAACTATTCATGCTTGGCTGATCACACGTACAGGATGAGTTTTTGCTATTGTTACAGCTGGAAAGATTACCGCAGTGAAAATGGGGAAAAGAAACAAACAGAGAAGGAATGCTCACATGTATCTGAAGATTTAAGTTCGCAGGAAAGACTCCACAGAGGAAGAATCTCCAGAAAGAAATTGTTCCCCACTGGCAGTCAGCCCTTACATGAGGTCCAGGAGAGGTGCAGCCAGGCTCCACTCCTTCTGGTCACACAGCTGAATCGCCTTCACCTGTGCTCCCATGGCTGACTCAGTGCTTGCCTCAGGTGATCAATCAGTGGTTCAGGCTGTGACTCAACAGTTCCCATACAGCTATCAAGGGGTGAACAGCTTCCATCAAAACATAGAGCAGAAATCTGCAGCATGCTGATTTGAGTTTAGAAGCAGGGAATCTCCCAGCTGAGGAAAACTCTGGATACCTCACTCATATACTCTGCCTTCTGCATGCACAAGTAATTCCCTGTCCCCTCCTTCAACTGCATTATAAACAACACACCAACTTGACCATCACCTCAACTGTGTACTTCCTCTGAGTTATCACATACTGTGTCATCGGTTTGCCTGTTGCTCATAAATTAATAATAAATTAATAAATTAATAAAGCCATAAATTGACCAGTGACTTCATTTACAGTGATATTATATCTGACATTCTGGAGGCCAGTTCACTGCATCAACTATCTAATGAAAGCCAGGTGTGGTCCACAGCTACACCTTCAACCACAGTTGGAGTTGTAGTCAGTGCCACAGACAGATCACTGGGTAGATTCACAGGTTTGGCTTACAGCCACATCTGGCAAACAGACAGAACCTTCAGGGATCAGAGATAAACACCTTCTGCACACCCCCATAAGCACCTGAGCCCAACAGAAAATATCCATACAAAGAATAGTGCCTTTAAGAAGAATGAAGATGGATTCAGAGACTCAATATCTCCTCAAACATCAAGATCCATGGAAGTAAAGACTGAGGAATATTGATATCTCATAAACAGAAGAATCTTTCTCCCTGGACACAAAATATGCCTGGCTGATATGCTGACATTCTTTCTGTGAAAATCACAGTATAGTTTATTGTATCCTGAATTACTTGAATTTACTTGTTCCCTGCAGAAAAAAAATTTTTATCAGTCATCTGTGACCAAATGAAGGACAGTCGTGGCAATCTGCATGGTCGTACAATTTCTTTTTGTAAACTATAGGATATTCAGTGCTTTTTATCGTTAAATCTGAGCTAATTTCCTCAACCTCAATATATTAAGGAACATTCAAGGTCTTGTAATTGTGGGGAAAATATTTGAGTAAGAAATGTAAAAGTATCAGCATCTTTGAGCAATGTAAGTAATAAAAAGCAAATTGCCAACTTCTCGTTGCAAAAAAATCTTCTTGGTCTTCTGTCAAGTTTGTCACCTCATTTCCAGAGCAGCGATCAATCTTTCCTGGTACACTCTAAATACTAAACCAAATATTTATGTACTGGAGGTCAGTTGTGCTTTATGTACAACAGATCATGACCCTTAAAATCCCTGATTCATCAGAGCACAACAGTGTTTTTAACTTTATACCCTAGTATTGAAAATTGACCATATGTTTGGGGGTACTTTGGAAGTGAAGAGTGGTGGAGAAGTGGCAAAGAAAAGTCATTTGTACAGTTTCTAATTGCTTTGAACAGCACTGGGTTAATAACTTTGGGGAAAAAAAATGGTTCTGTTGGAAAATACAGTTCTTCTGTAGAACAGCAACAGGATATTTTACGAACACTTGCAGACCTAAAATAGTACATTGTCTTCCCAAATTTAACATTTTTGCCTATCATATGGCTGTCTACATAACCAGTTAGACAAACAGTGTTTTTTTTCCCAAGATCTACATCTGTGTAAACATAAACATCTTTACAAACATCATTCAAACACACCAAAAAAATCAGAATGCCTCCAGCATGTATTATCAAGCAGTTTAATTCCTCAAAGTTGAAATTTTGTACAGTTAAAATCCCCCTTCACCTGCTCAGATGGCAGACTTAACAAGGTACTGGAGCTGAGCACTGCTAACATATGTTTGTCAAAGACTTGGGAGAAGGAGCAAAAAGTAGGATAGGGAGTAGGAAATCATTTAAAAAAAAATAAAAAAAAAAAAAGGACCGTTTGGAACAAATAGAAACATTTGCTGAAGTAATAAAAACATAAATGTATCAAAATTTGTTGCCTAACACTCAGGATCCTGCAGTTAATCTGGCTGCCCTCACCAGTATATTGCTTTGCAGCAGCAATAGAAATTACAAGCAGAGGTATCAGGAACTCAAGTATCAAACTCTTCTGGAGGCACCACATGCAGGTCCTTCCAGGGTAGCTGGAGATGATCTTCAGCCAGGTCACCAAGTACAGAAACACAAATACTTTCTCTTGTGCTCTAGTTCTGGCTTGTGTATTAGAGGAATGGCTGGTGGATACATCTTTTTACACACACAACATGTGCTTTGAGTCTTGTCAGGCGTAGTACATCTTCTATTAGGCCACAGATACAAATAAACCAGACAGAGAGATTAGAAAGCAAGTTATCTGTTTGGTACAGATTTTCACTGGGATGAGGCCCCAAGGACCAACAAGGATTTCCCACAATAAGTTGCTGACAGCTTTTTTCTGCAGCATATTGCCGTGGCTCAATAGCACAAGGTCAGACTGAATGCCTTTTTGCTGCCTTATTCCTCCTCCTAGGGAGCAATTGCTTAGAAAAATATCCCTTTACTTGACAGGTTTGTAACACAAATAAAAGAATCCATCCTACTTGTCGTTATTGGACTGATTGCTTAAGAATCAAACAACAGAAGATGAATGGTGTCCTAGTGACTAAGCCACCACCCATACAAATGTAAACTTGAATTCAAATAAATGATAGCTGACTGAGTATAGCCTGGAACAATAAATCAATAAATGAATGACTCTTTTTTTTTTTTTTAATATCTATTTATCACTTATCATTATACAATTAGCAATTGATTCCTATTCCTTACAAAAAGCAGTTCAGGATAACTAACTGTAAGAATTTCACATGCAGATATATACGAAAAACAAGTGTTTGCTTACTTATCTAAAGTAATATGATGAAAAGGAGACAATTGCTTGGAGATTTTAAACCCGTTGCCAAATTACAGCTGACTTCGTACATTCTCAAGATGGGCACTTAAAGGCTGACGGTTCTGCATAAACTGTCTAAGGGGACACTGTATGGGAGGTACTGACACACTGAGGTTAGGAAAGAACATAACTTTGCATTGAAATAGTCACTACAGATATAGCAGTCCCCTTGGGACACATCAGGTAACAGAAGAGAACAAATATTTTTTATTTAAAATTCATCCATCAGATATGGGAGTTTCACAAGTATGCCTCCCCTAATGGTGCAGTCTCCTTTGCTCCAGAGAAGGAGCCAATCCACAGAGATCTGCTCCATACAAGCCTCCATACAAGCAAGTAGCCACGCTCTCCATGTGACAGTCAGTATGTCTACACATTAGGACTTTACAGAATACCACAAGTCTATTGTGTTCAAATGCAGTGCATTTTCTAAGCTGTCCAGAACAAACTCTGTGCTATGAAATCACAACGTGCCTTAGGAAAATTGTGTACACAAATAATCATTTTAATTTACACATTCTTTATTTTTACAGACAGATCCATCAAGAAAAACAATCTGATTGACCACTATTATGAAAATCCTACATACAAGAATGCATTACTAGCAGACCACCACAGGAGTCTGGATAGCATGCTCCCAAGAGCAGCCCACATTTGCTGTAGGTCCACTTCACTATTCATTATCTTACTTTCCCCTAAAAATACTTTAATTCATGATTTAGCTAATGTTTCTGATGAAGTTTGTCATCAATCAAGGCCCTGGCAGACACATACCCAAGTCCACCGTATAAAGCAATATTTGCATGCACAATGGGACACCTTGCTCCACCAGTGCAACATGGCTTCAACAATCCTGTTGCAGCTGTGTTGAGCAAGCTCTGATGCCTAAATCAGCTCTGCAAGAGAGTTTAACTGCACAAAATCTGCTTGTCTATCTCTGTAGCCTCAGTTGGCTCTAGACCATTTCAGGCTCAGTACATACTACACTTCATGAAGGACAAGGAAGAAGTACCAGAGGAGGGGAGGGACCCAGGACACACTGCACTGCATCAGGGAGCTTACCCACAATGAATCCATCACCTTCACTGACAAAGGCTCTCTGTCTATGCCATCATCCCAAAGATGGGATGAAAAACTTCATGAGATAACTTGCATTCACTTGTAAGCAACCGTGTGTTTATAACTCTTCCTCTAAATTTGAATAAACAAGATGAAACTAATCCATGTGATCAAGTTATAATGAACTGGGAAAAAAGCGATATTCAGTGTTTGACATTCAATCTATATGAGAGAATTTAGTAGATGTACTTAGATTTACTTCATCAAAATTAGTCAAAAAAGAATACAATAATCTTGGTGATATAAGCAACTCAATTGGTTTACTAACATTAAATATGTTTCAAGATATAAACTGGATTTGTACTGATCTCTGATTCTCACAGAAAACAGAAAATGCAAGAAAATAATGGCACTATGCAATGATAGTATATAGCTGTTTATTATCTCTGTAAGAAGAAAAAAAGAAATGTAGTAAGTTGGCCAAAATACACATCCATCACAAATACTCTGCTAACATCCTATCAATTATGCACTCTCAGAGGAATCAAAAAGATCCTAATTACAAGAATGAATGATAAACCTGAGCAAAATTCCAACGAGAGTGACAGCTCAGCCTGCATTTCTATGAGATGTTGACAGTCATACTCAGGGGAAATGGCAGATGCTCAGCATAGCTTGCAGCTGAGCCTTCAGTGAACAAACAGGTTTGAGACTCGATATCCTATTATTTTAAGAGTTTCCTAGAGTTTTAGCATTGCCCACTTGGTTTACACAAGAATACACAAGCAAATTTCTTGCCTCAGATTATTAGCTATGTGGCATTTGGAAATAAAATGGAACCTCTCACGCTCAGTTTTGGGTGGGATTAGAGCCAAGCAAGGCATCACAGTGAACACTTGATTGAAGGAGAAGTGAAGAAATTAAGCCTTACAGTAAGGATATGTTTCCCCCAGCTGGGCTATACTAAGCAGAAATTAGATACCTCAAACAATCTGGCACATTATGTAGGGCACTGTCATCTCCAGGCTGTGCTTGTTCTTGCTATGTAAGACTAGCACTAGAGTATTCACATCTGAAATTACCAAAGATGAGCTAGCAGTAGTTTTAAGAGCCAAGCTGCTGGTACAGCATTCTGCCACCAAGTGGATGGTTTTGAAACAAATTCACCACCCCAGTACAAACATATTCAACTGAAATACAGGCCCAGTGCAGTTTCAGGGTCTGAAAGGAGTGCATGCTGGTGCTTTGTATTATCACTTCCAATAAAGAGTTGATATTAGTATCCCTAAATCAATCTATCCTGCATCAGTGATCATGAGTTCCAGTTATCTGCGTCACTTTTTTTGAGAAATTTCATACTTATTTGTAAGCAGCCCATGCCCCAGAATTTCTAGTTCATTTCACTCTCTTCCCCCTCATTCTACTTTTAGATCTGCAGATGTTTTCATAAACAGGGAAAATTTTATTCCATTCTTCCTCTAGATGACCTTTCACAATTCTAGTTTATCATCATCATCTTATTATGTTTTGCATACTTACATACAAAAAGAAAGAATGCAAATGTGGATCTTGTTTTTAATATTAATTAAGTGCATTAAAATAATTCTGTAAGTTTTATCCTCGAACTTGCATAATTTTAAAACAACTTTAAGCAATACCTGACTTCTTTTACATGCCACTAGCATAAGGCACCCAAATTATCATTTTCATTTACCAACCACTGACACTCAGTGGGATTGCTGGTAGCAGGAAAGGACAATGGGAACATGAACTCCTCGTTGAATAAAATTTCCCATAAATCAAGATCTATTTTTGTTCATATAAAAGAAACCAGTTCAATTAAAATTGAGGAAATTGAATGGAGGAAAGAATCCATAAGTTAATGGGAGACTCCAGCCTATTGAAAGAGAATTCAATCTTAAAGATTAAATTGAAATATCTTGGGTCAAGGTGAAAAATCAAAAGTTTTGATTATGATTTTATATCTTCAGCTCATGTCAATCATTCCCAAATATAACATTAGCAAAGAAATACAGTTTTGAAATAAAAATTAAGATTAAATAGGAGTTGGAATTTACTTGTATCTTTTGGAACTTGTTTCTCATTGGGTACTGATCTCTGTGAAGAGACAAGGAGCAACATGGCTTAACAGCAAATAACTGTGTCCAGGGATAATGGTGGTAGCAATGGATTGATACAAGACATTATTCTTTGCTAGCAACAATCTTCTTCCAAAGCAGAAGCCTCTCTACCCATCCAAGAAAGGGACAAGATTCCTGAGGGGCAAGTAACACCACAAATAAAAGAATGGAAAATGGATTAGCAGGCATCTCCCTCCTGACTCACAGAATCAAAAATCTCTGTATACCCTACGTTCTGATCTCAATTGTCTATTATAATCAGTATTGCTTTAATTTTGATAGCCCACCACAAGAGGCAAGCTCAATCTCATTCACTGTAGAAGTATCGCAGAAAATGATTACTTCCCATGGGTTCCTGGTCCCTACAAAAAGACAAGATGTACAGCAGGTAGGAGCAGCCAGAGAGGCAGTAGAAGCAGGGATGACTGCAACTGTCTGCTGCCAGGAAACAAACGATGAAGACTAGCTCTGGAATACTCACAACACAGCTAGTAAAATTATGATGTTGTAGTGACTGGTAAGTAACAATAAATTTGCTTTCCTTACTATATTTGCATCAGAGTATGCTGTTAGGGTTATTAACCAAAACACATTCACTTGCTTCATTTATGTCTTCAATTTTTCCAGTGTCTTCTTATTTACAATCATAAATACTACAGCTTTATCTTCATTGTGCCAGCTTCACCTCCCACTGTAAGAAAGAATAAGATTTTGTTAACTCAATTAATTTGTAAATATAATAAATTATTTTAAAATATTGAATAATTAATTATCCAGATAAAAATATTCCAGACGCAAAATATATTTGATGACAGTAAGGAATTGCTTACACAGAAAGGAGTGATGGGTAAATCCAAAATAATTACTTCCAAACCACTCAGATAGCAGACAACCATTCTTCAGTAAAGATAAGACCATGGTGTTACCTAGAAATCCAATCTCAAACATGGAATGGCTTGGGTTAGTAGTGACCTTAGAAATCATTTAGTTCCAGTCCTCGTGCCATGGGCAGGGTTGTCAGCCACTAAATCAGGCTCTCAAGGGCTCCATCCAACCTGGCCATCTTCAGGGATGAGACATCCACAACTTCTCTGGGTAATTTGTTCCAGCACCTCACCACACTCTAAGTAAAAAAAATTCCCCATAACATCTAATCTAAATCTCCATTCTTACAGTTTAAAACTGTTCGCTCTGTCCCTATTACTATCAGAATGTGTAAAAAGTCAGTTTCCCTCCTGTTTTTTAAGGTTCCTTTTAAAAGAGTTTTTAAGCCATTGCCACTGTTTTTAATTATTCTGGCTCCCCTGTTTCCCCTTTCCAGAGGTGCAGATCTGCAGAACCCTCCACCCGCTAGTCACAGAACTGGGCCAAACCAGCCCGTAGACAGTTGACATTCTTGGTGGAGGATGTGGGTACAAGCTGCTTTTTGGCAGCTACACTGGCTACAGCCATCCAAACAGTTCTTTATCCATCAAATAGTCCATCCTTTAAATCCATCTTTCTCCAATTTAGAGGTAAGCGTGCAGTGTGCAGAAATCCATGTAGACACTATCAGTTGGCTTCATTTTTGCACTGATGCCATCACTCTATCGTAGAAAGCCAGCAGATCAGTCAAGCACAGTTTGAACTTGAAGCCATTACTGGCCACATCTGATCACCTCCTCAGCACTCGTGTGCCTTAATGTTGCTCTCAGGAGGATCTGTTCCGATCTAAGGCACAGAGGTGAGGCTCATAGACCTGTAGTTCCCTGACTCTTCCTTTCTCCCTTTCTTAAAAATTGGGAATGATATTTCCCTTTTTCCAGACACCAGAGATTTCATCTGGGAGCCATGACTTTTCAAATAGGGTGGAGAGTGGCTTGGCACTCTGTATTCAATCCTTCCAGCCATCTGAATTAGTTCTATGCTGCAACCAAAGCTATAGTTAACTGCCACGCACACAAAAAAAGGCAGAAACAACTGGTAATATTTTTTGAAAATAATAATTGCAGGTTAACGTTATTGGAACTACACCTAACTCTCATAATAAACATTTAATCAACTAATGCTATCACCTTTTCTGTTCCATTTCTGGAAGGCTGGGTCACAATTTGCATATATCTAGCAAGCAATTTTGTACACTCCATTAGATCTCATCTCTCTGGAGCACAGTTCAAATTCCGCATGGTTTTTTCAGTCACCTTCAAAGCATTCATATGATGGTTCATCACAGCTAAAGCTTAGCACAAAGTCTGCTGCAGGAGATTATTAGAACTACACAGTTTGCAAAGTTCTACAGGCCTACTCCTCAGTACAGATGGAATTTGTGGACCCTGCAAAATGCTGTTTTAATTGTCAAGACTACAGATTGTAACTCCAAGGGTGTTAGCTCAGAAAAGCTTGTTACAATTAATGAAGGAAACATGTCAAGGACTCTGTTGCATACACTCATTCCTCAAATGGGACACAAAGATAAAAGCAGTAATAATAATCTCACATATTCTGAGACATTAAAGCTAACAAAACAGAATGAGGAACTCCAATTTCTATTCAAGAATACCAAGGGTATCCAAGTCCACACTAAGTATATTGTAGAATCCATAAGCATATATCTTGGGAAACAAATACCAAGATCAGTTATTTTTCCAAGTTCAAGGTGGCATGAGAACATGTAAGCAAAAAAAACAGCTGAAAATAAATCTGGGGTGAAAGCTACAAAGCGTGTTTTTTTAGGCAGTATAACAATTGACTTACTGGAGGGAGTAAAGGACAGAAAGAACTGATTTTAATGGTGCTCAATCTCAGAAGAGCAGAAGTTGAATTCAAGAGATCTTTCTAATCTTCTATTCTTATGATGCAAATCCTGATTTTTTTCATTGTTTGGACAATTCTATGTCCCCTTTCCATGCTGGTCAGTCACGTCAGGTAAAAGTAATATATTTTAACACGAGAGACTGTTAAATAGGGAAGTACTATTTGCAGATCTTATAGGCAAAGAGAGGCGGGAAGAACACTCTGAGTGGCCAAGGACAGGGAGCTGCAGAGGAGCAGGAACTTGGACAGAAGTAGATCACTTTTAACCAGGGTACAGTACAGACCCATCAGCCAGAATGATGACTGGTTTAAGAGTGGCACACAGGTTGCATTTTACATTAACAGTGTTTGGGTACCTACTTGGTCACTTTGAGACTTGTCTGAAGAGATTGCAGGGACCATTAAAATGGACTTAATGCCCAATCAGAACAGAATGTGTTTTCACAAGCTGGAGCTCTGACCATTACCTGTTCTAGAACATCATACAAACTTTGTCTCCTTGCCCTCCCCTCATGCAAGGCTGCATCTGCAAATCCAAAATATCAGAATTCCACTCAGTGTGTTTAGACAGAAAAATACTTCTTCCAATTTCATGTGAATACATGGTTTTTTTGAGAGTGGATGGAATGTATTAACTTGTCATTCCTGAAAAATTAGTAAAATAGGGAAATCTACCTGAGGGGGAAAAAAAGTATTTCAATGTGTTTGGGGCTGTTCACTTTGTGGGTTTTTTTTTTGTTGTTTTATTTCGTTTTTATACAGTTAGCAGCTGTTACTATCTGATCAACTAAGGGTGTGTTTGTACCAATATAAAATTGAAACCGCATATGTAGCAAATATGGAGTGATATTACTGTCTCAGTTTCACAATGTTTTCCTCCTTATCTTACATATTTCAACATGAAATTATAGAGATTTTATGACTTTACACAGATTCTGTTTTCTGAGAAAAATTAGCTGAAAAAGATCCATTTTTCTAAAACAGATCTGTGGAATAATATTAGAGGACACCACTGTATTTTAAAAGGATAAAGGAATCAAAGGTAAACAGAGGTTAACTTTTGCTTCTTCTCTCTTCGGAAATGACAGCCACAGAAAAATAAAGCTCTTAGCTTCCAATATCACTGATGTGATGTGATCTTATCCGATAGCCCTGTCAAAGTGAATTCCTAATACATCAAATCACAAAGAACAACATTAAAATGGTAAAACTCTCCATGTTGTGCTCAGAGGGAAGGAAGTGCTTTATGCTATATTCCCCTGTGGCACACTTCTTAGCTACCTGGATGCGAATATTACCTTGGTTTACTCAGAGTCACCTCATGTTGCTGGCATTATGTCAGTCCCCAGGCTTTACTTGAATGCGGTTATGTAATCTAACATGCCTAAATCCTAACCTAGAATCAGCGAGTTTTTATCATTAAATTAATGAACAGCAATCAACAGTGCAGGGTCTAGTTGTAGACTGATAGCTATCAGTGTTCCCAAGGGGTTGGTACTGGATCCAGACTTCTTTAACACCTTCATCAGCGACCTGGATGAAGGGATAGAGCGCACCCTCAGCAAGTTTGCTGATGAACTGGAAG
>JAOWBP010002978.1:30771512-30781917 GCA_028571105.1 Tragopan temminckii
AGTAGAAACAGTAACTATAGAAGAAATGTTCCTGTAGAAAAGACTTGTACAAAAAAGATACAAGTTGCATCTTTTGTTGATTCCTACTTATTTAAGGCAAGACTTAGAGTACCGGGAAAGTCAGTTCCAATTTGTAAAAGTGTTTTGTTCTGTATGCATAAATAAAAAACTCTACTTTTTATTTCCTTACAGTGTAAAAGGTAGAGCCCCTAGTGAAGACGAGTCAAGGTGTGTACTTAAAGGAAACTAGTATTACCAATCCTTCAGACAACAGAAAAGTATTTGCAACTTGGCTGCAACAACAACTGCAGCATCCCTTTTCCTGGTGAAGCAAAGGCACTGTCTTTGAAATTCAGGCACTGAGTTCACAGACTGCAGTCAACTCCATCACAGAGACACTACCCAAAGCTCAGGGAAGACAGGTGGCAGGGAATCCTTTCACCAGAGCAAAGCCTGACAGCAATTATACAAGAGCCCACAGATAAAGCTGAGATAGTGAATTCCTTCTACACATTCAAACTGGACTCTAGCTTTCCAAGGATACTTTTAAATTACTGTGACTTCTGTAATTTGTTAAAAGCTACGGTGAAAAAAAAAATAATCTTATAAATGCAGGCTTCTATCAATCGTTCTCCAATTTATTGTCCTGGAGTAACAAGTTTAGATCTGGTTACCCACCTGATATATTGCAAATGACAGTAAGTCTCTTCTGTTAAATTTAATGACATCTGTTTTTAATAAAGCATTTGTGTAAGGAACCCATGGCTCATAAGGAGAAGAAATTTAAGAGCAGTATATAATCTAGTTAAGAAAAGATTCAAACCAATGACAATACTGAACATAAATACAGGGACAGTTTCCTGACTTAAACTAAAATCAAATAGTCTTTAATTTAACTGAAATCTTTGATCATACTGAATATTAATGTTCATGTCTAGAAGTGAAAAGTCTAAGATGGTCACCATTTCTCTTCAGACTGCTTATATAGGATTCATTAGCGATTTATCACTGACATAAAATCAGAATTCAATTTCATCTGTGAACTCTAAAGCACAAAAGACTTGGCACATTTGATGAACTGCAGATGAGCAGGAACTGGAGTAGAGGTAGCCATAAAAAAAAAAAAAAAAAAAAAAGTGTTAAGCAATATTGGTAATAGTTTTAATTGTAAAAGTAACTCCTTGAAGGAAGCAGTTACATCAACTTGAAAACATGCTGCATTACTTTATCTCAGATACAAATTAGAAAAACTTTTAGGGATGTCTGAGCACTTCTAACATAATTCCTTTAGATTCTTTAAGCTTCAGTTTGGGATTATTATTCATCCAAATTTCTTCCTAAGTGTTAAATATACTCTTAAGTGCAAGGCTGAACTTTATAAGCCATGATAAACAGCACTTACAGCCAAGGAAGCCAGAAAAGCAATCAGAGGAGAAAGACAATACTTGATGTGAGTAGCAGGGGAACTGTCTGGCTTATGGGCAAAACTGTAGGTTAAATATTAGGGATTTTGCTCCTGCACATGTGCAAGTTGAAAAAAAAATCACAAAGGCTGTCCATTCACTTTTCTCCCCTGAACAACAACAAAAATAGCTCAAGGTTGTTTCTGACAAATGGTTTTCCTACAGGCTGCTATGTAAGATTACAGAAGATGGTGGGGGTACTGCACTCCCTAGAATTAAATAGCAACAATGTCTTTTATTAAACAGTATCAGTCCTTATTTAACAGACTCATTTTCTGAACCTATCCAATATTAAACACTTTGATGTCTAAAGTAGGCATCAAGAGAAGCCACTTCCTAAACAGAATATCCACCTACCATAATATCACCATTATGTTACAATTTAAAACAAAATAAGCAGGCAGGTTTTGCACAGAAGCATAAGCAGAGAGGAAGATACTGCATGCAGTATAACAGAGAAATGGAAGGACAAAATACTAAAGTTTGCAACTCACAGTCAAATTTTTGTGCAAAAAGATGGAAATGCCATGAGTGATCATGGTTTCTTTATGTGTGTACCTACAATGATTCGTGAACTTTGCGAAGAATTAGTTTGCCCTTTAAACTAAACTAGGAAATAAACCTACAGTTGTATAAAGGTCACTGAAGCGCAAATGTACTTATCACTCTAAATCTTGACCATATGTAAAACTAAGGAGCACTGAGTCCAGTTCAACTGAATTATTTATAAGTAGTATTTTATATAATATCCTCCTCTTTGGAAACTACAATTATGTTATAAACCACCAGATAATTCACACACAATTTAATGAAATAACTATAAAAATGGAAACACCAGCTAGCTTTACTCATAACAAAACAAGGAAACAAAAACATGACAGCAAAGGGACCACAAAGTTATGAGAGTAGTGAGACCAGATAGTATGTGCTGTCCCATACACAACTTTATCTCTCTTCCTCCTACAACCCCTCACTGAACCCTTATTTATACATTAATACTTCAAAATATCCTCAACAAGGAAGTCCTATATGAAGCAAGACATAAATAATAATGTTTAGGGGAAAGTTCCAAGAAAAAAATCTCAAGACATCACATCCTGCTACCAGTGATTTTCAAGTTAAAATCTGTTCAAATTGAGAAGACAGACTGGCATGGAAGCTGTAGTCTAAACCTCAGTTTTCTCCACAAGTGTGAATAATAAAAATGACAGAAATGGGCAGAGCTGTGAACACTAGGGGTAAAGAAGATTAAAAAAAAAAAAAAACAAAAAAAAAAAACGCTTTCACACAACACATTTATCTTCTACCTCCATGCTCTGAATGGCAGAGGAGGAAAATCATTTAACAGCTGCCATTTTGAACGCACTGGAAGTGATCAGAAAAGACTGGGAGGCTGTCATTAAGTGAGCAGATGACATTTTATTTGTCTTACATTCAATCAAGCCCTGAAATCTTGTTTTCATTCACAGAAAAGCATATTGAGTCAAAGACACGTAATCCAGCACTGTCTCATTTATTTCAGCTAGAACTCAAGTGTATTACTAGTAGCTGGCCACTCTTTAAACTCTTGCTGTGAGATGTAAACAAGGAGATGCAAGGATAGTGATTGTTTGAAATATTTGATACAAAAGCTAATATAATGCTTCCAACTGATTAAAAAATATATATATGAAAATATACATTAAAAAAAATAGAGCAAGGAAGCTGGAAGCTCAAGCCCACCTGGATAATGCTTAAAATTAGAACACAAGATAACACAAACAAGCAGAGAACAAGTAACTCCCACCAGTTCCAGAAACAAAAACAAAGCAGTAACGGAGCCTTAGAAGACATGACACAGAGAAAAACAGTCAGGTAATAAACAGCTTTCAGACTCTGATATGTAAACAAAACAGTGTTCTACTTTCATTTTTCTTCTTTGAAAGAGAAATGTGGAATTAATTTTATTTTTCATGTATATTTTTAGAATCACTGTATTACATGTAATTTGTTGTGTGCTAGTGTCCTCCAATGGATGCTTTTGAAAGTACTTGCTCTGTAATAGTGTAGCTGAACTACACTTGTGCTACACATGATGGATTTTGTATAGCATTTATTGCAAGATGCTGAGAAAAGAGAACAGTATCAGATTTTACAGACTCATCTTTTTTTTTTTTTTTTTTTTTTTAACCTGATATACAAACAGACATTGGCACACCTAGATTACCTCATCTCCAAAAAAGCAAATATGATCTTCTCTCAAATTGCAGCAGCTCCACCTGAGGACCCAATGAGTTCAATACTCAGTGAATGACCATTCATTCGTCTTCTGAACTCAAAAAAGGAGACAAAGCAGATAATGAAAGCACAGGCAGCCCTGCACATGCAAGAGCCATGTACAGGACAAAGGCCCAAGCCTAGAAGTCACTGATCATGTATGGAACAAATACGTATTCGGATTCACACCTTCTCCTCCTCTTTCCAGCTGGTAAATTTGAATAAAACACCACTGAAAAAACAGTCAATTCTTTCACAGCTGTTTGAGGAAGCAATGGAGTCAATATTCATTTAGAAAGATTTAGTTGATGATATACTGGTGTCACTTGGTGATGTAACAGAAATTGAGAAGGTTTTGTTTCTTTTTGCTTTTTAAAGATCTAGATGCAAAAACAGATCTCTTCATTTATAGTCTGGATGAATGATGTTCTAAACAGTTTATCTGTACTGCTTTTGTCTTTGATCATTCAGGGCTTTCTCATGTGGCACAGTTTATGCGCAGTAAGTTTGCATATAGCATACTTATGTCCCTGGGTCAGCTACCTGTAGCCATGTCCTTTCCCTGCTCCTGATCATTGATCCCTAACACTGGCAGCCTCTTTCACTCAGCTGCAGGTGTCTTAGTCCTGACTGCCTCTTTCTCTAGACCAGGCCTTGGCTAAGTTATCTTCTCTTGACTACACTGACTTCTTGCAAATACTTCTGAACAACATCGTCCTTAGGATAATCTTAAAAACCATGGATCCAGGGCAAGAAATAAACCTGAAACAGCTGCTGTTTACGTGGAAATTAAGAATGTCCTCTAACAAGGTGGATTATGCTGCTTCCAAAGAAAATTCAGGTACTGGGCACAATTAATATGCGCTATGAGTATGCAAAAGAGCAATTAAAGCAGAGTAATTAGCACACTGTAAATTCACACACTGGTTTATTTTGTGCCAATCTCCCTGTTTGACATGGCCTTTAAAATGTTGATTCAGTCAAAGCAAGTTAAATAACACCACCATCGTACTGAGAATTATCTCCAGGGAGTCACGATCCTCCCAGCTGAAGACTGGTTCCCTTCAGACAACACCTCACAGATCCCCAAGCAGATCCTTAGCAGCAGAACAGACAAAACCCAAAGACCCCAGGACAATTATATGCTGCTGGCAGCAAGCATGTGGTTGCTGAAAAAAGATTTAATGGCTTTAAAAGAGATATCCTTACACCTTCCTGTCTCATGTCCTGTTACTCAGCTTCCGCATAAAATATGTAAATACTTGGATTCCTGTCCCAAAATTTTCTTGAAAGTTAGAATATCTCTAATGTAGAGTTACAATTTAGAAGTACGACTTGTGCCCACCAATCTAACAGGCTTACCATAGGTTAACACTAAAACACAGCTTTAATCGGTCAAATACAGAAACTCCAAGCTCTACTGAATACCCAATTACTCAGAGGAATCCAACCAAAGCTTGAGACCACAGCCATCCACTCAGTTCAGTGACTCAAAAAAAAAGTCCATTCCATCACTATTATCTGGATTTAAAATGTTAAGTGAGACAGCTGGAAGACTACGCATCCACAGAACTAACCATAAAACAGGCATTCCATGACATACTGCCTACTTTAGCTAACTTGCATTGTGTCAATAAATTTCCTAGATTCTCTTTACCATAAATTTGATAATTGTAGATCTTTCAGGACTGCCTCTCCTCCATTTAAATCATGAGCAAAGATGAAGGAAACTTCGCTGGGGAAAAAGAAAATAATAACCCCAAAAAACTGCAGACACTTTTCTCCAAATTTTTGAAATTTTGTATGGCTCAGTAACTTGCAAGAGCGAGTCTGAAATGTATAATCTCTGTGTGTCAAACAAATAGAATTATTTGCAAATTCAGAAAAGTACTAGCTTGAAAAAAACTGAAATTGTAAAAAATGTTCAGCACTATGCTAACTTAACACCCACTCAGTGGCAAAATTGTGTCACTGAAGTAAAAAAGAATAAAAATAAGATAAATGCCAAGCTTTTCTGAACCAGGCATATAACATAAAGTCTTGTCAGTGGCAAGAAAGCTATGTTTTTCAAGATGTAAGAGAAAAAAATCTCTAGGGGCCACTCCTGCCCACACAATATGTTTTTCTGTACAATTTCCGATCATTTTACATAATAGAATAATTCCCAGATGAGATATCACTATCTTTTTCTTTCCTATTACCACTAAGCCCTACAAGAACATTAAGAAAGACTTGGTATAAACAGATTAGTTTAGAATTCGGCCCATGACTGCACCGGCACTGACTGCTTTAGGCTTTGAATGAATGCCAGATTTACGAGCTGTCTTCAGTAACTGCCTATTTTACCTACATCAGTTTAAGCAGACATAAAGCATAAGTAGTTTAACTATGCCCAGTGTCATAAACATGACTCATATTTGTTGAAGTCTTAGTATCACAGAGTAGAATTCTTTCTGCAGTTTAAAAGATTATGTGTAAGGAGCCTGAGAAGTGCAAGCGATGCATTACGATTACAAAAGAGATACTCCTTGAGAAGCATTACAATTGCCTGCTAAATACATACAAAGTTCTTGAAAATGAATGTTAACTTCTCTTTCAGTTATCAAAAAGAATACAAATTTCAACACACAGATTTACATGTTATACGGATTTAAAATGATGCAAACAATGAGATGCCTTCTGCTTTGAAGGCATGAAGAGAGACCACCAAGCAGATCTATATCCACAAGACTAACCATAAAGACATTCCCCAAGATGTGCTCTATACCTTAACTTGCATTATGACAAGTTTTCTTTCTGTGCAAATCATGTTTTCTTAATTCAGCTCACAGAACATACTTAAAGGACAGAGCATTTGGGCTTGCAAAATGGTTGTGTATATATACAGGTATATATACATATATACACACACACACACCCATTTCTTTAAGAGAGCATTAGTTTTTAGTGAAAATTACTTATGTTGATGAGCAGACAAGATTGTTAAGAATAAGATTCTCAGCAAAAGCAAAATTAAAAAAGCATAAAATAATCTTATTTGCTCAAGGTGACATGAGTAAAGGTAAGCATCACACAACTTACTCTTAAAACATATTCAGGAAGAAATCAGAAGTGCTGCTATGAGGTGAATCAGGACAAACTGCTAAAGATTAAGTACAAAGGTATGTTTTACGACCTGAGCCCTCAAATGAGCCCAGTTATAAAATTATCCCTATGATATATCACCAGTATTACAGAGCACACAATATTAGAGAAGGAATTTATGATCCACTTGTTATGGAAGTTATAGGCATAGAAATACTGAAAATTATTTCCAGTGCTTCCCAACAGGGAGTAAGTTCCTATTCACACCTTCAGTTGAGACTAAAAAAAACCAGAACAACAAAAATATTTATATTGGAAATCTGAAGGAACATATGATAAAGATAGTCTCTATATTAAAGGAATAGTGTCTTTACTTTACGTGCCTGTGAAGTACTTGGTGTTTGAAAAAAATCAGTCAATGTGAGCAACAGATGATGCATAGAATTTTTTATGCTTCTAATTATATCCAGCACATTCAACATCTTGCAGGCTTAAATCCTCAGAGACAACGTACAGAAGAGACAGGAGAGGGAAGATTTTGACAGAGAATCAAAGGAATATGAAGATGGATTTCTGCAGACTGGAATTACATGGAAACTAAAGCCAATGGAACAAAGGCTTACTGGAAACATTTGAAGAGCACAGTCCTAATAACCATAATACAGCATTGTTAACTGCTAATTTTGGCATATCTCTCATACTACGACAATGTTTTTCTTGAAAACTCTTATTCTGAAAAGAGCCATGCAGACAGGGCTTTGGAAAAAAAAAAAAAAACTCAGCAAAAGACAATTCCTCAAAAAGCAGGTGCTTGAGGATGGCTGGAAGGAGGCAAGGAAACTTTGAGAAACTCCCCATTTCCTGACCTCTCTGCTGGTTCTGTGAAGGTTTTCTTCTTTCCCCACTAGAACGAACCTTCAGTGGCTCCCACCCTGCCCACTGCCCCTTGCTGATGCAGCTGGGCTCTGTGCTCGGCTCTTGGAGTGTTATAGACTGAAACAGCATTTCAAAGGGACAGCTGAAAATTAAGCACATGCTAGAAAATGCAAATACTTTCACTTTTAGAAACTTAAAGAAAGGATGCCTGTATTTGAAGTGAAAATGTGTAGGTCTAATGCAAAGTCATTCGATCGTTAGGGAAGAAAATGAGTGTGGTATTAATGAAAATCCTCTACATTAGTTTTCTTAATGTTTTCTAAGTACACATTAACATTAGAAGACAGAGGACCATACTTTGAAAGGTGGCTTCCCTAAGGCATTTCATCAAAGTAGGATTTAAATCTGAGAGCAAACAGATTTCATTTCCAGACAAAGAGAAAATTGCAGACAGTTCTTTTAAACCCCTCTCTGCCCACAATGAACCTTATGCATTGTATTAGTTCTCCACATGCTACAACCGCTGCAATAAGAATTTCAACCTGTAGAGAAGTTAAAGAACACTGCAGCACTGAATATTATTATTCCTACTTCTCATCAGTGATTATAAATTTCCTAATCATGCATACCTCATCTAACCCAGGAGATATGAGTAGCTACTGAAAACCTCACATCATATGCTTTACAAATTTGGAGAGATTTTTTTCTTTTCATTCTGCAACTACAAACTTTAACCAATACTAAGAGGTCTGTTAGGCACAGGAACACAACAAGAACATGCAATTAAAATTAATTTCTGGATTATTATTATTATTTTTAGTCCATGGATTTGAGGCACAGAGAAAATAGCTTTGCTTGGAAAAGTCTTTAATTTATCCCTATCACCTATGAAAAGTCAGGTCAGTTATTAAGAATTTAATCTATATTTAAACAATATAATTATATGAAACGTGAAACAGTTCTCTTCAGTTTTGAAATATTGTCTTTCACCCCCCCCTTCCCCAAATGTAGGTAGGAATCAACGTGGGAGGTAAGTAACCTGCCAATATAATATTTCACCAAAGGATGCCATCAAGTTCATGGCCATTCCAGCTTTGCAGCTATTTCTGCCCAGAGCATCACCTCACCATAGAAGCATAAAGAACTACCACCACACAAACATTCACCTCCAGCATTTCTTTTCCTTGAACAGTGTGGGGTGCTTCTAATTATCTTTACCTTTGAAATAGCAAATATGGCCCACTTCTTGCTTTGCTGGAGGATGTCTTAGACTGTAGGAGCAGGGCAAAAGGATGATGCTAGGCAAAATGAAAAAGGGAGCAAGTCATAATGACACCTACCTATTACTCTAATTTTTGCCATCCAACAGTCCAAAGAATAATAGAAAGACTGAAGAGAAAATGGAAGGGAAAAAAAAATAACATTTTCTCTTAAGAAGTGATTGCTTAGGTTTACAGCTATCCAGGTCTTCACTACTTGGAAGAAGATAACAACTAATTTGTAGAATGTGAACATTTGGCATAAAAGGGGATGGAAGGGGATAAAAAAACCCAAAATGTATTTATCTATTCAAGGGAACAAAGAGGCAGAGCCTTCTTATTTTCCTGCATATTTCCAAATTCAAGCACAGTCCTTTGCCGCACATGATAGCAACCACAAGCACACCCCAAGAAGACAGCAGATTGGCAACACGGTATTTACAGGTAGACATTCCTGCTGCAGTTGTCTCTCAGATGCTGAAACAGCTCAAGTCCAAGACTTGCAACCGGCAAAGTAGGGCAGCCAGTTTTCTTGGATTTCTCAGCCTTTGTTCAGCACCACTTGACCCCCAAGGAATGATGGCTTGGGGAGAGAACTTTAGATGTGGAACAGTAGGATGGAAGGGCTTGCATTCATGCTCTCCTCTGAGGATCATGAAAAGCTTTACAAAAGCTAATTCAACATATATATAGATATATACAACCTTGTAAATCCTTCCAGAAACAAAAAGACAGCTTTTAACAGCCCCAAGTTCAATGGCGTTTACATACAGCAGTTCTATACAGTATGCAGCACGCAGAAGCAAGGCATAAGTCAAGTGTAAAGAACTGAAAGGTATTAGATGACACTATAGTAGTGATTTCAGTAGAGTTCAACTGCTTGAGATGGATTGTGTCTGGTATAGAACAAATATTAACACTCTTATCTTCAGTACCATTTTATTGATCGCAAGAGATCAGTGCTTTTCTCTACAAAGCCCATCCACAGGTCATTAGCGCAATGCTATTTATCACGGAGCTGTTTCAGTAATGACTTGCTCAGAAGGCTGGTAAAACTCTACTCTTTCACAAGATCCCTCACGAATTACCATATTTGAAGACTTTCACTATGGAACTGAAGATTAATTCTTTGACCTGAGAGTCTTTATGGGCTGTTTAAATGATTTAAGTAAAGAGAGAAGGATTTTATGAAGTTCTTATATTTAATACAGGATAGCTATATTGGGAAAGCTTTCTTTTTTATAGTTTGATAAAGCTGCCAGGAAGTAAAGGCTAAAGGCAGTTCCCTGGCCAGTCTCCTCTCCCCTATTCTGCATGCAATTTCACCAGTGCAAATTCCTACCAAGTGAAATGGTGCCCTGAGTTTGCTCAGCTTCACACTTGAATCACTTCAGATTTTGGTAAGAGGATCCACCAGCATAAATTAAGGTTTCTAACACTCCAGATCTATGGAACTAGGATTTTCTC
>JAOWBP010002978.1:30800256-30818765 GCA_028571105.1 Tragopan temminckii
TTACAGGTCTTAGCTCCACCCAGCAATTCCAGTAAGAAGCATCATCAGTGTTTCTTGAACAAGTACCTGTTTCCCACCTTTTAAAATGAAGTGCAGAAGAAAACATCTCAGAAAACTTTTCCATCCTGCACCTTGAAGATTACAACAGGTTTCTTCCTTCTGCAAGTAGTAATACAGCACCTACAGCTACTAGGATTGTGACTTCACTTCAGCCAGCAGCTGAACTGCTTCTCACACACTTCCTCCAGAGGAGGTTAATGTGTCACACCTGGCAATTAGCGCATTTCCTGGCATAGGCTGCCTTATGCTGAAATCATAACATGATAGTGCATGCACATGCTTCTGTGTGAAAACAGCACATTGACACTCACATCTCAAATGATTTACTCTGGATTAAAGGGAAACGGTAAACCATTCTGCACTGCTTTTGTAATGCAGAGCAACAAACCCTTTTACACAAAATGGCACATTTGCCTACAGCAAGGAATCTGAAGGTGAGATATATAGAAATCAGAACACCAACGTTTACACATCATGATAACAAACAGTATTTGAGCATGTTACTACATCTTTTGAATATCATTCACCCTCACATTGTTGCACCCAAAACATGCCAGTGTATAGAGCTGTAACTGCAACATCCATAGCTGGCTGCAGACCCTGATTATTTCATGAATGGTAGCTGAAAATACTTCCTTATTTCCTAGCATTGTGCAGCTGGAGCAGAAGTGAGGCTGAGTATGAATTGTAAATAAACATCACTGATAGCTTGAGGTCTTCTCTTGTCTTAAAAAACACATATATGCATGCATACAAACACAGTCATATACAAGTAAAGCCAGGAAAGGCCAGAATGATGATTTATTCTGACCACTTAACTTCAGTGAAAAAATAATAAGGCAATTTCAGTTTACACAGAAGGCCAAGTTCTCAAAAAAACACAGCACTTGTAAGACAGGGTACTCTTTCAACATACCTATGAATAGCTCACCTACCACTAAAAGTAATTTTCTTACCATGTTTTACCCTCATCACATGCCAATTACTTTGACTTCACCAGGATCAGCTTGTGATGCTCTCGCTGCAGAGAAGTCTCACGTGCGGTGTATTGGAACTGGATCCTAGCCTGCCAGCCTTCATCCCACCTTCAGGTAGATGAGGGAGGATAAAATCAAACTCAGTTATTCACTAAATAGAGAATGAAAATTGGCTTTGAAACCCCTTGATTTTTATTTTCTACTTCTTTTCAAGGGAAAATTGAGATAAATCCGCTTTTGTTTGACCTATGAAGCTTGTGCAGAAAGGAGGAGTGTCCTACACTCAAAATTCTCACGTAGGTGGGAAGTGACTGAGGTCAGGAAGGAGAAATGAACAAACTGCAGTAGATACTTAGCAGAAGGAGGAGGTGTATTTTTTTTAAGGAGGAGAAGTTAGAGTCTATTTTTCTATATTTTCCATATCTCATTAAAGATTATTAAAAAAAAAAAAAAGAAAACTAAAAGCCACATCAATTAAAGAATTTAGAATATGTGCCTTTCCCAACAGGAAATAAGAGAGGCAAGAAAATCATAGAGGCATGAATTGTTATTTTGGTAAACTCACTTCTCTTTTGGAGGGGGTAATGTTTCCTAGATATACTGCTGTTAGCCTTTTCCATAGCTGTGCTGAGCTGATAACAGTCAGCATCATGTTGCCCTCTCTCCCCCAGCTCCCACTAGAGACTTCAGCTGGCTATCTTGAATGACATAATTTAAAACAGAAAATGTCTATTCTCATAAAATTTTACTAGAATGAAATTACACATTATTGAGCTCCTTTATCGGAAAACATATTTAAAACCAAAGAACAGCTTTTTTTATATTAAGTTAGAAACATGTAAAATGAGATATTCTTAATGCGCTAGCCAATCTGTATGGAGACACAGAGTGTCTTCCCATGTTTCTGAGGCCTACACTGAAACCAGGAATCATTATAAACATAGATAAATACATTATTATTCAAATGATATACAAAATAATAATTTAGAGAAACACTTATAATTATGTGCTATTTAGAGTCCTTAGCTAGATAGACAGTCACAGTGAAAATCTACAGATAGTACTGTTAATTTCAGTGTAAGATTCTTTCCACATTCAGCTTCTGTCAGATTTGATTTTTATAATCTCTCAAAAACCTGATTTGTTGGAGGTTTTTCCATCCTATTTCCCTATCAAAGTTGTATATTTTTCTTACTAAGATCATATTTACTATTCAAGAGATCTGTAAACTTCCCAGATCAAATTAATCAACTGTGCAGTTCCTGGAATTTTAACTATGGTCCCTATGGCAATAAATAGGTTTCACTGCTGATTTTGATTTACAAGAAATAAAGTAGATAACTTATTTCATTCTACAAATTGATCACGACAGCCAAACTCTACAGCGTGGCATTTTGGCTGTGTCCTGTGGCTTTTGTGAATGAAAAACATATCACATATAATGTACCTCCTAAGAAGGTAATGTCTTTGCTATATAATATTGTGTTGAAATGTAATGGTGTGCAGACTATGGCTCAAAACAGCCTGGATTAAATATCTGGGAAATTAAACCCCTTTGGATGACTGTCAAGACTAGTCTGCTTTCATTATCCCAAGACACAGGCTGGCACATTATCATTTTTATACATAGTTAAATACCCAGACACTGATTTCATTAATCATTCAGTTACGGCGGGAAATGCATCATGTGGAGGGCATTCCCTGTCTTCATATGAAATACTATTTACAAAAATACTGTAGACATACTGCATAATGTAAAAGTCTGATATTTTAGCAATAATTGCACTTGAATTAAAGGTGTTTTTTTCTTCAGTTTCTTTCTTACTTGCATACATATTCTTATCTGCTACTCCTAATTCTTTAATAGAATTTCAGAGGCTTTCCTAACTGAAATCAGAACCAAAAAAATTTGGTTTTGAACACCTCATCTAACTTTTCAGCTACAAGGACCTCTAGAAATGAAGCATTTGCTTCATCACATGCCAGTCCTATTTCTTTAAACCCCAGGGAGGAAATAAATGTCTATTCTCTGCAGAATAACCTGGATCAAGTTTCAAAAGATGATGACAGAGAATGAGATCCTCCTGTCTGGCAAAATGGATCAATTTTTCCAGCACTGGAGAACCCACCTGTATCAAGCCAGATCATGCTCACACCAGAAAACCTCTGTATGTGAACTAAGCAGATGTAGGAGTGGTCTACTCAGTAACATTCATTCTTCATTCAGCATAAAATAAGCTCTGAAGTTTATCAGTTGAGTTCATAACAGTCATATATTTATGGCATAAACTGTGATTCATACTGCTTCTCTATTCTTCTTCGATTTCATGCTGAGCCAACTGGAAGACATACAGCCTTCCACTCTTCCAAGACATTGCAAGGGCCTAAAACCAATTTTGTAGTCCTATGTAAGCACCAAATCAATACACAAAGCCAAAGCTTCACAAGTGAATATCATGGCATTGTAATATTTTCTATTGCTAGAAGATAAAATAACTTGTATGCTATTTCAAGCACAATTTTAAATCTCAGGCGAATCTTGATAAACCTTTTCTGTGGAAGAAAAAAATGTAAACGCAAGTCTACACTGCAGATTAGGTGATCCTAGGTATAAATCGTTTACAGGTATAATTAGATATTTCTGTGTTTCAATTAAAAAGGAAAATAAGAACAGAATTAGTGTCATCTGATAGCCCTGTTTTGTGAGATCACTTTCCTGATAGCCAAACTAACATTCAGACTTGAGAAGAAATAGTGTGCTGCTACTAGATTTAAGTTTTGAAGGAAGATATTTTATTGTTTTTAAACAGTTTCTTGTAAAGGAAATAATGACAATGCCTGGATAATGACAATGGATTTACCTACAGGGTAAATTCCTGTGATTTGCAGGAAATTAGTTCATGGAGCTATAAGAAGATGGCAATCAGCTCAAAAGTGTTGATTTTTAAAAATTCATTCTACACTATTCTCATTGTTTTCCCAATCTGCGTCTGCCATTGTTAAGCAAGTGCGATGCAGTCCTCCAAACTGGATGGACAAACAGCTACACTGGGAATCATTACATGTATACACAGAGTTATGGTTAATGTGCATCTGAAAACTGAGCTTTACTCTGCAGAAGCTCAATCTGTTGATTGTTTGCTAATTCCCAATCTTTTTTCCTCAGTGTTCACTCTCCTTGTTCAAGGGGACTCAGCAACCCATAAAAATAAATGACATATTTCAGCCAAATTCTACTTAAACAATAGCAGTATACACAAGAATCTGGCAAACAGGATTTGGCCTTAGTTGTAAGTGCAATATCTATCCTGGACAGCACATATCTTAACAGCATAAGGGTTTTATATCACAGAATCACAGAATCACCAAGGTTGGAAATGACCTTCAAGATCATCCAGTCCAACCATCAATGTATCACCAATAGTACTCACTAAACCATGTCCCTCAACACAAAATCCAACCATTCCTTGAACACCTCCAGGGTCGGTGACTCTACCACCTTCCTGGGCAGCCCATTCCAGTGCTTGACCACTCTTTCAGAAAAGTAGCATTTCTTAACGTCCAGCCTAAATCTCCCCTGGCACAACTTGAGGCCATTCCCTCTAGTTCTATCACCAGTTACACGAGAGAAGAGGCTGACCCCCAGCTCACTACGACCTCCCTTCAGGTAGTTATAAAGAGCAGTAACGTCTCCCCTGAGCCTCCTCTTCTCCAGACTGAACAATCCCAGCTGAACAATTCAGATGCTCCTCAAAAGGCCTATGTTCCAGATCCCTCACTAGCTTTGTTGCCCTTCTTTGAACCCACTCCAGAGCCTCATGCAGCCATTGAAAAGAACTCAGACAGAGCAACACGACATGAACAAGCGTTTTTTGCTATCACTGGATGTACATGCTGAAAGCATTCTCCCTTCACTCCCTCTGTTTCTTCTTCCACTTTACTGGATGTCCTCTCTCCCACCAGTATACTTTTTGATCTGGTCATCTCCATCTCCTTTTGAACATTTCCTTCCGTGATAATTTAATATCCTAACTAAAGGAAACTAACATTTCCTGACTTCTCTCCCACTCCTTTCTCCTCCACTATTTTTTACTAAACTCTGGCACAGTATAATTCTTTTTAGGACTAATTTCCGTACTATTTCCAAACAAGTTACTCGAGACTATCCTCATACTACAGCATCACAGTCCAGGCCCTGTTCACCTCGGCACACAGGTTGGAGGCTAGAACATCAGAACCTCTGGGAATTCGTTCATATTAATGGTGAATTTTAATAAGGGTGGTTTGGTTTGGTTTCCAAAAACTGAAGACAAAACTTTCCTCACTAAATATCACTAAGAATATTTTGTTCTATCTCCAGATACATTTCTCACATTAAAGTGGCTATCAATTACTTGGTTGATTTATATATGAAGTAGTCATATCAAACCTGTCTGGATAAGTCACATTTATTCAAAGGAAGTAACAGTTAAACAAGTTTTCTATATAATTATGGTCCAAAAACATTTTGTAATGGCAGCCTACACTGATCATGCTAGTGCTGGATACCTGATTTTGAGCTAAGAATCCTGCTTATAATTTCTGTGGTCCTATTTACATCCCTCTTGGCCTGGGCCATAAGATACTGGGTGTGCTTCTGGTGAAAACATACAATATTGCAATAAACATCTGAAGTAGTTGACTATTACTACTTTTAAAAGTCTAATGTTTGTATATTCCCAGGGTCTCTCTGTCTGCATCTCCTTAAACAATACAAACCATTATTAAGATCATGAATAATGTAGCATGCTATCATGTTAGAATATCATTAAAAATAAGACTGCTAAGCCTCAAAGCTGTACTGAACATATCACACATACTGTGGTCTTCTGCATTTGTTCTAAATTAAAATCCCACTTCTTAAAACCTTACATCTTTTCTCCTTGCTTAATGGCATGTGTCCATCCCCCAGTAGCTAGTGTTTACCTGATCAATATACCCTTTAGATAATACGTGCAACCATGGTCATAGCCAGGACTTCTCCAGCAACACTAGCATCTGCAGAAAATCACGTTTGGGAGCCCACACCTTCTCCAATCAAGCACTCAGTTTTCAGAGACAGTTTTCTCTCGCTGATCTATTTACCTAACTTTATGTAAAAAGCCAAGAAAATGTTGACGTAATAACATGTTGGCAGCTGACCTAATTTTGCCCAGCTACAAGCTAACTCAGAGCCAGGCCTGATGCCAGGCTGCACAGCCAGCTGTAAGAGCTGGTGCTACACAGCTCCTCTCTCCTCTTTTTCTTTCAGTTGCAACTGATTGATACTATGGAGAAAAGAGAGAAGAGGGCTCCCAGTGTGACTGCAGGCTCAGCAAGTAGCCAATATGCTCTGCCTACTGATTTTCACTTACAATCCCTCACCTGCTTCTTGAAGTCTAACCAAGCTATCTGCCAAAACTAGTGTCCATGACGCCAACCGAGAGCTCTAAAATCTCCTCAGACTCATCAGGTTGTGAAGAAAAGTGAAAGACTTTGTTGGCCTGGATGAATGGAGAACAGCAAAGATGAGTAGGAGCTTCAGGAAGTACCCACAGAACCTGGGTGCTCCACTTCTTTAGCATAGAATCAGAGGAGTTCAGAGTCTGCATTGATGATACGACTATTTGTCATATTAATTCCAGAAATATATCTGGAAAAGGTTTTTGCAGAGCTGCCAGAGGCCATTTCCAAGCCAGATGCGGACTCATACTAGACCTGGAACACTGGAAACCTGCTGAGCAAGAATGGAGGCTATAAACAACTTAGCTGCCTTAATGAGTGTTTGGTGTCTAGCTTTTCTTTTCAGTCTCATCTGAAGAGGTGATGTCTCATCAGACTGAGCCGATGTTCTTTTCAGGTAAAATGCCTCAGCATTCAATTCTTTATCTGAACTGAAAGCTAACGTACAAAGACAGAGTGAACTGTTGCCTTCTTTGAGAGGATTCACAGCTGTTAAAAATTAAGATCCAATTCGATCTAGGAGGTTTTGGTGAGTAGTAATAATTATCAAGATCAGCTGCAGACAAAGCTTTCTCCTAGGTCTGGTGTACTGATGTAGAGGCTGTCCTTCAGAGCAGGTTCAGCGGCTTTTTTGCAGGCCCTTCAAGGTCTGCTACTGGAAAGCAAGATGACCTTTACATTTTTCTTCTTATCTGACCCACTGTTCTGTATGTTATTCCTGTCTCACAAGGGCAACAGTGTCTTACTATCTGTACTAGTTCTCCTAATTATTCCATTAATGATTCTGCTAATATAGTTTAATGCAGGATATGCAGATGGCACATCATTAAACAATTATTTATGTATTCTAGACCTTTACTATAATCCATCTTGAGATGTGTTAATTTATTTCTCCCCTGGTGTTTATAAGGTATGACATCCTGCAAGCAGCTAATTCTGGATCTCCGTTCTCTTTGAGATTTAATCAGCGTTTGAGATTTATACCTGATATTATGCCAAGATAACTGGAAGGCAGCGATGAGCAAGCTTTCAAACATTTGGCAGTTCCTTTCAAACAAGCAGAATTTTAGAACTTGGTGTGAAACAAAAAAAAAAACAACAACCAACTTTCAGAATGTAGCAATGCTTTCTCACTTAAAAAACAAAAACAAAAACCCTCACAGAAATAAATAAACCCATTGCTTACACAGGCTTGATTGAAATGATGCTTAGAAGTTCATTAACAAACCACAGAATTACATTCCAGTTCCTCTCAAATAAAGGGAAAGCTAAGTGAAACTAATTGCTCTCAGAAGCACAATGCAACTATGGATCAGTGTGTCCTGGAAAGCTTAAAGTATGAATCTGGGGAAAATACAGAGATTCATTTGACTGAGAAAATGATCTTTTTGTTTCTCTTCTCCAGACAATCACGGTCATGAAAGTGCCATGGATGATCTGGTAGAAACTGACTTTATTTTTTATATTTTCTTAACTATTTTATTAGTGATATTAACTGGTATCAAGTTGAATAGCACCTTAGTCTTTGAAATGTATGTATGACTCAGTTCAGTTACTCATAAAATAATTACTAGTTAAATAATGCAATTCATTTAGAAATAGATACTTATTTGTGAAGGTAGGTATTTACTACTTCACAAAAAACTGTTCCTTTAAATTTGAGGGGCAAGACATCTTACAGTGGAAAAGAAAAAAAGAGGAGAAGAAACATAGCAAGGAGGCTTTCTTGTTTGAGTCTGAAGCCCCAGGCTTCATTTAGCCACATGACCCACACCATAATGTGTCTTGGTTCATTTTATTCTGCCTGGAAAGTAAGCTAAGTCAGCCACAAGGAACACAGGATCCCTCAAGAGACCAGCTACCACAATGAAAGCATTTATATAAAAACATATGTGTGTGTGTGCATGATAGATATAGATGCACATACGTCATATAAGAAAGGGACCACAGAACTTGAGCAAAGGAAATGTGAAGAGAGGATGAAGGGGTGTAAATATTTTAAAAACTATTATTTAAGTGTTAGCAATACATTGAAAGAAAGAGAATAGGTTGGTGGGTATTGGTTTAGGGATGATGGCAGTATTTGGCACAGGTGTCTATGGAGGACAGGAGGAGGAAAAAATCCTTGTGCATGCAGGATTCGAACGTGTCCTGTTAGAGACAGAAGAGACTGGGAAGTTGAGGAGAAGGAGTGTACTGAACCATCAAAGAGGAAGCAAAACAGATCTGGAAGCAGACACAGGGACAGAGATAAGGTTGTTCAAAGGTGTGATTGAGACCAGGGTAAGAGTGAGTGGTTGGTGGCTGGTAACCATGACAACAAGAAAACTGTTTGAAAAATAGTGAAAAGGTACAGCCCCAGGAGGGTCCTCTGCAGCTGGGAGAGCATCACCCCGCCTGCGAGGGAGCAGAGACAGTAACTCAAAGCTTCTCAGTGAGCTCTTATGTGTTATAGAGTAAGCTTCTCTGTGAAAGATAAGGCATTTGATCTCTACATAAAAGCTTCACCGAAGTCTAAAGATACTGATAGTTACAATTCTGAATAATTACATCTCAGACAGATGACCAAGAGAAAAAGAAGTGGATATAAGCAGGAAAACAAAAGGGGCCCATAAGTATGCTCTACTTGCTTATCTGTTCCAGGTAATTTACTAAGCAATAGGACTTCAGTGGATCTGTTCAAGACCCACTTAAGGGAGCAATCATTTAAATATCAGTGGTACAATTAGAGTTTCGTAGAATTGCAACATAGAAACTGAAAACATAGATAAAAACCCCGCAAACTGCTATTTTACCCTGCAACTATAACTGGCCAAATGCAGTAAGGCATGACAGCAGGTGACAGCAAGGCTCACTACAATCAATTGCAATTACAAGATAAGAAAATATGCAACATGTATTTAAATCTAAGTCAATTCATCATGGACAAAGCGGAAAGCCTAGGAACTTTATCCTATGCAAAGAACAGAATAAAGAAATCAGCACTTCAAAGCATAAAAACATTTAATTTTGTTTAAAAAAATAAAAATCAGAAGAATTCAACCATTTTTGCAAAACAGAAAAGAGCTGGAGTTTTAAGCTAATTACCAACGTGAAGACAAGAGTACAAAGCAGCTACTTCACTTCTATAAGCAATCTAATATGCCATCAGAATTTTTCTTCCAAACCGGATTTACCTGGCTCAGTGTATAACAAAGCATACATTTCATTACTAGCTGCGGTTTATTTGAATACCAATGTAGACATGAACCAAAATACATTGTTGGCCCTCTTCCTCCTAGCACCTGTTCAGACCTACGCAGCCAATCCTTCTGAATCCTGGCACTTGCTAAAGCACCAAGCACATGAGTGCATTAGTTGGAGGCGAGCAGAAATAGTCAAAGGCACTTTAGGTTTGGTTTCTTTGTTAACTCAATGGAAACACTTAATGCACGTGACTCAGTTATGTTTGCAGGTCCTCTCTTCCCACCCACATTTAGGATAGATGTAACTGTCCTAAACAGTCACTCCAGATAAAATCTTAAATATTAATTCTTTTTCCTTAGGGGGCACAAAATTCACTGCTTTTCTTTGAAACATTAACTGGAACAGCTCTATTCCTTTAAAGTCAAAAATGTCTTTCCTGACCCTAAACTTCACTAAGAACATTTTTGGATGGAGATTCAAAGGACAATACCAGATCACTTCAGCTAGCTTGAGCTAACAAACAACTTCATGGTCAAACGCAAAAGTCAAATTCTACCACATATTAAAATGACTCATGCAAATCTTTGATTCTACTCCGTAGCTTCAGAAGTTTATTATCCTCATCTGCTATTAATTACAGTTTCAAATCAGCACCACTTAGACTGAGCAAGCTAGCTCTGGTCCATGCCTAACAGCCAAGTTGTCCCCAGTGCATGGTGAGGGCTGGCAGCGTTGAGCTGGCAGCAGGCATGGGGACCTGCTGCAGCCTCAGGAAAAGCAGGCAACAGCAGCTCCTTGGTGTTTACCTTCTCTTCTTCAGCCTTATTTGAAGCCCCAGCAGCTGCTCTTTAGCTCCTGAGCACCACTGATCATGCTCCTTAGTTCATAGCAACAGTTATAAAAGCCAAAGGTGCAGAGCAGGGGGGAATTAGCAGAAGTGAAATAGTACCTCTGCAGCAAACAGTAGCACAGGATAAGACAAAAAGCAAGCATCCTCTGAGGGCTTGCAAATCTGCTTGAAGAGCTTGCATCTTATTCATTTCCTTCTCTGGCTTGTAAGTTCAGAGGGGCTGGGGCACTTTGTGCCTTTTCACATCCTGTATTCCTACATCAGCTCACGTTACTTCCTGAAAGCACCACCATGTATATAGCTACAAAAATCTGAGACCATCTGGGACTAGTCAGCACCCTCTGTTACTCTGAACTTCAGGCTAAACAGAGTGAAAAACAATTCCTCTGCCCTCCAGAAACATGAAGTATGCAGAGCAGCTCCAGAACCTGTCCCTAGAAGAGGCAGCCTGACTGCTCTCCAGCAGTGCAGATCTTCACCTGAATCCTGTCCTACAAGGTGTTCACACCTATGAAAATGTTGTGTTGTGTAGATTACAGAAATCTGCCTGGGGCGTGGCCTGTCCTAAGTACAGCAAGGCTTCCTGAGTTTACTGGTAAACCTTCAGCAATGTATTTTGTTCCACCCAGTGTTTTGGGTTTTTTTTTCTTTAAAGTGTCTCAAATCCTTTGACAAGTTAACAAGAACAAGAAAAACCTAGCTTCCTGTGCATCTCCTCTCAGACTTTAGTGATTTAATAATGTATAAATTAATAATAATTATGTCATAGACCAATCCCTGTTTTTTTAAGCTCGTTTTCATCGTGTTCTGCAGTGTTGCCACTGCAGATTGTGAACTCCTTGTCTGTCATAGGTAATCACGAACAGGCTGAGATGATATTTGGATAGGAAGCCCACAGGGAAGCTGAAGAAGTGGTTTGTATTATTCAGTTATACATAGAGCACTTTACTCTTTGTATTTATAAGAATTCTTCCGTATGTCTTGGGAGATAGTTCTGTCTCTCAAATACAGATTAGCTAAGCAGCTGTAGGCCAGCCATCTGCAATTTTGTGGTTCCACAACTTTTTTCTGTAAGGGTGCACAGCTCTGAGTAATGAACAGAAGTCTACAGACACATGGCTTGCTTAGTCAGTTTTTATAGGTCTCTTAGAAGTATTCCATAAAAACAAAGGTGTTTATGGACTGAAAGTAACAATAAATAAATAAATAAATAACCACAATTTCAAGCCACTTGTGGTCATTAGTCTTCTTTTCAGTCTTGGCATCTGAGCCAAATCCAGCTTTTGAAAACTACATTTTGAAAGCGCAAACTTCCAAGAACTGTCAATAAAATGCTGTGTTCTTTGCCCTTTGCATTTGAGTTATGGAACAGGATAACTTTGTTAAGTCTGATTAAACTACTGCCATTTATTAACAGGCACAGAACACCAGCATGAGCTACATTTCAATCAGCAGGGCTGCCTTACTTTGAAGAGTTCAGAATCAAAAGCAATAGAAGAACAAATACAGAGCTCACATGGTTACCATCTTCAAGGTTTCCCTTCATCTGATGGAAATCTGTAGGGGAGGCAGGTAAGTAAAAAGTGTTGGGCTGTTTCTCCTCCCTACCCGGGAATGCCTGGCTGCCAGGCTGGGCCTTGGAACAAACCATAACTTTGCAGATCAGCCACTTCATTTCTTGATAACTGCTGTAATCTACCCCAACTACCAAAAGCAGGATAGCAGGCAGAAGGAAATCCTTGAGCAAAGGTATTTTGATACCCTTTTTCTATGAAGTCAAAATTCTGGCAATTAAGACAAGGGAATAAAGAAGCTTCCATCATGTATCATAGGAGGCCAGTGGGTGCCAATGGCAGTATCTACCTACTTTAAGTTTTTTTTCTTCTAAGAAGGCAGAGCAAAACCAAACCCTGCAGAGAAGAGAATGAGGACAAGTTAATTTCAAATATCATTAATGCAGAAAATTTTAGGAAAGCAAATTAAGTCAAATGTATAGGAATTATTCTCTTCTGCCTGGGTTCCATACAGTGCTGAATAAAAATAAAAATCTCGTACTCATTCATCACCAAAATGAACTATCACTGTCAGTTACTAGCTGCATTCAATAGGTAAAGAAATTATTTTACAGTACTCTCTCTTCAACATTATTACTAGTCTTATTTTGCTTAGTGTATACCCCAGCTCATTCAAGTTCTGCCACTCTATTAAGTGTTTTTTTTTTTATAAGTTATTGATGCTCCATTGTTTTGCATGTACTTCACTCTTTGCCATCTGTGACAAGATTTTTAATCTTTATACACAAGAAACAAGGCTTAAGCAAGAATGACCTGTCAAGAATACTTACAGCTTTGTGGTTAACTTTCTCCGGAGTGTGATTTAATCAACGTGGTGCTTCCCAACAACATAAAAGATTCAGCAATATAAAATCTAGGTGCTAACTATCTGAGACCTTCAAAGAAGAAGGTGTAGAGGCTTGGGAATTTGGAATCACACAAAAACTGTATCATCTCGGATGCACAATTTTTTTCTTTAACATTAGTTACACATAGATTTGAACTGTTTTAGATAGGGAAACTACAAGTTTGCAGTTTATTGCTGTTCAATTTTTTATAACAGACTGTGGATAGCAACAGCAAAGATTTCTAAGTGCAGTTCTGAGCCTTATCTTTATGTGAAGCAATTACTTTGGGAGTCAGAACATATAAGAATATTCTTTTGAGCCAGTCTTTGACCTGACTGCCAAGCAAACATGGCACGTGCTGCAATGTTTATTTACCTGGTACAAACTGAACTAAAGCCACCAAACCTAGAAGGCAGCACTTGGCCACTTCTCCGACTGACATTTCAGGATAGACACTGTAGGAAGGAAACTCAGAGTATATCCAATGTGAGGCCATAGAATCACAGAACTATTTAGGTTGAAAAAGCACCTTAAGATTATCAAGCCCAGCTGCCTCCTAACACTAAACCATGTCCCCAAGCCACACATTCACACAGCTTTTAAATACCTTCAGGAATGGCAACTCCAGCACTTCCCATGTTCCAATGCCTAACTATCCTTTCCATGAGGAAATTCCTCTCCTGATGCAACCTGAGGCTGCAATCAATGGGAAGAGAGATTGTCTGTGGTGGTGATGATGGATAGGTGACTTGGGAATGTAAGAAAACCTCTGCAGTTATTCCAAGCTTTCATTCTGCTCCAGTAGTCAAACACTCATCTTAGACTGCGAGGCACCTCCTGTCAGTCTGATCTGCCTGGCAATGGTACCACACTCTCTCAGGAGCACCGATGCCAACTTCACAAAGTCAGCTGAAACACTTCAGTCATTTAAGACCATTTTAACTCAGTCCACTAAGTTCCCTTTATCCATCACATTAGACTTAGATTTTCCATTCCCACCTTCGGTGCCCTGCATAACTCTACACTTTCTATGCATACAAGTTTGCTCTCTGCACTTACCATTGACATCAGCTTTGATGTCCCACTTATCTGTCTACTGCAAGCTTCCCCATGCCATTCTGCCCTATTCGTGAGATGCAGTGTCAATTCTGGTTCACTGAATTTGAACTTTTCATTAAAATCTCTCCTTTAAGTTCATTTCAGCAGTATCTACAATTACTGGCTCACTAATCATAATTATTTTAAATAAACCATTCAGTTAAGCAATTGAGATGTTTACAAGCCTCAACAGCTTAACAGCTTGATCTTACTGCTGCAGTGTGTGAGGTGGCTCCTCACACCATCTTCCCCTGCTGTTTATTACTATCTTTCTAATCTGAAGTTAGATGGCAAATTCTTCAGGGAAGTGATCTTACCCTTCTTTTTGTTCAGTGTAGTGCCTGCTGTGTTCTAGGGCAAAGTAAAATGTAATATAAAATGTGTGCAAATTGTTACTTGTAACCCAACACAGACTCAAACCTGCTAATACAATTAAGGAAGGTAAGTCTTAAAAACCAAATGTCACAGTATTGTGTTCAGTGGCCAGTAACAGAAATCCAGGAGCAGAACAGTCTTAAGCGAAAGGCTTAATTTACAAGTGTCCCTAAAAAGCAAAGCCGTACTTCAGGATAACTGGAAAAAAACACTCAACTGAATAGTTCTGTAGTTGCTTAAAACTCAGTAGATTGAATGAATGTGAACTGTCTATTTTAGTCTATGTAAGCAGCCAAGAATTTCTGTCTAGAAACAGTTTTCCAGGACGTAGCTGTCACACGCTCGAGATGAATGTTGTGCTTGCTTCTAGTGGAGCTGAAGTCTATGACTTAATCTTATCTGTTTAACATCCAAGAATCCAGTTTTAGATTTTTGGCAGCTAACATATGCTCCCCCTGTGGCAAATGCATAATAACATAATATACTTAAAAAAAACCAGATCCTTTAAGGCTAAATTACCGCATGAAACTATTTTAAAATTCAGGGTGAACAAAACTGCAGTATTTCAGTTTACAAGCATCATTTTAGTTTACAGCAGTTTTAAAGGACCATTCTAATGCTTTATGTCTTTCACCACCTGCAAAAACAAATGAAAATATTTATTCTGTTTTACAGAGGGCCGTCAGAACCAAGAAAGCAGATCTGAGTGTGAAAGAATAAAATATTTTTAAAAAGATCAGATTCAAGACAACTGACTTTATTACCAATTCATAACATTGAAGATAGCTTAAAAAAACTTGCAATGCCAGAATTAAAACAACATATAGTCAAGTAGGAATCTTTAAAATGGCCATATAAATAAGTATTTCTATTAGTACTTATAATCTTTATACAACCAAATTAGATTTTTAATATTTTTAATTACTGTTTCTGAACAATGTGTATACATGAAAGGGATCCCTCTGTTTAACCTGTAGAATTAATGTGCCTACATTCTAAGCTTTTTGGGTAGGAACTCTCTTTTCAGTGATTATCAATACCAGCTGGAGGCTCTGCTGTAATGTAAAATAAAGAATAAGAAAGGGAGGGTAGAATAAGACAGGCTTTGAAAGAGCACCGCTTGGGGCCAGGAGAGGCAACCTCCTCCCTGAAATAGGAAAGGCTGAAGAGAAAAGAAATCAATCATGAGGAGAAGAAAAGAAGAAAGTGGAGCAGGTAAAAGAACAAGATAAGGGCTGTAGCAGGGGAATAGTGGAGAGGGAAGGCAGAAAAGACAATAGAGTTGAAAGGAGTAGGGTTTTTTTTGCTTGGGGTTAACTAAAGGGTTAACTAAAAGGATTATGCTAGCACCAGAGGACAGGGAGTCAAGGGTTTAAATAAACACTCTGGATGGAGCACTGGGTGGAAACCCAAGGCAGTGCCAGCCGCTCTGCAAAAGAGTCAAAGGAGCAATGCCCAAAGGAGCTCTGCCCAGATGCAAGAGGGAATTAGGGATGGAAACAGCGGGTCTTCCCAGCTTTCTCTTTATGCACAGCTAAGGGATGCTAAAAGATACTGAAGGATGCCTTTGTTCTGACAGCACAGCAGGTACAGGTGTTGCCCTTCACAGCAGAAAGTTCATGCTGCTTTACTAATGTCTGTTAACTGCAACTTATACCAGAGGGGCCAATCCTCATACAAAGTGAGCAGGGAAGCGTCCATGTCCTTTTCTCCTCTTTTCAAAGATGGCCCTAAGGTAATACGGTTTCATCACTGGTGTACCTACTTACTAGAACTGATATGAAACCATAAATACATTTCATTCAGAATAGCTGTCTGGCTGGAATACTTTCAGCGGAGCTGGGAAAATGATAGGCAAAGGGGAGAGAAATCCTCTATGAATTATGGAGTTGGTCAAACATCAGAAAAATTGGTGTGTCAAATAAATGATTTGAGGAAAAACAGCCATGTTCACTGAACAGTGAAGAGTTTCTTCACTTTAGAGACTATCCGTCTAAATTTCCAAGCTGATTCTGATCCAGACATAATTTCCATTCCTTCGTGTTTCTTCATGGCAGGCACTGATAATCTTTTCATAAATAGTTTTAGACCAAGAATTATTATGTGAGGAAATGTATGAATAACTTTGAATTACAAATAGGTCAAAGAGTTTCACAGTCTGTCCATGAAGTATGTACTAGTGAGGAAAAGCAGCTATCTTCACTGAATAAATAATTTGTTCAAAATTATTTGCTCAGTCTGGACTTACAGACTTACCAATTTGGCCTCGATTCAAAGCAGTCATTAAGTGAAAAATTGTTTCCTGAATCTTGTCCAACAAAAAGGTGAATTTTCATAAAACTTGTATATGTTCAGTCATTTTAGAAGAAAAGATGATTTTTTGTAAATAGCTCATCAGCACTGTAGGTCTGAGCAGTGATGTCTGCCTGCATCTGCAGACAGTCTGGATCATTAACTCTGGAAAATGTGAAGTGTGCCATGAATCTCAGTAGTGTGTTAACAAAGTGCTCTCGAGGTCCTGTCAACAGACCCTCAGGAGACAAGCATGTGTGTGACGTGCATTGTGGCAGGTCTGAGTCAGTCACCTCAGAAAAGTTGACTGTCAAGAGGCTCACCTGCAGTCTTCCCTTCTTCCAGGTGCTTTTCTGCAGGGAACAGGCTGCTGATGCAGCAAAGGGCCCCTTGGTACCCTGCAGGGAGAATGTCCTTGCCTCAAGTACTCCAGCAGGGACCAAGGCCTTGGTGCAGATTTTGGATGTACCGTATTGTAACTGAAGCCCATTTCTCTAGGCAGCCATGCCAACGTAGGCCATACTTTTTGCTCCTGTAGTGATTCCTCCATTGTGTCAGAGCCAAGGTTGGTCCAGCTGTATGGTGAACCATATCAAGTTCTGAACAGAAGGTGATATAACCTGATAAATAAAGGCTATTTTTAACCAGAATCAGAGGGAATTGAGATAAAATAGCTTTAAGCTAACAATATTTCATTTTCTGGCTTCTGGAGTTAGCTAGAAGATAGTGTATGCATCCTTCCTCAGTGGCTACTGAGACATGCTCAGGGTGCACTAGAGTGAAACCATCCTCAGACACACAGAGGACAGAGGCCCTTCAGTCCTTCTCTATCTACCTCCCAAACTCCCTCCTGTACCCTTTACCCACCATGGGATCCAATCCACTGGCTATGTTTCATATTAGTGTTTGATTTTTTTTCTTTTTTTCTTTTTATTATTCTGCATTTAGCTATGAGTTTACTCAACAATTTCAGAACATTATTTTAAAAAATGTCTTTATTCACATATGAACTGCAAAACATTCAGTACAGCTATGTTTAAATAAATTTTGCAGCAAAGTGATAAGAAAATCACATGTGGTTGACAGCTGTGAATAAGTGACGATGTTGGGGTACGTTATAGTCAAAACAGTGTTAATATTTTATAACTTTATTATGTCCTGTAAACACACATTTAATTAAGCCTACTCCTGCTTAAGTCAAGGATGCCACTCACATGTAGAAAATAGAAACATACAGAAGAACATGGTGGATTAGTTGACACGGAACATAGTAACACGTTACACTTCAATAGACTTGTCTGACCAAGGACTATGTGTGGAAAAATAATATTTTCATCAGAGTGATAAACATTCCACTAATTAACTCCAGGTTTAGATTATCCCTAGATATATCTCATAAAGAGGCAGTGAGACTTCCCTGACCCCTCAGAAATACATAAAATGCTCCTGTACATTGAAAAAGAGATTATATTCTTCAGGTATTGGTTTTTTTTTTGTTACTGTTGTTGTCTTAAAAAATGGTTTTAGGAAATAAACCGACAATAATTATGTACTTTTCTTAAGTCATGACAAACTTATTTAATATGTACTAAACTGTTACGTGTGTTATAAGGTTCAGTATTAAAGTACTGCAGTAATAGGAGATAGCTTATTAAAAATTCTGAACAATACCCTTCACTGACCTGATTTCTTAATGATTCTGAATACTACCATACTGACCAAATATAACTAAGTTCCAGTGCAAAGTTGAATAGATGGAGTTCAAAACATGATTCCTTGGCTGTGGCTC
>JAOWBP010002978.1:30825418-30838732 GCA_028571105.1 Tragopan temminckii
AACCACTAGACCAGGCTGCCCAGAGCCACATCCAGCCTGGCCTTGAATGCCTCCAGGGATGGGGCATCTACAACCTCTGGGCAACCTGTTCCAATGAGTCACCACCTTCTGTGTGAAAAACTTCCTTGTAATATCTAACCTAAATCTCCCTTGTCTTAGTTTAAAAGCATTCCCTCTCATCCTATCACTATCAAGCCATGTAAAGTCGTTTCCCCTACGTTTATATGCTCCTTTCAAGTACTGGAATGTCACAAAAATTCCAATTTCAGATGAAACTATTTTTTGATGAGTTTCACAGATGATTTTACATCATGCCAAAATAGTTTAAATATACATCCCAACATTTAAGATCTAGAAGAATTCAGTAAACCAAAGTTTCATTATAATTGATTTGTCTATTTCTGTCTCACAACATTTTCCCAACATTGTCTGGGTGCAACAATGGCTGCTGCCATGAATACAGATTACATGGTTTAATATCTTCTCTTTGCTGTGAAAAAGTGTTTAAAATAGAATTTTAAATTGAATTGGTTTATAAAAAGGTTATAAGTTATTACAGAAAATGTATGTTTACTGTAGAATTATTTTTGAATGACAGAATACAGAATGGAGAGGCATTCTAGAAGGACTGAAGTTCTGTGGAAAAATTCTCTTGCTTTCAGGTGGAAAAAAACCCACAAACAGTGTTTTAGAAACAGATGTCTTTGATAGTGAAATTTGTTTCCAATTAATAGTCTGTTAAACATGCGTATTGAATTATCAGAATCAGTTGTGTTTCAGAGACCTCTTAGTGAAAGAAAAGACAAGGCAGAGAGCAGTGCAAAGATGCTGTAGGCTGAGGTAGCCACACTTATTCCACAACCAGGAGGAGCAGATTCATTTCAGCATGGTGCTGGGCATGGTGGCTTCTGCCAACGAGCCTTTGAGCTTCGAGCTACATCTCTATACAACAGGTATCCCTCAGGCCACATGAACATTACCAACTATAAGGCATGGGTTTCTACTGAAGTAGGACGTAATTTGGAATCAGGTCGCACAGTAATATAGATGATCAAATCCACAATGATCAGGTTGAGCAGGTTAGTGGCTAAGAGTGAAAAAACTGTTGAACTGTTTCTTTGTAGAGAAGCAGTGGAAAATAAGAAAAAATACCTTTATGTATTAGTACCACTTCTCCTCTTATCGCTTCCACAACAGGTCTCACAAAACAGTTGCACTAGATACCAGTTTGCAGTTATTTCAGCTATCTCTGTGTTCTCAGGAGACTTGAGATGAGAAAGGGGCAAAAAAGCTAAGGCTTAGCCTGCATGAAAGAATTAATATTGGTAACCGATGCCTTTTGGAGTAAAGATGAATGCTTTATTCTGGTTGAGGATGCCAAATTTGCTCTGGTATTATTTTACTAAGGATGCCATCCTGGTATTAACTATGATGGTATGCATGTCACTGAGCCAGATAAATTAATTTGGATTTACACTGGTGTTATCCATTGTTATGTTCTGCTAACCTTACTGATGATGATATCTTTACTACTTTTCTCAGGCTCAGATCTCTCCAACAACAGTGTTTAAGAGTGATTCCTTGCACCCACTCTGTACTACTGCTAATTACAGAGGTATGAACTGTCCCTGAGTGATCATATTAATTTCCTTCAGTAAATGGATGTAGGAGAGTACTCAGCCCACTGAAGGTAATGTCAATGCCATCTGAGTTTACTGAGTTGATGTCTTAAATCACTTTGTGACTGCAGAATATTGACTATAAAAAGATTGAGATTCTTCTGGGTGATCACCATCTGGGATTGCTGATCTGAGACAAGGGTGTGAAAGCATGCAGCCTGTGTGAATTGTCTGTATCCTCCCAGTTGCTGCAGCTCGGCATCATTCTTTGAAGTATTCCCTGAGGAATGGCATACAACTCGGCTGAATCAAGTATGGTGAAGGCTTGCCATAATATCACATTTCCAAAACTAGTCTATTTCAGCCTGAAATGAATTATGTGCCCTCTGTTTGTAAATCTTGTTTCTAAACCTTGGAATATTCCTTTCACAGAACAGAAAAAAGTCCCCCCTGAAAGTGCGTCGAAGAAGATGTAATCATTTAGCAGTAAGATACCTAGGGCTAACTTATTCAAACAATTCTCTTTTTGATCCATGCTTACTCTGAGCATCACTGAAATTTAATTAAAAATATTTTAAAACACTGATTCTGAAAATATGGTGGATGATTTGTCTTTAATCAAACAGGTTTTGTTCTGCATGCAAGCTGACTTTAAGAAATCACTTAGATGACTCAAAGAAAACTCCTCAGTGTTTTCCATTGTCCTCCTCAGTCAGACTGATTTACCAAAGCATCTCAGTTCAACACTCAAATAGTTCCTCGGACCAAGGTATTTGTACACAACTGTAAAATTACAGCTCAGGTCGTGGCAGAACATGGAAGTACTGCTCAAAGAGTGGTAGTGGAAAAGACTCAGAGAGACAAGTATTCTCCTTATTTCCCTAATATTGCTGACCTATTCAGTTTGCTGACCAGTATTGAAGAGAATAGACACAGTCTTGAGAATAGAGACTCTTCTTACCTTGAGCAATGCCCTATAAAGTATTGAAAAAGTAAGACTGTTTGGTCCTTCAAACCAACACAGCTTCAATCAACTAATAGTTTATGTCAGTCCCACTATCCAAATAAACTGATCATATAACATCATGGGTACACCAATGGGTAAGAAAGATCGTCTTCTAACAGTACCATTCCTATTTTAATCTAGCTCTCCACCTTACAGTACTTCTAATATACTTGGGAGTTACTGTTAATCTAGAAATGTTATCCTCTTCTGAAATTGGTCATTAATGAAACTGCTTATACCTTCTACTGTACATTAGAATCTCATCTATAGATTTCCAGATATGTTAAAAGTATTCAGACTGAAAAGAAAGACTATCTGATCATAAATGCCATGTGTTTGGAGGCCTTATATCACTGTATTAGAATAGAGAGAAGGCTGCAATTTCAACTACTGTCTTGGATTTCTAGGAACTCTAACAGAGTGATGGTATTTGAGCAGAGCTCATGGATGGGGAATAAATATCTGCTTTTACTCACAACTGCGTAGACCTGTCACCTCATAATGTTATAACAACACCTACAGTTATACAGGAAATAATGCTAGATCAGTATTTGATATGCTTTGTCTTTGAAGGTAGGTTAGAGACTCAGTATCTGGAAGAGAGCTGTTCTCTCTGATTAGCAGTCTTCCAATTCATCGTCAATAAGTGGTCTGTGAGGTACATTTTGTGAAGGGAGAGACTAAGGCACTTTTACACTACCACATCTGGAAGGAGAAAATATACAACAGATTGGACTGGGGGAGGGAAGATCATCAAGGGAGAATCAAGGAAAAGAACATGTGCAAAGAGACACACAGAGGGACTGGAAATGGGAAGGGATGCGGGGAGAAGGAAAAATAGCAAGCAGTTCAGGCAAAAAGGCCATAATCAAAGAAAAAGGAAAAAAATAAAAGGTAAAAGAGGGACAAAAAAGGTGAAATAAGAGCAACGGCAAATGTAGAGGAATGTGTAAAAGGCAAATGGGAAGGTTAGTCAAACAGAATGAGAGTTTGAGATGGTCTTATTTGTCACCACAGCTTTATTTCTCCCTAGCACAAGGGAGAAAAATTTGTTGTGAAGGCTGTAGGGGCTTTTTTGTTGTTTTTTTGTTTGTTTGTTTATTTGTTTGTTTTATGGGATTTTAAATCTTGAAATCATAGAATCACAGAGTCATATAAATAATCAGCTGCATCAATTTTCTCAAGGTAATTAATGAAAGAGAACTTCATTCCAGATGCTGAATTCTGTTTACTACTAAATAGATAAATGAGTAATGCCGTAACCTGACAGGTCGCTCCAAAAGTAGTGCATCCATGGAAACTACAGCAGATACAAAGGGAACAGTAACACTATTTGATAGTGCAAATGCTCATATAATATTGTATCATCTGTTCATTGAAAGGATAGAAGAGATAAAAAATTTTATTTGTGCAAAGACACGTATTGACTTGGCTACCAACCCTGTAGAGCAACATTGCGAGCAAAACAAGATTTATGCAGAGTTCCTGTAGCAGTCGTATTGACTGCAAAAGCTATGAAAACAATCCCTACCTTCAAAAGATGATGTGAAAAGCCTTGCAGGGAAGCACAAGGGAATGACGCAGGGCTGTGGCTTTGTTACTGGGGCAGCCATGTGAAAAGTCCTCTGAAGAAGACAACAGACAATCTGGTGCTTTGTGTACCTGTAAAATCTCAAAGAGACTGTGAGCAAAAGAAGAAAAAGTTCATATTGAGGCATGTGCCCTCATAGAATGCTCTTGTTACCATGAGATCCTACAGCAGTATGTGACTTTAGAACACAAATTGTGACAGAAATGATGTTTGGACACAAGGATCTTTCAAAACTATTGGATTGGTATGAAACGTTGACAAGAAAACCACAACTGGCTTCACTGGAAACACCGAGGTACTTTGTACTATGGACAAAGCTGACAGGTATGCACATGGTGCCTGCTACGGGCAGTGACTGGCAAGCAAAATGAGTTTTCAGGGTGGTTATTGTTTCAAAATACATCTCTTCTGTAATACTTTTGTCGTCAGTGAATAGTAAAGTTGGTCAGTTGATTAATTTTGCCTTTGCCCATGATATTCAAGACCAGATGCTGAGACCCTTGGGAAAATACATTGGGGCTCACAGCTATAAATCTTTGCTATGAGCAGTGGGGAACACAAGTCCTAATCGACTAAAGGAATATGATAATTCAAGATCTACAGCCTGTGGCAAATGGTAGCAAATTAAATCCAAAGGGTTGAAGTGGTGACTGCTCTTCTCTGAGGAGTCCTCACAGAGGTTACCAGACTGCTCCCAGAGGTTGCCACCTCCTAACATGAGGGCTGAGCAGTCCATGAATCAGCTCTGAACCACCACAGCTTACAGCTTGGCCTATTAAGGTAAACCAACATTGATTTTGGTTTATGCTAGACTGTAAGGTTCAGGAGCTGATTCATGAGCTGTTCAGCCATCGCTGCCACAGGGCAGATGCTGGAAGACAGCAGGGGTGGGGGCATTAATTGTTTCAGCCACTGAATTTTGAACTGCCATTACATGTGTATCAATCTGCTTATGGGGAGTTCCCTGTGGAGAAGACCACAAAAAATAACAACCAAGCAGAAAGTTACAGCTCAGTCTGAAACTGTGATAATAATCATATGCAGCTTACTTAGCATCTCTGTCTTCCCATATAATTTTTATAACCACATGTTAGTGCTCTTACCAAGAATACAGTTGCCATCTGCAATCTCGAATGTATGTTTCCTTCTATTCTAGGAGTGAAAAACGACATCACAAATCACTTTTACAGCTATGCAATGGAAAATGAAAGTATTCACTGGTGCTTTCAAGAAGTACATTAATATTTTGCATCTCAATCTGGAACACTCATAATTCTATATCAATATCAGAGAGGCTAATGTTTTTTAAATCCATGAGACTATTAAAAATATTTTGTGAAAGGGAAACTGAGGACATGCTCAGTTGCACAAACCATCTTAGCTTTTCTGACTTTACTTCCCAAGGTTTACCAGAAGCAAACATTCTTCCTCCAAGACATTCATAACAAAATCTGAAACCACATGAAACTAAGCTGGTTTAGGGTTTCAGTGTAAATTTAAAACTTAGCCCATTTTTATAGAAAGACTTACTGTTACACGTACAAGATTTTGAATAAATCTAGATACAGTTTTGAGCAAACTTGCCTGTAGATCTTCTTTGATGGCCAAAATACATAAAGTACGTGAAACCAAATCACTTAGGTTTTGATGCTTCTTAGTCGATTTTGGTTTGCATTTTGGAGTTTCAGACCAAAGTCATACTAGAGGGAATGAACTGTTAATGAATCAGAATAAAGAAAATGTTTATGTGAAGTTATCCCCCCAAAAAACACAGACTTCTGCACAGTTCTCTGTTTTCCCTGCAAAATCAAATAGTGAGCAAGCCTTTCTTCAGAACTAAAGCTAAGCTAAATTCTCCTGTCAGAGGACTTACTCCTGTTACAGTTTCAAAAGACATTCGCTTTAAGGAGCACACTCCCTATGGTACATTCAGAGCTGCTTTATTAAAATACATGCATGTCAAATAATGTATGGCATCGATAAATAGGTTTTATAGTGGCAATTAGGATTTGATCCAAAGTCCATTAATGTCAATAGAAATGTTTACACTGATTTCAAAGAAGTTTGAAGTAAACCTTTATGAAGAAAATGTACATCTATCTGCTTCTAGGCCTATCCTAGCCCACCAAGGTGACTTTTGTGCTCTTATCAATGGATTTTTAAAAGCCTGTAATGACTTGACTATTGTATTCAAATTGCCATCAAATTTCTGGTCCACTGTCCTAGATTTGTGGGCACTGTGAGCAGATGCTGAGGCAGCTGTGATGCTCAGATCTTCTGTGGCATTTCACCTAGTTGGAGATGTAGCATTACAAGCTGTTTAACTGGTGTTCCCCACAACAGGGATCTCTGGTCCAGTACAACTGCATGATCCAAGCTGCAGTGAAAAACTATCACTGAAATTCTTCCAAAACCAAATTATATCTTTCATTATTTCAAAGGAGTAATAAACCCTGGAAGTCTGATTGTGGAATATAATAAGCTATCAGAATTAGTGGGCATTCTTGGGAGTGACTGATTTCTGCTTTTCCCAAACATCACTTTTTTCAAGATAATTGTTCTTATCTGAAAAAAAGGATTTCTTTATACGTAACTACATGACAACTAAAGTTGTGTGAGTCAGTAACATGAATTCAGTGTATTTTTCCAGATAATGATGCCTTGTTGGATTTTCTGTTTTTAAGTGATACCTTTGATTTTGAGAGTATAAGCCCAAACTCTCAATGGCATAGAACAATTTAACACCTATTTCTTAGCCTGATTATGATTCTTCTATCCCACTTGCAGATATTGGTCTGGTAGAACAAACAAAAAAACACTGGGAAGCAGTTAGATTTCTCACCAGGGATGGCAGAGACATGGACACAAAGCATTTGTTTTCCTGAAGGGATACATAATTTCAGGTTGCTGCCTTGAAAACAGACCATGACATGGGAAGGGGATGTGAGACTTCTTAATTTCTTTTGCTAATGCTGTTCCATTTTGAATGGGATCATTAAATATTAAAAGAATGAAAGATCAAAAGATACAGAATGACTTTTAGGCTGTTTGTTAGGCCTCTCACGTTTGCAGCTCCAATCCAGTGTAGACACAGATTTTTTTTAGGGAGAAGAAGAGATGCAATGAGAGAGAACAAATAAATAAGGCACCAAAATGCCATAGTGGTCAAGATACATTTCAGTGAGTAGAAACAAGTGGTTTTGTCCTTTCAGAGAGCAGAGAGAATTAAATCTCAATTCCTTACCTTCTCAGTGATGCCTCCACCACCAGAAGATTAAGTGTGCAAGGGTCTTCTGCTCATTTATTTCCAGGAGATGAATCTAGGAAACCACTAGCTAGAAGTCCCAACTGGAGATAGGTACCTATATTTGTGGAAGATCTTCTTGCTGTCTCCTTGCAACTTTCTAATTACTAAGTTAAGCTATTCTGTACTCAGCCAAATATTTGTGGACGTCTACTGTATAAATACCTAGCTCTGCAGATCACAGAATCACAGAATAACAGAATGGCTCAGGTTGGAAGGGACCTCAAGGATCATGAATCTCCAACCCCCCTGCCACAGGCAGGGCCACCAACCTCCCCATTTCATACTAGACCAGGTTGCCCAGGGTCCCATCTAAGCTGGTCTTGAACACCTCCAGGGACGGGGCATCCACAACTTCTCTGGACAGCCTATTCCAGCACCTCACCACTCTCATAGTAAAGAATTTCCCCCGACATCCAACCTAAATCAAGTGTACACTTCGACAGTGTCCTACCTCCTGCCTCCCTGTGACTTCATCTGCAGCCTCAAAATCACCCTGGTGTCACTGAGTACCTGTCTCTGTCTGAAGCTGTTGCTTTCAATGCTTCTGCGCTACATTGCAGGTTGGATAAAAAGATGAGCACTAGCTGTTCTTTTTTCTTCTCCCTGCAAGAGTTGCTTAGGGAAGAGCAGACAGGAGTTGATCAGAGTCTGCCTAGGCCTAAAGACAATAACTGCCTTTTATTCCCCATAGCAGTTACCATTCAGGACAAGACAAAAGTTTACTGTTTCTCCTTGGAACTTAGCCACTGATAGCTGCTTTATTGACGTTAGAAGGTGCCATAAACCAGAAGGGATAACTTAAGCTTATCAAACTGCAGACATTCTCCCTTATTCCTTTCAAGTACAGACCAAAGCAGGCAGTCTGGCCAGCATCTTTAGGAAAAAAAAGTGCAAAATATGACAACTCAGACTTACTGCTGCAGGGGACTTCCACTTCACTGGGGGAATCCCCTGCAGGAAACATGTGGGTAATTTCTGCTCTCTACAAGGCAGACAATCTGTTTCAAACTGATTGTGGTCCCTTGGATTTCTGAAATACATTTGATCATTCATATTGAAAGGACTGAAGAAGGCTGCTGTATGGGGTTTGGTTTGCTGTGATGGCTGAACATTAACCCACATTCTTCTGGAACCTTAACTTTATTGAAATGCAGCAGGAGTGCCCAAAGTTTGTTCCATCTGTGTAAAGATGTAACTTTCCCTATAGAACCACAGGAGATCCTCAGAATTTTACCCTTTTTTAATCAGAAAAATCAAGTTCTAATACTGTGAATTAAGATGTTACTAAACCAAAAGAAAATAATAGGACCATGGAAGTGCTGTAGAGCCTGTGGAAAGAAAACACCAAAAAACACCAACTTTCTAATCTATCATCACTTTTCTAACCTACCAGCATTTTCTCCCACTTATAGTGAATTATCACAGGCAATGCAAGGAATCTCCCAGTTACAGGTCACTTCATTACAATAGCTTCAGAATTAAAGATTTTTCCTTTCAGTACATACAAGATGAGATTTTCAAAGCAGTGACTTAATCTAGGATTCACTTAACAGCTTCTGGCTAGAAAATATCAGAGAATGTATCCTGTGCAAATACATCAAGCAGGGCTCTAAACCACCTCTCTTCTGTAAACTAAGCAGTGATTTATTCCCCATCTTACAGAAAAAGCCAGGCTTTCATGAAGGACATGGAAGGAAGTTAGTACCTCCCTTCACCCATCCTTAATCTGTTTTATCTTTATTCTTTACAATCCTGGATAGTGCCATGCCTGAGAGCTGAGAGGATCTCTGATGCCACAGTTTTTGTCCGGTTTGTTTCTTCTGGTTCCAGCTGAATGACAGCAGGATCTGTTCTGCTGCTGAGCAAAGGGGAGGAGGAGGAGCTGCAAATTCTTCTGCTTTTTTTTTTTTTTTTTTTTTTTTTTTTTTTTTTTTTTAGATGAGCATAGAGTGAAAGAGATTTCAAATTGTTTGCATCACAACTTAAAACTCTTTTCATATCTAATGGCTTGAAAAGATTAAGGTGAATAAATTCTAATGATTTGGGGGTTTACGTTATTGTAGAGCAAATAAAGCTAGTAATAACTTGTCTCTGTGCCCACACAATCACTTTACTTTAGAATGCCATGAAAATACTTTAAACTGATTTCCGTCAAGGCAGTATTTAAATAATAAGCTTACCTGATGTTCAGGATTCAATCATGTTTTCCCTGACACAGGGTGTCATTTTTTCATGGATAAAGACATACACAATTAACTGAAAAAGCTAATAGAATTTCAGCTGCAGATACCTTCTGAAAACCTGTCCTTGCTCCCCCACCTCATTCTACATGCCGATAGCTGGAAAACAAAATGAACAGGAAAAATCCTGATGTCTGAATCACTATGTTTTCAGGCACAGCTGAGGCTTCAGAGATTGAGATAGCTGTGAGTTTCAGTTTACATTTGCCAACATGCAAAGTAGGATTTAGCAAATTGATGACAAAAGCAAAGTGGAATCGTAGAAAAAAAAGTAATCAGATGCAGTGCAAGAATAAGCGAATGGGAGAAATAATTATCAGGGAGGGAAAAAAGAATAAAGAGCAAGCCAGATCCTCTGGACTATCCTTATGGCTTTGTGCCATAAGGCACACGCATCACAGTAGTATAGTAGTAGGAAGAAAGCCAGCTATGGGAGAGGATAACAGCATAAAGGCACTGGAGAGACTCCTGCCATTCTGCATGCCCACCTCAACTCAGGATGGGGGGAAATGCTGGGAGAGGGCCCCCCTGCTGAGATCTGCTCTCACCGGATACACTGAGAAGCAGGGAAGGAATGAGGAAATGGACACAGACTGGGGAAGATCCCACAGAGATTTCCAGCGTCCCCATTTCTCCAATCCTCCACTGATAATGGTTCAAGTGGATGAAATGATCTGGTTCATTAGGGTTTGGTTGAAAGAGACTGACAGAACAACAAAGAGTTCCATGGGCAATTGAATATTTTCCACCCCTCTTTTTACTTTAAAGTTTTGAAAGTGAGATGCTGAGAGCTACTGTTATATTTTCAGCTGTATCACAGTGGAGATGCTTCCTGGTCTTTTCTCTGCCTCAAAAAACTCTCTTTAATTTGTATGTCCAGTACGCATGAAGTTTTATCAGTTATGAGCTAAACACGCTGTATGTTTCTCAGCCTAAGTAGCATTAGTGATTTTTTGCTTAAATGCCAATGACCAATAATTCATAAATGCAGAATAAAATTTGAAGTTGCATTTTTCTAACTCTTGTTTTGACATATAACAATAATTGAGCATTTAATTTCCATGTTTCTTAACTGAACAAAAAATGGATGAAACTTGCCAGAGACAAGATCTCAGTACAGCTAAACAGAATAATTTTAATTGATCCTTAAAAGAAACATTCTTAAATAGAAACTTGGCTCAGGTTTCTCCAACTTCACAGATTTTGATTGATGTATCTGCCCTCATAGCAGACACTCTAAATCAAGAGGCCTTAACAGAAGTGTCCTTAGCTGTAACAGCCTGATGGCGCGACTGGAGAGCTGCACCCCGGAGTGTCTCTCTGAGCAAGTCGCAAGCTTCTGTAGGAGTTAGGATTCCTTCGGATGTGCCCAGAGCTGTAAATAGCGTCAGCTTTTAGAAACCACACAAAGCCAAGCAGGGAAAATACTGTGTAACGCTCCAGCTCCGGGTGAAGAACAACGCTGGAGAATTGCTGCTGAGTTAAAAAGGGTCAGGATTTCACCTTATGCAAACCAAACTTAAAAAGTCTTCCAGAGGATTTTGAATAGTACAAAACTGTGCAACCTTTAACATCTGAAGGCCAAACACATTACTTTGGAAGGTCAAAAGGATGAATCTGACTACACTGCCTTCTTCACTTCACATTGCACAGGTGGGACTTGAGTATTGTGTTCAATTTTGTGTCCATCGCTACAAGAAAGACATCAAGGCCACGGGCTTGTCCAGAGAAGGGCAATGAAGTTATGAAAGGTCTGGTGCACAAGTCTTATGAGGAGTGGCAGAGGGAACTGGGTTTGTTTAGTCTGGAGAAGAGGAGACTCAGGTGAGACTATATGGCTCTCCACGAGTACTTGAAAGGAGGTTGTGGTGAGGTGGGAGTCAGCCTTTCTCCCCGATAACAGTGAAAGGATGAGAGGTAATGCCCTCAAGTTGCACCAGGAGCAGTTCAGATTTGATATAAGGAAAAAATTCTTCTCAGAAAGAGTCATGACACATTGGAACAGGCTGCCCCTGTGCAGAGCAGCCCCCTCCCCCCATAGCCTGGAGCCCACCTCCTTTGTATCACGTTGCAATGTATTGGATTGGATTTTATTTCTTACTTTTATTTTATTTATTTATTTATTTATTAGCTCTGTTGAAAGGGAAGAAAAAAACAAAAACAAAAAACAAACAACAAAAAAACCAATGGTGAAAATGTTATTTATGGGCAGAAATTATTTAATATAAATAGTGGTGGTGGAGTCACCATCCCTGGAGGTGTTCAGGAAAAGGGTAGATGTGGCAATTAGGGACACGGTTCAGTGGGCATGGTGGGAATGGGTCTTGGTTTTTTCAACCTTAATGATTCTGTGATTCTCAGTGTCTCGTTAAAAATCCTCCACCTCTACAATCACAAAGTCCTGGTCAGGAGGCAGCAAAAGCCATCATTCTCTATCAGTTGTCCTTAACTTCAGCTAGGATCCGGCTTTGGGCCAGAGGTTACTCACCAAAAGTAAAATCTGGGCCCAGCTCTCGGTGACTCAAACCCTTCACTTGGCGCTGGAACACTTCAGCACTCCCTTGATTTTTTTGGCACTGGGAGTTTATGACCCAAATTCTGGGACACTGCCTGTCCCCATCCTACCCCTGTCTGAATTAGGCTATTGACTGTCCTTCTCCCCTGTGCTTCTAGGAGTCCCTTTTGGAATGCCTGGAAGAAAAAGGCATGATGCAAATCAGTTTAGAAAAGGGTATAAAGTGATGCCAGGAGCGTACAATGTGGCCAACAACCTTCCAGCACGACAAGAAGCACTGCTTGCACAAGATCTGCATTCTTTAAGTGATTTTAATGCATTGTGTTCTGGTAATTACTGAGTTATTAGTCATTGCGAGAAGTCAACACATGCCAGCAGATAGGAACCCACCTAGCTGACACTGGAAGCTCATTAGCAGCAGAAAAATAGATTGTAACTGCACGTGAAATAGGAAGACCTGGCTGACTGCTGTGCTTTTAAGTACAGGTGAAAACGTTGCTGGGATTATTTAAAAAAGAGACAGGAAAAGACAATAAAGCAAGTTATCTCGCAACAGCTCATCAGCCAGGAGCAAGACGGACTTTATGTGCAGAGAAAGCTGCCGGCGATGGGACGCGGGCGCTGCTCGAACTGCCGACCCCCCGCGTCCCTGCGGTGCTCCCATCCCCATCTCTGCCCGCCGGGCAGCACGGGTTGCACCTCCGCCCTTGCCATGAGTCAGAAAAAGCACAAAACCCCACGGCTGAGGAAGGGAGAAACTTTTCCTTCTAGATGCGGAACACCAGAAGCACGGTTTTAAATTCCCTTCAGAAGGGGGAAATATTCGGGGCCGTCATTAACCGCGGCCGCGTATTTGGCTCACCGGCGGCGGTGAGCCCACGCAAGTTTACGTAACAGAGGCGAGCAGCCCCCGGCCGTGATGTAAGGGACGGGGCGGCGACGCAGAGCGCCCGTCGGGTTTCGCCCCGCTCGGAGCAGTGCCACCCCAAAGCACGCCGCCGGGCTCCGCACGTCCTCTGCTGCCCGCGCGGACGTG
>JAOWBP010002978.1:30839584-30877343 GCA_028571105.1 Tragopan temminckii
CCCGGGACCCGCCTGGATCCCTTGCCTCGGCCGCAGGGTTTACGGGGGGCACTCCTTGCCTACGTGTTTGTTTTCCCTTCTGAGAAGGCGGGGAGGGAGGGAAGTGCCCGGGGCTGACTGTGACCGAGGCAGCTCCTCCGGAGCTCCTCCGTTTACAATCCGCACTCCTAATCCCAGCCCTGCTGAATCATCCCGGGGGAAGAAGCAGGCGGGCTCCGGTCTCTGCCCTCCCGTTCCTTTTCGGGGCGCGGGGCGGGAGGTCGGGACCCCCGAGCCGGACGTCCCCACACCCTGCTCGCCCCGCGGGCACGCTGCTGCTCTCGGCTCCGAGCGGCGCCCAGTGCTTCCCTCCCCGTTCGTGGCACCGAGATGCTTTCCCAGCGCTGTCATCCGCCTCTCGGTGTTTTTTTCCATTCTCTTATTTGTTCATCTGTTTATCTGCCTCCTGAGTTTGAGTTGCGAGCGTGTGACTTGGGGCCCTTTGGAAGCATGGCACGGAGCATCCCTTCAGCTGTGCCACATTTCTAAAATTGTGGCTATCGGGAGGAGAGAGCGTGGGGAGAGCGCCCAGGGGTGTCACGGAGAGAAGGGGGGAAATCAGAAGGCAGCCAGACATCAAATGACAGATTCAAGCATTTTCCTGCTGTAAATGCTGGCATTACATGTTACAGTAATTATATGCTCAGGGCTACTGTTACAGTGTTTGTCTGCTGGATAGTAACCTGAACTTAACCCAGCAATGCAGTTGGTTTGGGATAATAGTAATATTTATAGCCAAGATTATTTGCAGCAGATGTCCCATGCATGCAGACTTCGTTAAATACGTTTTTAACTTGCTGGCCTGCAGTGTTAAAGCATGTGTATGTACATCAGGAAGGGAATTTTCTCTTGAAAATGAGATGTGTTAAGCAAAGTTCAGAACTAAAATCTAAAGTAAATAAAGGCTATCAAAAGTGCTATTGGAAGAGATCAGGTGGTATTTTCACTGTATGTAGAAGCAAAGAAAACAGGTACCTACAACCAAAATTGCGCTGTCGTTATTAAATGCATATTTTGACTTGTCAGAATATGGTACTTCTGTGCTCCATTACCTCTAAATCTTCAATTTGTTTTATCTTTCCATCTGACAAGCAGGAGATAAATACAGAGGCATTAACTCATGTAAATATGTGAACTGTGCTCAGTATCACCTTGTAGCTGTACAGTAGGGAAGGTTGTTCTGCTAAGGATGAACAATTTCTTTCTTTAATTTTAGGACTCAAACCCGCTGTTATTTCAGTTGTTTTATGCAGTGAAATGTATACTTGTTTTATATGAATTTATGCAAGAAAACATGTTTCAAAAATACCGTTTTCAAAAATTGAATCCAAATGTAGTGTAAGCTGAATAAGGGAAAACTCATCCCATATCCATTGCTTGCTATTTACTGCAGCATCTAAATATCTTGAATGTCTCAGGCTTGCAAGTTCTCCTTTCTGTTTAGCTTCATAAATTAGACCAAAAAAAAAAAAACACCACCCTTAATCTTCTCCCCGGAGATTATAAATGTATAATCGCCAAGGTGAATAGTTTGGCTCTTACTTGTGATGGTGTCTGTACCTAAGTAAAAGGGAAAGCAAGTGGAAGTTCACAGCAATGTGAAACTCTGGAGCAGACTCTGGATTCAGTCAGATTCAATCAGAAAACCTCCGTGATGTGTGGGGTTGTGTGGGTGTGAGCAAGGGATGTTGAGGCCTGCATACCTTGAAGGTGGCTCCTTTGCTCTAGAGGAGGACAGATAATGTGCCCCTATCAGCTCCAGGTTTGGCCTTAGAGGTACTGGGGGTTTTTGTTTGTTGGTTTGGGGGTTGTTTTTTGCAATTTTCTAGCAGTCATCACTACCACATAGGCTAATTTACAGAAAGTTTCTCATGGATGTCTGCCCTTCATTAGAATGCTTTGAGAAGCATTAACAGCTGTAACTCCTCATCTGCCATAGTGTTATACTATTTGAAAGGAAGGAAATAGTGAGAATAGCTAACCGGTATCTGAAGCGTGCGTGTAAATTGTGAACTCTACTTCTGAAAGCACACTGGGATTTCTTGTAGCTCGTGATCCCTGACAGCTTTGTTGCCTCGTGGCAGAGAATACTTTGTGTGTCCCCTCCCAGGGTGCTTACTGCTCTAGAAGCGTAGCATTTAGTAAACACAAACAGTTCTGTGTTAGTGCCTTTTGCTTCTGCAAGTGTTTCCATCTAGCGTGCCAAGATGCGGATTTTGTAACGTGGAAACCCATGTTATAGACTTGGAACGAACCCACAGATTTATTTCATATGGGATAGCAGAGTCTTCAGATAGCAGTAGCTCTGGGTTTTTAACAAATGATGTGAGCTGGTGGCACAGTGATGAGAAAGTTAACTTATGGTATGACCAAGGGGTGGGAAAATCTCATTCATGGCAATGGTGTAGTACTCACGCAGTCGTGTTTTGTGCTTAACTACAGTAACTTGTGATTATCGTAAATAATAAACCTACCTTCTCTTCGTATATATTTATTATGGAATTTGAAATGACCAATTCCCGAATTATTGTTAAGATGTTTATGGCAAAACTCTTCAGTACTTAGATGATCAAAGTGCTGTAATGCAAGTGTTTTCAGTATGGAGACATGGATCTTGTGTGTTATTTCCTCCTGCAAAAAATACTGTTGGACAGCATCTTCCAGAAAAGCTGACTTTTGTGGTTTGTGTTTGGTTCAGTGCAGCATCTGCCATGTCTGCAGAGGGGCAGAGAGTTGATGACAGTCCGAGCACTAGTGGAGGCAGCTCTGATGGAGATCAGCGTGAAGGTGTTCAGCCCGAACAAGAAAGGGAACAAGTTCAACCCAAGAAAAAAGAGGGCAAAATATCAAGCAAAACAGCTGCTAAACTGTCAACCAGTGCTAAAAGGTACGGTATTCCTTCTGTCTTTTTCTCTCCCTTTCTCGTTGTTCAGCTGGCCATCAGATGTTATGCACTGGTTGGATATATTCATTTTCTTACTGTTTCATTGTAGCACTACTGTGTCAGTGTAACAGTCTTCTGAGGCTGGTCATGATAACGAGACCTGTATATTTTTTTTCCTTTCTTTGACAAATTGGCTCTTTCACATGGTTTTAATAGTAGCCTGCATGATAAAAGCTGACATTTTTTTATTGCTAGTAAAACTCAGACAGTTTTGTAGCCTTATAAAATACATCTCTGTATGTGTATGTATGACTGATGTTGAAACTTGTCAGTGTAACTTACAGTTAATTAACCATAAACATTTCAGACAGTTCAGTAATTCAGCATGTTAAGACTACCGTAATACCTATTGCTGTAAAGTACTGCGTTCCCTTTTCCCAGATGGTCAGGTCAGAGACACTGAAGTGAACAACAAATGCACTTGGGTTTCATTACTTTAAACTGTGGTCTGTTTTAATACCTATTTCTTTAGCATCGCTTTACTTCTTGAGAGGAAAAGTGGAGCAGCTATTGAAATTATTCTCATGGAATTGTTTGAGTTTGAAGGGACCCTTGAAGGTTATCTAGTCCGACTCCCCAGCCGTGAACGGGGACACCCTACAGATAGATCAGGGTGCTCAGAGCCCTGTCCAGCCTGACACTGAATGTTTCCAAGACGTCTATGTGGTCGTGTTTGGTGCAGACTCGGGCAACTTAGTGCTTCGTGTTGCTCTATCAATACTTACTGGTGTTAGTCCAGATAGCAGAATTCAGATGGGATTACAGTGGTTGTAGTTAAACACTTTTAGCAAAATCTGATGAGATCAATTTTGCAGACTGTCCCAGATCCTGCTTTTCACTAATTCAGTGTATCGTGAACTGCAAGAGAAAACATTGGAGATGTGCTGCTGTATGGAAAAAAGAATTGCACACAGAGTCTCACAAAAAAGGAGAAGCATCAAGGCCCAGTGTATGATTAGCATGCTTCTATCCTGCCACAGGCACCTCCCTTGCAGTCAGCCTCTGTGAGGCCTTTGCCTTTTCTCCTTCTGTAGCAAAATGTTTTCTCAACACCCATTCCTAGTATGATGCTGTTTGGAGATGACCTAGTTGTATTGGTTATAGGATAGCCAGCAGAGCTTGCCAAAGTTTCTTTTTATGACTAAAATAAGAAGTTGTTTTTAAAAAAAAAAAAAACAAACACACAAAAAAAATGAAAACAAACAAACCAAAAAGCTTTCTCTTCAAGCCATAGGGCTACTCACTTACTTAATTCCCACAGTTGTTGTAGTTTCTGGGCTTCGTCTCTTCTGCCTGCTTGCTGGTATTGTTGTTTTTTAGTATAAGGAATATTGGATTAGACAGGAATGTGAAGGTCTCAAATCCAATTTTTAACATTTTTAGAGAAGAGTCTGAACTTTGTACAATGTCTGATGTGATGACTCCATGATTCCAACAAGGGCCTGTGGACACTATCCTATTAAAAAATTAATAATGATATGTCAGAAATTGGTCTATTAATCTTAGCTTTCCATCTTCAAAGCTTAGAGCTTTTATCAACATGCATTTCACAGTGATAAAATTACTTAAACCTTTTAAAGTTTAATCATATCTGCTTATGATTCTGCTGAAACTAATTATGCCAGTTGCTGACATCAGTACATTTGCTGGTTAGACTGTAACGAGAGTTTCACGTTTACTAATATTGAAGAAAAGCCTTTGATTATGCATTTTAAAAGCTGAGATGATTTATAAAAGTATAAGGCTTCTGTAGATAAGCGCACAATAAATAACATTTTTAATAAATGTATTCTCAGAAGTGCTGGTTGTCGTAAAACTAGGGAAGAATCACAGCGATACAGTCTTTATAGCAATATAGTTTAGTTTTTGTAGTTGTGTAGTCTATTCAGTAGTTTTGTCAGTGTGTTACAGTGAGGATAATGTTTCTGTAAACATTCTTAATCTGATCTGGTATTTGTATAACAGGTTTTGTTTCTTTGCTTTTTGATTAAAAGCAGTAAAACCTCAAGGAAGGAAAATCAGTCATTAGAGGATGAGGAAAATCTGATATTAAAGTAGAGGAATAAAAGGAGGAGAGTAACATCAAAAAACGGAAAATATCACATCTCATGCCGATGATGTTTTATATAGTCAATTTCTGTAATACTTTTTTTTTTCATTAGAAATGAATGATATTGTGAGAATAAGGCTGCACTCCTTCAATTGAATATAGTTCTTGACCATTGATGTTTTTAAAATTGAAACAAATTGAAGTAATTCAGCTGTCCTTCTGGAGGAAAAAAAGACTTGATATCTGCTGAGCAACTTTTTCCTTTGTTAGCTTTTGAATTCTGTGGTTTTCATGGCATTATACTAAGGTGACAGTAACCTTCTCTTAGTTAAAACAGTCAACTCTGCTAACATCAATAAAAAATCCAAACAACAGAGAGTACAATAATGAAGGAATTTTGATCAAAGCCTCAACTTCTGTTTAGAACAGAGAATGCTAGCAAGTAAATATAGCACTGGAGTTAAATCATTACCTGGTCTAATTCACAGGCTATGAGCTTCAGTCTAACCTGAATTTGGAAGCCACATTTTTCCACTTGAAGGGACCTTTCTTGTGTACAGAAATGTAATCACAGTATTTTTGAATTACTTTATGCTACCTGGATTAGAATTAAGAATTTGTTCATTTGTAGTTGGCGTAATTCTGTTCTACGTTTTCATTGTGTGGTTATGTAGACAATTAGATCTACTTATTAAGAATTTTCAGTAGTATTGACTTCATATAAATCAAGATTTAGCAGAGCTCTTTGTCACTTGTGTAAACACCCTGCTATCATGCCTTATGCAGGAGTGTGCTCCTTTAGCAATTTAATGCTTTTCAAAATGGTTTTGTTATGAAGGATATGTGGGACTGCTTGAATGTGTATTTAAGTGGCAGTGATTTTGTTTTTCTTATGTTAGCTTCACTATAGGTGGTATCAAGAAGGCAGAACGCCTCCACGTGCAGTCCTTCTCTGCTAGTACTTTTAAGGTTAGCCGCTATACAGGTGTAATAGCTTACAGCATATGTCGTACAGTTTCCGGTCCTTCAATTTTCCTCACCCAGAGGGCATCACCCTAAATAGCAACCTTTCTTACCTAACATGTCAAGATTGAGAAACTCGCTGCATATCACAATTACAGTTCAGACATGGAATTGAATTGCTGTCCTTGAAAACAGCAGGCATCTTGTTACCTCTTAAGCAGCAAATCTTAGCCTGACCTTTGAATTGAGAGAAGTGTAACCATTCTTGGCTGACACAGTAGCTCGACAAATAAATGTATTGTTTTGCTCCTGAAGTTGATAGTTGAAAATCTGTCAACCTGAGTGTCCAGTCCAGGATTTCTTTTTATAAATATCTGTGCTTACAATGAATTGTGAGCTTTAAAACCCCAGTTGTAGGTTTTCCTTTTTCTTTTTTTTTTTTTTTTTTTTAGTTGAAAGAAGGAATATCTACTAGTTAACAGGTTATATTAGTTAGAAAACAAAATAAAATGAGCTTCTTTTTTTTTCTTTTTTTCTTTTTTTTTTAATTTCTTTTTTTATCAGGGTTGTTTATCATAGTGCTATTTCCAAGGAGCCTGCTGACCACAGTAGAAAAATGGATTGTTCTTTCTTATAAGAATTATCCTTACTGTTTACATGCGCATCTAATATGATGATTGAATATTTTTCTTCTTTGAGCATGAATCTAACCTTCTTTGGATGAATTTCCTGCACAGTCACAGTTTCTGTAAGATTAAAATTTATACCAGTGATTCTTAGTATTTCCTAAATAACCTGTACTTCAGTATGGAGTATTGGTTCATGTCGTTTCCGTGAGTTAAGAGGCATGTATTCTAGAAAAATAGATGTGGTAAAGTAGGCTATTGTCAGATAGTCCTTTTTTGCTTCTTTTTCTTTTAATCCCATTGGGAAATCTTCTAACATGTTCAGTTGTCCCTTAGCTTTAGCAAACTTTAACTGTTTCATGAAGGAAACAACAGACAGTCCCCCTAGGCTTGGAACACCAGTAAATATATGTCTGTGAGAATTAATAATATTTGAAATCTGCAATGTACTCTCGTGCTTCTGAAGTTAGGGGAGGATTAACCTTTGCACTATTACTTGAAGGCAAGTACGTTTGTTCTTTCCCATTAGTAAAATGGAGGGAAAACATGGTAATAGTAATTTTATATATTTATATAGATATAGGGAGAGAGGGTGACAGACAAACAGAGGTCAGATGATCTCTTTTAAGATCGAACAAAGAACAACAGATCTGATGTTGCAGGTTAAATGTCCTATATGTACAGCTTAGAGCTTTGATTACTAGAGAGACTTCTACCCCCCACTCCCAATATGTTGTAAACCAGTATGTCATTAGTTTATATATACACACGCATTGTATATTTAATTATTTTAATATAGAATCCTTTTTCCTCTACAATAACATAACTGTACTGAGCCAGAAAATCCAAAGAAAGAAGTGCCAGAGAGGACCTGCAAAAATATGTGGGGATTTTTTTTTTTTTTTTTGCCAGAGGCCGCATAGGCTCACAGTGAATCCTCTGTGGTCAGTGAAGGAAATGAGGCACATCTTCTCCTGTGCCAGATTCTGAAGGCAACTCAATGGAGATTTGGAGCGAGTGCCAGAGCAGTGGAATAACTCATGCAGACAAAGGCTAGCTTGCGTGTTGGAGGTCTCTATCAGAGCAAGGCTCTCTGGGATGTTATCTGATGATTTAATTGTAACTTTGAATGCCATGACATGTGAGCAAGCTATTGCATGTCAGCTGCTGTACAGAGACTGTTTATGAATGTGTTCCCAGCAGGAATGCAAGGTAAATTAAAGTTACAACAAAAGAGATATAAGGTGTATATATTGTTCTGGGAATGGCACAGAGCAGGAGAATAGGCATGAACAGTTTGCTGAGTATGATGTTAACATTGCAGCTTTTTGTGTAAAAATAAACACAAGTGAAACGTCTCCTTATCTTAGATACTTTCTAAAGCAATTAGAACTTTTGAACGTAAAGTATCATCTGATCAATTCTTACTGCTTGAAACAGCAAGGTATTTTGTTCTTGCTTCCTGAATCACAGGAAAAGCTCAATCTTGGACCATTCTAGTGCTGTTGGCATTTGAAATTGAAATTTATTTTTATTAAACCAGAACAGAAGAAGAAAAAGAGAGGAGACTCTACGCATTTGTTTTCAGAATGGAAGTGAAGTGGATTCAGATTTAGGAGGATGAATGGAAGGTTTTTGATCTAGGACTTAGGCTATATTTGCTAACCCATTCTTGGTGTCTCAAGGACACATCATAATGCAATGAAATATTAACTGCTCCTATTTTCATATGTACAGCAAAGGAATAATCCCTGACTCCAGAAGTTTAATGCCATGATTCTCTAATCTACCAGAATTTAGAAGCAGTTTGTAGAAAAAGCAAATAGACCTATAAAACGTGAAATTAGTGGAGATTTCATGCTACTTACATTTTCTGTGTTTTGGAATAGTGATATAGTAAATTTCGAAAACATGACGAAACTTTGCCATAGACAGAAGAAATATTTTAAGCATTTCCCAAAGATGTAAGATGAGGAAATATTGGTGGTAGGTGGACAGTTGGGCTGGATGATCTTGGAGGCCTTTTCCAACCTTGGTGATTCTATGATTCTAAGATCTTTTCCCTTTTGAAAGGTGCAAATAGGGTAGTTTAAATACAGCAACTTTTTTAAACAATGTTTGGTGTACTTGGACTTCACTAATCAGATTTTTCCTTTTAAAAAATGTGTTGGGCTTGCAGTGTTACCATGAGTTTCTGCAAATATTGATTAAGCAGTCTGTGTTTGTATTTTTACAAGAAAGAAATGATGCTTGCTGGGGAAATTCTACTTCCTGGAGATGTAAATATAAGCAAATATAAATTTCTTCCTGTCTACAGGAATAACTGATGTCTGTATGTAGGGATGGAGTGGACAGAGGTTGGAAGAAAAGTTAGGGTGTCTGAAAAGACTGTTTTTTCTTTTCAATTGCATTAGTAGTTAGAAGTAATATTCTTTATTAACAAATCTTACTGATGTATGTCCTAATTATTTCAGAATGTAATTGCTAAAGAGTTGGAGTTTCTGGTTCACACCAGTTTCCACTACAGCCTTTGGTTTGTTGATTCTTTACAGCCATAAAACCAACTCGTACTGGCGTAATGGGAACTTTAACAGTGTCTGTGAGATTCCTTAGCATGTAAGACTGTATTTAGATCTGAAATTATAGAGGATTAGTGTAAACTGGTCATTTCTTTTTGTTGTATGTGGATGTTTATTTTGATATACCACTTTTTTTTTGTCCAGTATTATGTGCAAAAAGGGTGGCAGTCATTTTGAACTGGATGTGTAAGCACTTCATGTCAGATCCGAGATCTTAGATTGTAGCTTGAGTACTTATGCAAGGAACTTGAGTAGTGCTATTGTGCAGTTTTTCTTTCTTAGTATGGGCATAAAATGAAGTGTAATCTGCATCTGTACTATCTGAGATCTTGTGCAGGAGGAAGAGAGAAGAAAATATTGAGGGTACACTTTCTTTTCCTTCCTCTTTCTAAACATTTATGTTTTTGCCCTGAAATAGCCTATAAAAAGGCCTTGGGACATAGTTTATAGATGACAATTGCACTTCTGCATATGGCTTGGTAACTGTAAGCTCCTACAAATTACTGTGGAAATTCTGTGAGCTCCTATCCTTCACATTTGATCTTCTCTGTAGGTGAAGATGCTCACTACCATGCAGACACTAGCACAAAGAGAAGGATCCATACTGCCAGATATGAAGTAGAACAAGAATCCAAGTGCTTGGCATGGTAGCACAGGCCTGAAGAGCATCCAAATCCTTAACAAGTGTATTGTAGTGCCTAGAGGAGAAGCTCCAGCAGGGTGCTGGTAACTAAGAGGCACCTGCTGGGTACATGCTGCAAGCAGGCCTTTATCAGTGGCCTGAAGCACATGGTAGGACGCTGTGCAGGTGGGCACTGTGCTGGTCTTCAGATGACAACAAACTGAGGGGAGCAGGGCTACTGCCTAGTGGGACCTAGACTGAGAGGCTGATAGGTAGGGGGTAAAGAGAAGAGTATGGTGTATGAGGCATTTAATTGTGTTATTGAGCAAAGGAGCTGAGTACACTGACCTACAGGAAAAGCAGGATTTTCTAGGCATCTGTACGTGGAACAGTTAGTCCAAGACTTAGATGCTCACGTTTGTTTGTTTGTTTTTTAAGTTTTGATTTTTAGCATTTTGATCTTGAGCAGTTTCATGAACTCTTATAGCATCAGCTTTCTATTGGCAATGTCAAGAATTACATTTGATCATGATTGACTGCTGTAAAAATGTTCATAAAGTTTAAAGAAATATTTTGCAAAAGTAAATCCTGATATCTTTTTTTTTTTCTTTTTTTTTTCCCTCTAAAGGATTCAGAAAGAACTCGCAGAAATTACATTAGACCCTCCTCCAAACTGTAGGTAAGATCACATGGATTTTATTAATTTAGAATTTGGAAATGGAAAATATGGAATCATGGAAATTGTATAGAGGACTGTGGTAAATTTAGCTATTGCTTTGTGCTAACTGGCAGTTCTTGGATAGAAGATAATAGATGACGTGTTTGCCTATATATGGAGAGTTGATATGATGCACATCCTGGTAACAGAAGTAATGGTGAAAGCTGATGAAATATATAACATGTTAATAGATACAGGGTAAAAATTGAATTGTCTTTCATTTGAGGTATTAAATCAACAGCATTTTGTTTGATTCTGTAAGATGTAATCTTGGTGGCAGTTACTGGTATGTTTGATTTCTTTTTCTTGCAAATTGTTAACACATTGTGAATATAATGGAGAAGGAAAAATGTTATATGCATGAACTATTATTAATCTTCTGAGGGAGTTTCTGGTAATCCATTATGATATGCAGTGAAGATGTGCTGAAATAGAGGCCATCATCATCATCCTTACTCTGTGCTTGCTTGTTTTTTTTTTGTTGTTTTTTTGTTTTTTTTTTTGGTCAGGTACACTGACTTAGGGTTTGCTTAAAACGTTCTTTGAAATGACTTATGAGGGAAGCCTAGAAAAGCTTGCTGCCTTGCGGCCAGGCAGCGTGCTGTTGCTTACAGATGGCCATGTTGGGTTTCTTCTCTGTTGGCTTGACATATGGTCAGCCCTGTGATGATGTCTCTAGAAGCGGGTGTAAGGTGGGAGGGGGCAGATCCATCCAGTCTTGCCCACTGATTCCAGCAGGTGTGGTTGTCCTCTTGGTGTACTAAAAGAAAACATGGAGAGATGACATGCAGCTTTGACAATGAATCCCAGTACGTTTTGGTACTGAGTTAACTAAGCAACTGGTGGTAAAAATGGCAGTCAGCCATATTGTTTCGGTCTCTTGACAAAAGCATGTGTTGAGGAAGAATCTGAACAAGAGTTGATATGGTTGTGTTGTGTCTGAAGATGTAAGTCAAGTGGCTATGTGAAGTAAAGTGGCTAAAGTATTGCATAGTGAAGTAGCCTGGCAATAAAAGCATTCAAAGAGTATTTCAGTCAATTAGGATGAACAGTTCCTTGCTAGATAAAACATTTTAATAGCTAAGCTGTTCTGTCATACTTACGACCATGTGTGAGTCTTCAATCACATAAAAGCTGTTTCAAATGGCAGATCTTTACTTAGGTGTTGATGACTGATGCCTATTAGTGGATTGATTTGTTGAGATGAATGTAAAACTTCAGTCTGTTGTAGAAGAATGCGTAAGACTTTGAACTGAGTCTACAAGATGTACAGTATTTACAGCAGCATCATTTCTTGTTTCTGAATCCTTTATAACAAAGCAGTTGTTTCAGCGCACAAGATACTGTTGTTTGCTTTTCTTTTGATAGCAAATGTAAAGTGGGTTGACTGTCGTAGTGGAAAGCCCTTTTGTGACTTGCAATTAAAAAGAGTGAGCTGGAGATTTCCTGTTTGGTTTTCTGTTTGGTTGGTTGGCTTGGTTTTGAATTATTTACATTTATGATAAAATATCAATAAAATGTGCTGTGTGATGTTTTGAAAAATCAAAAAATTGCATTTTTCTTTGTGCATCTGCTGCTTTAACACAGTTCTTAAGATAAAGAATTATTTCATGTTGTGATCCTGACAGATAACCATTAGAAACTTTACTATTAGCAAATATGTTTTACAGTCAATACAAAATCACTTCATTTAGTTTTATGCTCTGTTGACATAGTCTAAATAGTGTTTTCATTTGAACTTCATCTATTTTCTATTATAGTTAAACATTTCAAAATAAATACATCAGCCAGACATGGTTCTTCAACATAATGTAGAAAGCCAAGCTGTGACAGTGTCTATCTTACCCTAAAATATTGATACACGCTTTCTTGGTTTTAGTAAAATTTAGGTCATCATTATAAGAGGAGTTATTTTCTATTAAATCATATTCCATAAAGATAAGCTCCTTACAAATGAAAGCTACTTAAAATGGTTGTGATTCCAGCCTACCTTTGCTATGTGTCCTCTTTTATTTAATAGGAAGTTGTGTGTATAAAATAAATGATTGGGCAATAGCAATGTGATAAAGCTTAGAATTAAATGTCACCAGATGTGAAGGAAAACTATAATTCAGGAATACTATGTTCAATAGGCAGGATATTGAGCTGAATTGGAACTTGTATGAAATGTTGCAAGATATGCTGTAAGACTTTCAGTTGTCTGCAGCAAGTCAGAACTTCAAGTTTTTCTCTTTCTGGAAATAAAAAGCAAATGGAGCAGTTTCTGTAGTACAGAAGCATCTCTTAATGGCATGGTTGGCTACAGAGTCAATACAAGCTCCCAGGGAGTTACAGCTTCCACTTCTGCAGCAGCTGCAATGTTAACACTTCCCCCTCCTCATCCCCCACAAAGAGAATAGGCTATATAATCTTGTTTGCCTGAAAGACCAAAAAAAAAAAAAAATCTTGCTCACACATGTGCTTTGTAGTTGGCAGATTATCTTTGCTTTGACTTGCAGCATCTTTCCAAAATGTGGAGAGCTGTGGATTTTGGAGTTCCTAAAAGGGGGAAAAAAGAATATATCTGTCACGTTGGGTTTTAAAAGAGGAATTAATGTTATAAAACGTCAGGGTTGCCTGCTTTCCTAGGTTTTGTATTTTGTATTCTGCAGTTTGTATTCTGGGCAATGAAGGGAGTCCTATCGTCAAACTTTGGATCATCCTCTGGGACTGAGAACGTATAATGTACTATGTGTCAAAAAGTCGGGTTGGGGGCTGTGTGGGAGTCGAGTGCTGTAATCATTGCTATTTTCAGAGGAAGGCATGTCATAAAAGAGTCAGTTATTCTTCACATCTTACAGAAAGAATTGGATGTTTTCTACTATGTGCTTCCCCCCCTTTACTTTTGTGTAGAGCTTAATTTACAGTAAAGGAAAGTCAAGAATGCTAAGCAGGTACATTTGTGTTTTAAATCTGTGGCATTGTCACATTTTAGTTTGTCAGGAGGCAGTATAGCTAAATTGTAGAGATTTTGCACTCATCTCTTTTTTTTCCTCCTCATTGAGATACCACAGCTTGATTGCTAAAATGCTGTACATCTCATACCTCAGAGTGATACAGAGTAAACCTTTTCTCAGAGGTGATAAAAACCTCATCCTTAGGTATCATTTTCATATATTACATTGCAGGAATATAGGAATTGTCAGAAATCCTACCTAAATAATGCTTTTTTAAAACTTTCCCATATTTTGGACTGTCTTGCCAGTCAAAGGTGGCAGATTTCGTAAAATATATCCTCTATTGCCAGTGTTGTGTACTATTTCCCTTCTTGCTGGCAAGACAATATCTCTATGGCACCTTATACCAGTTGTCTGTATGAGAGAATAATATCTGGAAAGTGTTTAATGTGTTTTTAGCTTCTCTCAATCTGAACTTTACTGCTAGAAACAAGAAGAACTGGCATAAAGCAAATGGCAGATCTCTGTGCACACCACTTAGGGCAACTGCTCAGAATTTTCCTACTAAGTCTCTGTATCTCCCTGTCTTCGTCATCATGTTTTCTTTAGATGTCCTCTAGGATAGGTGTCTGTCGCTGTCCTTCTCTTTTCTGTGTATTTCTTACAGTTCCACTTATGTGCATTAATTTCATTTCTTTTTCCCTGCATCAAAATGGGTAATGCATGAGGCTCAGAATTATACTTTAAATGGCTGTGCAGCTATCAATTTAAATTGACAGATACGCATTGCAAAATAATCAATTTTAAATCCTGTTTGTAGCCTTTTCTATTCATTTGGAATTATTATGTTAATTCATTTCTTGCTCTACTATCTGAAAAACTGATAAACAACCAATGTATCCAACCCTCATATTTTGGCTGTGAAAGCCTATCGCACAGAAAGGATTGCTAAAGCACAATTTAGCTTGTGGTGACGTAGGTAAGAGTGAATGGGAGTGGGAAAACGCCTTGGCTTGGCCTGGATTGAGAGGTCAGTGTGCCTTATGGATGTCTCTTGCACTATTAACAATTACCTTGAAATTGATATTCCTGCTCAGTATTGCTCTGGCATTGTTCAAATGGTGAAGCCATGATCTTCCCAACTGTAAGGAATTACACAAGTCCCATCCATCTAAGATCTCCATTTGTTTAAAGGCTTGCCTAGTAGTACTTTAAAGCTAAGGAGATGGCACAAGTGTTAGTAGCAGGGAACAAATGTTAGCACAATTTCATACGAAGGCCAGAGGGAAAAGATTGTCAGCATCACTCTACAATGTGGAGTGATAGAAAGAGCTATAAAGGAGGTCATTCCCTCTTCCCTGTGTTCATGCTCAGATGCAAAGACATGGATGCTCACATAGTTTTACAGTGCAAGCAAAAAAATGCCTTACTGGTGTTTTTTGTTATTGTTGTTTGTTTGCTTCTTTCTTTGTTTTTTAGATTCTGTGCTCACAAGCTCAGTTTATTTAGGAAGCTGGTAGAGAATTTCTGGATAATCATGATTTCCTATGTTTCTTTAAAATATTTGAATAAATGTAAAATTATTTGGATAGGCAGAGAGAATGCAAGGACAGTATCTCTGGTGCTGGAAGGATTCTGGTTTTAAAGCAGTTTGCGCAGTCTTTGTATGCTTCTGTTTTGGTTAGTCTGCTGTAAACTGCCCTGAGTTCACATACCTAATGACTTTGCTAAGTAACAATGCATCTGCTTGAGTAGTGACCATCTCCTGTTCCGCTACCTTTAGGTGCCTGCAGCATGCACACTATTTTCCTTGAGATGTTGCCTTGCTCTGTAACCAAAGAGGAAAGGTGGTACATCCATATTTGCTGGTTCACAGCTAAAACTCTGGAAGCACTGAGTGTGGTCAGAATTGTATTAATGGTTGTTGTGTCACTTAGGGGTATGGAGTAGCTAAAGGAAGGCTGTTTCTTCTGTTAGTGGTTTTACTGAAACCACTGAGAGCCTGGGTGCTAAATTCAAGTGGGGAAAATGTCCCCTAAGATGTAACATCTTTATATTTTTGTTATAAAATAAGCGGCTGCCAGTGATTTTTGCTTGTTTAAATTAGGGATGCATCAGTCTGTTGTCATAGGCACATGGCAGTGATGCTAATGTGTGAGTGAGATGAAGATTGGAATAAGGAACGCTATCTTTGAACGTTTTTCCTCTCAAATGTTTCCAGCTTCTTTGGCAGGAATCTGGGCTCTCTTCCCATTCTACTGCATTACCCATGGAGTTTACCTTCTGCCCATATAGGCTTACTTTCAACCGCTCCTAGTTTGCTATAACCTTATAATGAAAATTAGATAGAGTTCTAAATAAATTCTCCTGGCTGGATCTCTTTAGAACTTACAGCAAATAGCAAAAATTGATCTGAAAAATAAGCATAAGAGCAGTGATATTAATGTGCAGAATCCTGTTGTTTTAAATCTATAAGGTATCAGCATTCATTTGAGAATAAGAGAATGAATAAAAAAACCTGTTCAGATGCCCATTGCAATTACTTTATTTTTTGGCATTGCTTCAAAAGCATCAAGGAATATGTCCCAAACAAAACAAGTTAATGATCACACTGGGATTATATTTTTATCATGGCAACTATAATGTTTTTTTATTGCTTGAGTTAACTTGCCTTGTTTTTATAACTGGTGGCTATTTCAGATTTATTACCTTGATATCTTGGGGGTACCTTGGATAAAAAGCGTCAGGTTACTTTTTAATGTGTAATCTTTCAATTTCTGTAGCTATTTTCTTTTAAGACAGTGTCATTTGTGCTTTGATCTGAAGCATACAGCTTTGTTTAAAAAAAAAAAAATTAAAAAGGTCTGCTTTTGACTGTAAAAGTGACTCTAAATGTTAAGGTGTATTATTCACAAAGCAGTTGTTCTTAAAAATAGTGTACGATTACAAAGTAAGGAACAGGATGACAGCACCTGGTATCTCCCAGAGTAGCAATACCTGTATGTCATTTTACCAGTTCTCCCAGTTTTCAAATGATGACCACTTCACTCTCAGAAGGAAAAGAGAAGAGAAGAATATATAAGGGAAGGATAAGAATACTTCAGCAAGCACTGCATTAGGGCAGATTTGTCAAAACAGTGTATCCCAGAGCTTATCTCATGGAAGCTCAGACAGGTGTGGGATGGGGATTTGGGCATCATAACAAGAAGTCATGGTGATTGTCCATTCCTTGAAGCAGAAAAGGGTACAAAAATACCCCCAAAAGTAGTTTATGATGGACTTGAAGGATCTACACATCCTTGATATTTGTAATGTGCTTAGCAAGTGGAATTAATAACGCTCTAGTTAAAATCCCAAAGTATGGGGAAGGAGGAACAGATTATTATAACAAGGGTAAAACAAATGAATCAACAAAAAATAAAGCCGCTTTAATACTTCTAGCGTAGATACTTCCAAAGGGGGAAGTTTTACTTCCAGAGGGTTTATATCTAGTTCCAGCTGTTCTTTGTAAGTCACTCTGTTAGGAAGCATAATAAAGGCCGGCCAGCCAGAATTTTTCGGACTAACCTCCCATAAATATTTCTTTTGGCCTTTTCTGCATATCTAAAGAAAACTTTCCCTGCGAGAATGAACATGGTTTATAACACACAAAATATTTTTGTAATCTCTTCAACACAGCCTTCAAAATAACACCAAAATCCGAACTCCCCCCACCAAACATTAAAATAGATGTGTCAAATAGTCATTGCTTGCCAGCAGGGGAAACAAAATCCTACTTGCTGAGACTCTGCATCATTTTTAACAGATTTTGTGAAGAAGTATTTCAATTTGTAGCTTTAAAATTTAATTATCTATTTTTTTCTTGTGCGTTTCTTTTCCCTATTTCTAATTTCTAAATATAGCTCAGTGTTCTGTATGAAGACCATGTGAGAATCCATTTATTTGCAGAAATCTGATGGAGTTATTTGAAAGTGACTGCAGTAAGTACTGTTGAATCAAAGAAGCAGTCACTGCCATTTCATAATAATCATGTAAGAAACATGCTTTTATTAGCAACTCATTACCCTTTAGTAAATTACTAATTATTGAGCAAATGGGGGAAATGGAAGGTACTTTGTCTCTTGGTTAGGACTGACAGCGTTACTGATAATGAAGTATTTGTTTCCTTAAATAAATGGCACAATCTCAGAAGCGCCCAATGCTGTTGAGTTCAGCGCACCCATATTTGTTCAGAATTTGAGTTCTGATCTGTAATGTAATACTGTAAAAATATTCCTTTTCTAAGAAAACTTTAAAGGCATGTGAAAAAGTCATTTCCTGACTGCCATTGCGTTATCTTTTACGTCTGTCAAAGAAAAATGAGAGGGTTTTTTTTCTGTATGTTTTGGTGTTGTTTCCCTCCTTCCTCATTGGGAATCACTGGATAAAATAAATACATTTCTCTCTTTGTTTCAGCGCCACAGTTCCCACAGTCCTACAGCACTTCAACAGCTGTTAACATACGCACTTTACTCCTTTGGTTGTTTTGTTTGTTTATTTTTACATGGGCATGACAGTCTGAGGCAATGCTATAATTTGTCTTTTATTCTTGTTATACTCCGAATGTGTACGAATCTACAGTTAATAGCCTAAATTTAATGAACTGGTTTTCCAAAAAATCTCCTGGCAAGGAACTGCAGTTTAAGAATAAAAAGCCAGGATATAATAATGGAGAATGCCTTACAGTACTTCGGAAACAAACTCTGAAACTGATCTGTGTGCTGTTTTCTTGGTGTGCAATAAAACTTATTTATACTTAGTTACACATTTGCAGCTTTGTTACAAGCTTTTTGGGGTATCTAATTGGCTGCAGCTTTGAATCATATCATAACACATGCCAAATGTTGCTAATTACAATTAAGACATCTACTTGAAATAATCTTTGTTTTCATTTTCTCTGACAATTTATTTTTTCACTTATTTACATGCTTTTAATTTTTCATTTTAGCAGTTCTCACAGCACTTTAATTTATTTTTGTTTCAAAGCTGTGGAATTGGATTAAACTGGGTTTTTTAAACACTTCCATGTTGCTTGGAAAGAAGCCAGTTACTGTGTATCGGCTTAATAGGAACCATGCTTAGCAGCGCCTCACATATGGCAGCTCGTGTTTGTGTGGTAAGGCATTATGTATTTTAAATATTACCTTTTATATGATAGTCAAATTTATGCCAGAATCCGAAGTTTCCTCTGATTAATGTTAACAAAAATAGCAGAGAGCCAACTGTTTCTGTTTTTTTTTTTTTTTTTAATGGAGAAATATGTAATTAAATACATGATTTACTGTCTGCTATGCACAAAAGCCATAATTATGTGGCCTTTATTAACTTGAGATGTATGCTGTGCCTAAAGAAGGCTATAGGTGAGTGATAATATACTTTCTTGATGCTTATAGCCCTTTAATGCTGTAAATATTGTGGAGGCTGAGATGGTGGTTCTGTAGCTAAGACTAAAATAGAGGGGTTTTTGCTTAGTTTAGGAGTTATATTTGAAGAATAGGCTGCATGCTGTTACAGCAATTACTCTTTAAGTAACATCTGACACAGCTGACAAACTCAGAGCCTAGATTTTCCAAGTTGTTTTAAATTTAAGGCTCAGTGTAGCATTTAAGAAAGCTGAAGCTTAGTGTAATGAAATTTAGATCTTTTAAAGATGTTTGTTTTGAATTGCTTGAATGTAGTTGTTCTGTACCAGTAGTGACTCTTCATACTCAAATTTATTTATTTGCAAATGTGGAGAAAGATTCATTCTTTCAAATTCATTGCCTGTACAGGTACTCTTGAATGAGGGGAGCAATTAGCAATTTCTATGTCTTCAGATTAGCTGATATTCAATTTAGCTTTCGTTTAGGAGGCATCGATAGTCATGCAGAAAATCCAGATTCTAGATCTAAGAAAGGTGACTATCCTTATTATAACTTTAAAACTTTTAAATCTCCAAAAGATTTTTTTTTTCTTCTTATGACATCCATGTTGTATTTTGTGCATCAGTTGTAATTACATGGATAATGCATAAAAACATGTAGTTCACTTTCAGGTCTTTTAATTCTAAAATGATGAAATAAATGTTTTATTAACTTACTATTTGTCTGCTAACATCCAAGAAGGCTGTGTTTAGAAGTTTGCATTACTAAGCTAAAGTGATTTTTATTTATTTATTTTTTGAGTTCTTTGTTACTGTAGATGTGATCCAGAGGACCTAAAAATGCTGTATAAGCTCATTATTTAGTATCTTGGGTAGCCCAAATAAGATAAATATATGTATTACTTGTAAAATTAAGCATATTATATCCCTTCAAAATTGGATGGATGGAATGTGAGTAATGCATTTAATTTTCAGAGAAGTTTATGAATGAAATATTAGATGTCTGCCTGGTGCAGAATTTCAGATTTCGTGATATAAATAATTGATTGCTAAGCTCATAGCTGTGGCATTTAGGCTAGGGTTGCTAACCTGGAAAAAAGAAATCAGTTTCAAATATGGGGCTTTGCAGCCAGGATGGCTTCACAAGAAAATAGATTTCAGAGCCATTACAGTTAATGCAATGCTTGTTTTTGCAGTAACAGAAAACAACAGTGGATGGGATTTGTTGAAGTTTCTAGGTTAAACCATTGACTCGAGGTCAGTGGACTTGAATGTTGCATGGGAATTTTGCCTAAGTCTATACTGTGAAAGTACTCTGTTTCCATTACCTCAGAATTTGCTGGGTAGCTTGTGATGAATGATGTTCCCAGCTGACTTTTTAATGGAAGAGTGCCTGGCTTCTGACTATCAGACAGGTGCTAGCCTTGATCTGTGTTATATTGGGATAAGTCTATCTTTCTGCAGCAAGCACTGTAGGAACATGGCCTGCTCACTCACAGTTCACTGTGGGAGTGTGGGTTCTGCTCTTTCCCCCCCATGCAGGTGTGATTTGCTGGCTGGGCCAGCAGCACACCATCTGGCATCTCTTGCTTCCAGTCTGCCTCAGTGCCTGCCAGAAATGATCTTCGGGAGTTGCTTTGTGCCTGGGTACAACAAGCAGGTTCTTCATCTTGCCTCTCCCTTTCCTCAGATACTTGGATAAACTCTGCCATAATTTGGCTCAGAAATAGTTGCCAGCCCCAGGGAAGTACTGGAAAAAAAAAAAAAAAAAAAAAACCACCAACACTCCCGGCCCCCAATTAGCTGTTTGTCTTATTTGTTTGTGTTATAGACCTGTCAGCTTGTAAAAATAAATAAATAAATAAATAAGAATTCTGAAAGAGGGCTTGCTTCACTGCCATATCTTATTCCCAGGAATGTCCTGTCGGTAGCAGTGAGAGCAGTAAAACACTTTGACACACAGTGTGCACATTAAAAAAAGGAAGTGTCATATCAAAAATGGCTGTAAACTTTTTCACAGTCCCTTGTCAATGTAGGTTTGAAGGTGGGAAATTCTTAGAGGATGACTCAATTTTCTTCTTTCCCTCCATGTCTGGGCTTCTTGGGAAGGAAGAAGCATCTCCATAATGTGGCATTGCAATGGGCTGTTGTGGGCACCACTGCTGTAACCTGTCTGAGTACATCCTCCGCAGCCTTAACATGGTGGTTAGGCATTAATACAAGAAGAATATTTTGAATTTTCATCCAGCATTAACTGAATTAAATACTTTTTTGATTTGTGTACTGCAGTTTTGAACAAAAAGGTCAGGTGATCACAAGTGTAATGGGGATGGGAAGCTGTCTAACTGATAAACATCGCATTATCAACTCAAATCTCATTTGAGTCTGGAATTGCTGTAGTGTAAATCAGATTTCAATTCATGATTCAAGTATAATGACCGATTGCATTATGAACCTCCCTGAGAGATACTTAATTAATAATGTATATTAACTCTGAGTGTATTGGTATATATGTATGGCATGCATTTTCAGGTAGCCACAAACACAGCCTCAAAAGCTCACAGCACGACAGCTCCAGGATGACATGTTTTAAGCTGTTCTGCAACAACCTGCTTTGGTCCTTGCCGAACACAAATAACAGAGGGATGACAGCTCTCTCAGTTTCAGTAGAATCTTTATGATTTATACGATAATGATAATTCTATTCATCTGCCAGTACAGAGCACTTTGCAGACTGATATCAAGGTTAATTGTCACTTTGAGAAGAAGTGAAGCACAGTCTGCCAACCTGATGCTCTGCTCAGCTGAGAAAGATAATTGTTATTCAAGTAGTATTTAAATGAGCTCAAATGCCGATAAATACACAACCAAAATATTTTATTTTTTTCCTCTCATGTTCATTCACTGTGCTAGAGAATGAGGTCATCGCTGTGTATAAACATCACTAATGGACGCCTTACTGAAAACATGCCGTGTATTTACAAAACTACAAGCAGTGGGTTTCCCTCAATGTCAGCTGTGGGGAAATACTTTAAACTCAAGTTCCTCTTGTCAACACATCCGAATTCTTTTGTATGTCTGTGGTCGCTTTTCACAGCTGCGCTGTTACCTTATTTTTGGCTCCGTATGCACCGGCACTCGACCTTACGGAGGCATCTGAGAGGTTTGCAGTTTGTGCTGTACCTTGCAAGTTGATAGCGTTACTCTCTGCATCTCACGCTGATTCTAAAGATAACTTTTTTTTTCTCTACATTTTGGGAATTGCAAGCAGTCCGATAGCCAGACAAGTAATATAGAAACAGGCAAATCTTACTAGATTTACTTTACTTCTTTAGTCCTTGGGACCTGTGCCACTTCCTTAGGGAGATGCTCGTCCATATGAAATATCATATTCGTATATCCCAGAAATCCACAAGGCTCTTCCAAAACCTGGGACTGGCTATGTCCAATTTACATAACCCTGTCCAACTTAGGGTCTGCAAAATTTAGATTTTACAACATAGATTTTCTTCTTGTGATATATTAACTTAATAGAATGCACGTGCTTTGTTCCACCTGCTTTCCCTCTGGAGGATTTTCTATTATTGTTATTCTTGTGCTCTTTAAAAATTACTAGCTGCAGGGTCTTTTAGCCTTGAGAATTGCTAATTCATTTCTGTGCAGCAGTAACTGTGTCTAAGATACATGTACTGCTGTTCTTTCCCACACTGCAACATTGAAATTACCCTTATTCACGTGAGAACCCTTGGGTTTCTGTTCAGTGATTTGTTTGGTTTTGCTAATAGTTCAATGAAGTGAGTTCTGTTCCTCTTTTTTTTTTTTTTTTTTTTTAATGTATTAATCGGATGCTGTTTTTGTACTAAATTTGTAACTGGTGTAACATTAATTGACAGGCTGTACTGTAAATACATCAGAAACTTGCACAAAGTGCATTAAAATGCACTTTGCAGACTTCAAAAAGTAAAGATAAAATGAAGTTATTCCTGTGATTTTTTTGCCATGATTGTCCATAGATTCATGGCTCAGGTGTTTGCATGCTGTTTTTGTAGGAGGACAAAAGAGATGCTGCTTTCTTGTGAATTTAATTCTGTTGTATAGTATGTGTGATAGTCCTGTGGTTAAGAAACAAATTCTGAATTGCTTTATTTTCCCTCTCAAGCACCTTTATATATTTTTATAGTGTTTTAGATTCTGTATGGCTTTGTAGCTTTCCACATGACTAATGAAGATTTTAACAAACAAAATGGAAAAGGGCCAACTTGTAATTGTCAGTGCAGTGGCATAATCAGCCATACACGGTCTGTTTGGTATAGCTCAGCAATAGAACAATGTTTCAAAGAGAAAACATGCAGAGATGATTAGTAAGTACCACAATGATGTGAGACTGTCCAACTGCAGAAATGCTCTTGTTGGGTTATTCGTATGAATGCTTAAGTATATGCTTATATATTGCTTTCCATAATGGGCACTGGTAATGTCTAATTTCTGCAGCCGTTTATAGTGAATTGCAAAGAAGAAATAAATTCTTTTTTGCTTGGATAAATGGATGTGTTGCAGAAGTGTAGCAAATGCCATCTGGTAGTTTATACAAAATATCAAACTGATAAGAGGTTACTTTATGCTAATATGAAAATGTGAAAAATATCTGTCAGGAGGGCTGTTATTTTTAAACAATTGTTTATTGGACATTTATCAAAGATATAGATAAGTAGCTCCAGTCTTTATGCCATAGCCATCATCAAGGCTACAAAACAGACATCCATTCTGACTGTGTATTGATTGAAATAAAATAATGGGATTGGAAATAGCAGTACTGCGAGAAGTAATGGAGAAAAGACTCAATTGCGTAACTGCTGTATTTCTTTTCAATCTATTTTGCAGAATTTGTTGCAAGTAAGCTTTAACACAAAAACCAAAACCAAACAAAACCCCCCACACACAAAAAAAACAAAGCACAGGAAAAAGAACCAAACCACTACTGAGAGTTTAAACAAGAATCCAAACACACTGATTCTTGTAACTGCACTACTGCTTCATCAGTTGAATAAGTGTAAAAATTCTTGTATTCCACTTTATAACTTTTATTGTCCCGAAGTATTTCTGGTAATGTTCTTTGTCCCTCTGTGACATATTTGAAGGTAGCGTTCCACCAGCAATTCCTGCCTTTGTCTTGGTTGTAGAAAGTGGCCAGTCACTTGAAAATTCAGTCAAATGCAGAATGCTTGGATAGTGAATAGAAAACAGTAAATATACTGCTTATCTGTGGAGATGCAATGTTATTACTGTCTGTTTTTCAAGAGTAAATGTCATTCTGTTCTAAAATTTCCACAGTTTGCAGTTTGATTTTCCTCACCAGTTTCCCTCACAGTTGACTTGCAAGTCTCATGCTATTTTCTTCCAGCTTCTGCAACACATTCCTTTATCCTCTTCATACAGTGACTTCATTCAGCAGCTTTATCTAAATATGTAAGGTGCGCAAGTTGATGAATTGGCTGAATTACTTTTAAGCTGTTTTTAATTAAAAAGTGTCCAGATAGATTTTTGAAACCTTTCGTTTCTGTCTTATTTAGCGTTATATTAAGTCTATTGATTTTAAACTGAATCAATGTAAACCTTGTTTCTAAATGTTCCTGCAGCTTTTTGACTGGTTTAGCTAAAAATAATCTTAAATCATGTGTTTTTCTTGAACTGTGCAAATTTATGCATAGGCAAGTCCTAGTCTAGATGCCCATTTTGCTACTTTCTCCTCTCGTTCTTCCTGAAGAAGAAATAGAAAGTAAATAAAGTAATGTGCTGGAGAAATGTCAACTAACCATAATTAATTTTTGTCTTTACAAATTTTATTGGTTTCAGTGATCTGATGGGAGCCTTATTTTACCACAAAAGATGCTTTTGGAAGCAACCTTAACATCTGCTAGGCAACATCATTTTTTGATGGAATCTGCTGTACAGTTTTCATTATAATGTTATTCATTTTATCTTGTTGAAAAGCACAAGTATTCCAGCATATTCCAGTGGCAGGTAATTTAAAAATCTAAGAGTCAGTTAAAACAGTGAGGGTGATGATGCAGTTTAAAAATGGACTGTGCGGTGGCTGCCTCATGTTCTGTGAATTTTGCTGTATTTCATGCAAAATTTCATGTTGCTCTGCAATGTTAGGCGTGACTGATAATTGACTGAAACTAAAGGATGAAATTTGAGAAACTGTGGAATGGATATACAAATCTTTTTGCCCTGCTTGAATTTAGTTAATTTTCACCTGGTGTTTATATTCAGTAATAAAACCTCTGATTAAATCTTTTGCAGAACTGTTTTGTTTGAGTAATATGTAACTGCTTTACTAGCCTGCATCGCTGTATTTTATTTTTTGACTTCTAATAAGTGTTGGCAACTGTTGTCTTTAACGGTGAAGTTTAATGCCATTTAAGTACTTTCCTGATCAACTGTTTTCCGCACTTGAAAGTTGCTGGACTCCTTTGTGATCATCGCATTCCCTTGTGAATCAGAAACCAAAAGCCAGCCTGTTCCTTAAGGCTTAAACCTGCCTTAAAAGTGTAGCTCGTTTCATAGAGTCAGACACATCTCACACCTGATAGGGGGGAAGAGCATGCCCACTGATTAACCTCAGAGCTTCTGTGGAGTAGTCACCCTTATCAGCTGTGCTGTGGCTCCTGCCCTGCCTGCCCGAGCCTCCTTGCTGCCCCAGCTTTCTGTCACTGGCATGCCACAATGCTTATTTGGAAAAAATCCCATATCGCTCAAAATTTTCTTTCATATCAGAGCAGTAAATATTGCACTTTTTCTTTTTTTTCCTGCTCCCGAAAGCAGTAATTAAATTCTTCAACAAAAAAATAGGAGCAGGTGATACAATTAAACTTGAGTTGCTTTACAGGGCTACTCAGCCAGCAGAAAGGCCTTGATGGTGAGATATGGAGCATGTTCTGCATTAGATGAAGAACTGGCACTGAATAAGAATGTAAAAAGTCTGGATCCATTTTGTCTGTGTACAAAGTAATCTTGTGGGCCTCTCTACTGCTTCTGAGATGGTTCTTAGGAGACCCAAGTGGCATTCTTGAGATGAAAAGCAGAAGCATTTGTTGCCAAAGTTAGGAAAGTAAAAATGATCTTAGGGGTATGAAGAATGCTGCTGATTTTCCAGGGAGAGGCTCACCTCATCCTTCCTTAGAGGCAAAAGGCAATTTGCTCAAGAGATACTGATACAGGATTCAGACTACATTAAAAATTACACAGTTATGCTCTGATTTTCCATCTGCAGATAGTATGCATACATTCAGTTGAAAGACTGTTTTAGATGAATATAAAATACATATAATTTGGGGGTTACATTTATTTAGAAGTTTAAAAAATTATAAAGAAAAAGGTTTTAAATGATAATTTTAAAATAGCAAAATTATATTTTGCGTTTTTAAAAAATGTTTCCTCTGTTTCAGTACTTTTTTGTTTAAAAACAAAAACAACAACAAAAAAAAACCTGTTCCATTTTAGCCCAATAACTTTCTAGACCACTTGGTTTCTATTCATGGACAATTTGGTTCTTTATTCTTGCTGTAAAGATTTGGTTCTCTAATTTTCAAAGTTTAACACTTGTGACATTCATTTAATTGTCATGCTCCCAGTAATTTTATTATTATTATTAAAATGGATTTTTTTCCTTAATTAAAGATTAGCAGAGAACAGACAGGGTACTCTCAAGACTATTTTAGATGAGTATAATGTTGGGAGGGGTGTGTCCTGTTGCTGACCGTTCAAGTACTCCTTTTAAAAAATGTGTTTCCCGCCTTAATGACATCTAAGGGGCCACATAGTTCCCCATATAAGAGCTGTAAGATTCCTGAACAGCTTTAGAAAATATTTTTTTAAATTGCTATCCAATTTGAAGTCAGTGATCCAGAGGATAAATTTCCCAAGAATACTTTCACTGCCAATTGGTTCTTGTATACATATTGTAAATAGAACTCTTGCTCAAACATGTAGCTATTTAGACCGTGTAGTTAGTGAACGTCATCATTACAAATGCCGGTGGTAAAGCGTGTGACATAGAAGTGGCCTTCTCATACCACAGAAACTAAAAGACCTTATATTCGCAAAGTAGTCCAGCTAAATGCTGAAAGTATGGGGAAAGCTTTGAGTATATTAATTGGAATTTCACTGGACTCTGTAATCATACAATCATGAACATATAAACGTGGCAAGGGTTTATTTCTAGGTCCACCAGTGAATTGCAACTGCATTAAGACTGTAGAATACCTGCTGCAGATATTTGGGAAAAATTCTCAGGGCAATTAACACTGCAAAGAGTTACTACTGGCAGTAAGATAAATAGCATATCTTGGGTACCTGCTGCTGAGGGCATCTTTCTTATTCTGAGAGCTTCCAGACTTTCTTCTAAGGTACCTTTGAGGAAAAAACACTATTTAACATTTTTGGTAACAAGATGTCCATCTTCTGTGTTTATTCAATGGTTATCCTAGCCCATTGGCTTTTCTCCCTTCATTTGTTTCTGTATTACCACTCTGTTACACAGTGGAGGAGAGCCCTCTGGGCTTGTCACTTAGGCTGGTGTTGGTAAAATGAACACTACCAGAGCACATTCCTGGACTGTGAAACTTGATTGTTTATGTTCCTAAATTGTTAGAACAGTCTGCCAAGGTTTTGGACAGCATCAGCCAGTGTTCTGAAAAAATCCTGGGCATGGGTAGGGAGAGTGAAAGCTGAATGACATTCTCATTGGCAGCTGCATATGTTGAAGGGTAAGGGAGTATGGACACAGGCTGTTCCATGCCATCTGGCCTCGGTGCCAAGAGACAGTCATGGCATGTTTAATTTACTGTTATAGGCACGGTCTTTGTTTCATACATTGCCACAAACAGAAACTGTGCAAATCTGGGCACCTTTCCATGCTGAGAGTGTGTATGTATGAGGGGTTATATATTGCTTGTCTATTAGACTGCTTCCAGGTTTCCCCTTGCTGCTAGGTGCTGTTGAAAGAGGAACTCTTATAGCTGTGACTGGGGCATCAGGTGACTCTGAGAAATGCTTCCGTGGGCTCTGCTTTTGCATAATTGTCTAGACAGGATGTTTTTGGAATGTAGCTCGCCCTCCTAAATGCAAACTATACTAGTATTTTGGTAGTGCTATGATGCAATAATATAGTTAAGAAGTTTGTGTTTTAAGAGTCATGAATAACAGTGATGTTAAAAGGTGATAGAAACATCATGAAAATTATGAATGAACTAAAAACCCTGTGGAAAGGGAACAGGGCAGCTGCTTGCATGGTCTATACTAAGAGATCCGAATTTTGGCTTGCAATCTTTGCTGGCTGCCAAGAAATATCACCCAAATCCAGTTCTATTTTGCAAGGTTGTTGGCCATAGTGATGGTCACTGTGGCTGGCTTTGCAGTGTGGAAAGAACATTCCAAAGCTGTCACTCTAGGTACGAGTCTGTGAACTTGTCAGGTTGCATTAAAAGGTGGAGGAGAAAAAAGAATCAAAAGAGTATTTGTGTCACACTTTTAGCTCGTGTTGGCCAGCTATATGAAACTTAGCTTTACAGCGGCAGAAAATGACTGCTTTATGAGTTTAACTCTTCAGATGCAGAATATCTGAGAAGAACTGCCAACACCTCCCAAAGTGCACCCATTGTTAACCTGGTCAGAAGTTACCAAAACGTGCATTATAATTCGTTAAATGGCTGCTTGGAGACTTTTTACAAGTGAACATAATTGATGGTGTCAGTTTTAATAAATAATTCAGTAGTTCTTTCTCTTTGATTGTATAGCAGGATTTGTGGATAATAGAGGGCTGAGGACTAAGTGTGACTGATGAGAATAGATGGCATATTGCTATCAATCTTGTCGCTTTTTACCGCATGTAAAAATTGAATTTGAATTATTGACTATCCTACAGCATATTTAGCATATTTGTCCTCTCCATGTGTGTGGACCAAAAAAAAAAAAAAAAAAAGAGCTCAGAAGGAAATGATAGGAAATGATTGCACTTCATATGCCTGAATTAACCAATACTAGTTACATAGTTGTATGTTGGCTTTACTGATTATTTTGTTGTTGTTATTTATAGGCTAAATGAACTAGCAAGCAGTAAAAAGAGTACATGAAATTCTCTTGTTTAATTCTTTATTTCATTTAGAATAATTTTCCTGTAGTTATGCTTGAAAAAAAATACATGCATATCAACTGTTCTAAAGTCAAACTACATCTCATGGTGAAAAAGAATCCATTTGACTCGTAATTATGATGAAAGCTTTGTAGTAAATGGCATGGACAATAAATTAAGATGTTATGGTATTTGCTTTTCTTGTCTATGCTTGAGATAAGGATAACAGTCTAAACAGATTAAATTTGTATAATTCTCCATATCTACTTTTTTTTTTTTTTTCCTGTCTCCAGAGTATTCATCTGCTTGGAGTCTATTCCACTCTTTATTTATCTTCAGTTGCTCTTGATTCTTAGACATATGCTGGTGTATAGCAATTCCAGAAATCAAATCATCCAATATTGTTGGATATTTCTTTACTGGGGTGTATGCAGGGAGGTAATGAGGTAATTTTTGCCCACTGTATTTCTTGTTTTTTGGGGGTTTTGTTTTTATTTTTGCTGGTTGTGTGTGTGTGTGTGTGTGTGTGAGTGTGGTTTTGATTTTTTTTTTCATTTGAGAGCTGTAGTTTGTTTATATTTTATTTTAGATTTTTTTGTTTGTTTGCTTGTTTTTTAACTGTCACTTCCTTCCAGGGTTCACTGAGCTTTGAGAGTGCTTGAAGCATGGTAGATGTTATTTCTGCACTATCAGCTTTTCTCCTGGCCTGAAAAAGATCAATCAGTGATAGCATCATGTAATTACAAGTAGAACAAACAATTTAGTTTTTTCCTTTGAGAGTGAATGTATTATTACAGCTTTTGGAATCTAATTTGATCAAGAAATACAATAGAAGCTTACCATCCTTTTCAGGTAGTTTCTCTTAAATCAAAAGGGAAGCTGTTCCTGAAGACATGGAATGGAAAGCTTCGTTTTTTCCATGTTCCAAAAGGCAGTGTACATGAAGCAGTTTCCTCCCTCTCTCTCACACACACAAACACACATAATGACTCCCCATCCCATGTAAACTCCATACACCACGAACTTCTCCCTCTAAAAATAAATCTCAACTCTTCCCTATATGACTTAATCTATGCTGTCTCTCTGTAGCCCAGCAGATTGTGCTAGGAACTATGCTTAATTCCTGAGGGAATCGTGTCAGTTTTCGAAGATAACAATTTGATGCAGAAACACGCTGCAAATTTGATGCATATCAGGGACAAAATAACAGAACTGAAAAAAGTCTGTCATCTCAACAAAACTTTCTTTGAAAAAGCTACAACTCACAGACTCTATTATAAAAGCTAGTTATGTGGTTGCAAATCTGATTGTGAAAAACAAAATCATTTACTGGTGGTGTGTTTAGTAAGCAATGTGTGGAATGCATGACAGATATAATGTGGCCTGATTTAAAAATAAAATTCCTAAAATCAGTTTGTCTCACCAGACTGTGGCCAGGCAAATGGGAGAAACAGGAAAATCTATCAAAAGAAGTTTTGAGAGTAAAGCTGCTAATTTCAAATTTTGTGCTTTGGTGATAAATGAATGTACTGATGCTGCAGATATGACTCAACTTGCTATTTTTGTTAGAGATATTGATAATGATGATCATATCACTGAAAGTCAGTGAAAAAATGTCTTCTTTGGTGCCATTGAAAGACACAACTAAATCTCTTTATTTCTTTGAAGTAGTAAAAATTACATTGAAGCAGTTTCCTTTAACCTTTGTCAACATATTTGGTATAGCTACTCAGGGTGCCCCAGCAATAATCAGTTAAAAAAAAAAAAGAAAAAAAAAAAGAAAAAAAAAAGAAAAAAAAAAAGAAAAAAAAAGAGGAACTTATAAAATTAATAGAAGGCAATGCAATTGCCGCTAGCAACTTGTGTTTGATGAAATACCACATCAAAAAAATGTATGTGTGAAAGCGTTAAAAATGGATAATGTGCAAATCATCATCAAAGCTGTCAATTTCATAAAGTCCAAGGTTTTGAATCATTGCCAATTCTAGGAGTTCCCTAGAAGAATGGATATTGATCATGGGGACATCATTTGCTTTTCTAAAATAAAGTAGCTAAGTCAAAATAAAATGCTAAAAAGATTTGATGATTTGTGAAATTGAGTCATTTATGGAATCAAAAGGAAAATTTCTGCCAGAACATGAAGATTAAAAATAGCTTATATATTTAGCATTTTGGGTTGATTTGACTGCTCAGTTAAATGAGTTAAGCATGTGTCTTCTTCAAGGTGAAAATTGACTTAACTGTGCTATGTTTAAAACCATAACAGCATTTGAAATGAAACTTAAATTATGACATGCTCAAGCTATGGGAAGTGATTTTGTGTGTTTTGATACATTGGCTAAACACAGTCCTATGAACAGCAAAAAATACACAGTCTTGCTTTCCATTTTGAAAAAGGCATTTGAGAATAGGTTTCAAGAGTGCTGAAAAAATAGTCATTATATATATATTTGTGATTCAATTTTCTGTTGAAATAAATACGTACAAATGAAATGTATAGAGTTGCAATCAGACATTTAACTCAAAAATTTAATCATGTCTCTTTACCAGACTTTTATAAGCCCTATCTTACCAGAGAAAAGTATTCTTTGCTTTGCAATCATGCCTTATTTGTGTGCTTTTGGCACTTTTTGGCAGTACATGAATTTGTGAACATCTATTTTCAAGGATAAAGTATGGGTAGAGTAAAATTTCATCAAAATTTTTGACAAACACCTTTGGAACTCATTAAGAATTGCAAACACTTCCATCAAACCAGACTGATGCATTAGTTTCCCAAAAACAAGGTCAAGTACCTCACTATTTTTGTTTCCATTGCTCATTTTTGTTTTGTTTTGTTTTAATTAAAAAAAAAAAAAAAAGTTTTGTTGCTTATATAGATTAACTATATCATATATTTTATATGTGGTCCAAGACAATTCCTCTTCATTCAGGGTTGCCCAGGCAAGACGACCAAAAGGTTGGACGCATATGGTCCTCAGAGACATCGAGTCTGTCACTTCAATGCTTAAAAGACTGATCATTGGATGGTCTCCACTGCCGTCATTAAGCTGGATGTGTACTTGATAATGAACCCCCTTCTTTTTTCTCCTAAGCATCAGTGATAGGAAATAGTATTCTAGATGTCAGTTGCTCTGTGCTGTTCCTCTAATCCTCTTGTTGGTGTACCTTTCTGTCGTTGTAAGTTCGGTTTATTTCTTTTCATTTTGACCGAACTGTTCTCAAAGGTGAGTGTTTTTATCTTGAGCATCTATAAACTTTCTGCAACAACAACAGCTATCTGTGTTACATGCTGCATTAACTGGGAAAACTCAGTTACCAATTTGGTCTTAGATGACAGTGGTGCCATAGCATACTCCAGAAATAATTCCTGTTCATTGCTTCAAATTTGATGCGCCTGTGTGTGTTTCAGTAGCGATCAGGAAGTTAGTGCACAATAGTATGTGGGATGCGGCAAAAGTAATGCCTCCTATTCTGTTATGTTGGCCCAAGACGTTAGAGGTGGATGTTGTTGGTATGACAGTAGAGGTTGAACTTTCCCACCAAACTTTCCCCACGTGTTGTTGCCATGTGAGCAGGGGGCAGTCTGACAAAATGGTGTCTGACATGGAAGTGTATATGAAGCGAAGTGTGGAACTGAGCTCCTCCACACGGTAAAAGTTACACTCACTGACATTCATAGACACTTGCTGAATGTTTATGGAGATGAAACAGTGGATGTGAGCACAGTGAGGTGGTGGGTGGTGAGTCTCAGTAGTGGTGGCAGTGGGCCACCTACACTGGTGCAGATTTTATGAGTGTTACATGCAGGCTATTGTTCATGGCTGGTGAAAATGTACAGCTAACAGTGATGACTATGCTGAAAAACAGTAATCTGTGACTGAGAATTGTCACTATCAAATAGTGTTGTTGTAGTCGTTGTATCTGCTGTAGTTTCCATAGAAATAAATAGAAGATATTACTCTCTGAGCAGCCCACGTACATAGATTTGTAGTCCAAGCTAGTTGATGGCTTTGTTGCAAGCTTGAAATTAGGATTTGGATTATATTAATGAGAAATCTGCTGTGTTGAAGGTTGTGTTTTGATGAGCTACAGAATAGGATGGCATTTTAGTAGACAACTGGAGGCCCATCAGAATAATTCAGAATATTGGCACAGATTAATAGAGAGTATTGTTGAGTTGCATGCTCCATGTTGAAACTTTTTCCACTGAAATAAAATGCAAAGCATGTGTTGGTTGCATCAGTGAATAGGAAACTGTTCTGTTTAAAACAAACTTGTCTACAATCATGTTCTACAGTTCATGTCCATGTACTCTTCAGATTGAGAATCCATAAAAACACAAATACTCTGAATAAATGCAGTCATTGTACATTTAAAATAAATTCATTTCTAACATGACTATCTGGAGGCTATTCTTCAGGTGTAGACCTCAATATCGTGTTATTTAACCTGATGTATTATTTCGCTCACCAAACAGCATTCATATTATTTGCAGACATCTTAGCATAATATTGGGTTTCTAGAAGTAACTAAATAGCAAATAAGATTATGTTTTTGTATGCCAGTCATACAAACTCTGTACTATTTTCTGTAAGGATAATGGAATACTCTGTAAGTACTCTGCGGCTTAAACTGGCTTAGCTTCTGAACTCCATTTTCATAGCAGTAAGCTTGTACTCTGTAATATATGCTCATTTCTGTAATGCTAAGCTTACATTTATTAAAGCTCCAGCTTCCAGTAAATATTCCTGTTTGTGAAGCCATGTCCTCTCACTTTCCTTTCTTGCATTTCTGAAGAATAGGAATATTTATTGATTTATGTTGGTTTTGTCTACCTTTTAATCTGATTTTCAATTGTAAAGGATTATGCAATCACAGTATTGTTTCTAAAGTTTTTAGAGAGGAAATTCAGTGGCTAATTTCAACCAATTTGACAGGAAAGTAGGAGTCTCAAAGACGCTAAATTCCTACAATAAGCCTACACACCATATGGCCCAGAGCCCACATGTAATCCTTGCAGCTATTGCTTTTGTGTGCCAGTGGCCAGGGGGCAACATGTTCTCTCTCATCAAGTATTCAACAAATTGTCCTGAAAACTACAGAGCCGATTCTTCCAACAATTTCTCTAGTAAAATAAGCTCAGAGCCAACACAAAAGATCTCTACATACTTCCTGAGTTTCTTTGTAGGCAGAAGTTCCAGTTTAGGGACATATTTAATATTAAAAGGGAGCTGGTGTTTGGAAGTACTTTCATCTGCGTTTACCACAGCGAGGAATCTGCAGTTTTGGAGAGAGCTAGAACAGAAACTTCCCCTGGTGCCTTCTCTCTTGCTTGGTCTGCCTCAGATTGCCAAAATATCAGATATTGTGAGGAAACGGTGAGTTGACTGGCATTCTTTAAGTGTTAAGGATTTTCTTCTTTGCACTTCATCCGTCAGAGACACGATAGTGCAGTTTTTATTCAGGTAATAATTTTAAGAAAATGCCTGCTTGTGTGGGGGGCAGTGGATTCCAGGTTGGCTTATGGTGCAGCAGTTGATGGTCCTTGATGTGCATTTACCTGTGGTGTGATTCATGATTCCTTTGGCCAACAAGGATGGGAAAATGTTAATTTCTACAGAATTATGAGCACTCTAAAAAAGCATTTTTGTGATTTTGGTAGTATCTTTTAGAATCTGCAGCTAAGTGTTGTGGCTTTTGGCATGCTCTTCTCAGTGAGATAGAAGTGCCCTCTGTGGCAGTTTTTATGCTTCTCGGAAAGCTTGACTAAATCAATAGAGTACTCTCCTAATACTTAAGCATATGTGCAAAACTGCATTTGTTGCTGATTCAGCTGTTAGGTGCATGGGATGAATATTCAACTTCCAAATCATACGGCTGTTTCACTTTTAACACAGACCACATTTAATGGTAGAATAGAGAATCCCCAAAGTGGCATTATGCTGTAGCTGTTGATGCATTCCAGAGAAAGAAGAGTCTGCAAGATGCTTACTTATTATTATTATTATTAAGGACATTGAATTTTTGGAATATGCTTTCTCGTTAGTCTGTTCTGAGGGAGTGTTATACAAAAATGAGCTACTGGTGTCAAACTAAAGACAACTTTGATGCTTTCTCTTTTCTTACTTTTGGTCTATGCAGAGGTGTGAGTTTTTAATGTCTTGCTCAGATTATGTGATTCTGGGGAAGGCGTTGTTGTGAAATGAGACTTACAGATTTAGTTTGCCTACATAACCCCGTCTGTTGTATTAGATTCTTCTCTCTTCCCAGTACTTCCCCCTACACTTTGTGCGTAGTGCGTGTGTTAGGAAATAACACAGTGTGTCCTTCTGTCCTTTGCAATGTTTCACACGTTCTGCAGAGGAGTTGTGCTGGGTCAGGTGTTAGAAAGCCTGCATCTATTGAGAAGTTGATTAGCTTTAGAGCTAATGGCAAGTCGTTTTGCTGATAGTGCCGAAATCCAAAGGCTAAATGCAGCTTCGTGTAAACAGATAGGAGACTGCTGTTTAATGTAACGTAAACAGAAGAGGAGCAGCTCCCTTCAAAAACAAATGATTTCAGCATTAAATGTGTTAGTGAAACGGTAGCATAGAAGTGATGTCTACTGACATTGAAGTGGGTCGAGCAATATGCAGGATTTTGAAGATGTGTATTTTTGTGCATCTGTATGTCTCAAAGTCAGACATAGCTTCTGTAAAATGAAGAGTTTCTTATTTAGCAACAAGCTTGCATTGATCAGAATGACGCAATGTATTGTTAACCTACGCTGTTTTTTTAAAGGGTGGGTTTTTTTATTTTCCCAAAAGAACTAAAATAAATGAAGGTTTCTTGTATTAAATAGCTGTATTTTAGAAGGAATTACCATACCAATGTTCAAGACTGAAAGTTTATAATGCTTTTTATCCCTTTTACGCTTATCTGTTTTAAGTAGCTTCAGTGCTCTGTGAAGACAAAGGCACTGGTGTACATGCCACTGATAATAGACAGTGTGACCGTATCGTGTATGCTTCCTTAATAATGTCTGACATTATCAGATTGATTAACTCGGCAGGGGGCCTTAATCAGATTTAACTACTGTTGGCAGCTGTACACCAGCAGAATAGTAATACATCAGGGAATAATATTGAACTCCTTTTATAAGCTGCATTCCACATGAAACTAAAAAATGTACCATAAAGATGATCATTATTTCTAGTACTAACGCAATGAAAAGTGAAACGTGCACATTGTTCACCCAATAATAATTTCAGGTCTCTTTTGGATCACGTTTTCCCAAATTTTCTGCAGTCAGCAGTTCCAAATACCTATCTTCTTTAGTGAAGAGAGCGTATTTTAAACACGTATTTCTTTTAAGATTCAAAGACCATTAAATCATTTGGGACTGAATGACTCAGACAAGCAAAAAAGAAAATAATGAAATCATTTTATAGCTGCGAGTTTAAGCATGTATTTATGTGACAAAGTAACGATATTTGGGTTTTGTTCTTTGTCTTTTCCAAGTGCCATAATATGACACATTGTTTTAGTTTCCTTTGATACAGAATATTTGTACTATTAATAAAATGCACGCCTCAGAGATGTTAATGTGATGTCCATTCATAGATTAATAGGTCAGGAGGGACAATTGTGATCATCAGGTGTGACCTTCTGCCTTTTGCATGACATTAGGACTGCTCTGAGCTCATTCTTGTTTGAATTAAAACACGTCTTTGTGAAAAGATTGAGTTTAGGTTTAAAAATAATAATGATAATAATAATGAAGGAGATAACTGCAGTCCTTAGCTATTTGGCTCAGCAATCAGTTGACCTTTCAGGAAAATTGTGATCTGGATTTGTTTAACCTCAAGGTACTACATATCTTCATATCTTTCTACAATAGCTACAATACAGTAGAACTATACAATGTTTCTTTTACAGTTTTGTTAGTTTATAGTTAACTTACGGTTATTTTAACTGTACTGAACAGATGATTCTGCTGTTGGCACTGATATCTGGCGATTCTACATTAACTTTCTCTTAAATCAAAATAATATGAGTTTCTGGAATATTCTTCTTCTAAAGTGGGCTTTTTAGATTTTAATTATTATCACACAAGATGCTTGCTTTGAGGTGCTTGTTTTTGTGAGACGTTTATGAATTTCCTTCTCAAATTGAGTTCTCTCATTGTTCTGAAAACACGGCCTTCATTTCTGCATCTGACACATAAGGATATGTTTCTCAGCACTCCAAATAATGCTATTTGCTTGCACTTATCAAGAAGTTCAGGTTGCTTTGCATAGGCAGTTCAGTGTTTTCCATTTCCTCCATCTCTGTCAAAGCTGTAATTGTTACTGTGATGATTTAGTTGACTTCAAGTTGTGAATATAAATGTTGAATGGCAAAGGACCAAGACCTAATCTAGCAGGTTACTACAAGACCATTCAATTCCTCCTTTTCTGACTGAGCAAAAAACCCAGCCATATTATTTTTGCCTTCATTGTATTGCAAGAGGATTGGAGGAGTGCAGCCACCTCTCTTCCTTCCTCTCCAGATTTTGAGTCCTAGATGGACAAACACTGTAATTGATGCTCTAGGCAGAGCTGCATATAAAGAATCATTTCTTTGTGAGAATCTTTTTTTTTCAAATTGTGTGAAAAAACTTATTTGTAAATAGTCTTAATAGTCTTTGCATTACTAATGGAAGAATAAATTAGTCTTTAACTTGTAGAGCTTTTAGTGCTTTTTTTTTTTTTTTTTTTTTTTT
>JAOWBP010002978.1:30877469-30895740 GCA_028571105.1 Tragopan temminckii
AAGAACAGAATAATTGGTTGTAAGTTTGGTGAAGAAAATTCAGAAGTGCTCTTAAATGAATAATACAATTGTAATGAAATATGCTAATTAATTTTATAGAAATCTAATATATTTTTTTTCCTGGAATGTGAAATTTCTCACTCTAAATGTTAGGGTGATTACTGAAGTGCTATTGTAAGGACCGCAATGATATTCCTGCTTTGCCAAGATTGATAATGGGAGCATCTTGGACAATGACAGCTTTGTGCGTTTCACCATGTATAACAAAGGCGTTTCATTTATACAGTGTAAGCAAGCAAAGAAAAATTGTTATGAAAGTCTTTCTAATTACCCAGGAAAACACAGTCAGAGACTTGTAACATAAATGAACATCGGTCACTATTGCAGGCCTGAAAGAGAATTGGTGTTAACATACACACAGGCAAAGCAAACCAGTTATTGAGCAATTAAAAAATATTGTGAATTCAATCAGATGCAATGAAAACTATCAAAAGTACTAATAGTTCTCCACTATGTCTGCGTAGTGGAGAGGGAGGTGGGAAGGAAAGCAAGTTGATGGCTGTGTCAGGTATAAAGAGGAAATGCTTCTGAGTACAAGCGAATGTTTAAGCAGAATGTTTCTAACATTGCAAGAGATACTGGCATCTGGCAGTCGTGTAATCTATGGCAGTGTGTATTTAACTAGCAAGAGATTATAAAAGCATACGTAAAACGTTTTCTCTTTCTCGTTTTGTTGTTGTTGTTGTTGTTGTTTTCCTTTCACGCTCATCCTTGTTTGCCAGTTGTGGTGCTGCCTTGCCAAAAGTGAAGGTGTTTTGAAACTGCTTGTTGGATGACATCCTTTTACAGATCACTTTTCTTGCATGTGACAGAAAAATATTGTTTTACAGCACTGTTATGATAGATAAAATTGTTACTAGTCTGATATTCTGGGAGCTCTGCTGGGAGCACTTACTTGTATTTACTGTGAAGTGGGGAAGTTCTGTTTCTTATAGGTCTCATTCATTGTTTCACATCTTAATTCTGTTCTACTTAAGGCCGAATGAAATTGGTTTGTGGGTCTGACTGAGTCCCCAGATAATAAAATAATACAAACGGTAGCAGCAATTGAAACAACCCTTTTATAGACATATTTCTTGTAGTGTTATGTGATTGCTTCACCTAAATCAGTATTTCCAGCTTTCACAGCTACTATTCTGATTTGTTCAGGATAGACTTGAATAGCCCAGAGTGTTCAGTGTCTCCTTACTTGTATTTGTGTGTTATTTTTAGCAGGTCAAACTTATTTAATTTAGCTCAGGAAGCTATTCTGAAGGGGTTCAGATAATCCTGCATGGCGTAACGTGGAGTCAGTTCTCATCAGTAAGGCAGAGAAAAGAAAACAGATCTTCTGGAAGGATGTGGAAGATTCACTCAGTGCTGCATAACGCAGTGCATGGGATGCAAAGATCAATCTGGCACATTTTCTGCTTGCTGGTAGGTGTTTTGCACCATATGTCTATTAATGTCTGTACTAGTAAGAGATTTTAGGGAAATGCTCAGTTAGAGGCTTTCCTTCCTTCCTGCTTAGATTTTTGCAAAGGATTTTTGTCTGTCTTATCAGTCTCTGAATACAAAGTATCTTACGAATTTGCAGCTCCACTTGCCTCCAGCAGCTGGGTGGAATAGGCTGTCCAAAGTATTTTGTAGGCTGTGGGCTGAATGCTAGGATTAGATCTCTTGCTTCTTTTTCAGCCTGCCTGCTGTTGCTTTAAAAGGGGATTTTAAAGTCTTTCACACAGTTCCCCAGGGTTATCTGGGTTATCCTGAGTTATCTTTCTTTCCAATGAGTCATTGCTACTACTCATGATAAGCTTTTTTTTTTTTCTTGCTCTCCCCTCCTCTCCCCCCCACACCGGTAGAGTGAGATTCACGTGCTTATAGCTAGTTTGTTTTTGGCATATGACTGAAGAAAAGAATTGCTACAGGGAAAAAAAAGAAAAAGTTAATTTTCATTCTGCTCTTGTGTGCAGCCAGATAGAATTTTCTTTTGACTTGGGAATACAGCCTTGCTGGTTTACAGTTGGTTATTAAGTTCATAATTGGAAAATTACATTTTTATCCTAGAAAGAGAGGAAGCTATTTTTGCTGTAAAATGTAATTATTTTTCATAAAAACAATTCTTGAATTAGATGACAAAGTGGTTATAAACCATTTTCCACTTGTCACTACTATTCAGAAGAGTGGATTTTTACAGCCCTATTGCAAAGGACCATCAAATTTTGTTCTAGGCAGTTGAGTTGGATTCAAAGATAGGGCAAATAAATCCTGGAAATATAATCCCAAATAAAAGATCATACACTTTCTGGTAGAATGGAGGGCTCAATTTACTCAGTGTCTTAAAAATAGGAGAACTTTATATCTGATGACAAAGCCTGTCATTGTTTGAGAAAGCAACAGTAGTGTCTTGTGTAAGATCCAGGGAAAAAATAACTGAATATGAAAGGACAAAGAATGAGAGCAAACAGCTCTCATCAATAGATGTGTTATAGTGAACTCAGCATGCTGGAACATGATCATCGTTTCTCTAAAGAAAGTAGCATTTTCAGCCCAATATTGGAGTGAATACAATAAGAAATACATTGAAAATCCACTTTTTTGAGTCATCTTGCATCAAAAGAAAAATGTTTCCTTTTGATATGAATTATGCCTCTAATAAAGTAACTAGAAATAATTTATATTATTAGCGCAGAAGTATTAATTTCAATATTATTGCAGAAATACTTCCAGAATCCATGTTAAATCTATGAAACAATGGAGCACAAAACATTGTTCCTGAGGTTTGGGCACTAAAGGAAAGAGAAAAAAAAATCTAATGTTTGAGAGAGGGAAGAAATTACTTTTACTTGAGTAGACCAGAAGCTAAAATGCTTGTTTTTATCAGGAATAAAGAAGCTGTTAATTGTAGAATAGCTGTGTTGGTAGAATACTGTTGAAAATCTATTAATGTAGTGGAAAGCAGAATCAATTATGCATCTTTTCACATGTTTACTGATCCTTGGGAAAAATGTCACCACAGATTAGAAAGATTCTGTCATGGGATCTAAAGATTCGGCATTCAAACTTATATATAAAAAGTAGGGAGAGAATGGCTTGCAGTATCACTCAGTGCACACTATATCCATTAATTTTGCAAGAAGGACATTGGAACTATGTTGTATTATCATGGAAAGTGCTAAATTGTTCCTCTTGGAAAAATGTATTGTGAATTCAGTGGCATTTTACCTCCACTAAGTAACTGATTTCTCCCTTCAGTGGAGAAAGCTGACTTTAAGCGAAAGTAAGTTGATCGATCTCATTATTGTACTGAATTGTGTGTTTGATCAACAGCCAACAGGAGAACAATGTGGCTGACAGAGCAGCTGGGAATGCCTAAGGAGATAGCTAGGCACTGAGGACTTCTGGTTAGGAAGTCTTGGTAACAACCTGGGGCTATCTAAGAGTTCTCACAGAAGTAAAATTGTGTCCTCTGGGGAAGGAATTACCATTTTCTCCTTAGAATGATGAGTCTAGACAAGGATTCAGAGAGAGGCATAGAGGCCAATTAACACAGTGGTATTGCTTGCTCCAAATTTACGCCAATAGAACTGCTTTAAGAGAATGAAAGGTGTAGTAGGAAATGGAACCTGGCCTCACTCTTGTTTTATTTGTATATCTTTTTCTGAGTCAAATCTCAACCCACTTCCCTGAAATTCATGAACTTGAAGATCAGACTTACAGAATTTTAGATCAGGATCTTGTTTTAATCACTGTTTACCCTAAATGAACATATTAGGTTGTGGCCAATTATTAATAGCTTGCTATGTGCAACACAGGTATAATGTAGTGTTATATTGCAGTTACTTAACTTCTGGAAGTATTACAGTGCTTGCTTTCTATATGCCTCTATTTTAAATCCTGAATAAAATATGGATTTAAATATTCACCTGATTTAATTATTTATTTATTTATTGGTGCACTGAAAAATCAATAAAAACCAGAAAGCAACATTTTCCAAGGCAGCTCAAATTAACTTATACAGTGTATCAAATAGTTGGAACTTCAAAAAATATATTTTAGCCAAATTCAAATACTTTTTTTTCAAGTAAGCATTATAAGCATTGGAATTGTATTGATTGTATTGTTTGAGGCTTCAAATGTTAAGAATCTCTTATTAATCACATAATCAACTTTTTTTTTTTTTAACCTCAGCAGTTGTTCTTTTATATATAAATCTTGTAAATAAGCATCTCAACAGTGAAGAAAACATTTTCAATAGTTAAAGGTTTAATACTTTTCCACAAAACTGTTCTCATCTGGCTTTTTCTATAATAGTCTGTTGTGGCAAACCTGAATTGTTGTTCTGCTGAACACTGAGGTCTGCCTGGCTCTTTCTGTGTCAGCACCCAAATTTTCCTAACACACTCATTAAGAGAACAGGTTGCAGCCCCTGCTGTATTTTGCCTCTGTGTTCAAATAAAAACTGCAAGATAGTGTCAAGATAAATCTTTGTGATGGATGCTGTTACTAAGATGTGGGAAAGAGGGTAGTTGCTTTCACTTAGTTTTTAAACTTTGATCCTGTTTTGGATGAAATTTCAAGTTCTGTCCTTAGGGAGGATCAGCAAAAGCAAGTATTGATTGCTCAGCTAGCCTAAGGGATTCAGCTACAAAAAGAGGTTTTGGAAGAAACAAGAGACTGGAAAAACTATGGACAAAAGAGAGGACAGATAGGGATATTTTCTTTGCAGATGAATGCTTGTAATTGCATAACAAATGATAGCAAGAACTGGCAGGAGAGGAGAGATGGAAAGTGTGTGTAAGCTGGGATCCTGTTTTCTGAACCTTAAAATTATTCGATTAGGAGATAGAAAAACACCTGCAGGGACATGGCAAAGTGGGTATTGCAGTGCTTTGTTTAGGTCTGTGCCTACCTTATATTAATTAAAATGCGGATTTAATGGTTTTTATAGGGCTTTGCATAGTGCCCAGTGTGCTCATTTGCTTAGCTTTTCTGTGCATGAGCTGTGAGAAAGGAGCTATAAATTCAGCCCAAGGACACTGGGGAAGTGTGATTAGGCTGTGTCTGAGCCATCACCCAGGGTCTTCGTATATGGAAGGATTTTCAGGCAGAACCCACGGCTCTGGGAAGCATCTCAGAGAGGACAAATCAGTGTTGTAAACCAGAGCACACGGTCCTTGTCTGTAAGAACCATCTGCAAGCAAAGAAACTTCATAAGAACAAGGGGAGCCACACTCTTTGCATTCCTCAGAGTATCCCTAGTATATTCTTGTCTGCCAATGGCCGCAATAGCAGAGGAATGTCAAACCATTGCTAGATCTCTAAGGTAGCAGTCAGCCTCCAGCAAGAGCACATGCAACTCTACTTCTGAGCAGCTTTTCTTGGACTGTGGTTGAGCCAGGGGTTCAAGCTGTTCCACTGAGTCGTTCACTTCAAGAAGCTTAATTATGTCTCATCTTTATTCCAGATACAGAGAGACTGCCTTATCCACCAGCTTGTACAAGATTTGACGTAGTTTTCATCATGTCAGTATGTCTTTAGAATATCAAAATTACCATAGGCATTTATGGTTGGCAATGTGAAGTAATCTATTTGTTTAGTGATGCAGCAGTGCCTTCAGATGGAAGAAGTTTCTTTTTACTTCATTAACCTCTTTTCTTACATATGCTAAGTACCCTAAAATCCATTATTTCAAAAATGAAATGTGAAGTTTGATCTTTGTGCAATTTATAATACTGGTGATTGAATGGGATTTCAAGACAACAAAACAATAATGGCATTCTAGTTAATGCAATAAACATGCTGTGTTAAAAAGCTATGTTCTTGCAATCAGTAATTGGGGTTATTCTATTGAGTGTGCCATTATTTTTCTCACTTCTCATTAAGCTTAGAATCAGGTCGGGTTTAAACATCCTTGTAAGGCAGTGTTCTGAATTTATGAGTTCATCTTGAATTAAGTGCATTGTAAAGCTGAAACAAAGTATAGGGAAAAAATGTAGATATTAAAATCACAGTGGTGAATTTGTAAAGGATAGTTCAAACTCTAGGGATAGCTGCATGGTATCCGTTACATGATACTCTCAGTTTTAAAATACAAAGCATCCATCCCATGTTCTGTTACAGTCCTTATGCCTTATCTCAACCTGTACACCTGCTTTAATGGGTTGAACAAATAAAGGTTACAAAATTAGTATTTGGGAGAGATGTGCTCTAACCAAAGGACTAAAGCCCTTGCTCCCATTCTCAGATAACTGGATTTAGTCATACTTCGAGATGATAATGAAAGCATAACTGTCTATATTTACTATCACAACTATTTACCTTGCTTCAGGCTGGGTTTAAAAAGCGTAATTCCTTTTTCTATTTCTCTCTCTTTTTTTTTTTTTTTTTTTACTGTGATTGAAACACATAGATGATATTTTTATGTATCTATATTGTGAATATATCCTGCTTAGTATCTCCAGGAAAATAGTATATATAAAAAAAGAAGCATCCTGCTAAATGGCTAAAATGGCTCCTGCAAATTCTCTCTAAGAATGTTGATTGTTTAAAAAAATATGTGACATATTCAGGGAATTTTAAAAGGCTTTGGTAGCATGTAAATGTAGTAGGTGCCTAGAGTAAACAAAAAAGTGTAGTCATCTGGGCCAATAAAACAATTCTTGTGAACTCTAAGCTGATGTTTACCTGGCCTGCTGTAAATAAAGGAATTACCTTCCTTTGTAAATAAAAACTGAAAAATGAAAACAAGTAGTGTAAAGTAATAACACATGCTTAAACGCTGGTTAGTTTCAGTTCACATGGACATTCACCCCCTGAGTACTTTCTCCTGTGAGAGGAAAGGAATCGTGTCTTTCACAGTGGGAGTTTATGAATCGTGGCAATCACTTGGTTCTGAACTGTAACCTGTTTCCTGGAGTGTACTTTCCTTTTGTCCTGGTAGCCACGACTCTGTGGATTTGGCTAATGCCTGGAAGAAGCCCATTTGGGCGTGGAAAAGAGGAAGCATCTCCGGCAGGTGGTTTTCCCTCTTGATGGAGCAATTACAGCAATGGTTGGCATGAAGTCTGTAGGGCATTTTCTCCTTCTGTACCTGGTTTATGTCATTCTTTTTCCCTGAACCTTTTGCTGTTACATGACCAGGCTGAAATGTGGAAGCAGTCAGTGTAGGTGAAGGCCAACAAACAAACAAACAGAGCATCACAGACAAGAGAAGCTCCAGAGGTGGTACCCAGCCTACAGGCAGTGCTGGATTGTGCTGTATTTGTCAGCTTTCCTCCTCCTTCCCCATGAAACTATCTGGCTCTTTGAAGTGGTTGTTTAGATAAGTATCTCTCTTTTGAATTTGTTGTAATCTTTTGGTTTACTGCATTTGCTTTACACCTCTCAAGATGATTAAGCAGGCCTTTCTAACTTCAGCTTAACTTCACAAGCAAAATTGGAGTCAGATTGGATTGTAAATGTAGAAGAGATGTCTAACCCGATAAAACATGTATTGCTTCAGTTTCTATATGATACTGTTTACTGCTTCAGCCTGCTGTCTTTTTGCTTAACTAATCCACTAAGATTTTTTAAGTGCCAATCACAAATGTCAGACAATAAACTGAATTTTAACTCTGATTTGAATTATTCCATAAGTGACAAACAAAATGACTGTGCTTGGAGTGCCTTATGTTTGCACCATTTCTCAATGTAGGCAACTTCAGAATGACTATTTCTTATACAGTGATACATATATATGCACTAAGAGTGTCTTATGTACATATGGGGTAGTATCTAGTCAACCTCAGTGAGGTTATTCTAAAAACAAACAAATGAAACTAGGCTTTTTACTTTAAGCCTTCATATACACTTTACAAATTCTCCATGAAAAGTATCTTAATTTTTATCATCTTCTAGTCCAGATATTTGTTTTTTCTACTATTAATGTTAGTATTATCAATTTAATGCGAACAAAACACATAATTTGACTGATTATGTCTGTCTGCAAATTCTGTCTACTCTGTTAGAGGAAGAAAACTTTAATTGATTTCAAAGCTGCTCCCAGCACCACGCATTCCCTGCTGTGGAAATGTCTCTAGTGCATTTGACCTCTGATTTTAGCTGTCTGGTATGAAAAGGAGCTGGGGGGTGGTGAAGAAGAGAGGGTAGGGGGCAGTCATGTGTCATAGGTCATAATAGTTTCCAGATATGTGTTTTGCATCAGAGAGATGTGGTAAGTGAAGGTAGCGTCCCAGCTTGTGCACTGCTACACTGACCAAGTGCATCGGACAGTCCTTACACTGGTGACTGTCATGAGTTTTTATGGTATGAAAAGTGTTTGTTGGAGTAGGGATCTAAGAATTGTAAATGCCTTTTCCGTGATCCATCACGCTGATAATGGCATGCATGGATGTATGTGCACATGTATACATATGTATTTCAGAAACTGATGTATTTATCACACATAGGTAACAAATGCGTTAGTTATAGTTAATATATTTCTTACCTCTAGCTGTTAATTATGGCCTGTTACAAAACTTGCCTTCCTAATTTCTCTCTGTGTCTAATTCATCTGCTTTCTGTTGCAAGTTTCAGGCTAATTTTTTTTTTATTTTGTATTATAAAATTATATTTGTATCTTTATTAAACAGCATATTTTCTTGCCACTTTCCAAGTGTTTGTTCACTTATATTATCAGGACAATCATTTTTGAAGACGCTACTTGTACAGGTAGTGCCTTTTGGCAAACAGAAATGCAAGTGTTGTAATTTAAAGGTGATGTATTTTTTGCTGGACCTGTGACCAGTCATTCAATCCTGTTTGTCATGAAGGCGTTAGGGTAACAAAGCAAGAGAACCTCTTAGATACACCTGGTCAAGCTGGTGAAAGAGACTTTTAAAGATCTAGCACTTCCTAAATATCTGGTGTGCACGTTCAACTGATTTAAGGGTATGAATTTACAGAGTAAGTAGTTTCAAAATAAGACAGCTAGGAAGTCATTGATTTTCTATTCTTTTCTTTTTATCTATGTTTATGTGGATTTTACTTCAGAAGAGAGGTTGCAAATGCTTATAAATTAAAGTATTTTCTACAAAATTTGCATTTAAAGTGCTGTAATAATAATCTACTATTCCATTTGTGATAAGAAAGCAAGTATATCCTACTTGCCTGGCAGAGTGATATATATCAACCTAAAGTGGCCATCCTCTCGTTTCTGACAATAAACCCCCAGTAATTTCCCTGCTTTCCTCAGAGAATTCTTAACTGTTGGTGACTTTAAAAAAAAAAAAGAAGAAAAGAAAAATGTCTGGAATCCATTGGAAGAAAAGCCTGTTTGTGGACTCAACTGAAATATTAACATTTCTGCACTATGTTTTCATAAATCCATGCATCAGGATCGCAGGGTACTGGTGCATGTTTTCTGCTGGGCTGCCTTCTCTCCATGCTCCTCTGGCATCCATGATGGGGCTTTCTCTGGAGTGTAGCCTGAAAAAGGCTCAGGCCTCTGCAGTTTCACACATTTTGCCTGACCTACACCTGGAGCATCGACAGTAGGTTCCTGCTGCCTCCTGGCATCAACCAATGGGTTCTGGCAGGCCTTAGAGCGACAGCTTAAGGTGTTACCATCCTCACATGCTTCTAGTCTCTCTACTGGCACTTGCAGCCTGGGAGAGGACAGGATAAAAATGATTTTTCCACTGTAATGCCATGATATAAAATGTGAAAGTCAGTGTTTGACATGCCCTGTTTTCTTGTGGCATTGATAACCAAGGACAGTGGTGAATGGAGAGCTACGGAGGATTTTGTTTCAAGCTATTTCTACTAAATGTATGTAATCTCATTTGTGCAGCTAGACCTTCACTAGGAATTTACCACTGATCTTCTATTAGATGTGGACACTTACCTAAGAACACTTATTGATAAAGTGACCTATAACATTTTCTAGCATTTAGCCATCGTATACCATTAGTCATTTCACAGTAGGTAAAATCCCAACCAAAATAAATATAAGTTAAGAAATGCATGTGCTTTTGACTGTTTTTCTGATAACAGAAAAATATATTCAAGTAAAGAGAATGTCCATATCCATCAGAGATGACAGAATGTTCTGCTTTGCATTAAATGTGACAGAAGGTTAGTAACTGAAATAGGAAAAAGGGGGTGGATAGATTGCATGGTTCCAATCATTTCATTTGCTCTGAAAATTTTGCTGTCATGTCGTGGCACCCATTTATATTCAGCAAGACATTTTCTCAACTTCACTATTCCTGGTTGGCAGCATCTGAGTGCTGTTCATTTATAATGATGGGCAAGGAAACAAATTTGGAAAAGTGCTAACATAAACCTAGTGTGATTGAGGCAGTCTTCTATTGCATTATGGACAACTGACTTTCTTGTTTTGTCCCTGCTGGAGAAGTGCATCATTTCTACACTATGTTCAATTCTTTTTCCCATGCTGCACTTGATAGGGTGCCTGTAGTGAACACCATCAGATATCCGTTGGCATTAAAAGTTCTTTGATTTATTTTTTTTTAACCCATTTCACCATTAATTGTTTTGATGCCTGTGATACTATTGGTAATAGTTTTCCTTTTTCTCTAAGATATGTAGACTTGTGTATATGTAATCATGTGCAACCTTATGGAATAGAGAAAAGGCTGTCATGTAGAATGTACAGCAGGAAATAAATTATTTACCCTGGTTTCAGAATATTGGAATAGGGAATAATGCATATTACGTCAAATTAAAGGCGGTATTTTAAAAATAAACTCAGAAAGCTATAGTGAACTTCCCTGAGTGTTTTCTCCCACTTCTGGTAAGAGAAACGGATGCACAGAAGTGATTAATACTTCACTTGCAGCCTGTTCTGCTTTACTGTCATATAATTGCCAAGCATGTTGCTGTTGATCATCATTGCAGCAATGGCACATTAAGGTGTACTGAATTAGCCAATTGAGCAATTTATATTTATGTAAAGAATGAAATTGCATATATAAAATATAATCAAGTGATGTTGTATGCTGCTTCTCTCCTTGCTTTCCCAATAATTAGATAGCAAACATGCTTTCAGTGCAAAGTAAACAGATAATTGAATAAGGTCTATAGTGAAGCCATTATGCAATTACTCAGTTTTGGAGTATATTGTCAGTGTTGGGTTTTTTTTGTTTGTTTGTTTTTGTTTGTTTGCAAAACTACTCACCTACTTTTAGCTGTGTACACCAATATTATCTGTATCTATATGTTTTTTTCTTTTTATGTCAGTCTCCAGATTTAAAACTTTGCTTCATGCTTTTCTTATTCATCAGAAGGAAAAAGAAACCTCTGCTTTACTGTGTACTTTGGAAAGTTTTCAAGGCTTTGTCTTGGGTAATACTTTGCATGAAAAAACTTCCACAGAAGTGCTACTCTTTCTAATACATGAAGATCAGAGATCATGACCCAAGAGTAGTGAAATGATTTGTTTCTACTAATATTTTTGGGTTTTATGCCATTTGAAGTGGGTTTCATAATCAGAAGCATGATCAGAACTGAAAAAGCCTGTTATCCTCTGTCCTCCAAAATCAAATCATTTTCAAGAGACCAAGCGTTAATTTGTGAAATAACAACAGCAATGATTTTATTTAATTTTTATAGTGGTGTAAGAATAACAAAACTGAAAAAATTATGAAAGAACCATTAAGTTTCTGTTCTGTTTTGTGTACCAAAAAAATTAACCTATCTCTAAGTAACACTCCTTGTGATGTTACATGCAGTGATTTGCATTGCCATCAGTAGCTCTTACACATTTTGGATTTCTGCTTAATTTGTTTAACGTTGATTTAAAAAAAAAAAATGTTAGGATGATTTAACAGGATGCAAACCTTTGAGCAAACTAACTGTTAAAATGTAATTTTTAACCATTGTTTTAAACTTTTCTAGCTCTGTAAATGTTCAAGTGAATATGTGCTGTGTAGTTTGTGAATTAAAGTCACATTTCTGAGTTCCCCTAATGTTTTCTGGAGAGGTGTGGAGTAGTTTTCCCCAGTGAAGGAACTACTGAGTAAGCTTCTTCAGTATGGAACAAGAGCAACCAAATTTGCTGTACAAGAGGGTTGTGTAGAATCACCAGTTTCATAAGGAGGTAGCAGTTCTCTGTAGTTTCAGATATACAAATTTAGGACCATCAAATGAAATTTGTAGCTGACTCATTTTAAAAGGGTGCAGCAAAATGCCCACTGAAGCTATGAAAGTCCTTTTTGACAGTTGCTGTGGATGCTAACGCTTTAGATGGAATCAAGGAGAGAATGGAAAAACACACAGAAGATAAGTTATTGGTACATCCACAATACATGTAGAACCTACTTCTGACTCAGTAACAGAAGGTCTCTCAGTTGTGCTGGAAGATGCATTGTATGTAGTGACTCTGCTGTAATCTCCTTTTGGCTGCTATCAAAAACAAGATCCTGACCTGATTTATGACTTATACTCCTTGTGTATTCAAACTTTCTGTTTTTTGAGCTGTGCTCAAATTAACACTAGATTAAGTTCTCTGGATTAATAGGGAAAAAAAGGCCACTGCTAGTTGTAGCAGTTTCTATGAGAGCCACATTCCATTTTCAAGCTCATTTTATTTATTACTTTTTGCTAGAAAAGACTAACTTTTGTGAATGAGATCAGACCGCTCATAGTTCTGTTTTACCAGGCATATTAGCTCTGGTTTGACTCATGGTTTGTGGGTACATCCTCTTAGGAACTTGGCCTATGAGGTTTTTGATATTTGTTGGTATGGGTGGGAGTAGAGCAAAATCTTTACAGTCCTTGGGAAATATCCTATTTAAATCCAAATGAGGTAAATGCTAAAACTGACCAGCAGGCATTACATATATATGAATACAGGTACATTTAGACTGTCTTGTACAGCACTTACTGTTAGAAATTTCTTATATTTTTGGAGGCTTACAAGCTCCTTTCTCAGCTGCATGCAAGCAGTTGCTGCAGCTGAAGTAGTGGAAAGATCCAGTGTTGCTCAGAGCTCTTCAAGGCTGTGTATAAATGGTTCTGTGGTTACTGACAGTGCCAACTTCTAGGCTTGTGTATAAAAGAGGGAAATCTTTTTTTGCTTTTCATTATTTTTGAGGAATAAACTCCATTAACTGCCAAAAGAAAGAATAATCTGTGAGGAAGTCGATGTAGAAAAACTGGCAAAGAGTAAGAAAAACACAGAAAGTAGCTGATTCCTTAAGATTATTTTGACCATTTGAATTTCTTTCCAATTACTGTGATTCATTACCTTTAAAATTTGAAATGTGTAATGTAGCATCTTGGATTATTGGAGCAAAGCGTAGCTCACAAAATCTCAAAAAACCTAGTAGAAATATCAATGTCAGGTTGATAGCAGTAATAAAATTTAATATTAAGACGGCTCACCAGGATTAGTTTAAAGTCTGCTGTCATGAAATAGCAGACTGCAGTGAAGTATTTGATAGCCTATAAGAGCTACTGATAGGGCATACACACACTTTTCTCACAGACACACAAAAAAATAACCACACTGAAAGTTCTACTCCAGCTCTTCCAATGAATGTTATTATTTAATGCATTCTAGGAAGACCAGCTTCTTTTTGGTGATAAACCATCCGAAGTTATTTCACAGTGTTATCTATTATTCATGAAGCATATCCCACGATTCTATGAATTCACTGTTTGGCTTCACTTCTGTGATGTCTTGCCTGGTTCCTAGTATCTATTGTTGCTTGTTCTGTTTTTAACTAAGTACAGGATCTGGCTAGGTTTACAAAATCTGATGTGGGAAAAAACAATGCAAAAAGTAGCTGATCTTGCAATTTTTGAAAATTGTTTTTCTTTTTTTTCTTTTTCGCCTTCATTTTCTCCCCTACCCTCACCTTCTCAAAACAAAAGCGCTACTGAAACTAGAGCAGGCATCAAGAATGAGAAAAGAAGAATGCTTTCTTACACTTTAGAATTTGCATTTTTCCACCTCCTTTCACCTTCTTAGTTACGTTACATTAGCAGCAGAACATCACCTTCTACATTCACAGTAGGTTTTTATGTCCTCTTTAAGGCAATATTTCTTTAGTCAGCTTTCCACTGACTACTTTGTATTTACTCTAGGTGGAATTTTGTACTTAAGAACACCAATCTACAACCAAATACAGTTTTGGCAACATATCTTCCCAATTAATTTGATCTTTTGCTTATGTGATGTTTTAACAGTCAGGGGAAAAATATTTAGATGTGTGGAGATGGTATGGTTTTGGCTGAGAAAAGATCACCAACCGTGAGTAGTTTGTATGAAGAGAAGGACTTGCTATCAGAAGTGAGATTGACTGTACCAGGTTTTGGTTCTCAGAACAAGCAAATAAACTTGTTGAGTAATACCACAGGAACAATTCTAGACTAGCCTTGGCATTATAAGCTTTTTTTTACACAACAGTAACAAAAAAAGAATCAGTGCTGAGCACCAACGAGTAACTGAGCGTCTCCAACTTCATTTTGTGAAATGAGTTCTGCAGCCTGACCCTTTCTTTTGAGGCTCCTGTTCTTCCAGCTGAACTGCCTGGGCTTGTGCCTCTCATGCAATGCAGACGCCTTCCTTTGTTTATTCCCTTCATTCCCTTCTCTGTTCATCATCGTCTTCCTTTATCAGTCCTACTTCTGAGCTGTCTTTGAGTGACAGATGCATGTCTGCTTAATGCACTGAAAGCTGGTGCTGGAACAACTACTACCAAAACTGTTGTACCGGACCAGAAAAAGTGTTTTTTTCCCCACCTTTGGTCTATATTCTCCTTGCAGGTACCTGGAGTACTCAGTTTTTAGTTTACTGACATTTACAACTAGCATGTGTTAGTTGCAAGATGTATGCCACCCTCAGAGTAAAGCGGAACTCTCTTTTCCAAGGAAATTCCAAACCTTTCCTACTTTGGTTTGCCTCCTTTTTTCAGTTTGCTCTCTGTGTCATCACTGTGTTTTGTTTTATTATTATTTTTTAATTTGTGATAGCATATTTTATATTTCTGTTGCCAAAACTTCTCTGGAGTGGATATTGCATGAAAATTGTGCTTTCATGAGGACTTGTATAGACTTTACTGAACAAGCAACATTTCTGTAAGTGAAGAATGGGTGCTTGACTTTGAGGGTTTTTGGTACTCAGCACTGCTGATAAACGGCTTGTCAAGTGGACAAAAAGAATAGAAGAATGAGAAAGGAAGAAAAAGCACAAGTTTGTGGTGGTATTTCTTATTGTTGTGATGGCTGTTCTGCAGAGTGTAGAATGAACGTGAATCATTTGTCCTCAGTGAAGAAATGGTTTTAAAAAATGATTTTATTTAAAGAAGGTTATGTCTGTGGGAGAGAATTAAACTGATCAAATCTATTCTAATAAGCCCCAAATTATTTGACTTGAAATTAATTGACACGTGAGAACTGTAGTGAATAAAATATAGAAAATATTTATATAATCTCTAATCTAGAGCTAGTTTTATACTAGAATTCATATTTGTTCATTATAACAAAAAGATTACTGCATTAAATACAGTTGAGTTTTTTCAGCACACTGGTACAAGAAAAGCTTTATAGGTCCTGCTATTATTTCACATTTTTCATAGAAGAGAGTAGAGATTAAGTACTATATTAAAAGGTACACATAGCTGAAAAGGACTATAATTATGTGTAATTTCATAAGAAAACATTTTTACAAATCCTGTATTTCGTATTTTATGTTCATCTTAATTAGTTCAATAGAGGAATATTAAATACTAATTTTGCCATGCCTGCCAAGATACCTGAAGGGTTATTTTAAAAGATATTATTAATGGGACTGGATACAATGTGTGTGGTTCCTTAATGATAATTAGCTCACTCAGGAGACAGTCCTAATAAGCAGATGTGAAGCTGGAATTTGAGACAGAAGCATTCTGTCTGGTTGTGAAGTTCATCTATTTTCCAAGTTTGCTTGGTGGATAAGTATTTCCAATCAAGCTGCTTTGTGTACCTATCAAAAAGTGGTTTAGTATGCATTGAATTATAAGTGAAAATTTATCATGAAAAATTGCACTTATACTTCGTAAATATTTCCAAGATTAAAGCTAATTTTGCTAGGCCTGCTGGTGTGATCACAGTTCATTTACTTTGATTGCACTTATTTTATTTTTTTTGCTTTGCACCCAACTATTTCACTGTTACAGCAGCTAGGTAATATTGACTTCTCACTGCAGCAGTACTTAAAAGCTTTTGTGAAAACTCGATGAGTTTTTATACGTAGCTGCCAATTTGATTTAGAATATTTTTAGGCGCCTACTGGAGTAATAGGAGGCAACTTCTATTTCAGTGAAAATATTAATTTGCTTTTAGTTAAGTTTAGGTTTTTTGGTGTCAAACTGCTAGAGATATTATATTAAATATTATTATTTTTTTTCCTCTCAGTGCTTATTTTTTCCTTGTTTGTTTTTAAAGGAATATAAGATCACCTTAAATGAGTAAGACGTTCTCGTGGATGCTTCTTTTTGTCCTCAGCTAAAATATAAATTCATAGTGTCTCTTCTACCTGGCTCATTATGTTACACAATTTCAGTAATGATAATAATCCTTTCTTTTGTTCTACTAATTTAATTCTAAAGAAAAATGTAGGTATACAAATCATATGCTTATGAAAGTAATAATTGGGTCCAAAAAAATAGGCCTGTTAAATTACAGTAGCATTAGTTACGTATTTCCTGAAAAATATTTGCAGCAATTTTTAGAGTCTTTACAAAAGAGGAAAGAAACCTCCTACATACTTGCTGCACTTGTTATGACCCAAATTGCAGTACGGAAGAATGTCTTGGTTCGTTCTTTAGATAGCTGCCTGCTGCAGGAAATTATTCATGTTATTTGTTGTGGCACTGCTGAATCAGCTAAATGCATCCAAGTCTTAGTCTGAAAATGGTCATATTCAAGTTGTCTTTTAGAGCACCTTAACTGACATGTGCTCACTGTTTATGCCGAAGTATGCTATTACCTCTCTTAGTTCTGACTCTTGAACAGAGATGAATAATCCACGTAGTATACTTTGGCTATAAGATAGATAACTTTCTTGATTAAACTTTTTTAACATTTAACTGGAAAAAAACCCAGACTTTAAGACAGGCAAAATCTGCCCTGAGGAGAGAGAAAATCTTGTAGTGATAATTTCTGAGCTGTCAGTGCTGGAGGCCATACCAACTTCTATTTTTCCATGGTAGCTGTTTGCTAACAGGCAGTATCAAATCAAGTTGTTGTTGGTGGTGGTGGTGGTTTTTTTTTGGTCTGCCAGCATATCCAGGTCTTCATTGGCAATACTGTTTTCCAGCTGGTGGCTGGAGTTATTCTTCCCCAAGTGCAGGACTTTGCATTTCCCTTTGCAGAGCTTTGTGAGATTCCTCTCGGCCCGTTATTGCACCCTGACCAGGTCCCTTTGAATGGACGCGCATCCATCTGGTTCATCAGTCACTCCTCCCAGTTTTGTTTGTGAAAACTTGCTGAGAGTGCACTGTGTTACCATCCTTCTCATTAGTGAAGATGCTAAACTGTTTTGGCTCCAGTATCATCCCTGGGGGCACTCCGTTAGTGCCTGATCTCCTATTGGACTTCATGGCACTGGTTACAAACCCTCAAAGCCCAGCAATTCGGAGTTTTGAGCCTATCTCACTGTCTGATTACCTTTTCCATTTTTTGTCAATTTGTCTATGAGGATACTAAGAGAGAGAGTATTGAAAGCCTTAATAAAGTCAAGGCTGCTGATGCCCATTGCTGTCTGCTCATCTACTTAGTTATCGCATTGCCAAAGGCCACCGGGTTGGTCAGGCATCATTTCTCCATAATGAGTCTGCGCTGACAATTCACCCTCTTGCTTCATGTGTCTGGACTTGTTTTTCAGGATTAGTTGTTTCATCATCTTCCCAGAAATCAAGGTGAGACTAACTCACCTGTAGTCCTTTGGATCCTCCTTCCTGCCCTTGTTAATGACAGGAGTAGTTTGCTTTCTTTGAGTCATGAGGAGCCTCTTATAGTCACCGTAACTTCTTGCTAACTGTTTTGAGAGTAGCCTTTGAACATCAGCCAGCTCCCTCAGAATCCTGTCTAGTCTCATGGATATGTTTGTGTCCAGTTCTTGACTTGGTTATCTTCTACTGAGGGTAATTTTCATTATTCCAGACCTCTTGTGAGGCCCCATCTGGAGTACTGCGTCCAAGTGTGGAGCCTCCAGTACAAAAAAGACAGGGAGCTGTTGGAG
>JAOWBP010002978.1:30895840-30918926 GCA_028571105.1 Tragopan temminckii
AGCCTAGGATTAAATGGCGAGGCTGGTGGCCCTGCATGTGGCAGGGGGGTTGGAGATTTATGATCCTTGTGGTCCCTGTGATTCTGTGATTCCCCTAGTTGCAGAGGCCTTGGATTCTTGAAGGCAAGCTTTACCTTTCTTTTTTCTTTTTTTCTTTAACAAGGCAGTGAATTCTTTGTGACCAGGGCCATGCTCACATTTTCCCATGTCTTCCTTTCCTTGCTCACCTGGAAATCTCTGTTGCCCTTCACGTCCCTTTGCCTGGCTCAGCTCTCAGTTGCTTTGGCTTTTCTTACCCTATCTCTGCAAGCTCAGACAGTGCACATGTATTTCTTCTGGATCACCAGGCCCTGCTCCCATATCTTGTACACTTCCTTGTTGTGCTTGACTTTTGTCAGGAGTTCCTTGCTCTTCCTTGCAGGCCTCCTGCTGCCTTTGCTTGTGTAAATTCAGTATGTTACCTCCAGCCTGAACTAATGTGAGGATAATTGCAATCATTTCTGTAAGCAAGGATGTAAGTTTGAGAGTGGATTATAATGGAAAAAGAAAGTTAAGTTTGCAAGAAGGAGGGATTTGGAAATATTTCTGCACACAGGGTAGTGGAATATGTTATGAAAATCTTCTTATGTAAAAGATTTCAAAATAATTCAGTACGCGTTCTATAATAGTTAATTGTAAACAGATAACCCACTAGAAGGTTATAGAGATTTTAAAGTGTTTTAAAGAATTTCCTGTAATTTACAATGTGCATGTCAAATTCTTAAGTGAAAATAGCTTATCTGTATTTAAGTTGAAAAGGCTTTCTAATAAAAGCAACTAGTGCTCAGGTAGGTGAAATGAGTAAGATTTAATGGGCTCATACTGAGATAAGCAGAGACTGTCACCTACCAAATACAGCATACCTACCCATGAGGGCAAAGGAAGTGGGAGTATTTAAATGATTAATGATGGTTGTGAACACTGACTGAAATATAAGATTTTTTTATTTTTTTAGAAAAACAGTATTTGCCAGAAAAAGGGAAAGGAACTTAGAGTTTTTGTAGTCAATCTGACTTTTTTTTTTTATTATTAGGTTGAGATCTGTTATGTCTGTAAGGCAATCTTCTGCATGCTGTAGAACTAACATTGTTTATTTTAGCACAGTGCTAAGTAAATGTAATCGTGGAGTAGCATCCCAGACTTAGTACTTAGGAATTTTGTAAGTGAATGTTGAAGAGAAGTGATGTTGATCATTTGGAGAAAAAAAGCTGATAAAAATGAGAAATGGCCAAGCGGAAATAAGGCATGAAGTGAAGACAAATGGTTTGTATTTAATAAAATGGAGGAGCAGGTGTCAGTGGGAGGAACTTATAAAGAGAGTTACATGGTGATTCAAAGAGCTTAGGAAACTGATCCTTGCAGGTGCAGTCTGAGCAGATGTGAATGTGGTAAAATTATATTTGTTAAAGAAATCAGAGAGGAAAATGGCCATAGAAATAGGAGATGCAGTAAAGAATTGTGATGTGATCGGATTCCAGACGGGACTATGCTTGGTGTGAAGTGTGGTAAAATGTAAATTATGGGGCAATGATAAAGAAAGCGTTTAGAAATTATTCAAATATAGAGAGCTAGGAAGAGACACCCCTCTCCAAAAAAAAAGAAAAAAGAAAAAGAAAAAAGAAACTTCCTTTACTGTCAGTTAGCTATTTTATGTTCAGATTTCAGTCATGAGAATTCAGGGTATCTCAAAGAATGACAGATATCCCAGGGCTCTTTGAGGACTGGTAGCTGAGTTTGTTTGGTGGTGGTTTTATACAGAAATAATGTGCAAGTAATAAATGGAAATAATTCAAAAAATACAGAATTCACCTTCCCTCCTTTTGTCCCTCCTCTTTTAAGGGAGGCTTCAGTTCTGAAGTCCAGATGAAGAAGCTCCTCCTAAGGGGACACTTGACGATTGATTAGAGAAGTAGGAAATCAGGAAATGTGACAGTTTATGTCATGTGTCACCTATAGTACTGGGCTATGAACTCATTTTACATCAGTTCAGAAGCCCAAACTGGAGAATGAGATGTAAGTATTAATATTTCAACAGCCAATCAATCTTTTTTTGGCACTGGTGGATGAGAAGCAGAATGCAAATTTATACTGTAAATGGAGCAGGAAGATTCCTTATTCATAGGACTCTCATCGTTTGTTAGACTGGTACTATGAAGAAGAGTATTCTGAGGGTCAAGAGGATGTGGAAAGGTGAGCTTCTTTCTATAATTAATGAAAAATAAATGACATTCATTTTGTAAGAGAAACAAAGATTAGAAGATGAAGAGAGAGGGATGGAGGGTTGGGGGGATGTGGATGAAAGGAGGAGAGTATGAAAATGTAGATGTACGCATAATGAGTAGGAACATCTTCCTCATCCCTGTTATCTCAACAACCTCACCTTTCCCCATAAACCAGTGTGATACCAGAACATGGAAAGATACTAGGATGTGTAGAATTGTGTACAAAAACAGATGAGAATGCTGGAGATTGTAGTTGGAATTATATTTTACATAAAGAGAACAGGACCATGAAGTATTTCATTAGTAATTAGTATTTCATTTTCATCAGCAGCTAGAAGAAATATTCCTTTTTAATGGATTTCTTTAGCTTCCTTCTCTTTCCTTCCCCAGCTACAATAAAAAGTGATGCACAGGGAGAATGTTGTCAAATGTATCAGTGAAGCATATATTACAGTGATGCGCATGCTTTGCAGCCTAAGGGTTGCACACTCTCTCACAGAAAGGTAAAGAGACCACAGAGTTCATTTTGACATATTTTTTCTACCGTGTTTTGTCTTTATTTTTTTTTTTAATACAGAATATAAAAGGAATGCAAGTGACACCAAAGATACCAACAAGGGTAGTTAGCCCAGTAGTGCAGAGTCAACATTGCTGAAACTTAGAAGCAGGCTGAATATTTGCTGATGTGGGTGGAAAGCATCTTGGTTTTTACCCATAGAGCTCCGATGATCTAAGATAAAATCATTCATTGTATAGCCTGACTGGAAGTTGAGGTGCAGTGTTTTTTTGTTCCTAGTTTCAGTCCTGGCCTTAAGCTAGGCTGGCTATGTGCGTGCAGTAAGAACGAGCTCATTTTCAGGAAGCACATGCTGTGACTGAGCTCTGATTTCAGATATCCATTGCCACACAGGAATGGGGCAGATGGGCACATCTCCTTGCAGTACTGCAGCCATAAGAGCCTGCAGAGAAGCTCCCTTTTGGACAAGGCTGCAGTTGCTCAGAGGGGTCAGCTCAGCCCTGCTGAATTGTGCGTGACATCAAAAGTCTTTCATGCTAGTAATTCTGCTTTGGGTAGTGAATTTATGTTGCCTCCAGCTGCAGGATTGGTCTTAAATTAGGAGAAATACTCCAGTGTGTATGGAACTTGGTGCTTTTCCCTAAATATTTAGTGGTAGCAATTGATTTTGAATAATAACGTTATCATTCTTTGGGCTCATTGAAGATAAACTACGCAGAAGTTGTGACATAGGGTACTAAGCTGAACAATGTCGACAAACAAAATTAACAGTGTTCTGAGTCATCAGATTCTCAGCTGATGGTATCACAGGCTCACGCGCCGCAAAAACATAGCATTGTTTGGGGGTCTGTTGGTTTAACAATCCAAGACACAGTTGCTATTTTTGTACTGATTCAAAACTTTGTGATTTGTTGTAATGAACAAAAGCTTAACTGAAATGTTTCCCTGAATTTTCTTTCTCCCAGATAGCCTGTGTAAGGTTTTGATCTCTAGATAGTGCGTGAGAACTTGGATGCTGGTGTATCAGTATACAGAGTATACTGGTATATATTCTTACAGAGAAAACAATTGAATTTGGGAATTGAAGTCCCAAAAAACAGGGAAATACATATCAGTGTCATCTTTTTCAGCTGCATGTACTCAGGAAGGAAAGAAATAAAATGATGGTGCGTTGATCAAGATTAACAATTAGATTCTTATTTTTCCTCAGTGTTAGAATAGAAAAACTGCCAGTGTGAACAGGGCTGAAGACTAAAGGACAGAGTTAATCTACTAATGAATTGTTATGGATCTGGAACACTTTATAAGGAATTAAAATTATCTTAATCATCCATGGTTTCTTTTGAGCTTGTATTGTGTTTTCTGCCTGACAGAGCTCTGTAAATGACAGAATCTGCGTAAGCAGGTAATTTAGTGAGGGAATTGTGCAGGTTTCTGGCTGCTACCCAGCTTTCTTTCCTAAAACCACTCTCCACAATATAACAATGTAATGGGCTTCTAGGATTTTCTTGGAAATACTTTTGAATTTTTTGCAAAACCAAGACCATGCTTTGGAATTCATGTTGCATGTGGATTAAGCTCTCGATATGGTCAAATCCAAACTGAATGTTTGAAGTTTTATGTAAATTTTGCTTCTCAGAATTAAAGCGTGAGTTTTTCACTCTGTTCAGAATCCAGTGCAGTTTAACATCAGGTGTAGGATTTTGAGATGCTTTTTTTTTTTTTCTTAGTCTCCCTGAGAATAACTTGAACAGCTTATAGTGGTGGAATAGCCATAGAAAACATAGTGGGAAGGGAGAGCAAGTGAAGATTGAATGAAAGCATGCTCCTTGAACTGAATCATCTCCTAGCTATTATGATCAGGCCTTGTCCTACTTATTATGCATCATTACATGAATCTTTAAGGTATATTTCGCTATGGAATGAAAATATTTAAATTCAAGGTATACAGCTACTCTACCACTGCTGCTTCACGGCCCCTAGGATAAGGTCATCCCACCACATTTTGTATAATAAATGCTCAACAAAGATTTTTCTTATTCAGAATTTTAGTGTTTTTAACTGGACAAGACAATCATGAAAAAATAATATTTTGAGAATGGCCAGATATGAAATATCTTTTTCATTTGGGGAATGTTAGACATTTTTAGAAACATGTCACAGCATGACACCACCCAGAGGTCGTCTTCCTCTTTGCCATCAGCAGCTGCACAGGAAACATGGGTTTTGACCAGAATATCTTGCAGGTACAGTTCCCCACTCAGACAAAGTACTAATTAAAAACCACCATGTAACTGTGTAACACAGAATTCAAAATATTTTTTTCAACCAAACTAAACAGCAGCATACTGAATACTCTGTGTTGGATTTGTAGGTCTTTGCTGCAGAAAAAAAGTTAAGTGAATACATCCCTAGTGATGCTCTGTGGTGGAGCTCAACCTCCTAGATGATTTCAGGCAAGCCATCTTACTGGTTATGCTGCATGTACCTCTCTTCTGAGGTTTGCAGAAGGGACTGAATATTTCTATGTCCATCTGTCCTGTCTGCAGCCCTGAACCATCTTCTATGAGTGCACATTCCACTGACACTTCTCTGCTTACGACCCTCGTTTCTTTCTGAAGAAACATCATCATTTTCCTGATACAGCAGCAACTTGTTGGATCTCATGTTATGCTGCCTTTGCCTTTTCTGTGGTGTATGCATTTGCAACCCTTCAATGACTGGAACATCCGTTTCTAATTTAGATTCAATTAATTGTTGCTTTCAGTTTATGAGAGTAAAATGGCAGCAGGTGACAGTCTGTACTTCATTACTGCCACCCTGTTATTTAACAGCATTGGATTTGCACCAGAGTTGGCCTTTTTTTTCAGTGAGCACTTTGTTCTTTTGCCACTTCTTTCCATTCACTATTTTAGGAAGAATAAGAAATAGCAGCCACAGCTTTGAACCCCTATTTAGTGGTAAGCTGGTTAAAACTTGTGCCTGCTGGAACAATGACAGTTTATTTCCTCAGTCCGCACTTGTGAGTTTAGACAACTAAGCCAATTGCAAACACAAGTAATCTGTTCAGATACGTGCTGTTAACTAGTGGCAAGAGTGAGGTTTGTCGAAAGAAGGAAATATAAGTAACCTAATCAGAATTACCTCACTTTTTATAAAATTTCCTGACTGAAGATGAAAAAGAATTTCAAATTCCAGTTGAGATAGAAGTTTGTTTTCAAAACCAATTATTTTCTGTAAAGACTGTAATGTTAAAAATATATATTTGTCAAGCAGAACATATGGTTTCTTCTTAAATCATATGAACTTATATTAGTTTCAGCTTCTCAGCTAAGTTAATATAATACCTTTGACTTAGAAATATGATCTCAGTGGATTAAAATAGGCATGCTGTCTTCTAAATAGACACTGGAAGTGCCACGTGAATTATGAGTTCTTTACCTGGGAGTATCTGGATTCCTGCCAGCAATGAGAGACAGTTATCCAGAGCTTTCTTCCAATTATTTGGAATAAAAATTAATCTAGGATTATGTTGTTTCTTTCAGCAGCACCTAACTGTGCTATCACGAGAATTGCTTTGGCCATTCACACTGTTAGATTCTGTACCTTTTCCTGCTTGACAGTAAGCCTCTAAGTTTCAAAGGTCATCATTTTAATTTGTATTTTCTTGCAAGCTCAGTTACTGATAACTTATCATAAATAAGTTATTATGAAGTTATGGTGAAATTATAAGACAGTTTGGGTTTTTTTTCTGACAATGATTCAGGAAAGTTCTCAGATTCTGTTCCCTCAGTGTCACACACACACACACACATACATGTATTTTTTCCTCCTTAATATATTTAGCCTTTATCTGGAGAGTTTTTGAAGTTTTATGTCTTCATTTTATTACTCATAGTTTATACTCAGAATAGCAGGAGAGGAAGAGAGGGTACCAAATTACCAAAAGCTGAGGCAGTTACAAATGAGCCTGAAGTCACAGCATCACAGAGTGGCCTGGGTTGGAAGGGACCTCAAGGATCATGAATCTCTAACCCCCCTGCCACAGGCAGGGCCACCAACCTCCACGTTTAAAACTAGACCAGGTTGCCCAGGGCCCCATTCAAACAAACCAACCTCCAGGGACGGGGCACCAGACAAGGTAAAAGAAATGCATAGAGAGAAGTGATAGAAGGAGAAATGCTCCTTATGTTAAAAAGACCTGTGATTGTGCTAGTGACAACTAAGGCGCCATAATATATTGCAGTTGTAATGAAACAAATTTCATCTGGTTGCTGTTCTGTTGTGTTCACATGAGACTGGCAAGATTGATTGCTAATGGTAACGTGCCAGGAATAAACATTATGTCAATAGTTGTGGCAGAAATTGCATGAAAGGAGAGTCAAATTGCACTGAATGTGTCTGAGCCTCTGAGCCTGACTGCTCGCTCTTGAGAAGTACTCCTTGTCTACAGGTCATCTGTTTGCTTAGGTCCAGGAGATGCTTCCATTTTCTGAATTTGTAATGATTTCCCAAGTAGAAATAAATTAGTGTCTGGGAAAGTAAACAAATATTATCCCATTTAAGCTGTAGGAAAAGCAATTTAGGGAGATGCGATGATTGTTCACATGAAGAAATGCTGTATCAGGGACAGCAACCAAAGCCGAATTTCCTTATGTCAGTCATGGGAAGGGAGTTTAAAAAAGCAGAATGTGCCATATGTCATCACATGCTATCGTCCATCAGTATTTCCACACTGGAACATTATGAACATTGAAATGTGTTATCAGAGTACTTCACTGCTGAAGGTGACCGTTCAGCCCACCCACTGCAGTACTTGCGCTAAGGGAATGAAACCAGAAAGCAAAGAAGTGAATTAGCAACTATTGGATCAGCCGCAAAAGTAGGGCACAACGTACTCCTTATTTACTTTTCAAAGTAGTTGTTTTCATAAACAGTTTGTGACACTTGTGTATACAGAATAAAAGAGTTCTTTTCAAAGAGTGAATGTATTAAAAATTCATTTATTCACAATTCATATTTACCTACTTCAGTGTATTTGTACAGCAGGAAACCCTTTGTACCTTTTTAATTGTTATTTTCTCTAGATGTTTAAGTCAATTACCACTGAGCAGTTTCACTCTGGTAGCTTTTGTTGAGTTTGGAAACGAAGAATTATGGGACTCAAAGTAAAGCAAGCAGCTGGATCCCTTAGAATTAAACTTTTTTTTTACTATGACAGTTTTCTGATGTCAAGACTGATCATTTTAAAAATAACTGCTTAAAAATAAACTCTTAAACGCTTTTTATTTTTAAAGCTCCTAAATAGATGAGAATTTATTTTTGGATGCTGATGCTTGACATTCAGAGTTTGTTTACAAAGCTCTCATTACTTAATAAAAGCGAGGACCTGTGAAAAGAGTTCTCAGCTGCTGTGGTGCAGATTTCTCTTCGGCACTTTCTCGCCTTCTGACTTCAGAATAGGACAGAGTGCCAAAGATTATTACTTAGATACAATATTTCAAGCCAGGTTAAAGAAGATCAAATGTAAAAAATGGATGTTGTTTATCTTATTCTATTTCTGGAGTCATGACTTTCTGCTTGGCTACTATTAAATTCCTTTTGAAGCAGTAATTATGGTTAGAATGTTCTGCTGAGATTTTATAATCATTTTAATATTTACTTTGGTAACTGTGGAGTTTTAAAACTATCTACTCTTTAAAAGGTGAGCTGATGAAGCCAGGTATGGATAGATATATTTTTCTCTGATTTCAGATTGGGAGTCAAGTCCAAGTTATGGACTTCTAGAAACTGAATAAATAATACTGTCATCCTTAAAATAAAAGGAAAACAGATTATCTGAAAAGATGTTTTGACATATAAATTCTTCTGGCCACTAGAGTTATATCACCAGCAGCAGACTCCTTAGTCATTCTGGATTGGAGTTATTCCACTTCGAATTGGCTGACTGGTTTTGCTACAGAAATTATAGCTCTTTTACATCATGATGATGATGGATTTTAAATGCTTGATGGTTTCCAAATCCACAAAGGCCATCAAAATAGTTACAGAACTATTCTGAGTTCACTAGTTCTGTAGTGAACTCAGTTCCACACGTGAATCATGCTACCAACAGCCTGTGTGCACTGTGTCCCCAAAACAAAGACATATTATTTGTTAGTTATAGAGGATTAAGTTGTTATGCCAGGTAAACTGACTAATTGGAGGAAAAAAACAACTTGTAAAGCATATGGAACACAAAGTCTAAAAAGGCATATTAATTAAATAACAACCTACAACCATCTACAATATTTGCACACAGTGAATCTGTTTCTCTAAAGAAATCTTCATCTTCTCAGTTACAACTTGTTCTTGCTTTTTGTCATCAGTTTTCCAGTGGGTATTTTTGAAGATAAATATATCCTGAATGGGCAGTATTTTCATCTTTCTAAATGCCTCCGAATTCTCTGCTTCTAATAACTTATGATTTATACAACTACAACAATTTTTTTTTTTTTTTTTTTTTAAAGCAGGTTGTGTCTTCCTCTTCACATGGATATACTTAGGTGCAGGTTTTTGAAATACTGCTGTATTACAATAAATACATTAATGACATATTTGGTTCTGCCTATTTTGAGATTCAGTTTGCATGTTTGTGGCCAGCTAAGCCAGAGCTATTTGCTGTGGGCTAAGCTATCATATGTAAAGCACTACTTGATCCAGCAAATGTTGGCATGGTCTCCGCCAGCCCTGGGTTTTACAGGTGCGAGCTGCCTGCTCCTCTTTCCCAAAGCTTATCATATAATGATTGCAGCCAGTGAATTTTAACGCAGACAAGGTTGAAGCTAGAATTATTAATTAAGCTCTGAGAGTCTAACTACAAATTACCTAGTCATTTTCACCAATGCTTTTTAAGTATACCTCTCTAATTATAATTCATTACCTGTGCTGATCGCAGTACGTTCTGCAAATTCTCACTTTTAATTATTGGTATTGAAGCATGGAATTGCTAATATAGTCTGGGATTTCGTAGGCTCTTATGACTGCCTTTCATACCTGGGCCCTACTTGAGCTTCCATGTGAGGAAGTTACGGTATCGATAATTCACTTTGGTAGCTTTTCATAACCTTAATCCAAGGAGTGTATGTATAGCCTGACCGAAGGAGTCTTTGCGCTCAGGAAACTGTACATACACTGTAATTCAGTGCTGCCTTTTATTTTTTTTCTCATGTGCAAGAAAGTGTAGTATCAGTAAGATACAGCAGAAAATATGATTGCTGATTTGCTTATGAACTGTTAAAATATTCACCATAATCTCCTAGATATTCCATATTACTTAGAGAGTGTGTTTACTCTATTTTTACTCAAGTGCACTGCTTATTTAGACAGTGTGTTGAGAGGAAACTGCTTAAAAGCATTCCCAGTGAAATTTAAATATATGGCAAAAATGTTTAGTGGAGAATATTTTTAGGAGGTGAACAGAAAACCTCCCTCTGGCACCTTTCTATCTGGACTATATTTAAGCATGCATTAACATTAAAAGACTTTTGTGAATATGCGGGAAGAAGTTGTTGGTTACGTCTATTAAATGACACATAATAGTTACACTCCTAAATATTATATTTCATTAATTAATTTGTTTAAAATAGAGACGGTATTGACTGAAACATCATAAGACTTAAAGCATTTCTGTTATTTGGGAAGATTGGGTATCACATTCTAGAATCACTCCATATTTATGCTTAATATACGCATCTGAGGTTAATCCTAAATTCAGCAGTTGTAAGTAGAGTTAATGTGTTGTCTATAGAAAACATCAACATGTTTTACTGTAATAATTACGATGAATTGGCAAATGGAACTCCATAGAACTGTGTTATTTTTCATGGTGCAGTTAAGGTCCGCCCAGCTGTAGCAACAGAAGAATCATATTTCTTGTAAATGAAAATTGAGACAACAAATGCTAGCGATTGTATTCATTTCAAGACTGGTGAAGTGCAAGGTATTTAATATTAAGCCTGTTTTACTTCAAAATGAATCCAGTTATTTTGAACTTGCCTGTTTGCAAGTCACAGCCATGCTGTGCAGGTTTCCTACCAAGTATGTGTGCTGTGTATAACACTGGGGTATTTAGGTCTGGGAGTTCTTATTGCTCTTTTGTTGATTTTAATCCAATAATCTTTAGTGTTTCATCTTAATCACAGATTGTCAACCGGCATTTTATGTCTGGGCAATAAAAAACCCTGTTGAAATTCAAATTTCACACCAATTATTAATTGTAACACATCCTCAGGGCTTTAACAAACATGGTATCAGAGGGTTAATAAGAACGATTTTCTGAGAACGCTGTGCAGAAGCTTGCCTTCTATAAATAACCTTCGTGAGTTACAGTACATACATTAGCAGCTCTGGAAAGTGTTAAGAAACAGCAAACTTAATTCTCTTGTTTGTTCCTTTTTTGTTAAAGTATTTATAAAAGAGGTTATAGGCGCATTGATCTCACACTCTTGCTTGAGATTGTGAATGTATATAAATGGGACAGAAAGTCAATTATTCTAAAATGTTCAGTCATTATCCCAGTGCATAAAGTAATACCAATGTTTAAAGGGCTTTCACAGGAGGGAGAAGTAGCATGGCTCAGTTTATTGCATTGCCTGTCAGCATTTTATTTGTCTACAGAAGCATATGCCACAGCATTTCAGCTTTACTGAAGAAGTGCTGGGTGCTCTTCAGCAATGAGGAAAGCTATAATAGGAAGTAGGTCAGTGTTTGAATGCAAGTTCTCTCCTTATTCCTGGATCTTTACTGAGAGTCTGTGAACATTTTTTTCCTCATGAAGGTGTTGGTTTGTTTGAAAGGAAAGAGAAACCAGGTATGTTCTTCACTGTGTCTATGAAGTTTTGGGGGAGTAAAAGTGAAAACTTAGGATCTAGTCAGCTAAAGAACATATATGATACTGAATCTTAATTGACATCTTTACTAAAATGCAGCCTACTTATTCCAACAGAATAAAAACTCCATTAAGCTGATTCTTAGATATAGGACAGCTCTTTTCATACATATATGCGTATAAAATATATCTTTGTTGGCCTTGCTGACCCAGACAGGGGTTCAGCTTCCTTCAAAAGCTGCCTTTGGAGCTGCTTTGTAGTGCTGGGAAACACCATCTCCTGCATTTGGCAAGCGTGGCATTAGTGTAGAATTAGCATTAGGTGGTGGAGCCGCTGTCCCTGGAGGTATTTAAGGAAAGGATAGATGTAGTACTTAAGGACATGGTTTAGTGGACGGTATTGGTGGTAGGTGAATGGTTGGACTGAATGATCTTAAAGGCCTTTGCCAACCAAAATGCAGCTTTGCATTTTGTACTTGTTCTTGGGACTAATTAATGGGAGCAGATTTTTTTTTTAATGCGACACGTCTGCAAGAGAAGAGCAGAGTAGTCATGTTGTAAGAGAAAGGCAACAATACTGTTCTGCTGTCTTGTAGTTTTGGGTATCCAGTTTGCCTCTTCTCTTTTCTTGGTCCTATGCATTAGATCTGGTGGCTCAACTACACATCAACATGTGTAATTAGTTCTATTCTCAATAAGGGAAGAAACTGTAATACTACATTGCCGATGAAGAAGGAACTCCAGAACTGTGAGTGCATCTGAAACTGGAATTCCTTTTTTTGGCCTCTGCAACTGAGTCTTGCCTGCCAGCAAATGCATGGCAAAGAGTATGAAGAGGGGACAAAAGAAGCTCTGCACCAACTTGTGGCACTCTTAGGTCCTAAATGAATCTTCTGTTCTCTTTGTCCTTTATTCTTTAAAATTCAGAGGAACAGTGGGGCAAAAGGTGATGGAGGATATAAATTGGCAGTTCTTGAGAACTGAACATGTAGATTAAACTCCTAGCTGTCTTTTTTTTTTTTTTTTTTTTTTTTTTAGGTGTTACTCCGTTCTACGTGCCTAACCAATTGCTGCATGGATGGCCGGGAGGAATTCTAGTCAACATTCATAAAGGATATTGTGCTGAAAGGTTTTTTCTATAACAACTCTTTTCAATCATTCTACACATGTCTTTTTCCAGGCAAACTGCAGAATTGGATTCTTGCTCTGTAATTTCTTAGTGAAGGTTTTATTTCAAATATGATATCAAACACCAGAAAAGAAGATACATAAATTCTTTCCTGCAAGGCATCTGTGTCACATCAGTAAAGCTTTTTATCCAGTTTTGCTTTAAATTTCAAGCTCTTTTGGCCAGAAAATCAGATGATAACCCAGTAATTTCATTCTCAAAGGTTGGTTCTGAAAAGGCTTTCATAATAGCTCAGGGACTATTAGAATGAAGTATGAAATGTTATTTATTTTTGTTCGCTAACTTGCTGTATTGATACTTATCTAATTGCAAAATCTTGTGGAAGCTAGATTTCAGACAGGTCCAGTTGCCCAACTCTGAAGAAAAAAGCAGGAAAACTACAGTTTCCATGGTTTCAGACACTGCTGTTCATTCTCTCAAGGCTGTTCTACTCGTGGTAGGAAGAATTCAAGTGCTGGGAATGTGAGAAGGCCTAAAAGTGAGATTATTTGTTTTGGGGTTATTTTTCACTTTCATCCTGTCAGAGCTGAAGAGAGACTTCTCCCAGCTCAATAAAATTTCCCAGTGATGTTAGGAATTAGGAATTCTTCTCAGATAAAGCTGTCTTTATAAAGTTATTTTATGGGGAAAAAATTTACTTCAGTATTCTTATTAGGAATATTTCTCTTGGGATTAGGAATGGGACATTGGAAGGTGGTTGTTTTTTATATAACTTTGAATGGGGTTATTTCAAACAAAATTACTTCGGCTAATTACCAAATGTTTCTGTTTTTGAAGGAGCCATCTCTTTTGGTAGATTATCCCAGTTCTTTGAAGCAAATTGCATTACTTGGATAAGAAGAAAGGGGAGAGGGAGAGGAGGGAGAGGAGGGAGAGCTTGTCTCTCTTTTTTGACTGCTGTTCTTTGCTTCTTTTCCAACACAAAACCACTTAAATGGTGTTCAGAACATCCAGTCACTCCTGGAATGTTTGGATGTAGTTCTTGAGGAATGACCATTGCTTCCAAAGTGACCTTTCACTTGTTTTTATTTGTATTTTAATTATTTTTATGGCTCCCTCTGGTTGGGAGAGGATTTCTGATGTTCCAAACTATTGATGTAGCAAGAAACCCACTTTGCCTTTGATTCAGCTCTCATGTGTGAGACAACATCATAGGATTTCAAACAGTTCCAGTTGGCATGTGGGTCCTCCTTAGGGCTGTAGAAGCTGAGAGCTTCAGTCAGCAGAAGCCCTGGTCATCCTCTGAAGCTGTTTCATGTATAGCTGGATTGCAGGGGTCTGTATGCAGGGAGAGATGATAGATGGGTTAGAGTCCTATCTGTCCTCTCTGCATCACCCAGAGTGGACTTTTCCAGTCCTGCTGCCTGAATCAGATTGGTCCTTTAGGTTGCATCCTTAAAATCTTTGAGCAGATAAGTGAAAACAATGCATATAGAGTAAAACTAATTCTTTTTTTTCCCCACACTTCCCCCCACTTTTTCTGGGGAAAGAGGAGGATGAGAGGAAGTTGCTAAGAGACATCCGTAACCACTAACTAACCCGTAAGAACAGTTGTGAAAGCAGCTACTAAAAAAAAGTCTTCTACTGCAGAAACAATATTCTCAAACCGCTGGCTCTAATTATTAGTGAAACTAAGGTACCACATTGTGCGTCCCTCAGTTCAGTGTTCTGGTGTATTATTTGTCCTGCATAAGAGTATAAGGTCTTCGGCTTTTCAAGGCAGGAAATGACAAAAGCGCTCATCAGAAAAGGGACTCCTCCCTGCCTGCTTTTAAGTATTACCATGTCAAATAGAACAGGAATAAAACTGAGGAGCGCATAGTGATTTTTTTTCTTCATTTAGTTTGCATGTAGTTTTATTACCTAAAACTAATAACTATGTGAAGAAGTGTTTTTCCAAAAAATCACATTTTTATTAAATGTTAGACTTCTTTATGAGAAAATGGCATTAATGGTACATAAATTGTGCAAAAATGAGCTCTGGATTACTAGAAAAAAAGTTCAATGGTCCACAAGTTTTGGAAAAAAATATTCATTTGTTGTAGCAGAATCTTGGAGCTGCCGGAATACTACTTTGATCATGTTGCCTTTAATTTACATGAAGACAAATTAATTCCATTAAGTATCTCATTGTACTAGTTCCTTCTCAGTATGTCACCAAATGTCTTCTCCCTCGAATCTGCTTAATTGCTGCTCCCCAGCACCATCTCATGAGCTGCTAGAAGTAGTGAACAGCTGCTTTCCTCACTGCCGAGTTGCCACTATGTGTATAGTTAGCAAAAGGTGCTGATTTATGGAGTGATCTGTTTCCTCTATCCCAAAGGCTGGATGAGTCACTCTGGAAGGAGCCTTGTGCTCATTGTCCCTGAATCTGAGCTCATACTTCCCCTGCCTTCATGTTTCCCACTTTCAGCACAATGAACTGTTCCCCAGGGAACTCCATTGCAGGGGGCAATCATACTCATGCCAGCACAGCTTAAAAACTGAGAATAAGTGTTTCCTCCTATACTGACGAATTGCCTGTTCCAGTTGCTTCTCTGCTTTCAGTACTGCTCACCTCTTCACAGCTTCAACACCACCTTTTGTTTCCCATCAGCTGCTAACCCTTTGAAGGATCTTTATAATTTACAGATGCAAATAAAGTCTTCTATGGTATTTCAGCTTACAGGAGGTAGAAAAGGGAAATAAATTCACTTCAGAGACTTGGGGATGCTTGGACTAGAAGTGACTGAAAATAGAAAGCAAACTGAGGAATTGTGCGGAGGAAGGAGACCCAGAGCAAACAAGAAGAATGACAAGTCTCACTACTTTAATTAATATCAGGAGGCAGTTTTCTGGGGTTAATTTTTGACTTCCTTATTGTTGTCAATGGGAGCCCGTGTAGGAAGCAGTGGAGGAGGGAGCGTGCATATATTGGAAAGTGTGTCAGTTTACTGAGTCAACCTCGTAAAGCATTTCCATTTGTTTTGCTGAAAAGTAATAGTCATCAATTTTTGTTTCTCTTTCACCAGCCTCTGTCTGTTGTGATGCAGGGATCTTCTGGGGTTAGGGATTTTCCCCTAATGAGTGCCTCTAAAAGCATCTCCTGTGGCAGGTGCTACCATCAAAAGGGACATAAAGCTGACTAGTATAAAAAGTGAAATTTGGAATGAGATAAAAAAGTTTTCTCATGTTGCTTCTCTACCACAACCACTTTCAGTAGACTTTAACACCAGCGTTCCTCCTTAGAACACCATTAGCCTCAGTTAAATGGTGTTTTGTTTGTGTGAGAAGTATGTGTTGCTCAGTTAGCCTGTAGTGTCAGAATAATTAGTATCAAAAGAAGTATATAATTTTCTTAGCATCACAATCGGGATGAACTGTTATTCATTCATCTCCCCCAGTTATCTTGAAAGGTATTGCTTCATACTTCCATCCGTAGCAGTGCAGCTCTTTGGGGACTGAATGTCACAAAAGGAAACAGACCTCTTGATCTCCTTTTTAACTCTTAAGGGACAACTGCCTCATTTTTCTTACCATCATGTAAATCGCAGTAAATGAGTGTGGAAGTCTTGATGTTATTGACCTAATTATCTCCTTATTAGTCCATCATGCTGACCTTCAGCCACACAGTAAAAGAAATATTTACAGGGAACAGCTAGTGAAAATGGAACCCCAGGATTATTTTCAGACATGGGCCTGAACAGAAGCATAGAATGGTTTGAGTTGGAAGACAGACCTCAAAGCTCTCTCAGTTCCAACTCCTCTGCCTTGGGCAGGGCTGCTACCCATCAGCTCAGACTGCCCAGGGTTCCATCCAACCTGGCCTTGAACACCTCCAGGGATGGAGCACCACAGCTTCTCTGGGCAGCCTGTTCCAGATCAGAGGATGCCCAACTCTGGAGATGTGTGGAACATGTAGCATTCAGTGGGAGCAGCGGAGCTGCCAGCCTTACCCAGGTGGGAGCTTCCAGCGAATGCTGTCTGGGGACCTGTGCTTCAACTTGAAGTGCATCTTTATGAGCCCAAATTCTTGGGAGGTCTATCTGTTCTGCCTCTGTGTTTCCATACTGAGCTCCCTTTCTTCTGGGGAAAAAAAAAAAAAACCTGCAGAATGCCAGCTCTCTGTTGGCAGCTTCTGCTCTCTGCTGTGTTTTAGAGAGAGCTCTGGGACACAGTGGCTGTTCATTGTGACAGGCCTTTCCCTATTCTGAAGGACAGGAGGAGGCCCTAGGTCCTTCCACTGGTGCTCTTCCTGTTGTCAGAACTTAAGAACAACCTGTGCATTAATGCAGAGGGGACAAGTAAGTTGCATTACTCTCCCTCCTCAGAATAATTCCTTTTGCTTTGGGTAAAACCTTTCCCACAACGTAATTAGACCAGATGCTGTGCCCTGACCTTTCCTTTTGTTATTAGGCATCAGCACACGTGGTTAATTGCAGCATTTATCTATCTCAAACGTGTTGCGAAAAAATCCACAGCTTCCTCTCTCTCAAGAAAAAAAAGTTATTTTCTGTACAGCTTTCCAAGAATGAACACTTAAATAGAATAATATTTGGCATTTCAACAGTTCTTTATTAGTGAGAAGTAATGATTTCAGATTTAAAAGTGTTTAGAATATGTTGACAGCAGATTTAGTGGACAATAAGAAATACCAGTAACTTATTACTGCTTTTCTGGTGCTAATTAGCCAAGATACACTGTGATCTGATTTGTGATGAGATTATAATTTTCCAGTATTTTAACTGTCTCATTAGCTTAATGTTTAAGTAATAACTTGCTTCGGATAATTTATTTGGTGTTTTAATGTTCTGTCATTTCAAATATATGAGGGAAATATTGTTTCGGTGGGAGAAGAGATTGAAAGACTTACAATATCAAATAAAAGCTCCGATGTTTCATTTTCTAAGTTGAAAGAAAAGGGTGGGGGGTGGAGAGGAATGGTTTGCTGTAAGTTTTGTATAGTCACACTTGAGTTTTGAATAGGAAATCCAGGGCTGCTTGAGCATTCTGACCCAGCAAACTGGCAGTATATGGAAAGTAGCCTTTGTTGTTTTAGTATCTGCCTGTGAAATACACGCCTTAGATTTTTACAGATTTTGATGTGGCTCATTCGATATTTTGTTTTTAATACTATGGATAGATGCAACAGTTTGTGCAAAAATGTGTAATTTTCTTTATAGTGAAATAAGAATGACTTTGCAGCTGTGTAAAGCAAGTAAATTCAAAGCCATTTAGCTCAGTCTTCTGTTTTTCAGACTTACTGAACTTGAGATTGTACAGGGCTGGATGCACCTGTAGTTCAAATAGGGAAACTGCCTGGAGCAAGTGGACTGTAATGTAGTCCCCTCAGTCTACGCATCAAACCTGCCCTTGTTTGGAGGACAGCTCATGGTATTTAATTCTGAAGCCGAGCATTAATCTGTGAACAGATAGCCTTTATCATCCTGCACACAACTGAGTTTTCTTAATGGAATTCTTTACTACAGAATATTAAATGATTGTTGTTGATTACTTATAAATTGAACAAATGAGACTGATGCTATTATTAAAGAGAAATTACACTGTTATTACAGCAGTATTGAACAATTGTCGGGTTTTCTTTCCACAAAGCAGTTCTCTTCTACTGTTAATGGTAAATAGCCTGAGAATTTCCATTTTGATTAGCTACTGCTGAAATAGTACTGTTTCTCTCTCCCTCTCTTCTGTCTCACACACGCAACCATCACAGCAAATTTGATCTAGAGAAAACCAAAACTGAGGTCGTAGTCACCCTCCACACCTTAGAAATAAGCAAACCAACCAATGTGGTAACAAGGTTGTAATCCTTCAAAAACATATACACTGTTTTAACCTTACCCATTCTACTTATTCCACTTCTCTCAGCAAATAGAAATTTTCAAAAGCAGGGTCTGATATGGACTTGGAGTGCAAAGAGCAATTCACACTTTTCTCAGCCCTCACACCATTTGCATGAAAATGTGCATAAAGCCCTTCTGTGGAATTATTCTAGCTTTTGATAACCATGTTAGTATGCTTTTAGTAAAATATGAAAGCAGAAGGACATAGTGAAATCAAATTCTAAACCTGCTTTGCTACACATTGTATTTTGGATAGCAGAAAATATTAAAGGATAGCTCTTGTAAAAGGGTAGATACTGTTTCGCTAAATTTCAGCTTTTAGTGTTTCCTGTTTTGTTCTCTAATCCTTCAAAATGAAAATCAATTATCTTTTAATATATGTCAAATTTAAAGCTGTTATTATTTTTGTTAGAACAATTTTAAATATGATTTCCAGAATTTCTTTGTTAAATAATTTTATTAGGATTTGTTATATGGAAGAAACAGATGCTCACAGAAGAAGTAAACGCCAACCAGAGTAGGAGGGAAGGGAGGGAATTACAGAGAACTTGTTTTTAACTGAAATCATTCTTTCCCATTAGTCTGAAGTGGTGTTTCCAGAAATGTTTGGCTGAAAATACCAGATACAAAAACTTTTTAGTCTAGTGTTAGTAACGATCTTCTCGAATTTTAGAGTCTTCAAAAATGTTTAGTCATTATGCTTTTTGTTCAGCAAGAGATAAAATTTAGTTTAGTTGTAATGCACGGAAGACATTTTGGAGCATAAGTGTAATAAGCAGCAGATCCTTTCAGTGTTGATAGGTGACTGAATGCAGTACTTTGACTGGCTTTTTAAATTAAATAAACCGAAATGGTGGCTTAGGGACATTTAGCCAGTTGAAGTCTAGTCAAATACAGCCTTACATCCAGTCCATTCTCTTTTCCATGATAAGATTCTGAATGAAGACAGTCTGCTTGGTCACATTCCTTATAATCATATCCTTGTATATATTTTCTTTATCTTCTGTTGAACAGAGCTAGGCGTAATTATTTTTTCTAGGTTCTAAATAATAGATTTTTTTCATGCATGGTTGATTTGGAGACAGTCTGAAGTTTCTTCAAGGTGTTACCTTATTATTCTACAAAGTTCTTCAGGAAGCAGTATCTGTATCTAGTCTTCCATGTCCTGGATGCAACTAAGGCATAAATTGAGTTTGCATGTCTCAGAATATGGCTAACTAAAATACAAAATAGGTATGGCACTCACCTTGAGTTTCTTCCTGTGTGAATCTTGATTCAGAAATCATATTCATAAAGGCAAGGAAATAAGATTCAGGAATTAGCGTTAACAAGGTTGCCAAAGAAAACATATTGTGTTCACTTACAATGAGTAACTGTATGTACCTCAGTTTTGGATGTTTGAACATAAATGCTTCAGTTGGTCAGCTTAAGCAAACTTTTAAGAGCAGGGCTATTTTGTTGCAGATCTAGAATAGGCTCATTGCTTCAGCTTCACAGTATATTGCCAACATTTCAGGGATTTTGGAACAGTTTGGACATGAGCTTGGACAGAGGCTGAATATTATGTTTCATCTGAATGGATATCAGAAGATGATGTGTTTTGGCAAAGGGGAGATAGAATGCAGAGAGAAAGACATCTTCAAGGCATACGTGTTCTGTACCACAAGAATTTACAGAAGCAGAGGATGGAGTGGGTATGTGGTGGCTAGAGGTAGGAAAAATGTAGGCTGGTGGTAGTCTTTGAAGTGAAACCAGGGCACACATGAAAGCAGTGCTGCCTTCTCTTCTGCAGCTGCCAGGGGTATGTTTTGCATGATGGGCAGAGAGGCCAATCGACCTGTAACCAAAAGTCTTGAAGCATGACCTTGGAGGTGTTTCTGCTACAACATGAGGACTGGTTTTTAACTAAGTTGTTGTTCTCCTTATTTCCTCTTTCTTCGCTCTTTTCGTTCCTCCCTCTTCAGATGATTCCCTGTACTGTTTGGGTCAATACAGCATCAGAAATGGCTTCAATAATGATGACCAAATGACCAAGAAGAACAAAAATAGTTGATGGAAATTCTAGAAAATTCCAATCTTTCTTCAATTTTGCAATAATCCAACTAGTTCAGAATTAGAATCCAACACTGCAAAATCTTTAGTCCAGTGAGCTCTTATTTGGGTCTTTTTCTTCTTTTAATTTGGCTGAAATTTGGTATCTTTCCCTTGTCTGTATGTACTCTATTTAATATAAATGAAAACTGTTTGACAAGCCTATCCCTGACATCAGTCCTAGTTTAAGAAGTGGAATTGTTGCTGCAGGTCTGTTGACACAGAAATAAAGGAGAGAGATTTAACATATACCAATCAACATTAGTTTAACTATATATCCATCTTTATTGGATTACAGCTTTGGTGGATGAAAGATCTTGATATAAGATATACAGCTTTCTGTAAGTCTTGACAGAGTGCTACCTATCATTATGATTTAAAAACAATGATACAAGATCAATCTAGCATTCTGTGTGGATTAGAAATTGGCTAACAAATAAATGTTTTAACCCCTACAAGCAAACCATTTCTACTGGTATCCTGTTGGAATCAGTTTTTCACTCTGCACTGCATAACATTTTAATCCATGAACTGATGGAAATAAAATTACTTGCACTGTTTGTTGCACACAAGTAATTGGGGGATTGATAAACGATGAACAACATGGGTTATTCTTACAGGGAAGAATCTTTTTACATCATTCTTCAGTGAAAGGCATACGTCGAGGAACTTCTGAATGTCCTGTTCTGAAGTTCAGCTCACAACAGAATCATTCAAACTAACATCCTCATTCAGAACTATCATGGTCCATTTGTAACTTTGGTACATAGTTGGCCTTATTTGTAGGTCTGGGTAGTTGATGGGGATGGGTTAAGTTGATGGAGGAGTCTGTTGAAGAATTGTTAAATCTCAAAAGTTGGTCAGGAGTACATTCTTTGTGAAAATGATTTGTGTAGTTGAACACTGGAATATACTCCTTTGATTGTCTGCTGTTTATCTTCAGAAAAAGAAGCAATTAGGCTTGTATGATGTAAGTGCTAGTATGTTATTTGGAAGACTGAGATTCATGTCCTTGTTCATTCATTGCTTGGCTTGTTACTTAGTCTGTGTGTTAATTCTCTTTATATAAAATGGGAATAATTAGTTTTCCTGTCTTGCAGAGTGGTTTTAAGGATAAATGTACTGACATTTTTCATATTCAATGATGCTAGAGTAGTGGAAGCCATATAAATATATAATCTTCCAAGGATATTTTCTGTGAAAAGCATTTGCAAATGCTTCTCTTTTTGCTTTTAAAGCCTAGGTAATAGATCCTCACAGATTTTTTATTTTATATTTTTATGTTTTTATTACTTGAAGTCTTAAAGAGGAGTTGGCAAGTAAACAAACCAGCAGAGGCTAGTGGTCACTAGTACTGCGAAAATTCTGCATTACTTGAGATATGCACTCAATACAGGTACATTTCAATTAAAATTGTTGAACAGACCAGTGTAATGCAAAATATAGATGATAGATTTTAGAGTCTTAAAGGCATGGAAGCCAGAAAATCAGATGTAGTAAGAGGAACTTAAAATGACCAAAAAAGCTTATTTCCTATATTTCTTCGGTTTTCTTGTGCATCTGTTTTTTGGTTTTTTGTTTTGTTTTGTTTTGTTTTGTTTTTTGGGTTTTTTTTGTTTTGTTTTGTTTTGTTTTTTTGCTGTGATCTTAAAGGAGGGCACATCTGAAGAGAAGGGCTATATTATGTAACTGAATCATACAAGTGGCTTGAACATATAAGAGCCCAATTAGTACAAGTAAATCCTCACTGTAAAAAGCTATGTTCTGTATTTAAACCACATGTATATAATAACCACATCTGAGCCAGCGCAGATTTTGTCAAGAGAGTAGCAATGCAGTTGTTTGCTGAATGCTACATACGTTAACAGAACTAAACACACTAAACAGTAACATTAAACCATACCTGTTACCTGGCCCAACTGTATCTCATGTTGCTAGGGCACAGAAAATCTATGCATATCCTGCTTTACTGAGAAATCTAATCTAATATTTGCTGAACTAATGTGTTTTAAATATATGCCTCAAGAAGGAATGTATGCTGGTTGATGCAAAATATGTTCATTACTAATAAGAAGGTAAATGCTGTAGACTTGTGCTTCTGAGCACATGAGGCTTGGCTCACTGAGGCCTGAAGCTACTCCAGGAAAGACATAAGCAAATCCAGTGCTCTTTTCCCTCAAGATTCATCAAAGGATGAGTCATTTGTTAAAAACAGAGTAATCATCAGGCTGCTCTGCTTTTCTGCTGACTATTACTATTAGAACAAAGCCTGCAAGCAAAAAAAAAAAAAAAAAAAAAAAAACCCTTTAAAATTGTGCC
>JAOWBP010002978.1:30918951-30950600 GCA_028571105.1 Tragopan temminckii
ATGCTTTAAAGTTCTGCCATTGTGGCTGTTTCCATAAGGTGAAAAATGTCATGCCATTATCAGGCATAGCTCCAATGGCAAAACCTCTTGGTTTAGATACACGTAATGCTGTCAAAAATGTCCCTTTCTGATGAAGTAATGTGTTTCATTGAAGGCACTGGTGTGAGTTCCAGTGCAAGGCAGCCCTTTTCTTCTGAAAGCTATCATCTCTTGAATGCATACTTATACATACTTAACTTCAGATGACAACTCTAATTAAGTGATCAATGGTGAAATTACTACATGTTACCTATAAGTGTTTGGAACAGAAGATAGCACCCTAGAGAAAGCATGTGAGACATGGGGATGAAGACCTTTAGCCTGCAGAGCTTAGTGTGAAATAAACACCCTGGAGGAATTACATGAAGTCATAGTCTAAGCAGTCTTAGGAAGATTCTGCAAGGCCTTGTCTTGGAAAAAAATCTTCCTTTCACAGAAAAGGCCCTCAGGCCTTTGTCCTTAAGAAATCCTCCTGCACAGCAGACAGATGAGGGATGTCAGAAGAGCAACCTTGGTACAGCGTTTCTGTTACTAAAAGTGAGAAAGGCTAGATGGTGTTTGGTGAAGTCGTCTGAGGATTTTGAGCGTGAGGTACTTCGTGAAGAAAGATACTAAAACTAAGTTATCTCAGCAAGTCATTTTTTTTTAATAAGCCACTATTATGAATGAAGACATTTCACACAGCTCTCACAGTTTAGGGCTTAGAACATCTTTTATGATTGTAGGTAATTTTTCAAATTCTATAAACAGGCTGATAACCAAGATTAGTATTTCTTTTGTACGTACACTTAGGAGGGCTTCAGCATTGTGTTTAATTTGTATTCATTTAAATTTGAAGCATAGTTTTCAAAAAACTGCCATAAATGAATTTAACAAAGTGGATATACTTCTGAAAATTGTATTTATTTAAGGTGCTATACACTAACAGTTGTTTGATGCTTTATACACTAACAGTTGTTTGATGCTTTATCACTGGTATCTGTATCTGGTACTGTAGATGTTAAGGTAACCTTCAGGCACAGAAAGATAGACCTTGCAGAAAATGATAATATCCCAGAACATTTTCCAGCATGATTCCTGAGTGACAGCCATCAGCTATCTCTTTATTCTCGTAATTTCTCCCTTCCACAACAAGCCTATCTCTTTTTCCTCACGTATTCTAATCTGAGGTACAAGGAGCAAGGTCTAAAATTATTGTATCGATTCTTCACTCTCCTTTTCTAAATAGGGTGGTAAAACTACCATTGCCATAGAAGGGTATATTCAACTACGATCTCCCTAAGTCTGTATATTCTCTTTAATGAAACAAACTAATTATTTCTTCCTTCTTTTTAACAGTTATTTTTGTTATGTCTTGCACAGTTGATTGTACTGCACTCTTAATGTTTTCTTTGCTATGGGAATTTGTAGTCAAAATTCCCAGCTTTGGGGGAAGAAGATCCTTCAAAGCATCCAATCTAAGATAACTTTCCTTTAATTATATTACATGCAAATTTCTAACTGAAATTACTGGTTACATCAGCAGTTAACAAAGACCTAACTGTGCCTTTTCTCCTTTTACCAATGGTGAAGTTTAACATTAAAACTGGCACCAATAATGTAACCTAACTATACAGTGTCATGAAAATTCTCATACCAGTAAGTCAGTATTGGATGGGTCAGGAGCTTGGATTTCTCCCCAGACAGTAACTTTCACTGAAGCTTAATTATGAACTGAAAATTAAATTAATGTCAGAAATACTTGCTTATTATTTGAACTTCCCCATTGTCATCTTGGCAGCAGGTTTTATTTCAGCCCTTTAAATGCTCTGCACGGATGGGTGCCAACTGTGCAAGCTCCAAAGCGACTCTCATTATAACCTAACCTAGTGATAAGATGAAATAGCTGATCAAGTTGTATGGTTTTTCAGATTAGTCAGTGGATGGTTTTTGAGGCACGAAGGAGGGTAAAAAGTCCATGAAAGCTCTGTGAAGTCTCTCTTTTTTGATTCTTAGAGCACTCCAGATTTACCAGTGCTCTTTAACTTGGGCTGCATTATTCTGCGAGATGCCGGGGAGTAAGGCCAGGGTTCTAATTTTAAAGCCCTCTCCTGAGAAAATGTTCTTGTTTCTACTAGCTGTATTTCCCACTTGCATTTTGCTGCCCAAACAAGATGTATTCAAAATATTTGTTTGACTTAAGAAGCATTTCACTAAAAATAATGCAAACCTCAAATCAGCTTTTACCAGATGATTTTTTTTCTTTTATTCTCTTCCTGGTAATAATAAGAAAAAGACAAGAGAAAATATTACTCTTTTGATATTACTTGTGATGAGACAGAATTTCCCAATAGGTATGTATTTGGGGGGGGAGTGGGGGGAAGGGTTACAATAAAAATACAGTTATCACATCTCTATTAAAATGAAATACAGGACAAATTGTGTTAAGTGGAACCTTATGTCTGTCTCAAGGTAGTTTGACTGTCATTTTCTAACTGGGCTTTAGATTCCTACTTAAATGCAGTGTACTTCCTGGAATAGGAAAAAAAAAACACATCAAACCAACATTTTTTTCATTTTCTATCTACATTTTTAAGGATTGCAGACCTTCTTATGCCAAACTCTAGTCTAATAATTTTCCTGAGCTTAAGAGCTTAATGTTATTCAATACATACTTTATGTTTTCAGAAATAAACATATAGTTTGCCTATGCTTATTATAGTTTTTATAGCTGAACAGATTTGTCTCATTATAGCAAACCAAAATCAATATTCAAGCTATTTGTAATGTCAGGAAAGAGTAAAGACTTGTGAAATTGTTCAGGCAAAACTATAATATTTAAGAGCATAGCTCTAGAGCTACAGCAGGAAATACTGAGAGGTGGCTAGCATTCTGTGCATTAAAATTATGTTGCCCCTAATAAATAGATAAAAAAAATAAATGAAAATGGAATAATAACTTTTTTATTTTTTAATGTTCCTCCTTCATTAAAAGTATGTCAACAATTTCAAATTTTAGTTGTGATGTAATGTATGTGTCTTCACGAGTACTTCAGCCATTGGTATTCTGAAGACATGTTCAGTTCTTGTTCTGAAATGTTGAATAGATACTACTTACTGCGGAGCCAGTAAGTGCCAGAGATTGGTATTTTTATCTGTAACTGTTCTATCAATACAGATTCAGTTTTTGATTTAAAAACAGGACATCATGAGCCAACTTATATGGGCGATATTTTCTCAGTCGTTATGCCTTGCCACTCAAGTATCTGAACATCTCAATATCCATTAGCTAAGAAAGTGATTTACCTGCTGTTTCATTGTAACATATATCCTTACAGCTGTTTCACAGTAGTTCATACATTCAAAACATCTGAATCTTAAGGAATGTCTCCTACGTGTTGCATTTCCATTGAAAGAAATCAAGATTAATTTATAATAGGCTGGGTTCAGTGAGCATAAGGAAAGGAGGCATTAAACCATATGTAACATCTGCATTACGTCTTTTGGTTTTGTTTTTAATCATGCTTTGCAATGTATTTAAACCTGCACATAAAGGGTTGTAATTGCTTCTTGAAATTGTTTCTTACTTTTACCCTTCGATATTAAACAAGACAGATACATTATTTGTTACAGCAAAAATGCAGTGTTTTATATTACATCACTGCTGGGAAATACATCTCCTACTCCCATGCAAGGAGGCCTTTTTATAAAAGAGTCTTAGCGCAGTTCTTCATTCCCTGTTCACACCAGCAGAATATAAAAGATTTTTCCCATACGGGGAGTGTGGTGGGGATTGAAATTTATCCCCTTCTAAATGCTTATGCAGCCACTACATAATATGATATTTTGTCTCTTTGAATTCAGCAAAGTAAAGGAACAGTATTAGAGACAGAAGCTGTCTGAAATAAGGCCGTTATGAAAACTGAAAATCATTAAAGTAGTCTGACATTGTTTGTAGCGACAAATGCTGTTACTTTAAAATTCCGAGACTTAAAACTCTTTAAAAGTTCTTGCTCAGTGCCCTACTGAAAAGATGAAAATCACCCATCTGCAACAATTCCAAATGCCCCAGAGGTACGTGTTCATTAGGCTCCTAAGATGCATTTGGAACTCAGTATACTTCAGGAGGTTATTAAGCATTTATTTAGCAATCTAGTTCTGGAGCTATGGACTGCGATAGCAAGGACTGTGTACCAAATAGAGTGCACTGTGCTTTCTGCATGAGAGCTCCGGCCAAAGCACGTGTTATGGCTCCTAATGCATCTGAGGCTGGGGGAAGCACAGTTCCCTTCCAGCAGCACAGCCTTGTGCAGTAAGGACAAGTTTTTAGAGAGAAATCTTGAAAGCTTTGAAAGTGCTCTCCTTTGGTGGTGGTGGTTGGTTGGTTTTTTTTGTTGTTGTTGTTTTTTGTTTTTTTAATTTTTTTTAAACATCTGTGTCTGTGCCAAAACAAAAAACAAAAACAAAAAAAAAAACAAAGAACAAAGGAACATGGTTCACACTCCAGGCTGGCTATTGTAAGTGCACGCCTTGCTAATTAACAGAGCGGTACATGTGGGGTGAACACATTGTGTGTTTGAGCCTGAGATAGATAGTTCCATTATTTTCCATCTTCACCTTGTCTCCTCTACAATTTCCTCTGTTGCACAAAGACTTCCCCTAGTTGTTTTCCTTTCGAAGACAGAGTCAAATACTAAATCATGCTATCATAGAATCAAAGAATTTCAGAATATCCTGAGTTGGAAGGGACCCCCAAGCATCATAGACTTCAACTCCTGGCTCCACACAGACTATCCAAAAATCAGATCATATGTCTGAAAGCACTGTCAAAACACTGCTCGAACTCCAGCAAGCTCACTGCTGTGACCACTGCCCAACCACCCTCTGGTGAAGAACCTTTTCCTGACATCCACCCTGACCCTCCCCTGTCACAGCTCCCTGCTGTTCTGTCGGGTTCTTTCACTGGTCACACTGAATCATGAAGCTATAGAATTTTGAGATCGAGTGAAAGTTAGGACAACCAAAAATGTGGATTGGCAGCTATGAGTTAACATTAAATGTTGTAACTTTTTTATTTATGTCATTCACTCACAGAAGGTGGGACCCTTTTCTGCAGATCGCCTCTTTGTGTTTACAGGTGGCTCTTGGCAGCACGGTACCATATAATTTCGTTCAATTTCTGATGAGTTAGAGATCATCAGGTAGTTGATGGTGTCAAGCAGCAGAACAACATAGTATAGGGAAGGCCATGGGATAGTCCTTTAAATCCTTATGCTTTATGTTAAAATCTTGAAAGCACATCTCAAATATTTGTATTTGTCCATCCCATCCTAACCACAGACTAAGCTCTGTCTAAAGCAAAGGGAAGATATGGAAAGAATTTTGATGAAGATGGCAAAGAAAGCAGGTTTTCTTTGCAACCCTAGTCAGAAGGAGCGATAATGTAATCGTGTCTGGAACAGCGATATAGGTGTCAGGCACATCCGTCTTCAAGGACTATCACCCAGGCATGCCTGTCCTGTGCAGCAGAGATCTGCACCAGCTGCTGGTGACTTGTTCCAAAGCTGGAGGTAGCCTGGTTGCCCAGATACCTGAAGTGAAAAATCCTAAGGGCACAGGGTAGCACCAGGCTCATGATAGCTCTGCCGCCTTTTCGTCAAAGCTGGGGGCTGCTGTACTACATGGCCATCCCAAATGCCCCACACAAACATTTCTGATTGGCTTAGTGCTATCTTATGGATTTCTTCACCACACCTCTTCATTTGAAGGCTTATCTTGCAGTTGAACCCTGTGAACGTAAATCAGTGTTGGCATTTCATTTCCCCTACCCCCGCATACATGGCTCCTTATGTGGGAGTCATTAATTTAGCCCGGGGTAATCAGTGGTGTTCCTGATATTTCCCACTCAACCATTTGAAAGCCTGTAAAAGCAACCACCACCAAGATGATGAAGAAGGGGAGTAGCACTGAGTTGAGAAAATAGAGTTGACAAGTTACAGAAATAACGCTGCCTGAGGTTGAGCCATTAATGAGCAAAAGAAAACAAACCTCATCTACAAGAAGACCGCCTGTCACCTTGAATGTAATGTTATGAATATTTAAAAGAAAACATAAAAAAAATCCAGACATACCATTTTTCTCATCTGAAAATCAGAAACTAATAAATTGTTCTGTAGATAAATTATGTAAAAAGATGCCAGTTTTAAGGAAGGCAGTATGTTACTAATTTGAAAGAGAAGAGAACCAAGCACAGTTGGTACAGGATTTTGGGCAAGAGTGCAAGAGCCCAGGGAAAATGAGAATAACCTCTTACAAACTTAATTTTGTTTATTTTTCATAAAGTGGAAAAAGAACAAAGGAGTGCTTTGCTGGCTGTGCTAGAGAAGCTTTTCTTGCAATGATTTTTTTTTTTCCCCCAGTATGTGTCTGGCTAAAAATTAATTAACATGACTAACATTAGGTGACCATCTCTATCTCACAAAATAAGAAAGAAACCAAAAACACATAGCAAAGACATCTCTGACACTACAGTGAAAAATTTTGGCAGCTGAAGCTGTATTCAATCTATAAACAGGTTAGTAATAATTAATATTTCAATTTGTATGCAGAGAGATTTTCCTTTTTTTTCCCCTAACAATTCTATATTTAAGATTACCAGGGCTTCAGGCAGAACTGTTTGGGTAGTAAAGTAATAAACTAACACTAGAATACTGAGCAAAGAAAAAAAATCCCATTACACTAACAGCAGCCAACAGCAGTTAATGGTTTTCAGCTGTTGCAGATCTAATTGATCTTGTTGCTATAACAGAAAGCAGTTCTCTGTGATTCATATGCTTTTTTTACTGGAACATATTCTACTCCCTTGCTGTTTTTAAGCCTCACTAACTCTGATTTTTCCCTTTTCTTAAATGCCATTGCTAACAACACATTCTATTTAGAGCTAACATTAGTCAAATAAAAATTCTGTTATTTTGCCGAGACTTAAATTTTCTCCCTTGATTAAAAGGAAAGGCCGAACTACTTACATTCAGTTGTGCATTTCTTAGACTTATTTATTCCCTGCTTTGAAGTGTCACACCTACATTCATTAGCCAAGATTTATATGTACCTTGAAATCCATATCTGCCATCAATGTATCAGATGAGGCTAAAATGTTGTAAGCATTTGCCTATCAATTGCAGTCCAGTGTCAAAATCTCTTCTTGGTTTTGCTTGTGGAGCTTCCACTGGTGCCAACTGAATCCAACATTTTCTTCAGGACGTGGTATGACAGGTACAGCCAACAGAGCTGCTGGTACCATTTAGAATATGCATGCAAGCACTTGTAACTTCTCTTTCTTGAGCATTCATAAACTTCTGATGTATTAGTTACTTTTTCACAGAGACATTACTTTGAATTATTTCACTAGAATTTTAGTGTTATATTGGGAGAGTTGTTTACGTGGTATTGTTTTCATTTTTTGACAAAAGGAAATGAGAAAAACAGGACTAGTGTGAAAAACAATAGAAACTTGCATTGGTAGTTCAAATTCTAACTCATCGAAGAAGAGAGTTTGTTTACTTCTTATGAGTTCGAGGACATGTCAAAGAGGAATTTCAATTAAAAATGTTAGGAATTGCAGTGGAAAGACAGAATCTGTATTTTGATGTTATTCAGATTTCATCTTCACTTTGAGAGCTGTGCGTGTTTGTAAGCAGGCACACTGCTCTACGGAACAATTCTGCTTGCCAGTTTTGTGTGAAAAGATTCTTGGCTCCCAGCAGGTGCTGTGGCAGCATTTCTCCTTACGTTATTGAAGTAAGATACCATGTATTAAGAAACTTGAAGCACCTTTCTTTAGAAAAAAATAAAAATAAAAATGGTTTCAAGACTGTCAAAGTGGAGCAATGGCTCGCTATACCTCCTGCTCATTTCCTTTTGCTGTTATAAAGGCATCAATTGCTGTACTGTAAGACAAAGTAACATTTTTTCTAGCAGAAAACAAATGGGGAATTTTTTCTTTCTTCCTTTTCTGTTACTGTTGCTGAGTTGTTCTGATTTGTTGGGTTTTTTTCCTCCAAGGGTTGACACAGAGCCCCCTGAGAATTTTTAACATATGAGAGTAGATAACCTTGTTCTTTTGTTCGCTCATCCCTGCCCTATTCCGACTGCCTGGGGCTGTTTTCTGAATATTCCATTTCATATCCGTTTAACACCTTATCCATTCTTCTTTCTGCCTTCATTCATCAGTTCAGAATGTTACATCCAATGTATCAGCAGAAAGCATAACAAAGACCTTTCAGACATAATCTCATCAGTGTCACATTGAAGGAATGGTCCCTAACAGCAAACCAGGGCTGTATAAACACAAACGAAAACACGGTTTCAGCCAAATGCTCAAGTTCAAATTTAGCATCTCCTTGAGTCCCTTTGCTTATCAGAGACTTGACATTTCTTTAAAGATTGTGCTGCTTTACCCGTGACGAGAAGCTGTTACCTCCGCATGCTGCCTCTCTGATGTCCGATATGTTTCTCACAGAACCAGACACCATTCTGCCAGGGAAATATGGCAGCATATAGCTCAGAGTACATCCTGGGCTACAAAGAAACAGAAACGCCAACATACGTAGTTCAACATCAGAAAGCTTACAGTTCAACATCATAGCTTTCCAGTTATTTAAACAGATGTAATTTAAATAAACAAAAGAACGGCAGCATCTTGTCATCCTGGTTGAAGAAAATGACTTTTAACGAGAAGCTTATAAAGGAGCATCTTCGCTCATGTGAATGAATTTTCAGAAAATGAAATGAATCATCAGAAAATGAATTTTCACGGAACGTAAATGAACTCCTAGATGTGGAAAAATGTGCAGGGTTAAGAAGCACCTTTATCCTGAACACAGTATTTCCATTTTCCCATTCAAATGCTTTCACAAAGAGGTCTGTATTCAACAATTACCATCAGGCAGGGCAAAGAGTACCTAACAACAGTTGTGAAACCTTGTGAATGCAAATGTTCAATTTCCATGAACAATACACATGTACTATTTGGAATGGCATGTGCATTTCTAAGAACCGCACTACTTTTAGAGTCACGTTTTATATGTGATCTTAGGAATGTGCTATGTCACGTTTTAAATTTCTGTATTAAAACTTTATTGTTAAATACTGGTCTTTTGTTTCCAAGAGGGAAAACTGAAGTAATTACTAGAATTTAACAGTAAAATAATAATTACACATTCATCCTCTTTGAGTTTTAGAAAGAGCCCAGAAGAGAATAATAAAGTAAGATTATCAGATGTACAGCATTTTTTAACAACAACAACAACAAAAAAGTGAAATTTACCTTGCAAATGACACAACAGCAAATAAAGTTTACACTAGAAACCAAAGCCATCTGGCAAATTAAGTGAAAATTAATGATTAAAGAAAATCTCACTGTGTTTGTAGTGTGTTTTCATCCATCTGTGCCCAATTATAAAAGAGTTGTCAAAGAAAGCAAGCCACTGGTGGCTAATTCCAAACTAATCCAGAAAGCCTGAAAATGTCCATCAATGCATTTCTTACAGTTTCTAATCTCTGCAGGTTTCTGATAAGAGAAGCATTAAACTATGGTGTCATGAATCTTGGCTCTCACGTTTGAAACTAACAGAGATGTACTACCTGTGATCATTTTAGATTAAGGAAATAGCATATTTCAAAAGCACACTACTGATAGAATTTATAAAAGGAAAAAACTGTGTTCAGATCCATTTCTGTCATACTCTGCCAACACAGCAATTGCAGTTAACAATATCTAGACTCTAAAGCCATCAGCTGTGACCTGAGCAGATAGTGCTGAAATGCTGTGTTATATTGCAGGCGGTGCTGGGGAGGCTGTATGCCCTGCAGCAGCTCCATGCCTTGTTGGGCTCAGAGGGGTTTTCTGCCCAGGGCATTTTGGTGCATGGTAGCTTAGGCTGGGAATTTGCAAGTTTCCTGATGCTTTATCTTGTACCACCCTGCAATTTCACACCCTTATTTGATTCCACAAGCAACCACATAGAGTTTCTTAGCATCCTACGAGTTGAAGACCAGCTGTACATTGTTCTCTCTGCAAGGAGGAGAGTGCTCTCTATTTCAAAGAGAAGGAGCTGGTAATAATCTTACTGTTAGTTTGAGCTCTAAGATTGTTTTCAAGTCAGATCTGACTGTGACAGTAGAGCTGCTGGGACCTCTGGCCATGCTTGGTCCGTAATAGATAGCCTTCCTTGGGAAGGCTGTCCAGTGGTGTTTCTTTAGAAGAAGTGAAAAGACAGATACACCCAAAAAACAGTTTTGTAGGAATGTCTACTTTATAATTGCCCTTTTGAGATCTTTCGCATTGAAATGGGAAACTGGTGTCTGTATGCTACAGGAGGTACACAATAGAAGAATTAGTGAGGAACAATCATAGGGAATGGCAAGTCTTTCCATTAGTGCTCTCCTTTTGCAGATGAGGAGTTGATCTCAGGGAACGAGTGACAAAAGGACATTAAGTAACAACATAAATCAAGTCTCAGTGTGGATTCTTTAGTAGCTGTTAGGAAGGCAAGAGCTTGCTTTTGAGCCTCTTTTGAATTAGGGCCACTGTTCTACCCTGCCTGCTCTCTCTCAGATGATATAGGAAAGGGATCTGGAACTGTGAGCAGGTTTTTTAAAAAAAAAAAAAGTTGAGAGTGGTGTCATTCTTCTTCAGCTCTACTCTGTTCACTGTCAGCCTCCTGGTGTTGTCACTGAAGACTCTGCTTTTTGGTCATTCTCAGGGTTTTAGCGCAACTCCTTCATCTGATACGGTCTACATTAGAACATATGAGACTTGAAAAGTTCTTACATATGAAATATTTGTAGTTGTAAACTACAAATCTCAAAACTCAGTGGCATCTGCTTTCTTGAATGGGCCCATATGAGGTCGATGCACACATTCCTTTTAAATAATGCACTTGAATTAACCCGTTACACTCTTCTGATAGCAGACAGCATAAATCAACACTTTGTAATCATAACATTTACAGACATCTCAACATCCTTCACATCTAGTACACTCAAATTGTCTACTCAGAGACTGTAGTTTGACATGTAATTGTTTTTGGCTGCAGTTCAGGCTTATACAGCCCTTGTAACTCCTTGGTTGTGTTGGTAGAAGTATTTGTGCAGCCATGCAGTGAACCAGATCAGGGAGCTGAGCCAAGTTACAGGAAAAAAAAAAAAAAAAGGCAGGGAAACATTCTCACTTATGCCAGCATACCATTGAAAGGAAGGCATGTCCAACCATGTTTTAATGTATATCTCCAGTGGGGCATAGAAGATTGCTACATCTAAATACCAACATTAAATGGTAATTCAAGAAAGCTCTTTGTTATTGTCAAAGTAGAAATTGGAATTTTTTTTTTTTTTTTATAGAATGCAGAACTCATTTTTAAACTTGGCTGTCTAATTCTTTGGTAAACATCATTATTGCTTGGGGCGGGGGAGGAGTTAAATTTATTGTTACGATTCAGGAATGGCTGATCATGCTATTTTAATATTGCACATCGGATTCTGCTTAAAATGGAAAACCCAAACATATCTACATGGGCCACGAAGATGATCAGAGGGTTGGAGCACGCCCCCTTTGGGGACAGGCTGAGAGAATTAGGGCTCTTCATCTGGGAGAAAAGAAGGCTTCAGGGGGACCTTGTAGTGCTCATCCAGTACCTGAAGGGGCCTATGTGAAAGCTGGGGAGGGACTTTTTATAAGCGTGTGTAGCGATAAGATGAGGGGAATTAGCTTTAAACTGGAAGAGGGTAGATTTAGACTAGACATGAGAAATAAATTCTTTGCTATGAGGATGGTGAGACACTGGAACAGGTTGCCCAGCAAGGCTGTGAATGTCCCCTCCCTGGAGGCGTTCAAGGCCAGGCTGGATGGGGCTTTGAGCAACCTGGTCCAGTGGGAGGTGTCCCTGCCTATTGCAGGGGGTTGGAACTAGGTGATCTTAAAGATCCCTTCCTACCCAAGTCATCCTATGATTCTATTTACTTCAGTGATTCTGATTAAAATGTAATCTAGAGCAAAATTTTGTCTGTCAAATGTCAGTTTCAACCTTATATGCAAAGTACTCATTGCTGCATATCTTTTAAAATAATCTACTCTAGTAATAGCTCCATATACTTATTTTATTTTCAAGCCCTCCAGAGATTTCTGTTGTGCATCACATCCAGTATTTCTGTAAGCATATGCAATAGTAAATGAGGAAATCCTGTGGTCGTTTAGGAGCCCTAAAAATAGTTTCAAAGAAAAATTATCTTTTCCATATTCCAGCACTATTTTGAATGTTGTGGCAATATGCATCCTACGAACATACAGAATTTACCTGACACATTGTGTAAAATGTCCTTTACATTAATTGAATTTAAAGATCAGGCCAGTTTAGATTGGAGGTCCTGGGATCAGGGAAGTATCTTTTACAAAGTCAAAAATTTCTTTTTCCTACTGAGATTCTGAACAGTATTAGAGCTCTTTTGAAAGCCAATATCTTAAAAAAAAAGAAAAAAAAAGTCGGAAAAACATTTGTTTCTTTCTTGAAGATATTCCTTGAAGATAAGCTTTTCTAAAATAAAGTATGGGATGGAAACTTTCCATTAGCATGCTCAGTTTCCAATTTAAAGTTACTAGACTTAGAAACAAGAGATGTGCAGTATTTCTGAAGTAACTCACCTATATAATGTTGCAAAGAATATGGCCTACTGGAAATTCATTCCTTCTCAAAGCCATTCCCTTTCTAAACCTACCTGCTGGGAAGGACTAACACATGCTTGCTATTATATGATGAAATCATCACCCTTCCAAGACTCATTGTAAAAATCAGGGAAGACCTGTGAAATCTGTACTGTTTTTCCTCAAATTATTACAGGCAATTTTCTGTAAGAAATGCCAACACTTGGAAACAGAAGCAACACTCAGCTCAGATTCTGTGCGCCAGCCCGCCCGTTCATTTATGTATAAGTATCTTTGTATTATATGTAAGAATGAACGAGTATTAATTCATTCCTATACAATACTATCTATCTACACACATAAAGAGTTTTGTCTTGCATTTCTTTTTGGAGTGGGGGGAAGCTAGAACTGATTGCTGCTTCCTGAAAAATAAATAACGAATTGCTAAAGCAGTCACGGTAATATCAAGCCAGAGGCAAACTTGTATCTTGTACAGCAATATGATATTCTGGTTGTATGCCTGTTTAATATCTTTTAAGCCACCCTTGGGCAGGACCCCACTGTAAACAAGCAGTCGAGTTTGACTTGAAACATCCTTTTAAAAATAACTCTAATAAATAAACATTCTGTCTTCACACATTTTGTTGCCAGGGATTCTCCATTTCTAAACTTATTAGTGTAATGATTTGCAAAGGTTTTTTTAATATTAACTACAGTCTCCATTTTTCATAAATATAAATTCTTCATTTTCCATTTGTTTAATTCTTTAAAATTAAAACTTCAATTTTATTTTATAATTATATGCTGTCATTTTAATAAAGGTTTTTATTGAAATCACCTCTGTCTGTTCAATTCTCTGTCTGACAGAGCTATATAAATCAATAACAGTAATATTAGGTAATATTAGAAGAGGAATATGAGTCTCTGATTATTAAGAGCTGAAGCAAAAGGCTGCACATAGGAAATACTTTGCAGCATACAGCAAGTTGCACTGACTCAACAAAAGGCAGTGTGACGTGCAGCAGCAAACGCTTCAGTGATACTTTATCTGTGAACTATTTATTTAAGCGTATTCTTTAGTTCTTCTTTTCTCTTTGCTCCTCTGATTTCCTTGTTGCAGCTGCTCACTCTTCCCTGCTAGGCTTGGTTTGCTATGGCATTCACTGCCCCAGGGCTGTTATCTCTGGATTCCTTGCTGTGTTGCATGGAAGATCCTTGTGAAGAAAAACCTGCCATGAGGTTAAAAAAAAAAAAGAAGAAGAAGAAAGACTTTTGGAGCTGAATTGTGTCACTCCCTGTTATATCCCAGGCTCTGCTTACACAAACATTCAAACCTTGTCTCTATTCACTGGTACTTCTGTGCAAACAACCAGGGGTCTCCTTGGACTCCATCAGTTTCTGTGGGCTCCATGTGCAACTGAACGAGGCATTCCTAGTGTGGAGTTCCATCAGGGCTGACTCTGAATTAAAAACATATTTGCTGAACAGCGAGTCCAACAAATGTATTCAATTAAAGGAATTTGTGAACAACCTGAGATTCTGTTGCTGCAGTGTTTGATAGGAAGCACAGTTAGACTTCAGAAGTGACAAGATTTCTCTCTATGATTTGACTCTTAATTTCTGATTGATTTGGCCGTGTTTGCCACAACTTTTTTTTTTTTTTTCTAAGCTGTACAACTATTTATCTTCATTATGCTTTTCCCTATGGAGAAAATATGTGCATGGATACACAATGCTAACAAATCTTTCCATTTTACTGTGAATATATTTATCTCTGTGTCTGTGCATTCAAATGCACTGTGCTCAGGAGACACGTAGACCCTTTAAAACCTTAGCCTTTGCTTATGAAGAGTAAAATGTCTAATTCTTATGATTGTGGATAAAACCAAAAGAATGTGTGAGCCTGTACTGGGTCCCTTAGCAAGTCTGCTGATGGTAAAAAGCTGGGAGGAGTGGCTGACACACCAGAAGGCTGTGCAGCCGTTCTGTGAGACCTGGACATGCTAAGGAGTTGGGTGGAGAGGAACCTGATGAGGTTGCACAAGAGCAAGTGTAGAGTCCTGCACTTTGGGAGAAGTAACAGCACATATCAGAACAGCTTAGGGGCTGACCTGCTGGAAAGGAGCTCTACAGAGAAGGACCTGAGTGTCCTGGTTGACCTAGCCAGCAATGTGTCTTTGTGGCCAAGAAGTATCCTAGGTATCCTAGGGTATGTTAGAAAGAGCATGGCCAGCAGGTTGAGGGAGGTGATTCTCCCCCATTACACTGCCCTGCTGAGGCCGCATCTGGAGTAGTGTGTCCAGTTCTGGGCTTTCCAGTTCAAGAAAGGGAACTACTGGAGGGACTCCAGTGGAGGACCACAAAGATAATGAGGAGCCTAGAGCATCTCTCTTATGAGGAATGTCTGAGAGACCTGGGACTGTTCAGCCTGGAGAAGAGAAGGCATCGTATCAATCTCATCAATCTAAAGGGTGGAAGTCAAGTGGTTGGGGGGCAGGTTCTTTCCAGGTGCCCAGTGATAGAACAACGGGCAATGGACATAAATTGGAACATAGAAAATTGCATATGGACATGAGGAAAAACTTCTTTACTCTGAGAGTGACAGCACTGGAACAGGCTGCCCAGAGAAATTGTGGTGTCTCCTCTGGAGACATTTGAGACTCATCTAGACATCTTCCTGTGTGACCTGCTGTAGGGAACCTGCTTTAATACGGATCTCCAGAGGTCCCTTCCAATCCCTATGATTCTGTGTTCCTAGAAGTTGTTAATGAAGTTAAATAAATGGAATCCTAAACAAATCTTACAATTTTCTCACTTCTATTTGAGTACTTGGAGTTAGCAGTGCTGGGTTGAATATTATTTGTGTGTTTAAGACTTCTACAAAGTGAGAATAAAAGTTCATTTTACAAACCAGGGAAGTAGATATGTCTCTCTTACAGTAGCATAGATGACACTGCTGTCAAAATCAATGAGAACTGCCATAGAATTCAGTGAATTCTGTGTTGCTGTCACTTCGCATAAGTATTACTGGCTCTGTGATGCTGTTATTTCTTATCAGGTCACAAAAGACCATGGTAGCATTTAAGATCCTCTGTGTATTAATAGTACAATGACTATGGAGTAGTTTCACTGAAAGACCTTTTAATTCTACCGCTGGAAGTTCGAAAGAATTTCTTTAACAGCAGCTGGAGGTTCCTTCATGAGCATTGTTTCCCAACTTGTACCACTTCTTTCAGAAAGACGTAGAAAGACTTTTTCAGAACAAATTTTCTCTGCTGTTTTCTGTGCACGCAGAATGCAAATGCTATCTCAGTGTGGACAATTGCAATGTTTTTAAAGAATCCTCAGCCCACAGAATATGCAGCGCTGTGTGCCCACATTGTTATGTTTGACTGTGATTTTTGTGACAGAGTGGAACCATAAGATAAATTTCAGTTATGATGTATGTTTGATTGCCTCACTCACTCTCCTCACTAGTCATTTTGATTTGGCTTCAGTGTTATCTAGAAGTATCATGGTACAAGATAAATAGCTGTCTTAGAATCATTTCTTTTCTCTTGTACCGTATGCATTTTCCAAAACGAATCTAAAATGCTTTTGTCTTACTTTATCTTACTGAGTGGTTTAAGAACCAATATTTTGTGAGCCATAAGAAGCTTGATCTACAGAGCTGAAAATTCTGTTTGCTAGTGTGCCAAGGCATTCTTTTCAATTCCTGGTTGGTTCTTAGTTATTGGATGTTAAAACTGTGGTACCATGACTTATAGGTATATATATTTTAATAACTTTCACAAGTTTTTGAAATGTATTCATTATCATTTTATTCTCCCTTTAAGGCTTATAAAGTCAAACTCACGATAATAAAATCAAGTGGCTTTACATGTAGATATTTTAGAAATAACAATAAAAAAGTAAACCTCTAGCACAGATCTAAAATACAGTCTCCAAAATAGGTTATAAATATGATAAATGGTGGTGCAAAATAGAGGTATTATGGGCACTCTTGAGATGACCTACATTAAAATAAGGCAGTATCACTAGGTTCATACAAAATAAAACCTTAGCCATACAATTCATTAGAACAAATGTAACAATTTATAGCTACAGGGGTGCATTACACTCATACATGTGTATCTAACTTTTGTTATAGAACCAACAAGCTTTATTTTCCTGCAAGATCTGTTCTGTCTTTAGTCTTCATCACAGCTACATCTAGCATATTAAGTACATGTTTTACTTTATTTTCAGTGAAAATCAGAAGTTTTTGAATAATTTATTGTTTTTATATAAAATTTGACTTACAGTTTGAAATGAGTTATTGTTTTTTAATGAATCATTATTTTTTTAGCTCAGTTGTTTAATCGTTGCTCTATATTTGTGTGCTGAGGATTTGTACTTAATTGGAATTTCACATTAACAAGAGTAGGGTAGAAATTATGTCATAAGAAACGTGTGGATCACATCTGACTTACACATAATTGCTTCAAGATTTTGATTTTCACACACCTCTACTTCTCATTTTTGCATTTTATATGAAGTCTAACTTCAGTACTTAGGACATTAGGAATATGTATTAATAAACTGTGCACCTTTGAAAAGAGATATGAAATGTATTCCCCAAGGGCCAGTAATAACCTGGAGGTTCATGATCCACAGATTATTTCTAACCTTCAATCTTAACAGATGTTTTAATTCAAAAGTTAGGTACCCAGGCCCCTGGGTTCATACCTACCTGCCTAAACAAGTGGATACACCTCCATATTTCTCCTCCATTCCTTAATTTATCTGTGTTCCTGGGTAGGAAGAGGTAGCTTTTTAGTAACTTTATGGCTGCTTCACTCTATAGATTCATGTCCATTTTTATGTTTGTTCTTTTTTAATAAGGAGTAAGGGAATTCATACACGTCAATCCAGATGAAAGATGCTAGGAAAAGATAAAAGGCAGGAAAAGAAAGTAAAAGCGAATGAATGCCAACTTTTGAAGAAGGTTATTTCGGATGGAGGCTTACTAGAAAGTCCTAGTAGCACGAAAGATACAAGTGCTGCTCAAAACTCAGCTCAAGGAGGAAGAGAAAAGCAGAAATGAGAGACTTCACAAACTGAGACAAGTCTCACAATAAAAAAAAAAAAAAAAAGTTTCCTAAAGCACTCAATAGCTCACAGTCTGTAAGTAAGAATGGATATAGTGGAATCTGATTACTGAGCTCCAGCTAAAGAAGGAGACACAGAAGTAGAAAAAGGAACCATTGCACCCTGGTGCGGAGGGAAAGAAAGAGTTGACAGGATAGACTGCAGAAGTGACAAAAGAGTACAGATAGACAGAAAGGCAAGCAAAATGAAAGCTTTACTTTGGAGACAGCAGTCGTGAGATACTCAGAAAAAGGAGTGGATACAGAGTTTGTAAGATTGAAGAGATAGTACTGCATTAGATAAGGTAAATTGAGTGAAGAAGAGTGTGGAGGAAAAGATATATAGTGGAATGACCATATAGAGAGAAGAGAGGAAAATTCAAAGCTTATCTCATTCCTTAGGTTTAAAGGCATGGAGGAAAAAGGAAAAAAGAGTAAAGCACTTTCTTTTGTCAAGTTCAGGCGATGCTAAGACAGAACAAAGTTTGTTGTTGTTTCTCTGAGAAAGTGCAGGTTAATCTGTATGTGGCATCATTTCTGACAGTGGTAAGCGGAGTGCATTCAGGCAGTTCTGCTTTATCGCATGAAAATGGGAAGTCTGGGTTATGGGCTTGCTGACTGAATGATGGATCGTTCTACCATTATTTAATTCAATACATACCGTTTTCTACTGTATTCACTATTCAATCTTTTTGTTTGCTTTAATATTACAAGATAATAAATTAATTACTCAAGTAGCAAAGTACTGAAGTCATCACAGGGAACTGGTTTGCTGTTTTATTTGTGGGTTCCAGTCATTCACCCAATGATTTAAATGGGCATCTTCAGTTTAGCCTGCACACTAAATTCAGAAGTACAGAGCAGAAGTGAAAAACAAAATTTACTTTGTGATTTAATACTAATCAACCATTGCTAATGTGCTATAAAATACTACTTAAGGTAGATGCTGACTTCCATTATTAACGTTAATGGTCTTAGTTGCCTCATCTGCCTTATTCCAATATATTAAGCATGCAGACCCCATAATTTAATTATCACCTGTTAATATTGGTTCTAAATTCATTTTTGTGCTTTTGGGTTGAAGCTGCAATGATGAGCCAATTAAAAAACATTATCTGGCTGCTCAAAGCATCACATTTGTAGTTATGCTTAATAGTACATGATTCTACAGGGACTTTCAAGATGGAACATGCTGCTCTAATGCCTTTAGGGATTAGCTAAACAAAAGGAAAAAATGTAAAGAAAATTTAAAATATTTTCTCTTCTGCAGGATTTTAATTTTCAGATCTCTTCCTGTGTGTTATAGTTTTCCTTGAAGCTAATTTGCATAGCTGTAAAAGTGTACTGTGTAGCTGAATTACAGGGGAGACGCAAATGAGACCCTGGATTTTCTTTAAATCCCACAGGAAGAATTTGGTTCAAGACTGTACATAAAGTATTAATTGCAAGAATTGTGTTAGATAGCTACTGTTTGAGTGAGAGTGGTGAACTAATAAAGTATAGCACATCATGACCTCAGAGAGTTTGTAATGAAAAAAGGAGCATTTAATTTATGTAGATGTTCTCAAAGCAACTTGAAGGGACAGTAGCTACACATTGCATCCATCTCATTATATTGTTAGTTAACACGAAAGACTCCTTTTTCTCTTACGTTATCAGCTTCCTGCTGACAGGGAATTTCCAGTGCAGGTGTTTCCATTTAATCTAAATTTGTACTTTTATAATGGCTGAGTGAGAAATGGCTGATGTAGATGATGCATCATAAAATTTGATGATGGAATACATGCATTTGGTATAGAAACATATATATGTGTTTTATTTGTCAGTCTGTAATACTGTGATATGAAATTCCCATCTCTTTGTGCAGTTTAGGAACCGCTTGGCAGAATACAGACATTGCACTGTTTGATCTCCCATCGCTGTACCATCCTGCATAAACACAATAACTGGTCTTAAAGTTTTTTGAGGAGTCAGTGGAGAATCTTCCACCAAAGAAAAAAAGCTCTCGCCTAAAGTGCAGCTCTCCTAGTACGTTTCTTAGGGATCTTTTCTTTTGCTTGTGGTATAGTGGAGGAATACCCCTCAGCCTCTAATTCATATGAGGCACTGCTGTATTAGGGACTTGAAATTGACTTTTCCAAGACCAATTTCTCAAGTAAATCACAAGTCATGCCTTGGGACCCTGCTGCGATTCCAGGCATCAGCATGGAAATATCCTGTTATTAGCCACTTAAAACTAACTGAAAGTGGAATTACTGTTGAACATCCTCAGCCAGGTTTTAAATGAGCTTGGAGCTTTTCAGGGGAAGAGAAAGCTGCCAAATAAAAAGCTAGCAGCAGCTGAAGTCTGAGGAAGTTCTTCAGCTGATACATGTGCATGTTTGGGTGCTGGTTTGCTTTGGTTTGCTGCCTTTCTGCTTATAATTTTTTTGCTATTGTATTATGGGCATGTGTTCTTTTGTCAGTGAAAGCTATTAAGAACAGAACAGGAACCCTGCTGTGTTTTAAAATTAAAACTGAGGAAAAAAGGCTCAGGCACAAGGAATAAAAAACCGGCACAGAGAAGAAATAAATGTAAATTAAGTTATCAGGGTTATTTTGGCCACAAATGGCAAAATAAATGTGATGCATCATTCTTAGAGATGCTTCTGCTTCTTTAGGTTGATTTGGGCAATTTTAAACTGTATAGTCTGCTTTTCTTTTGAAATGAGATGTGCACCACTCTGCTATCTGTCCGTATGTTCACTGGCCTGTTTTACAAGTTTCAACAGTGGAGCTGAGCTGCTGATTAGCTCCTCTTCACTTCTCACCCGCCTGGGGAAAGTCTGCAGCATTAACTGGAGAAAGTCGTGTTCATTTGGCTAACGTTTGGTATCTAGCCAATCTGTGCCCATGCAGATTCCCGTGCCCCCCCCAAAAAATTTGGATGAAAATGCAAAAAAAAGCTGAAAGTTTAATGCTGGGCAGGTTGAGGAAAACTTGAGAGATGCTGATAGTACTGAATTGAAGCAAAGAGAAATCGTTTCTGGAGTGTATAAGACATACCAGGAAGGAAAAGATTTTATTTAAATCCACTATTCACATAATGCCTTTGCTTTTTGGTATTAAGTCTAAAGATATCTTTCAGTGTAAACTGTAGAATTACATTGTGATAACTCACTTTCATAAAATTTGATTTGCTTGAAGAAACAGATTAATTCTTTTTATAAATAAGCAGAGTATTATTAGTATTTTCATCAATCACTGTGACAAGTGAGTGTGTTTTATGTCTTTATTAGTAAGTTGCCAAGACAGATTGACAAATCTGTAAAGATCATAGGCCTAGCAATTGACTCTTGCAACTGAAAGGCAAGCTGAAGCCTACAGCCTACTTCTGCTATTGTCACTTCAATACACAGACACGTATTTCACATTTTCCCATGGTTTCCTAAGTTGAGCAAATCTAAGACAATTAAAGGAATTTTTTCCAATGTAACAATTTGATCTCATTATGTAAGAGTAAATTCATTTCTTCAGAATCACAGATATCTTCACATCCCTGTGTCTATTATGAAATTTCACCATATATACAGATTTTTATATATATTTGTAGTGGACATGGGACTATACAAGACTTAACTGAGTTATCTCCTTAAGAGAGAAATGCTCTTTGTTCACAAATTATATATTATATATTATTATTCAGATGATAATCTGTCCACAAATTATATATTATTTAGCTATATATTTTGTATTTTTTTAACAATTGTTTTGTAGTTCTAATGCATCATAGTTTGTAATGCATTCTGGTGAATGACAACATGTTAACCTCCTGAATAAAGGTCATGGGCTCTGTGTACACAATTCAGGTTTGGATAAAACTCCAAATACACTTTCAAGGCTTGTCCTGAAGCTACATTAAATGAATTTGCATTCTGGTGGTACCAACCAGCTTTGACTGAAAAGCTTTACTTTACACATCGAGCAAGAATCAAAGTATTTTGCTCTGTACAAAAAAAGCAGTCTCTTCTAGTGAAGAGAAATTACTTTTTTATTAAAGGGTAACTTTGCTGAAAATTTGCATTTGGATTAAAGTTAAGAAGTCTAGCATTTGTGTCATTATTTACTTATTTAGTTTATTCTGGATAGCCTTAATAATGGAGTGGCAATTCCATTCTTTCCATTGAGTTAAAATCAGAGCATTTCCAACAGGCTATTTTAAAAGGAATTATGTTGTTGTTAAACTAAATTATTGAGTGCTTATCTTCCCCATTGTGTTTATATAAATGTTGTACAGACAGTACAACAGTTCGAGCAACTCTTTAGTAGAGCCATGTATCTTGAGAAATTACTTGAGCTGTCACGAATCTTCTACATGAGGAGGCAGTTCTTTAATGGTCTTGAATTAGGGCACTGACTGGCTAATCCCTTTTCAACATTGATATATTAACTGTCCACCTTTTTTAAATACTTAAAATATTCTGTCAACATTATGGAAGTGCTCATTTAGAAATCTAAATATTACAGGAGGTTGTGAAGCTTCCTTCTCCCTCCCATGTTATGACTCATTGCTGAGCTAATAGCTCCATTTAACAATTGTGAGAAATTATTTATATCTTGACATATCCTATTTTATCTGGAAGAACTTTCATACAACAAAAACATAGAAAACCCCAAAAACCTATGGCAGTGAGACAAAAGGAATAGTACTAGAAATTACCACTCATCATATTTTAGTTCTGTGTAGCTTACTTAGCTTGGATTAGCTTGGATGTAAAATGAACTGAATACTCTTAACAAGGAGCCAGATTTAAAAGTCAAGCATGCCCACTGGATGCAGAGCACTTCCAGCTTGTACCCTCCAGACGTCAATAGCTTATGACACAGAATCTGATCTTAAACTGCATGACTATAATGTGGGTACTAAAAATATGACTATGCACTTGTGCCTAATTGAGATTTTACGAATGGCTATTTGAAATATAAATATAGCTTAGAATAATAAAATGGAAAAACTTAAAAGAAGACTGATTAAAATAAGTTAAATCAATGTGCAAGCTATAGTGCAGCTATGTGAAAACAGCCTTTTAGGGAAATGAGGGTTTTCATTTAAGCCAGTAGATATATTGGATTTGAGTAAACTTCAGAGATCACCAAATCCAGTCCTCTGCCATGGCATACAATACTGTATAGTCTTTTCCTCAGGCTGATTATGTTCACCTGTTATATTTTCCTTCCCTAAACTCTCTTTTAGGAAGATTGTTACAGGACCTCTCTCCTGTAGTGAAAATTACTAACCTTCATTAAATTTCCATCTTAATTTATTCAAGTCCAGTTTTTATCTGTTTGTTCTTAACACCAACATTATCTTTTAGATTTAACTAATCTTTTGCCCCCAGTGCATTTGCTGTAAGGAATCATCTTTCTTCTTGGCCTTCATTTTTCAGTGTAATAAGAAATGTCCCTTCAGTCTCCTCCCATAAGATAGCTGAATACTTGATCTCTGTAATAATCCTATTCAGCACCTGTTCAGATTTAAATTCATCTTTTTTTTTTGAACCTGCATAACTAGAATTATACAAAATACTTCAGATGAGGTCTCACTACAGGCTGCAGAATGGTATGAATACTCCCCCTTCTTTATCAAAATACTTTGCCTTGCCCTTTTCATGATCAGATTCAATTAAATGGCTCATAGTCATCCTGTGACTGACTAAAATAGGCTGCTATTTCCAACTAATGAGCTCCCAGTGTATATCAGAAATTCTTGTTATTAGTCCCATATGCCCTTTGGTCTATTACATTCAGCCCAGTTCTGTTTCTGGGGTCTTTGAGATCATGCATTTCCCCCACAGGACATTCAAATCCTCCTCTAGGGTCACTCTAGTTCCTGACTTGGATCCCCAACAAACTGCATTAGCGCACCTTTATTTTCATTCCAAGGTAATAAGCTAAAATATCAAATAAAATGGGTCCCAAGCTATAAAGCATTTTTTTTTTTTTTAAGAATTTCGTCACCTTTGTGAGGTAATGATCATAATGGCTCCTAAGTGACCCAGGAGGTAATTTCTTTTTAAAACAGTATGTGTCCCTGTGAATCAATTCTTCATACTTTTGAGCTCAGTATTACAAAGACAAATATTCAGTACTTGAAACTTAAACCCGATGTTTCAGAAATTGCAAGGTCATGTCTGATACGAAGATGTTCTCCTCTAAGATCAGAGCAGTCTGTCCAGATTTTCACCAAAAACCATGCAGGTCAGATAAATGGGCCTCTGTGGATGCAGCATTTGGCAGATTAGATGCCTGTTATCTGTTCTCTCCACCCGCTAACATATTGCTAATTAGGTTTGAGAGTGAGGTGAAATGATTCATCTCAGCAGAACAGTGAGTGTCTTTAGTAAATCCTTAGTCTACTTTAGTTCCAATCCACTTGAGAGAGAAAAGGAAAAAAAAAAAAGTGAAAAATGTTTCTGAGATTTTGCCTGTATTTTTATATTTGTTTCTTTCCTATTATTATCTCTAAAAGTCCTTTGATTATCATTAAGTTGGTGAATATGTGATATTCATGTAAAAAATTCCACTTAGCTGATAACCATACACTGACAATATGAACAAAGAAGTACTCAATAGAAATTTTCTGTATATTTGTATAAATGAAATGGTGAGACAGCTAGATTATGTAGCACAGAAGATGACTTCTCAATGTGTAGGAAATACAAGTGCACAGTCATCCACCCATAAATCTGACATCCTTGAACTTTCAAGCACTTGATTTTTCAACTTAATTAGGATTCTATGAATACTGGTGGCTCTTTTTTTGTTTCCTTTTGCCTGTGTATGATACTGCATTGTTGAGTTCTTTCTATACTATCTCCTGTGACAGTTCCTCTTCCCTCATTTTCATCACAGGCATAATTGTGATGAGTATGTCACATCTAATGATCTGTCAGTATGCCAGCTCCTTTCCCCCAGGGTAATCTGGCAGGTGATCTTCTCATACAAGTCCCGCAATTTATAAGAATCTAAGAATGTTTCCCAAACCACCCTATTCCAAAGCCGGTGTTTATAAATGCTTATACAGTGCCATTTATTGTATGTGATACCATTCTGCTATATGATCTTGAAAAGCAAGATAGACAAAGTAATTACAATATTTGCTTGAGATATGACTCATTGGATTTTACAGATATTGCATTTATATTCAACTAGAAAAGTGAGATTGATGTAGTGCTCCTCACTTGCATAATACAACATGTACTATACCATTTAAAAACACTCTGTAATTGCTTTAGTCCTTTATTGACACATAAATGACATATTTGCATGCATCTGTGTAAGCACCTCATAGAATTTAACAGGCTGAAGAAACCTGTGACTAAGTGAATAACGTGAACCTTTTCGTGAAGATATATCTACCAGTTGTGGAGATGTATAATCTTAGATATTTATTGATACAAATAATAATATCTTAGGCAAGTGCCCCTTGGCCTGTGGCTTCACTGGTTGAGTATTGTCTGAATATCAATCTGCCATGTTGTGGCTGCACAGTGTTGAGTGAAATAGCAATGTTCTTACTGTCTGCAGTGGGTTGGAGGTGTATGGATCCATTCAGCTCCATTCAGCTATGTGCAAGGACCAAAACGTGGATCCTGCTATCCCGTGTCTCGATAGAAAGAAGAGAAAGATGACTGTGAGCTTTATTAGTATTTGAGCAACTTGCAAAGAGATTGAGGAGGGGGAAAACCATTCACCCATACTGTGTAACTTTGTGTCCTTGTGACAGAAAGAGATGCTTCAGAGTCTGAGAACAGTTCTTCCTAAAATCACTCTTTGCTATGGGAATTTCCGTCCTGTAGTAATGAGACCATTGATGTCACAAGACAGAGCGACAGATATCCCCGTGAAGCTACTTAGATTAATTTGAGGAGAGTGACACTACCAGCTGCCACCTTTTGAAGAATTCTCTGAAGGTGCAGATGGGGATTGGAAGTGCTTTCTCAGATCTTGGAACACAAAGGTAAAGGAAGCAGTGAGGGGAATCAGGGTTAATTAAGGCAGTCTTAAGACTTGCCATTGCTTCATGGCTCTGTTAATCATGCAAGAGCTGCTGTGAGATTCGATGGAAAAGGCAGGGGCAGGGGCAAGTGATGTCTTTGTGTCTGATAGAGCAACAGCCTGCTCTCCTTGGAAAAAGCAGATTTCCTTAAGCAGATACATTTGCAAGGGAAGCCTTCATGCTAACTTGGTATTTGAAATGTATTTGAAATCTCCAGTTATAGGTGGTAAGGGTTTCTTTTTTAACTTAATCTCTTGTCACGTGTATGGCCCCCTGCTTGTGCTCCTGGTGGGATTCCCCAGAGCTTTGGATTAACGTCAAGAAAGCTGCTGTCTTGGACCTTTCGTGGATTTGTAAAAATGGAGCTGCATTATGTTCAGCTTTCTTGTAAATGAAAGTGAAAAGCATATTTGCTCATACAAGTGAAAAATAAAGTTTTAATCTTGAACTCCAGGACCTTCTAATGAGGCTTGTATTGCTTATGTTCTGCTCTGACATGCTAGGGAATGCAACCACTCAAATACATTTACTGCAAAGGCAGGACAGTTGGAAATCTTGTTGGGTTTCTGTAATTACGCACCTTTGAAATGAAAGTTTTCAGGTTCTTTCAGTTGTCATTTTGTTTCCTTCCATCTTTCTTTCCAAACATACAAGTATTTTCAAAATTGTTCTAATAATGACAGTGTTACAAACAGCAACAGCAACAAAAAGAAGGCGTATATGCACAAACGGGGAAGGACAATTGGTGTTATTTCCAACCCTTAAGAGAGAGAAAAATGCCTTCAGATGCAGGAAAACCTTGCTCAGTTTTCTTTATGGCCTGAGTAGATTTGAATCAACACTTTCCATTTCCTGTGAATGTATCTGGGTAAATGCTGGGCCGCAGCATATTCCAGGGATGTGTACTCTTGATGTCTCCCCATGGTGCTGTTTGGGTTTTTATACGTAATCAGTCATTGACTGGGGGAGGAAATGGAACGTGGGCATTTCAGGGCGGCCTTTCTTTGATTTTATCTGTTTGTGTGTGTGAGAGAATTTACTTAACAAGGGAGAAGAATTCCAGTTCTTCCCTCTCTTGTTTCAGGCACCAGAAACTGTATGGCCTCAGAGGAATTTCTGTTTATTCATTCCCAGATCCATAAAGGGAGCTCAGGAAGGAAATTCTGTGGAGTCAAATTATAACCTGAATACAGATCTCACTAAATTTTTAATTACAAATTCATGGCAATTCATAAAATCACTGTCAGAGCCCTTGTCACAGTACAGTGTTGATAATGAGAGAAAGTAGATCTTCCCAAATAAATACAAAACATAGACAATATTTTATTAGCTGTTTAACATATTACATTAATCTTCTGGTAGCTAACATTCTGTGCCTGGAGAGAATAATAGCAGAGATCTTAGGAATTGAAATAATGTGTTTTTAACATCCAAAAGATGATTCAAAGAGTTAGTTAGTTGGTATGAAAACTATGGCTCTCAGTGAACCCATTAAACTGGTAGAGCATTAATCTGATGAGGTATAAGACGTTGTCCCTTAAGATTGTAATTTACAATTTAGAAAGCTCATTTAAATACATAAAATAAAGCCATGAAAATGGACAGTATTGTTACAAATGAATTCTTCTAGTGGATTTCATAGTAAAGTTTAATGTCTATAGATACATCACCTTACATATGGAATCAGTTCAGTAAAATTTAAACTATAAAATTTTGTGCATCACAATTTATTAGTTGTAAGCTAACGGTTATCAAGAATGATTCAATATTATTTTTCAAGTGTTTGTTTTAAATAGCGTGTTTAATTGTTTAATCTGTTCTTAGTTTAAAAGGTGGAAACAGCAGGAAGTAATCTTTAAGAACAGGACTTCAGTGCCTGAATCTTTTAAAGGTATAGAAGCATCTTTAAATACCTTTAAAAGCTCCAGATTATGCATTAGTCCAAGAAGGTCTTCCTTTCTGGGCTGTTTTATGCAGCATTTTCTATTTTCTCTTCCTTGAACAAAACCTGGTTTTAATACGCTGCCTTCTGTCTGCTTCTAGGTGTCCACAAGGCGTTGCTTAATGGGCTAGAAATCTTGAAAATCCCCTTGTTATTAAAGGAATGACAAAGTCAGCAGTGGGAGGGCAGAAAATGGAAGGGCAATTCTTCAGTGCTAATTGTTGCTTTGTTCCCCTTCTACAACTTTTCTCCAAGGTCAGGCTTAGTTTCGCCTGATAATTTCGTGGAGAGAGTAAGAGATTTTTCAAGACGCCTGTGTTTAAGTGAATAGAGAAGCACAAAATGTAGGAAACCAGGTATAAATTTAATCCTGGTGTAACGAGGCTGATTTCACTTGACTTAATCAGAGACTTAGCTGGCCTTTGTGGTTTTACAGCAGCCTGTTTGTTAACCACAATGTGTACGACATGCACTCCAGCTTGTAGGCAGTTTGCTTCATCTGTTCCTTTAGCAGGGGGTGCTTAAAGCAGTGCTTGAAGGACGATGTGCTTAAAAATTAATATTCAGCAGTTTTGCAACAAGACCCTGGGAGCGTACCAAGGTCAGGTGCAGCAGCAAAGCAGGATTTCCCGTTGCTGTGCCATAAATTAAAACATCAAATTTGCCCTTGGTTGTTTCTGTAATGTTGTGTGACTAAAATCACCAACACGTTTACATGAAAATTAATTTTAAATATTGTTAATCACCTGCTTCGCAGATGCACCTCAGATTCAAAGGATAGCCTGGAATCATCTTTAATTCCCTGCAAATCCCTTAGATTCACCTGTGTTTAGGGGATTTTCTGATGGCTACAAGCCTCAATTTCCAATTTCTTGATTATTTGAACCAGGCCATTTTATAGCATTTTTCTGGTACTCTGTGGTTGTTATTTAAGCTTTACTGAAATACTTAGCCATAATTTATACTGTCTGTGTTTTAAATAACACATCAGTTGTAAAATGGATCTGTCACATAAAATATATATCAGTTTGTGGAGATTTGAGTCCTAACTCAGCAAAAAACTGTCCATGTAATTTTTCAGAGGTCAGAGATCCTTCTGATTTTAATTTTAACCCCAAATCAATCAAATTCCGCCTTTCCGTGAATTTAAATTTGAAGGAAATTATCATTTTGGATCCTGCTTCATGGGCATTTTTTGGGTCTCCAACTGTGCCCTCTGAAAATAAGCACAAGAATGCTGTGATAGGCAAAAGTGGATAATAAATCAGTGTAGTAGGAGCTAGTAATGAGGGTACGTTCGGAATCACCGGGTTTACAAGTCAATATCTCTGTTACCTTTTGTTTAGTGCTGTTGTACAAATAGCTGTGTACACCTGGGGCACAAATAGCCATTGCAGATGTCATCCCACAAAGGCTCTGTTTACTGACATCTTTTTTCCACAGCTTTCCCATCCTCTAAATAGTCAGCCAGTCATATTGTTACTGCTATTGTTACTGCGTATTGTTTTGTAGCTATGTCACCTCATCCTATAGCCTTCAAGTGATTATCCCAGCACAGATCAGGAAACTAAAGAAAGGAGGGCAAGAAATTCTTCCTCTGGAGGTATAAGCAAGGCACATTCTTTTTTCTAGATCTGGGAAGAAGAAGGTTTGTATTTTGGATAGGAGCTTTCAGTTTCCAGTACATATAGAGGAGGAAAAAGGGAGTGCAACCTATGTGTGGTTACTGTAAGGAGCTTGGAACAATTGCAGGATTTGCTTTAGGTTTGGGAATATTTTACTGTGAATGGCTTTGCATTTAATGCTTACTATGTTCTTCTATATTTTTATTATCTGTATTTGATAATGGGAACGCTTTCTTCAAGACTACATGCCAGGCTGAAAGAAATAAGTGGAAGATTTTGTCCAATTGCAGAAAAAGAGGCAGATCCTGCCTAAGTGTCAGGAGGGTTGGGCTGTTGGAGCACAGCATCTTTTCAGAAAGCACAGACTCTCCTCCTCTCAGTTGCTGTTTGTAGTAGGCTGGGTACCATAAAGCACTGCTAATGACCTGTCCAGACTTTGATCTTCAGGCTGTCAGTCTGAATCTCACCCAGACCTTCTGTGGCCTGTGGACAGGAAGAGTTCAAACCCTGTTTACTTCTGACTTCACAAAATCATTTTTACATTGCTGCTAACTTACATTTTACACATGGCAAACCCAACCACTTTAAGCACGTTTATGGCAGGGTTCTATGAGTATATTGGTATTCAAAGGGTTTTTCCTTTTGCTTGGGTCCAGCTGAAGCCCTGCACATGCATTTTGATAAAAGTTCTGGAAAAGTACAGTGAAATGATAAAGATAAGAAACAAACACAGTTTATCTCCAATTTGTCTTTTTTTTTTTTTCCCTGGTTTTTGAATCTTTGTTCTCTGTTGATCCATTTATTCAATTTTATTTTCCCACAAAAATAATGGTTTGTACTCACATTTCCTTTCCTTTTACTTCAGGAAAACAGCGCAGAGAGCAAGTATGTGTGCAGTCTTTTACAGTAGGAAAACCAAAAAATAGTTCACTCTGCCAGAGATTTTTACCAAGAAATTTAAAAAGAAATATGTGCTCCAGTGCACATTTGCAGTGTGGTTGTTCTTTAACAACTGAGAATATATTTAAAACTTCATGAAAAAGTTGCATAATGAAAGAATAGGCTGAAAATTCGAAAAGCACTTTAAACAATGAAGTATTGCAGCTCTCCTTTGCATTTCTAAGGACCTACTGCTCTTCTTTTCCTGACTCTCAGCAGCATACCCTGCACCATTTCTTTTGTGAGTTATCAGCTGACTGGAAGCAACCAGTAAGATATATTTTTAGATGATTGTGTAACTTAGAAACAAGTTCTTGCCACTTCTGCCAAAAATCAACAACTATGCAGTTGTCTGCACAGAAGTCAGAGAATATGGCAAAAGGTGGAGAAGGATTACAGGCATGCGTGCATCTTCCAGACAGCACTAAGCCAAGAAATAACCACAAAAGAAGAATGTCCAATAAGGGTGGACTGGTATTAATCACTGTACTTAGGTCACCTTTCGCTGTTGAAGTGTATGGGAAGTCTGCATAGAACTTGGGTTTGATAGTCAGCATTCAGCACTGTGCACATATGGGAATAGACTCAGCTCTCTGGCAGCAATTATAGCGGGCGTTTGTGGCACTCTAGGGAGTCCTGTTCAGTGTTAACTAAAAATAACAAAAGTACAACAACTTACAGTGAAAGATGGGTCACAGAGGTACACACAACCAGTGTAAAATGATGAGAATATTTTTACGTAGGTATGGTCATTTGTTACAGAAGCTTTACCAAAGGTATGGATAGATAGTGTTCACATACTCCAAAGGCAAACACCCATCTTTCCTTTCCTCTGTCTAGTGGAATTTATTCATGTGAAAAGAACAAAATGAAGCATGTACCAGTGGGCTTTCAGACTCCTCTGTACATGAGCTAAAGAAATTGTTTCGTTGTGTGTAATGTTTTCTAAGGGCTTGCACAGAATTGGTTTTAAAGCAGTTGTAATTATCTATGTCTTCTGAGAGGATCTCTCTTCCTCAAAACCATTTATTGTGGTACTAAATGTAAGCATTACTGCTCAGGTATACATGCATTAAGCAATTATTTTCTGCTATTGTTTTTCATATTTTATTATTTCATCTGTGAAGATTTTTCCCGTGATTTGTAGCTGCACAAAGGAGTCTTCATGGATAAAGGGGGACTGCTTTTTTTCTTTTTTCTTTTTTCTTTTTTTTTTGCCATTTACAGTCTGGGGAATTCAAGTTCCAAATTTCCAGTTTCTT
>JAOWBP010002978.1:30959493-30982213 GCA_028571105.1 Tragopan temminckii
GGGGTTGGACTCGATGATCTCTGAGGTCCCTTCCAACCCCTACAATTCTGTGATTCTGTGATTCTGTGATTCTGTTTGTCTCCTTTTCTCATACAGGTTTTTGAATTCTTTATTTATTCTGGATGTGCAAACTGCTGTCCTGGAAGTTCTGCACACGAATTGTAACAATTCTTAACTCATGCAGCTGGATCCAATAGTAATTTGAGTACAAACCTTTTTAAATGGTACTTATACACATTAACTACTTAGACCAAGAAGAGTGCAGAGTATTTCAATAGGCTATTCAAGTTTGGAAACGTTTCTACTATACGCAGAACTATTTCATTATCAGTTCTGTGGTGCAGTGCTTTGTCATTTTCTGTAGTACATCACAGGGAGAGAAATAAACAGACGGTGTTAAAATAGTGATGACATAGCTGTTGTCATTGCCAGTGGATGATGTGAAAAATTGTGAAATAATCTTTATGGATAAGTAGAACAAAGTTTGTCAAGTATTATTTACGTGTTCTGTGTTGAACAGAAATTGTGTGGTATATACTGCAACTTCTCTGGTGGAAGAAACAGTTTATCATGAAATATTAATGCTTCTGACATTTCACCATGCTGAGGGGAAGAGGCTGTCTTTTGAAAGCAGTCTGCATTAACACAAATATCAGCGTCTTTCTCAAATACTGACTTTGACATTCTTGCAATAAATTAAGATTCAGTGCCAAGATTTTGAACTTCTTCTTCCTTCTTATGGTTTCTGCTATGTTACACCCATTTATCAAACTTAAGTGGCCAAATCAATAGAGTGTTTCCGCAGCAGGTAGTAATTGTTTTAGACTTACTACTTATAGTAAGAGACTTTGAGCTCTCACCATCATTCTTCTCTGTATATTCCAAGTTGCCTTTACTAACAGGGCTGGGATACCACTCTTTTTTTCTCAATACTTTCTTAGGATATAAGGTTGCTCTAGAAGAACTGATAAACTCGTGGGTTATTTAAGCCTATCATTCTGTAATACCTAACGTATGTATCTATGCAGTAGCTGCAATCTCCATTTATGTAGTCAATACTGTAAGCACACTTGCAGTTAATTTTATGTTTTTGTTCATTAAAAGAAAAATTGTCCTAGATTATACTTTCATTGTGCTTACCCTTAAAAAGCACTGTACACATTTAAATTAACTGAAAGGTTTATTGGTGCCAGTATTAGAAAAATTTAGCTTTTATGGCCAGTAAAACGTGTCTTTTTCTGTCCTGAGATAATGACTTGTACACCTTACACTTTTATGGCATCTACTAGACTTTTTTTTAAGAGCTTTAATTAAGTTTGTGATATCATACGACAGAAGCAAGCAGTGTTTTTCCTTATCTCACAAATCAAGATATTAAAATTGATTAATTAATAGATAGCTATAGATTTGACTAAATATCTCATAGATTAGGATCTAGGTTATGGAATGTTGTAAACTGCAGATATTAATGCATCTTTAAGTACATTGGGTTTAGTTGATATATTCATAGCTATTTGGCTCTTTTCTTGTTCATATACAAGCAATAATATTTAGTGCCTCACATACTTTCTTCCGAGTGATACTGTTGCATTAAAACAGAGAGAGTGACCCAGAGTAGGCAGGTCATCCGAAACCATCTAAAAAGCTGGACTGTTGCTTTGGTAATATTTTCCTTATTCCTGTTTCTGCCACCTTACAGGAAGAATCCCAGGGTGACCTTGTTCAGATCACACTGAACAGCAATAGGAACAAAATAGTCTGGGTTTTTTGTCGTTGTTTTCTTAAGTCTTACACTACTCAGTAAAAGTGATACCATGCATTGCTAGCTTGCTATCCAAATTTATCTGCCACAAAGGCAGAAGGAAATGTAAGTGAAGGAAAGGAAATCACATGTGGATATGTAATATTCATATGGACCAGCAGAACAAAATGCTTGTCCTCAAACTGCAGTAAGAAAATATGTACCGTTCTTAAGCCAGAGAAGAAAAAGAATATAAAGCCTTCAAAGTCCAATCAAGTAATAAACAGGCTATTTCAATAATAGTGCAATGGCAGTAAATATTATGGAGGAATATTTTCATAGCTGTTTAAATTTTAATGCCTATTTCATTTGAGCTAAACTTTCATCAGAAGGAACAGCAAGACTATCCGTTCATTTCAAGTTGCTACCATAAACTCTCTGGGATAGGAAGCAACTCATAGGGGCTGTGACCACAGCACCTGCCACAATGGATTTCCAAGTCCAACTGTAGACATTATCATTTAGTAAAAAATTAGTGACAGTAATTCAAATTCATGAACATGGTGAGCCCTTCACTATCGCTGTAGTATTTAAAATCTAATCCTGCTGCATATTTAGAAAATGTACCAGCAGCCACTCAGGGATGCTAGTCCTTCTCATTGAAAGATGCATGAAAATAGGCACAGAAAAGCCAACAACAGATAAACCAAGATTTTCCCCATCTCTTTGCATCTCCTTTTCTCAGCTGGTGAAGCTCTGAACTTTCTAGGTCTCTAAAAAATTGAGATCCCTAAGTTAATTCTTGTGTAAAAATAAATGTATCATTTAATTACAATTTTTAATGTTGCCATTTCTTATTAAAATGAATGTTCTTGTGTTATTTATAGAATTGCAGCTTGAAACACCCATGCAGCCTGAACATGTGCCAGAATTAGACTATTGGATTAGACTATTGGACTATTAGTGACGGCCAAAAAAGACAGAAAAGCATCTTAAAAAAAAAAAAAAAAAAAAAATTACTATTCTAAAAATTCAGAATGACCAATTTTTACTTATTTAGGAAACAGCATGCTCAGCTGATAAACAAAAAGGGTCTTCTTCCACTTACTGCACCCTTCCTATTGAGATTCTAATTTTATCTTAAGTATTTCTGTGAGATACAGCAGAAAAAAGAATGATACCTAGAAACACCCCACCTTTGTGTTTCCTAGTTCAGAGACATGTTTGGGGATGGTTGCCATCTACTTGTTAAAATCTGAGGTGATAATAGGACCTACTCTCTGCCTGTCATGCCTGTGCTGATTCTGCAGTATTGATGAATAAAGTGCAGTCATAAGGTTGTGGTTTTTCTGCAAAACTCAACAGATTGTGAACTCATCCAGAGAGTAAGGCTGCTGAGGAAAAAAATACTGTTGTTTTTACTTAGTCATTATACCAACCACAGTTATATCGTAACAATTTTTTGTTTTGATTTGGGGTTTCTGAGTTGTTTCATTAAGCAGGTTGAGAAATACTTTCCTACCTTTCTAGACTCATAAAAATGACTTGCGCAAGTGTTTGTATCCAATCAAATTCCATGGATGTTGTCAAGGGGGAAATACCAGAAATACCTGTTCTTTAATATTTGGGATAGAAAAAGGTCCATGGTTTTGATCCTTAATTTCAATTATATATTGGGAAAAGGAAATCATAAGTCTGTAAGATGGAATAATCTCAACTAACGTAGCAAATGAACAGTCCAATGTTTCAGCCACTTGCCAAGATAAGTCACCTCTTTACAAAAGGGAAGAAATTTATAATGAGAGTTTTTGATGCAGTAAAGTAGCTGTGGTTTATGAGGAATAAAATAGGGTCAGAAGAAACTGATTTTTGTACTCTGGACTTTGCTCTAAATGCAATGATTGTATTACTGAAATTGACCTTAACCATTGTTCCTGTTAAAAGAGAGTTGTCCTGTTGTTGCTATATGAATTCAATAAGCAGTTCTTCTGGATGTGATGAGATCTGTGTTTAGCTCAGGTTACTGGACAGATGAGGTATTAACCTAGCTGGCTACCCAGTGCTAAGTTGGCATAACCAAAAAGATGCATGTGATATAAATATTTAGAATTAAAACCACAAATATATATAGCAACACGCTTGAGAAAAAAAAAAAAAGTCAATCTCAGTAGCACAAATTTTGGAAGCTGGGAAGAACACACTTTAAACACAACTATTGTCCTCAATTTCTGTGTGCATGTGAGTTTTCTTTTGTGCAGCTGTTAGTTGTGGTCATGCTGGGGATAGCAGTAGGCCCAGATCAGTGTTGTTCAGATATTGCAGGTCTATCACTGAAGGAATCATTCACATTTTACAAGTATTTAGCCTTATAATTATTTTTTTATATGCAATCTCAACTATGAAGGTTTTAATTTTCCATGAAGTTAGAATCATGTTATTTTTTCTATCTTTTCCATTTCAACAAGTGTCATTAATGAAAACAGAACTTTGTTACCAAAATTACTGTGACCATCAATGCCTGAAAATCTTTAAATCCAGACCAAAGAGCACTATTGCTTTCAGAGCCTGAGCTCAGCGGGCTCTAATTGAGTGCCCACTTTAGGAAGCTACTGCCTTCATCAGTAGCATTTAACTTATCTAAATCTCACAAAACACAGCTTAACTTCCTGGCAAAATGAAACCAATTGCATTTAATAAAGCTCCTTTTTGCAGGAAAAATCGCTAGCTTAACTTTAAACTTACAAGTGTCACTGTGTCAGGAAGGAGAAGAAAGGCGATGTGTTTACAGGTTCAAGCATGAAATATGTAGCAAATGTCTGAACCAAAATATTGAGACTGAAATTCTGCAATTCTAATCTACTTTGTCAAATATATGTATCCATAGGCACTAAAGGCAATAGCAGATTTGTACTTCCAACTCTAGATTTTGTTCTTCAATCAGTCCTTTGGTTTCTCACCTTAGAAGTCATACAATTTTTAGCAATCAGATACTACACAAATACCTGTAAATTTCTTAAATGTGTTTATATGCTATGCTTGACCTTACTGCGCTGTACTTCTACCTGAAAGGATGTTGTAGCAAGGTGGATGGGGGTCACCCTCTTCTCCCAGGTAACAGTCATAGAAGTAACAGTCTTAAGTTGCTCCAAGAGCTTCAGGTTGGATATTAGGAAAAATGCATTGGAATAGGTTGCCCAGGGAGGTGGTGGAGTCACCGTACCTAGAGATGTTCAATAAAAGGGTAGATGTTGCACTGACATGGTTTAGCAGGCATGGTGATGATGGGTTGGTGGTTGGACTTGATCTTAGTGGTCTTTTCCAGCCTTAATGATTCAATGATTCTATGATTCTATGTTTCTCTTATTAACAGAAAGACAAAGACCATTTCCCACAATATTTAATAAAAAATTTTTGTCCAACTGAGTGCAATCAAAAGACAAGTTAACGTGTCATTTAATTTCATCAGTCTGTAATGTTGATTTATTGCTATCTTTATGCTGATTTAATATTTTCAAGAGCATGACTGTCATATGGGGAGATGTTCAGAATGTGTTAAGGATAGTATCATGTGTGTTTAAATATTCAGCCCTGTTATTTATGTTTTGATTTCTTTGGCACTCTGTTACAGAGATATAGTCAATGACCTATCCAAGGATCATGCCCACTTAGGTACTGAATGATGCAAAAAGAAAGATCTTTAGAATGTTGGGTCAATTATGAAATGTTGCTATAATGAAACACAAGCTTATGCTCATGTAGGTTTTCTGTAATTTTTTTAAGCACACTTGAGGTTGTACAATATGGTAATGACTAAGTCTCTAACTGCCATGTTTGGTCACATTCAAATCAATATTTGGTATTACTTTGCAAATGATACTTTAATACTTAAAATATGCTTAGCAATATACAAGTGAAATTAAAGAGCACCTGTCTAATAGTAGACCTCTGCATTACCTTTATTTTTCAGGCCTTGATAGCGTGAGTATAAATCATACACTCACAAAAATAAAGGTTCTTACACCTTTTTTTATTATGAAAAATTATTTCATTTTCCGGATTACAAAACATTTTCATAATTTATGATCACTGATGAAATTAAGGTACTTCAGTGTATGTGTAGATGTAAAACTGATTAGCATACCACATACAGAGATACCCTATATTAACAAAAATGACAGTTTACAGAAAAAAATCTTGAGATTCTGTTCTCTGGTGAAACAGATTTTTAATGCCTTTGGAAAAGCGGAAGAAGAAAAATATATCAGTTTACTTCAAAATTGAATTCAACACATACATGCAAAATATCGAAACCATGATCAATTTAATAATGATTGTTATGATTGTTATCTTTTCAATTATATAAATCAAGGGTGGAAAAAAGGAGAAACCATGACTTAACTAATTCTAGTACGGATTGAAAATAAGTAAGCCGTTTCAATAATTCAGACAAACCGTAACCAATGTGGTGACTTGACAGTATAAGAAATTAAGCACAGTAACAGTAATAAAGAAGTCAGTTGGTCTTTATAAGGTCTGCTCCAAAAGTAATGCCTCTTCCTTTAATATGTTGGCTCATGACATCAGAAGTGGATGTTGGTGGTATAGCGGTAGAGGTTGAACCTTCCCATCAGTATTCCATTACATGTTGTTGCCATGTGACAGACGACAGCAGAGGGGCAGTCTGACAGAATGGTGTCTGAAATGGAAGTGTGAATGTAGCAAAGTGGTGGAATTCCTCCATGCAGAAAATATGGCATCCATTGACATTAGTTGACACTTGCTGAACGTTTATGGAGACCAAACAGTGGATGTGAGCACAGTGAGGTGGTGGGTGGTTCATTTCAGCAGCAACAAGAGCAACAGTGGGTCACCTCTGCTGGTGCAAATTTTTACAAGCACAGCATGCAGGCTCTGTTCGTTGCTGGTGAAAATGCATGGCTAACGCTGGTGACTACACTGAAAAACAGTGTTTTGTAGCTGAGAATTTGCTCCATCAAATAGTATTATTGTGCTCTTTGTATTTGTTATAATTTTCATGGAAGTAAATAGGAGGCATTACTTTCAGAGCAATGTACATATTTTTATAATACCACTGAAATAACCACAAAGGAAATTTAAATAGCTACCCTTAAAAGTGCTGTAAGTATGTGCCATAAATAAGAACAAGCACAAGATGTTTAAATTACTGCTTTTTGTAAGTGACTTCAAAGTATTTAGGAAAAAAAAAGCAAAGTATCATGGAATGCATACATGCACAAATAAACAATTTAAACCTTTAAGGATAAATAATTATTAGGCAGCTGAATATTTCATTTAATCTGATATCCAGGGTTACATGAAAAACATCATGCAAAAAGGTGGTGCTTTTTTATGGTAAACGAATGGAAGAAAGAAACTAAGCTAATTCATTCAATAAAGTGCCACTCCTTAGCTTTTATCTTCAGTAAAATTTTGTTTTGTGAAGAAATAATTTAATTCCTGAAAAGCTTGTTTATTCACAGAAGAAATGATAAAAGGAAAAGATATACATCAAGTGCTCAATGGCAAAGAGCAGTGTTCAGCCAGAATTGAGCAAAAGGTTTCTTATTGCATACTGTTTGCTGAGTGCTTGAAATTCCCCAGAACTTAGCTGAAGATGAGTCAATAACTTAAAACTGTGTTTTTTTTGGCCATTTATCTTTCTTTGGTTTATTTATACTATTTTAAAATATTTTGGGGAGGAAGAAAGAATATAAGCCAGGAAAAAACGTTTAACAGATCGACCAAAAGAGGCAGAGACAAACTCAAATGAGATGTAAATATGGCACTTTCCAGGTCTAGTTCTTAATTACCTTGATTTTTCTTTCATAATGAGCTATCATTCTATTTGAATATTATCCTGCAGAATGGCAGATCAATACATAAATGCTTGTTTATGTAGTTATATAAAACATAGACTGCTGTAAATCAGCAATTGGGACTTAGGACTGTTAATTCAATTGTATACACTGTTCAGTTACAAGTGCAGAGCCTCACTGCTGAAATTTCTATTTTCATGGACAAATAATCTGCTGTCTTTGTAGCAGTGTTTTAGCTTCATGGTTTTGTTTGTTCATTGTTGAATCCAGATGTTTCTTAGCCTCACATAATCCAAACTGAATGTAATTGTTCATTTTAATGAAAGCAATGTCCCATAGTTATAAAAGTGTAGGTGACTCCTTCAGACCCCGCTCCCAGTGCTGTCTCAGGGTGCATCGCTTCCAGGGGCTGACTTTCAGATCTTCTTGTTTCCACTTGTGTGCATTCATATATGTAATTTAACTGGACTCCATTAAAATATCATCATACCAAACAAACTCCAAAAGAATTAAGCAAATTGAAAACAGGCCCTCGGATTTTACTGATGAAATGTGTGCAGTGTTCCAAATGGGCATGGCCACTCATTTGCAGCTGGCTTTGGTCCTTACTAATATGCAATGAAATATGATGTAAAATACATGTACGTTTTCCAAAAGCAGCAGTGATGCCCATGTGAATATTTTGCTTCTCAGTAAATGGGAATATTAGCTGGTTCCAACTGATGCAAGGTGCGGGCCTTCCTCACTGCAGTGTTTGGTTAGAGAAGACCCATACTGCAGACAAGCTGGAGAAATTGCTAGCAAGATTCTTTCAGAGAAAGAGCCATCCTCATTGGCTTCACCTTCTCCTTGAGAATATTCTATTTCCTTGCCTGGTGGTCATAACACAGCTGGTGACACACAAATTACACTGTTTATGTTAGACTCTAAATCACAGAGTTATTGGTGTTATCAGAGCATTTGTTGAAATAACAAATTTGGGTGGATTACACTGAATATCATCTGTTACTCAGGAAAAACAGAGATGATGAAAAAAAGATAGGAGATTGTGTTCTTGAGAAATATACGTATTTATACGTATGTGTGACAGTGGAAATCTGAGGTTTAGTTTCTAGACTAACACATTTTTAATCTTTCTACTATCTGTACTAATTTTTATAACCTTATATTATCATTAAAAGAAGTTCTTAGCCTAAAGCAATGTTTAACTTAAACTACAAGAGCAAAGCAAATGAACTAAAGCACTGTAGATTTTTCTAAACTGTGGGGGAAAAAAACCCAACAAGATATCTTAGTCCTCTGTGGAGGAAAGAAAGACACAGTAATGGCAGCCTCATGTAACTGGCTGGAAAGATTTGTGGAGGTTTCTAAAGATAGTCAGTTTAATTCTAAATATTATGACAAAATCCTTGTTGCTTTGGCAAATCCTAAGAAATGAGCTTAATGGAAGTGACTTACTTGGAGTCAGCTGAATAGACTTGAATCTGATGAGTTCGTATGGGAGTTGAGCACCTACTAGAGCCATGGTTCAGATGAAAAGAAATAACTCAGTTTTACCCAACGTCAGGGCATTTAGGATGTTCCATAAATGTAATTCTTGTTGTCAATTTGCATTATAATTTTATTGAATCTACCACAATTATTCTTATATTCACAAATGAAACATACAAAAAAACAACCTAGAGTATATGGTATGCTAAAGCCATATAATATAGGCATATAAGATGATTATATCAATTAAACATATTACAAGTCATCAAAAACTAATACAAAATTTAAGATTCCAAACCATAGTAGCTAATTAGCAATTTCCTAGTCATGTACTTGTACAATCATTGTGAGTTTGCGTGAGATACAGACTGGTTGTAAGTTTTAATAAGCAGAACGATAAATAATAATACTATATCTTACACTAATAATTTTGTCATTATTTAGGATGAAGACTTATGTGTTTGAAACGAATCTAGTCAGAAAAATTGTTCTCTCACTTGATAAAAAAAGTCAGTGGCTTTTTAAAAAATACTGTAAATACTGTTTTTAAAGCCGAGAGTGTTGAGGTGTTTGTGTTTTTTAATGCTTTTACATGTAATGCATTTAATTAATGAAATTAATAGTTTTAGTGGCCTAAGAATCATCTATCTGTAATTTGCCCAGGGTAAATCTTGCTGAAATTGTCTCCTGCCTCATAATGTGGAGGCAGGGACAGAAAACTGAATCCAGGATGTTATATCTACTAGATCTCTGACTAAAAGATAATGAGATTTTTCCCATATGTTCTTATAACAAAACAGATTTGTCAGTATTTATTCTTTCAGTAGAGTGGGATTTTTGTTGTCAGTTTAATTTTAATATGAATTGTTTTATTGTGCTGAATCACTGTAGATAGCAAGAATTTGTCCCTATGTCAATTTCCAAGGGCTTGAATAAAACATCTGAGTAGTATCTTTTTTTCAACTGTGCTGTATTACATCATTATAAAATTTTACATTCAGCATAAGCTTTATTTTCAAAATATGGAATTAAGTTCACTGACATATCTTGTCAAACTCCTGTTTCACTTGTCTAGAGCCAGGGATATTGTTACCAGATGTGTGCAAATTAAGCTGTGTTCTTCTTTTGAAGATGGTTAATGATAATCTATCACCAAATAAAATTTTAGACAGCCAGCATGGAAAGGAGTCTAATTTCATTTGTTGGAAAGGGGAGGGTGAAGAAGCCTTGGCAACATGAAACCATCTTTGGGAGTGTTGAAAATAGTTCATGAATAGCCTGAAAATTGGCAGAGTTAAGTAGAACTTTTTAAAGGGACGGTTTTATTAGTTTTGCAAGTTTGTGATGGTTTGTGTGAACCAGGAAAATTTTAACCCAATTTTTAAATACTTGTATCGAATCAGTACACTACTTCCACATTTGTATTAGCCTTATGTATGGTATCAAAGTTTTCTTTGATTTCAAGTCCCTACAAAATGCAAAATAATAATACTTGTTTTCCCAATTAGGACACTTTATGCCATATTTAAAATGGTAACTTACTCCACATTTAAGTCCAGGCTAAAATAAAAATCTGTTATTTTTTACTTACAGTCATTGAAGAGGGAGAATTAATAACATACTGGAATTGATAAAAACAAAACAAAACCCTCAAAAACACATATTTAAGTCCTGGCTAAAATAAAAATCTGTTATTTTTCACTTATAGTCATTGAAGAGGGAGAATTAATAACATACTGGAATTGACAAAAACAAAACAAAACCCTCAAAAACACATATTTGGAGATGTGGTAATACCGATTAACTGTTTCAATTGCATGTTTAAGCGATTTGGAATATTTTATTAAAGGAGCATTATGAATTTAATAACCAACAGAAGCTTCACTGAGCTGATTGCTGAATATTATTGAAATATCTGTCATTTTGTTGTTTATGTATTCTATTGGCTTAACTAACAGAAACTCTGACCTGTGTAATGAATATTCACAGACCCCATACAGATAATCTTTTGCATCTGGAAAGACTGATATTTTATTTCACCTTCCCTTTTTAGTTTATTTTCTATAGTTTCTAAGTGCATTTTACATTATTGGAAACTGCAATATCAGAAGTATAGCATGGTTCCGATCGCCTTTATGAAGCTGTATTTTGTTTAGATAGCAATGAATCCAAGCGATGGGATACAGCAGATAGTAAGACAGTCTTTCAGACAAGAGAAAACTCAGTGGGATAGAAGCACAGGATGCAATTTTTATCTATAAAAATGTTCACAGTAACAGTATAGGTGAAGGAAGGAATTACTCACAGTCTGGGAAAGCGTCAAGACAAAGAATAATGGCCTGGGGCCATTAGTAGTTTCTGGCAGCGGGCTACAGTCTTCAGGTAGTGCAAGGGGTAAATTTCCACCGAAGTCAAACAGAGGAACTCTCAGCTGGAGCAGTCACTGGAACCAAAGGTTCCCAATTTGCTGTTTATATCAGTTTGCAGAAAAATTTGGCTGGTTTTTTTGAGATTGAGTTTTTTCCAGGTTTAAATGGAGCTGGCTAGGCGGATAGCTGATGACTTTCTCCCAAACTTTATATGGCCCACTGCCTTCCCATTGCACATCGGCCCTGTGTTTCTCATAACTTTTCTACATTCATTAGCTATTAAGCTACTCCAGTCTGGCCCAGTTGTCTGAGGGCTGACTGCCACCTAAGAAGCCATCAGCAGCATGATGAGAATGATCCCTAACCTCATTCAGGGGAATAATAAAATCAGATCAGAGTAAAACAAACTAAACATCACCCCAGAGCCACAGACTTCACAGTTCCACGTAGAGTACTGCAATTTTTAGAAACTGAAGATCTACACAGGGAGTTTCCGCAGGGCCAGCAGCCCAGTTTACATGGCAGGGCCAAAGTCAAAAGCAGCAGCAACAGGAGCGTGTTGAGCAGTTTTGACCTAAAGCACTAACACACATCCTCATCTCCCATCCTTCTTTGACAGCTGTTGTCTCACTGACATGGGTGGCAGCTGGGTTGTGTGAAGCCTTGTGGGCTGGGGGTGAGCAGGGACAGTACCGGAGAACAGGAGAGGGATGGGTGCAGGCTGGTGTTTGGAGGAGAAAGGGAAAATGAATAAAGGCATTAGGCGTTTGGAGGAGAAAGAGAGAAGCCATCTTGTAAGGATGCTTAAGTGTATGGAGATCTGTTCTGATACCCACCTGTCTGATCAAATCAGTCAAAAAATAATAGAAAAAAAAAACATTCTTGAATGTAAGATGTGTTAGTATTCCTCAGCACCGTATGGCACTACTGATTCACATGCCACCTGTTGTATTACCAGGACCTTCTGAAATGCCTTGATCCTTTCTGCAGGTCTTCCCTCCTCCCCCAGTATCAGCTGTGTTTACTGTGCCGGATAGGAAGATCACAACTTTAGCATTTTGGAGTATGTGCTGTTTTGTGCAGAGGTGCAGAAATATAAAGCAAGTTCATGCAAGGAGAGGAAAGGTGGACAAAAACATGTGAGATTTGCAGATGGGCTACCAGAACATAAAAAAAATAAAATAGTGGGATGATATGCACTGAAGAGTTATGGTTATGTGTGTTGTTTTGTGTTATTTTTGCTATATAAATACAGTCTAATCATTCAAATGGCATATGGTGAATAAAGGTAAGAGACAGTTACTCTTGCCATCTGCTTCTCCAGAGATCTTTGCCAGCACGCTCTATCTCCCTCTCTACTAGACTCTCAAGCACTTTCAGATCTGTTTCTTAAAGACTTAAGTTCTGATTTAAAATTTCCACAAAAATCAAGTTCAAAGATTTCAGGATTGATTGGATGAGAAAGCTACAAGCTGTACTGTTGATGTTTTATGATTTTAACAATTCTCATGTAAATTTCACCTCTAAAACATTGTGCATAGTTTTCTGTTCCAGAATGAGTAAATACTGGGAGGAACAGAACCACTGTCATCTGTTCAACTACTCATCTCAGAAACAAAATGAGTAAACCAAATTACTAAATTTACCAAAATATCAAAGAAGCTGTTTTCATTTTAGAAGTCAGATACTCACTACACAGTGGACTGTTGGAAGAATTAATTGATCAGATTTTCATAATTTCTTTTGACTGCTACTCAGACCGCTTTAAGGCCATTACATTAAGAAATAGGTAAAATATCATGAGAAGAATTTTAAAAATAAGAATGAGCTTTGCAAAGCATATTCACATTTTTGCATTCTGCTAGTAAAGACTGAAGATTTCAAACTGAAGATTTGCAAATATTTGAATTTTGTCTTAAAGAAAATGTCTTAAACTCATCTGTCAGCTTTACCCAAATATTCTGTACTACTGCAGAAAATTTTCAGTGTCCCTCTCTTTAGTCCCATTTTTCGCTTTGCTCTTCATCGACGTGTGTTTTGCTTGCAGGAAGAATATTTCATTTTGTTAAGACACCTGGAAGACTATGTGATTTTTTGCCGTTGGTAAACCGTGTATCTTATGGGAGCACATATAGTTCCATTTCAGTGAGTAGACATTTTGGTGATGATCTGAAGATGAACTGTTTTGCTGACTCTAATTGCCATGTACACATCATAGAATCGTAGAATGATTTGGGTTGTAAGGGACCTTAAAGATCATGTCGTTCTTCCACATGATTTTGTTGAACCAAGATGACACTAAAATGGTGGCATTTTAGGCCCCATGACACCCTTTGCTAGTTTTTGAGTTGAAAGAGCAGTGCTTTCAGGGTGCCTGCCTGTGACAGTAAAGCAAGGAAAGGGGTAATCAGCAGTACTTTCTATATTTTGGTCTGTCAGAGTGATGAGAGGTTTTCTAAAAGAGGAATAAGAGCACTATAACAAAACAGGTGGAAAAGAATGGACTTCTTGCAGTTGTCATTCCAGTGGACATATATCCTGGCTGTATCCAAAAGAAGAAAAAAAAAAAAAAAAAAAAAAAAAAAAAAAAAAAAAAAAAAAGAAAATCCTCAGTATCTTCCTCAGATGATGCATTTTCAAACACTTTTTTTGCTGTTGGAAAGTTGTTGTCTGAGCCTGTGGCAGTGTTGCACCAGAAAGTGTGTGTCAGCGGCGCTGCTCAGCCCCAGCCCAAAACCACAGCCACATGGGAGCTGAGCTTGCTGCATGCCAAATGTTGGTTGTTTTCTGAGAATGTGTAAAAGTAAGACACTGGTTTTACCTTTTCAGTAGATATTTTACTTTTTTCACTTAACAGTACCTCCTGACAAAATACAGTGATCTTTACTGGAAATAGAAAATGCACTGAAAACACAGCATTTTTCCTACATCAGGTAGTTAGAGCCTAGCAAAATAATACTTAGAAAATGCCTAGCAGTACAATGCCCAGCAAAATAAGAGGGTTTCATTCTCTCTGTGTGTACCTCTCCCTCCCCAGCTCCCCTTTCCTCCCTCTCCCTCTCCTGTCTGTTAATTTTCTCTTGTTTTATTCCATAGCTTCAGGGGCTTCTGAATAGCCCCTAAAGAAGAAGAAATATGCTTTAAGGAGAGATGCACATAGGTCTCCAGAGTACAATACGAACATAAAATCTGTCTCAAAGGCTTAATTAGGTTTGCAATTAATTAATATTTGCAAACCACTTTGAGAATCAGGGTGCAAATTATTATTTTCATGATGTCACTGCTGAAACACATGAACAGGAAATAGAAACAAAAGGATAATTGGTAAATTCATGAAGAGCTTCCACTGCTACATTAAGATCATTAAAAATTGCATTTTTTTATGTATCATTTTTATCCAATATTAGTTTTCCCACTTCACTGAAAAGTGCAAGAGTTCAGTACTTATGAAGTCTCACCAGCTAATGAGAGAAAATACAAGAACAGTGAGAGGAAGTGGAAAAAAAGGATGTTTTTCAATGATTTTTAATATCAGGTAGGGAAAATTGAAGTCATTTGTAGGACTAGTGTGTAATTTCATAATTTATTGTTATTATTATTTGTTTACACCTTGCAAAATCTTAAGTGCTGTCCCTACACAATTTCCTAATTTTGTGAAACAATTTTGTTGTAGTACATACAAGCATAAAGGCTTCAGATAGTCCCCAACTGATTTTCACTGTCTGATAATAATATATTGGACAAAATAGCATTGCTATTTGTGTGGGAGTTAATGCTTTTGAAAACAGCTAATACACTTAACTACTGTGTATTAACAGTGGGTGTTCTGCTTATTTTTATTGCAAGCTTTAGCACTGTGCAATTTTCCTGCAACATGTTAACAATAATCCACTTCATGCTGGCACTTAAATATTTATTGAGCATCACAGTAAAAAAAGTTATGGGAAAAAATGGTATACAAAATAATAAATAAATAATAAGTGAGATCTTGTTGTGGCATGCTGTCCATAAAAGAAAATAGTGATCGGGAGGTTCAGTGCTATTGTTCTTAAGATCAGTAAGCACTATTAAAAAAAAAAATTAATGACATATGGAATGGTTTTCGCATTAGCTTTACAAAAGAAATAATGCTCTGACAAAAAAGTGAAGTCTGCAAATTTACACGAAAAATTTCATTGTAATCACCAAGCTGACCATCAAGGAGAAAGTGATTAAAAAAACAGGTGGGGACATAGGAAGCTGTAACCCATGGGCATGCACTGACTAACTGGTGATTCCACTGGTCTCAAGGGGCCTGTCCCACTGAAACCACCTGCTTGGCCTTAATGAGGATAAGGACTGGGTCGTGGTTATCCCTGCTATCAGTACAAGGTGGAGGATGTAAGGATGGAGCACAGTCCTGCTGAAAATCTCTTGAATTTACCATCCACCATTGTTGGACATGAGCCAGAAATGTGCCCTCGCAGCCCAGAAACCCAACTGTATCCTGGTCTGCACCAAAAGAAGCGTGGCCAGCAGGGCAAGGGAGGTGATCCTGTCCCTCTGCTCTGCGATGGTGAGATCCCACCTGGAGTACTGTGTCCAGATGTGGAGTCTTCAGTACAGGAGAGACATGGATGAGTTGGAGCATGTCCAGAGGAAGGCCACAAAAATGATCTGAGGGATGGGACACCTCCCTTATGAAGACAGACTGAGAGAGCTGGGGCGGTGCAGCCTGGAGAACAGAAAGCTCCAAGGTGACCTGAGAGTGGCCTTTCATTATCTAATGGGGGGCTGTAAGAAAGAAGGGGACAGACTCTTTAGCAGGGTCTGTGGTGATAGGACAGAGAGAAATGGTTTCAAACTAGAATAGAGGAGATTTAGATTGGACATAAGGAAGAAGTTTTTTACAGTAAGTGACACTGACACAGGTTGGTTGCCTGGAGAGGTGGTGGAAGCCCCATCTTGAGACACTCAAGGTCAGGCTGGACAGGGCAAAGTTTTTTACAGTAAGGGTGGTGAGGCACTGGAACAGGTTGCCCAGAGAGGTGGTGGAAACCACATCCCTGGAGACATTCAAGATCAGGTTGGGGGGAGGGCTCTGAGCACCCTGATCCAACTGTAGCTGTCCCTGTTCATTGCAGGTAAGTCAGACTAGATGACCTTTAAAGGTCCCTTCCAACTGAAAAAATTCTATGATTCTATAATATACCTTCGCCATCACAGCTCCTTTGAGAATCAAAGGGATGATGGTGACCAAATCACAATCTACAATGGCCTTTTAAAATAACTATTTTGAAAACTGTGGTTTTAAGAGCTTATATCATTACAAGTTCCTGGAGGGAACTGTGCCCCCTGCTTTTGAGGTTTTCTTGAATGGCTCAGAGCAGTTGCTTAAGTTAAACATCTGCATTGTCTTCCATTAAATTGAATATAATGATTTAAATGCATCAGTAGTCCCCTTGATACCTGACAAAAATGGTAATCAAAGAACAGAGAAACGATAAGCTTGTCTCTTTACCAATCCCAACTCTTTTAAGGAATACTTCACTAACGATGATCCTTAGAGAGAGAACTGTACAAACATGGAGAGAAGTCAGTCTTAACATTGCTTTCTGCTGAATGGTGGGTTACCTCCTTTGCTAAATAACTTATAGGGGAAAAAAAAAAAAAAAAAAAAAAAAGAACAATATTTTTGCTTTAAAATGTAGAAAAATGGCTGTGCCACAGTCCCTGGTCCCCATACAGGCAAGTGAGGAGTGATTTCTGCAGTCTGGAGTCCAGCTTCTCTGAATCCCATTTTGAAAGTCAAGCACTAGGCTTCAGTCCCATGAGCCCATTCCTGATGACATCTCAGTGTACAATAGCTGTTTAAAATGTTCCTTGAACATGTTTGACATATTTAAACATATGTTTCATCTCATCTGCCTTCAAAGAGCACTTAAGTAACACAATACATATAATCAAACAATTTTTTTCTGGATGACTGATTATCATATGCTTTAAGTGAAAGATTCTTTCAATCTCATCTTTCTCCTGGTCCAAACTAAGGCCGACATTTGAAAGAAATGGAAATGTGTAGTGTTGATGTGGTAATCATCTTTAGCTGTCACCATTTCCAGTCACCTTCCAGACAAAAGAAATGCTGCTGAACGATCTGCTGGCTTGTAATTAACAGAGGATTGATTACCCTTCTCTCAGTCCCTGCATTAGTGAGCCTCTGTGCCAGCCTGGTTCAGTTTCACACAGATGTACCTCTGCCACTCCTGTTCTATTTCAGCACATGCTGTGACTCCTTGGAAAAGCAAACAAATCCTTTTCGCACACAGAAGCTGGCAGCCAGTTTGTGTGCCAGCTCTAGTCCTCAGCTTCTGACCATCTTGAAGGCATAAGGAGGACTTGAGAGACCGCAGAAGAAAAACATCATCTCCGTTTTGCTTCTTGGGAACTGAATTGAAGGCCCTCTGTGAGGGGACAATGGCTTGGGAGACCATTTGTATCTTCTCTACAATAATTGTCACAGATCAAGCTCTGTGGCTTTTTAATGGCTTTTAGAAGAATTATAATTTTATCTCCTATGAAAATGTTATATTGGAGAAGTGAAACTAGAAATTTATGCAAAAATGGTTAGTAATGATTCAATCACAATTCATATTATTCATACTCATGCCATAATTGATGCTGGTAAGAAAGTAGAAGCCTTTTGTTCGGTCCCTCAATGCCTAGAACAATGCAATCATGTATTTTATTTAAAACTTTGTAAATTATCTATTTTCTTAAATTGCAAATGATCCATTTCTTAACATAAACATTCTGAGTTATAATCACTTGATTTTATTTTAATGTGAACCATGCCATTCATTGGCTGCAAGCATATAGCTAAAGATCTTAAATTCTAACAATGAAAATATTCTGCGTTTGATGCTCACGAAGATATTCAATTATATGCTGTTATTTATTAAGTGGAGAATTAATTGAATGTCATTGTTAAGCAGCATGTCCCTGAAATTTAAAAAGAAGTGTGAAGAACCCCAAGAGATCATCACATACTGAGGGAATAATAATGAAAGAGGAGGGGGTACTATGCTATAAAAAGACTTTTGTCCAAAAAGCAACAGACTGCTGTAAAGTACTGTTTATTTTAGTTCAGTATTTTACAGTTTTGCATGTCACTGAGTAAAATACAGACATAATCCTGAGCACGGGGCTGGGAACTGAGGAGAATCTCTCCTGTATGAGAACTCATTACTCATCAGAAGAGTCACCTTCCCTGGATAACCCATGCAGGATGTCTTCGTTGTAGCACTGACACAGCATATGCAAGTGGGCTGGTGATCCCTGGTTTTCTCCAGTGTAAGGAGATTGAAGCAGTCTTCTGGGAATCAAGCATGTGGGTTTGAACCACATCAGGCAAAAAAGGGGATTAAATCCATGTTCTCTATATTGTGACACTACACTACGCTATTTAAAGAGGTGCTTTGAAATCCTGCCTGACATAGGCTCTGCCTTGCATGCCATAAAACGATACCTAAGCTTGCAAAAGGAGAGGAATTTAAGGCACACCCTTCTTTCAGTGTTTCTCTTGGCCAGTTTCAACAGCTCCCAACTCAGCCTCAGTGTCTGCTCCAAATTCCTTTCTGAGGCATCTCATTCTCCCAGGGCACGGACCTCAGGCACCAAACCCTCTCTGGATGCCAGGCATTTAGTGAGAGAAGCAGTGACCCTTAGCGTCACTGAGCCCAAATCCCTTCATACATTTAATGCCAAGCATGTGCTAATCTCCTGCTGCTGCAGAAAACATCCCTGTTCACTCAGTGACAAAGTAGCCGCGATCTGTACACAGCACTGAGGATTTCATCAGAAAAACAAGTGAGAGAGAAGTTATCCCACCATTAAAAAAGGATATGATGTTCAGCCAGAAAATAATGTGGACAATGTAGACATATACTGAGGGGTTAAGGAAGCAAATGAAGTTAGATTAGTTGTGCCTTAAAAAGCATGTGATGTGAAGATTCCAAACTGCGGACTCTGGTGACTGTGAAACAATTTTAGAGAATGCTGCTTTCACAAAAACACTGAATGGGAGAGGAAAAGAGGAAAGAATTAAATCTTAGTGCTGTGTGGTGTTGATTCTCCCTTGCAGACTTTAACGCTGAGCACTGAGAGTGCAGTATTTATACCAAATGCTTCACTGTCACAAAAAACAGGAGGAGTTGTGATTGAAATAGTGAATGGTTACACTCCCAGGTTGTATTGTTTTTGTCACAGCATAAATTACAGCTGGCTATCACTGACGGTTTTTGCCTTATTTACATTATAAAATGTTATCGCTTTAATTAAATACATACATGTTTTTAAAACTATCACCATCATGTGGTTCACCTATGCTGACGCAGAGGTTGCTTATGTTTGGTGTGTTTTTTCACCTTAGCAAAGGAAATAACTACAGTACTGCAGGTAGCAATAGAGCCCTACAGTTGCAAGCTCACTAAGCCCTTTCCAAGTAGCAGAATCTTGGTACCAAAATAACACTGAATAATGATGAGTGAATTCATTGAATTCAGGGAGAAACCAGGCCAGAATCCCAGGTGTAAAAGAGACACAGAATCACAGAATGGCCAGGGAAAGCCTGAACAACATTCAGCCCCCATCTGTGCTCCATGTGGTGTAGAAGGCACAGCCAGGTATCCTGGAGCTCTTCACCTCCGCATGTCATACGGTCCCCTTCTCTGGGTTTGAGATCAGCCCAACAAAGTGAGTGGGACCTCAAGTGAGATCAGCCTTTGGCTGCTCCCCCAGGTGTGGGGTTAGGCTGGGACCAGCCTCAGCTCTTCCCTTAGCCTATGTGTTCCAGTACAGAATGCTTTCTTGGAGCACCGGGGGCCTGGCCCTGCACCTGCGATGTTTGGGAAGTTCAGTTCTTTTGGCATTCAGTGGTTTGACTCTTGCATAAACCTCTTTTTATATCTATGTTATTGCTGAGAAAACCAAACATTTTTCTCTTCCAGCTTTACAGTGTACCTGAGAACCAAATAAACACACAGACTGAGTCTCCTTAGATTCCTATCTTCACATTATTGTTGTGTTCAGTGAGTTTGTGGTTTGATATACTGATAGTCAAATGAAAATATTACTGTCATTACTGGTAATTTACAGCTTCTGTGTTTGATCTGTCATGTTCTTCCAAAGGTTAAACATGGTCTGTTAGTTGTACATTTACCTGAAAATTTTTGGGTTCAGAGAGGGGAGGAGCTGCTATTTTCCTTTACATTCCTGTCTTGCCCTCCCAGCCCGTACTACTGTGAGATGGCACTTTCTGCCCTTGTAAGGGTGTTACTCCTAATTTGAATAGCTGAAGGCATTTTAGAAAGTAATCTGATAGCCGTGCTTTTTTGAAAAGTAATAATTATATTTCTTAGATGTGTGTCTCAGTTTTCTTCCAAGATGCATAACACAGACAGGAGCTCCGCAGGCAAACATAGGAAAGATTTCATTAGCAGGCTGCAATATTTAGGCATCTCCTTTTGCAGAGAGCTGAGTTGACCATTTGGTGTTTGGTTAGCATGGACTGGGACTTCCTTTGAAAATACACTGCATGCCTAATTCTTTGTTTTTAATTAAAAGAGTTTGGTTTTTTTTTTTCATTTTTCTATAAATTTAGCAACAACTGGCATAATAAGTTATACAAGGTTCACCGAAGTATTATTTTGGCTTTTTTTAAGTAATCCATTCAAGTATTTGCAGTAGTAATATTCAAAAAAGAAATATAAACAGTAGTTTTAGAAACATTTTTAGTTTTAGGTAGGAAGAATTAATTCCATCACTCAGAATTGTTTCCAAATACTGTTCACCAAAACCAACCCATTTTAAAAGCTTGGATTATTGATAGATTAAAGAGCAATACTGGGCTTTGAGGAACAGTTGTTTTCTTGTACAGCTAGGAATTCATAGTATAAAAATGGGGAAGGTATAGACAGTATGTTAATTGAACAGTGTTCCCCTCAGCCCTATCCTGATACTCATTATGTAGAGAGATTGAGGAGGTCTAGCCTAGTCTTCCAGTTGCTACTAAATCCAAAAAAGCTGCCTGTTGCCTGCCCGATTATTCATTCGATGTACCAAAATGACAGCATAGCAAGAAGCTGTTGTGTGAGGTCTGAGAGGAGCACGTGGGGTGTGGAGGGAGTCAGCTCATTTCCTCCCAATGAACAAATGGCCTACACAATCAGCACAAAACGTTATCTGTTTTACTTTGTGGAAGTGGTCATTCATTGAAGTGTTAGAAACAATAAGCTGGCAAACATCTGTTAGGACTTTGTGTAAGCGCCAAACCATGTTTCCCTTGAGCTAATGTTTTTAAGAACTCTTAAAATAATAAAAATAAAATGAGTGTAGGGACAGTACTTAAAACAAGAGCCCCAACTCGCTCAAGAGCTCTGATCTATGATGGAAGTGGGAGGAACAGGGATAGAAAACATTGTTCAGAATCATGTTTAATCAGACGGAGTGCTTTTAATTAGCCAGAGAGGAAGATTGTGAATATTTCTATTTAAGTAAGTGTTACTGCTCAGAGAAATGCTTTCATCATCAGAAAATGATGGGCTCACTTGGCATAAATGAAGAACTCATTACTGCTGTCTTTTAACATACGATGTCTTTTAACATTGCATATTCTAAGTAATATCGGAGAAGATGAGACACCTGATAACTTTAAGCTTTTTCCTTTCTCTTTCTGCCTTTTTTAAAGCCTGGATGATAATTGAAGTATAATTAGAGAACTTTCCTAAGATCTGAATCTATTTAATTGATTTAAGCATGAAGATTCATTTCAGTTGTTGGTGTTTTAAATCGCATGAACACATTTGTCTTACTCCATTATTTTTAAGCTGCTCATAAAAGAATATTAGAAATATAATCAACACAAGATTTTAGTACCAATGTGGCATTGACATCATTAAATATTAAAGTTGTGGATATTGCTGTATTATGTTTTGACTTTAATGCTGTGGTACTGGGGATCCTATGTAGGAATATTTAGACTCTGTTAGAATGCTTCCATATTTCCCTGTACAAAATATTTTGTATGGACCAAAAATATTTTCTTGGTTTCTAATTTATTCCTCTGAGTTTGTTGGTTTTCTTGGAGGCTTTTTTTCCTTTTTCTTTTTTTTTATTTTTAATTTTCCCTTTTATTCTATTAATTTGAGTCCAAGGAAATATTTTTTCTGACATTTTTGGAGGACTTTAAATATTGGGTTATCATATATTCTTATATATCATGTGTTCTTATTTTCTGCTAAGTA
>JAOWBP010002978.1:30992067-31021600 GCA_028571105.1 Tragopan temminckii
CGGTCAAATCCGAGGAGGTAGCCGGTCACCTCATTTGTGAACAACCCTTATTCACACAACCATATTTTTGAGAAAGATAAATTTAGTTCACCTGCCAGTTTACCTCAGCTTGCTGATTTTCATCAAAAAGGGTATTTCTTTGCTCAGGACTTTTTAGAAAGAGGTGACTGGTGAGCAGGGTGGGTTTCTGAAAGGCTGTGGGATTTATGTGCATTGTTGCTTTTGGGGCACTTTCTTCAGTGGTACTGCAGGAAGCCAGAGCACTTGGGTTGTTAAATTGGCAAATTAAAAATAACGCACACTATAGTAAATAAAAGAAGCCAGACTTCTTTTTCTTTTAATTTATTCTTCTCATTTCCCGTGCTACTCAGTGTAACTTTTTATCTCTGCAGAGAAAATTCGGAAGTGTTGTGATTTTTTAAAACTTTGACAGGATTTGAGTCCCAAAGTCACCAATAATCACCACTATTGATTAGTTGAACAGAAGCATAAAAATCTAAATGAAAATAGAAATATTCTTTAAATAGAGAAAACTCAGTACTGACTGCCCTCACACTGCTGGACACACTGCTTAGAGCATGCCTGCAGGCAGCCTTAGCCAGGGCTTGGTGGGTATTGACATCGTTGGAGAGCACGTGTGGGGACACCTCCATACTCCATATCTTCCTGTGCCTCTTCCTTCACTTCCCCTGTGAAAGATCAGATTTGTCCCTTAACCGTGAGCAAGGCTTTCTTGGAGAGAGTATGAGAGAAAGTGCTAAAGGAGTATGCTGCAGTTTTCACAGCATGGTTACCTACTTGCACCTTTATTGCATTGGGACTGATCTGACCTCAGATATTTGGAGACCTGGCTATCCAAAATGTTGGCTGGAAGCATGTGTAAGAGGAACTGTTCATTCAGCTGCTTCATGGACATATTGCTGTATCTTAGCTTCACAATAAACAGACCTGGACAGACCTGGACATCTAATAGAGCAGGAATCCTGTGCTGACTTTAAACCTTCAGTAGAAGGAGGACACAGAGTGTAACAGAAGGGAGAAGCTGAAAAGGCCTTGCACGTTTCATGGGTTATAGAATCACAGAAGGGCTTAGATTGGAAGGGACCTTAAAGAGTTCTATCCCCCCTGCCGTGGACAGGGCTGCCCCCCACTAGCTCAGGCTGCCTGGGGCCCATCCAACCTAGCTTCGAGCACCTCCAGAGATGGGGCACCCACAGCTTCTCTGAGCAAACTGTTCCAGTGCCTCACCGTCCTCTTGCCTCCACTTAGTGCATTGGATTTTTCACAGCTGCATTGCTCTTGTTGTCTTTTGGGGAATTTTTTTATTTTATTTTTTTATTCTGAAGCTTTGGTGATTTTCTTTTTATGATCTGAGAATACAGTTTTAGGATACATTTCCTAACGTGGTAAACTGAAAATAATTTAAAGTAGATCAACATGAATTTGCATATACAATTGCACACACAAGATTTCTTTAACAAGACTCACAACAGTGGGAGATTTTAAAATTGGAAGCACCGCAGCCTGGTGGCTGAGCACGCCTGGTGCGGCCTTCAGCAGAGTGCCTGAAAGGAACACGTAAACCACATGGGTGCTTTTAGGAAAAAAGAAGGAAGCGCTAAGCCTGATGCATCCCATCAGGGAAACGGTGCTTCGTGTGCTGAACACTGCTGAGCTGGCTGTTTCCTTGTGTACAGCCTATCTTGAGGTAATTCAGGATCAGCTTTGTGCAGAGTCTTTGTTATCTCTGCTACACAAGTGTCACTTGACACCAGCCTTAGGAAATTCCTCTGCCCTGACATTCTCCTGTCATTTTTGCTACACTTCGTAGGGATGTCTGTTAGTGCGGGTGAGCGTGTTGAGGTAGGTGGGTGGCTGTTCTGCACAGCTCCAGCCCTGCATATGCTCTACATTTGGCTTTAAATACGGCATGGATGTGTTTTGAGGGAACTGCAGTAACTTGATAATGCTGCCTGGGGGAGAAAGAAATGCTTCCATGCAAAGATTGTTGTGGGCTGGGGTGCGATAGCTGGAAGTGACTGGCCTTATTAAGTGAAGTTCCTGGAGGTGTTTGCATGTCTATGCAGCTGTAAAATAGCCTTTCTGTGGTCTTCTTTTTTCTCCCTCTTTCTCTCAGTTTGATGTTTCAAGCTGAATTATATATTGTTGTATGTGAGCTTCTGTCTCGAAGAAGATTAAGAGCAAGAACTAAATCCCATTTGTGTTACTCATGTGGTTAGCTCTGCTGCTTTTAATGTGTCTACTTGAACAAATAAAATAAAAACTGATTTAATTCCAAATCCTTTTACTGACTGGCAGGGAAGTGTACTCATTGACCATAATAGTATCTTAGCTGAGTACTACATGCCGTCTCTAAATGATACACATTTTTTAGTCATTAAGTCACATTAAGCAGTACTAAGTTTTGCCCTCAGTATAAGTAGTCTCTTGCAGCCGCATCTGTCTCTTCCGTACGCAGAGAACGTGAAGGGAAAATTGTGTTTTACACCATTATCTAAGAAATTGCGAAGCGATGAGAAACCGATTACTATTAATAAACAAAATTTTCTTCAAAAGGCTGTGCATACAGTTGTGAAGAAACATCTGCTCTTCCTTCCAGAATGTACAATTGACAAGTACATTAATTTTGAAAAAGGATTATTTTGAAAGCATCAAAACCAGCATAAGTGCAGAAACGTATGACAAGAATACATGGGCACACTGTTGTAATTCGATATGATCTGACAGAGGAATACTTTTTCCTCTTAATATGGAAAGTGGTGTATTTAAGTCTTTCTCAGACAGCGAGATTTCTGCTAAATTGTCACTAACGTTGCAGGTAAACCATTACTGATTTTGATCACATCCAAGTTATTTAAACAGGCTTTAAATATTCAAAGGCTTTAAATGTCTCCGCAATGCCATTCCTCTGCATTAGAAAAAAGCAAGACGTCTTTCTATTTGAATGATTACACCCAGTGCAATGTTTGTGGACTGACCATTACAGGGAATTGTACAGCTGTGTTTTCACTTAACCCACGAATCACCAGCAAAGACATCCAGCTGTATGGCATGCTTTCTCGTGGCATTCTGTGTGCCTCTGCAAGGAGAATGCGCATGGAGCCAAAGAGGATTTCTTCCTCCATCCAAGCAGAGCTGCCAGCAGCATTGCAGTCAGCAGTGATATTCTTATGACCTGGGACATTTGTCCACTGAGAAATGAATTTATTAAAAAATTGCTTATTAGACACAGACCACCAAAGAGCCTCCAAGCACACACAGTTTGGACAGAAGCCATCTAGTCTAGCATTGAACCAGAGACCACAAAATGGACATTTCTGTAGCTCATAGCTGTTTACTCCAGTCATTCCTCTGAATACCACAAAGAGGAGAAAACACCTTCTTCTGTGTAAATTCCTACTCTTTGCTAGTGAATAATCCCTTTCCTTCATTACCCCCCATTGCACTCCTATCCATCCTGCATTCTCTTCAGCGTCCCCCCATTTTGTACATGTATTTTCAGTTTTGCTTAGCGAGTCTTTCTGAAAGCAGTAATTTGGATGGAGCCTGAGTGTAACAGGACATTGTATATCCCATAATGTGGTTGTGGTATGTAGCAATTAATCATTTATAGAAATGTATCCATGTTATCCATGAGTGCAGAGTTTAGTAATTGCAGTCATCTGCTGTTTGCTTTGAATATACCATGATTAAACAAGCTCGATTAGGACAGTGAAGATAAGCAATATGATAAAAATAAGTAATGTAACTCTGCTGTTCACAGGTTAAGCGTCATGTCTTTTTCCAGTTGAAAATTTCAGAATGACTGGTTTTCTGTTGTGTGGTTCTTCTCATGGTGCTAGTTCTGACTCAGACCATCTTTTGTTACTGCAACGAATGCACACCACCAGTGATATTATGAACAAATTTACAGTGATGAGTGACAGTATCACCAGCAGCTGAAGCAGGGAGATGAGCTGGAACTGAAAATAGGAAAGAAAATAACACTAGTATAATTTTTATCATGCAAAAAACATCTGTATGAATAAGGATTCCAAATTGTTGTTCCCAAGAAAAGTATGAGGAGGGCTGCTCTGAAAGTAATTCCTCCTATTTCATTATGTTAGTTCACAATATCAGAGGCAGATGTTAGTGGTATGACAGTAGAAGTTGAAGCTTCCCACCAATATTCCATTACATGTTGTTGCCATGTAACAGATGGCAGCAGAAGAGCACTCTGACAGAATGGTATCTGATGTGGAAGTGTGTATGAAGCTAAGATGTGTAACTAAATTTCTTCATGCAGAAAACATGACACCCATTGACATTCATCGGTGCTTGCTGAATGTTTATGGAGACCAAACAGTGGATGAGAGCCCAGTGAGGCAGTGAGTGGTGCATTTCAGCAGTGGTGATGGCAACAGTAGGTCACCTCTGCTAGTACAGATTTTTATGAATACATAATGAAGGCTCTTGTTTGTGGCTTGTGAAAATGCCTGGCTAATAGTGGTGACTGTGTTGAAAAATAGTGTTTTGTAGCTGAGAGTTTGCTCCATCAAATAGTGTTGTTGAGCAATTTCTCTCTGTTGTAGTTCTCATGAAAATAAATGGGAGGCATTACTTTTGGAGCAACCTATGTAAAATGGCAACTTCAGCTATTGTTGTTATTATATCTTAATATAGAAAATCTACATGGCAGTTATCAAAAATAAAAGTAAAAACAGCTCCCTTATAGGTGAAGTTTAATTCTTCAGTTAGATGAGTTGATTACAACTTACAGACTAGAATGCTGCCTGTCCTGTACTAATAAGAAATGTTGATTATTCGTTAGAGAAGGTATCACTCCTAAAGAAGATCATGTGTGACTGATCCTATACTCCAGCTCTATGATGTAGGCTGCTTTTGCAAACAGGTTCCCAATTTCATATGGACGTGTCCTACAGCTGGGAACCTGCTCCTGCAAGCCATGCACTTTCCAGGACCAGGACTGATTTCCATCCTAATGGTTTGGAATAAAATCAGGGATGAACCCAATGTGTTAGACTTTTCTAATCACAAATCTTCATCCTGGGAGTGCAGTGAAGATCGGTGTAGTGAGAAGAATGTTGACTCAGCCTCATTTGTCCTAAATGAACTTATTGAAAAACACATTGGGAAGCCTCTGTTCTTATGGTGGAGGCTGTGGCACGAGTAGAATTCCTGGAGCTACTGATCATTTAACAAGTTTACACTGTAACTCCAGCTCTGACTTTGAAAGGATTTCTAGTGACATAAAAGGGCAAAGATTGGTCCAACGTAATCCCCTTTGTAACCTCAGCCTTGCTCCCAAAATATTCTAGGAGAAAATTAAACTGATGGATAGAAAAATGAGAAATTCCCATCTGTCTTATTTTCTGTTCGCTTTGTGATGTATCTAAGTCTTCCACCCCAGAGAAAGTGCACCTGAAGAACCCTTGGTGGTCTCGCTCCAGCCCTCCTCAAGAACCTCCTAGGTCCCCATTCATTTGGGCTGGTTGGTCAAGTGTTAGAAATTCCAAAAACTGCAGAGCAGACTGGGTTTTACAGGATTGTTTTTTTCTGATAAGTCAAAATGCGGCCTGCAATGAGGTCAACCAGTCTCAATGAAAAGCTGAGATATTTTAAGGTTTTTTTCACCTTGGACCTGTGGCTGCTCTCCATTCTGAAATATGAGAATAATTTCAAATGAATAACAAATGTTGCAAAAACGTGTCAGTTTGCCAACAATTTCCAAGCATATTTTCTTCTGTTTACCAGAGATCGGGAGAAATAAGACAGCCTCTTAACTAAATTGACTAAATAAAAGGAATCTGCTTTTGAAGTATATGGATTTCAGAATCAAATTTCCTTTTTCTGTGCCTGTTGGCTTTATAGGCTTGTTTACTCAGGAAATGACTTGTTTTATGTGTTTAACATCATGTTAGTTAATCTGTGCCATAATATGGAGTTGTTTCCTCGCGTAAGCAAGCAATTCACGTGTAAACGTGTGAATCTCTTACTGAAATGAGGAGAGTCTCTCTTTGAGCCTTTTCCTCTTTACAGGTCAGGCAGAAGGATAGCTCTGCTGGCCACACAACCAGGTGCTTGAAATCTCTCTGTGGAAGCTAATTTATTTGATTTCTCATTGCTTTCCCTCTTTCAGTATCTTGGGTGAGCTTTATAACCAGCTTATCTCTAGAAACTGAGGACTCTAGAACTTAGAAAAAGGAAATCTCAGGATCAGACCACTTCACCAAAAAAAAAAAAAAAACTACACAATCACTCTTATTGCATAAGGAATCAAAATTTTGAGGCTCCTATTCAGACAACTGCCTGTAGATTGAATTATTAAAGATGACAGGCTTGAGCAAATCAAATCTCTTTATAGGCTGTTTGATAAATTATTTCTAAGTGGGGAAAACAATGAGTAGTGTGTATGCTGAGCAATCTTTCTGAGGAACAATGAAAAATAACGATATTTTGCTTGTAGTAGTCATAATCTTCAGAATATACACATATATATATGTTAGAATTCATTCTGGGTGACACACTGGAACAGGTTGCCCAAGGATCCTGAGGATGCCCCATCCCTGGAGGCATTCAAGGCCAGGCTGGATGTGGCTCTGGGCAGCCTGGTCTGGTGGTTGGTGATCCTGCACATAGCAGGGGGGTTGAAACTAGATGATCATTGTGGTCCTTTTCAACCCAGGCCATTCTATGATTCTGTGATTCTCAGTTACTGAAATGGCTGGCTACTGCAGAATTTGTTAACGTTACTTAAAATAAGAGACTGTAAAGATCTTCTTTGGATAAGATTGAAAAATACCTCTTACATATCCACCTTGAATTTCTCTGGCATTTGGTGATGTTTAAAGAGATTTTGCTTCACTAGTTAACTATGCAGGATCATATTTGTTTTGTTTATTTAATTTTATAATTTAATGGCCAATAATAACATGAAAAATTCAATATGCTAAACAAACAGCAGTCAACGATTCTCAAGTTTAAATAGACTGGAAGTAGCTGAAATAGAAAAGTTGCTCAAAAGCATAGTTTTACTTTGGCTTTGTATGTTAAACAAAATATGGAATCATGTTTGCTCTCGTGTTGCACACTACAGTTAATGACCTCATTATGCTGAATTTATTAATCAGAGTTTTCTGTAAGTTATATCATTATATGATACGGTTCTGGACACTACTAAATCCAGTCTCAATTTAAAAGTTCCCCTATTATCTTGTGTCCTTGGTCTTTCAATAAAAAAAGATTTAATAGTCATAATAAATGGAGAGCTATTAAACATCTCCTTTTCATGCTCATGTTTTAGGAAAGCTGACAAACCCATTTTAATGTCTAAATGCATTTGCCACTCAAAATGTAAGCTATTTGAGAAAAGCAGGAATTCTGGAAATTGAACGGTTAAACAGTTGATGAAGTTTAACCAAAGTTGTTCAGAAAATCAGTTCACCTTCTATAATTTAAAAGCAGGAAATGGGAAAAAGAGTGAAAGTCTCTGTCTTTATTCCACTTTTGATATTGTAACGTCGGGTTAAGATATATGAGATATGGGCAGGAATTAAAGTACTCTGATATGCTGCTGCTTTGCCATTCATTTTGTAAATACTGTAAAATACAGTGATATTCATGATACAGTTACTAGTCCTAATGTAACGCAAGACTGAGGATGAGTGATAGAGGTGCATTGTTTTCCCTCACTTCTTCTACTTGCTCTTGATCCCCACTGTGTGCAGAGGAGTCATGGACCAGTGGCGTGAGCTAGTAGAGCTAGTAGGCACTGCTGCATGTCAGTGCACTTACTTTAGCCTGCAGTCTTCCACCCCAGAAGCTGAAAACCCAACTCAGTTCTTGACATGAGGTCTCACCATTAGGTCTGCAGGGAAATCCCTCAGTTTCTCATTAGAAAGTTAAGGACACTTTAGAAGAAGTTCAGCAGATCCATCCATCACCACAAAAAAAAAAAAAAAAAAATTGCATGTGTGAGCTTTTTCCGTTTTTCATAATTTCCAATGAAGAGCAGGAGTTCAGGATCATTTCTATATAAATGATCAAATCAACAAATCAAATGGATTTCATATCCAAAGCCTTGAATATACTCTTGAATATACTGTACGTATAAATTATGGGTCTTTCTGGTCTGTTAGAGATGGGCTGCCTTAGTCCTGTCTACCTCTCCTCCTCTGTGCTGCCTCTAAGGTTTCCACAGAAACTGAAGTGCTGTTCTAAAGAATGCTTTCTTCCACACTGCACCTCTTAAATCTTCTGGCTGCTATGGGGTTTCTGTGCTATCTGTCCACACTCAATCACTTCATCCCTTTAAATTAGATTTAGAATTTATGAATATAATGCCTGATGGTGCCACCGCACTGCTTTGTGACATGTTTGCTGTTTAACTTGGTTAAAAATAGAATGCAAAACTACAGCTGGTGTGGGTAAGGGGAAATGTTGTGAAATTAAAAACTGGTTACAATTTGGAAAATAAATTATCATGCTGGGAAAGAAAAGAAAACCTCAGGGAAAAGCAGATTGGGAGCTACAAGGAAATAATATCACCTGGCAAGCTGTAAGGTTGGAGGTCATGTTAAAGGGTCCCAGGAATGTCTTTTCATTTATTTGTAGTGGTTTTCATTCCTGGTTACTTGTGTTTTTCTCTTTAGCTAAAATATGACTACAGGCCACTCCTGATATAATCTACTGTAGAGGCAAATCAGGCCAATAAATATTTTATTTAAACTGTACTGTTCATTTCCATTGGTATAAAGGATCTGGAACTGCAGTTAGTGATATTACTTTGAAAGGAAAAAGAGAAAACATGGCAAAAGGGAATTGAACCCGTAGAAGCGTCATGGGAGGCAAATCATTGTTTCCGGTGCTGAACAAGGAAAGCCTTCTGTGAAAGGTTTTATGAAAATTTTGTTCAGCTGAACAAAGTGGAGAATACTTAACAAAATTGCCATTTTTAAAATCTCATTGTGAATACTCAGCATGCTGTGATCATACACTGTGTAATGGTGTTTGCAATGAATAAATTGCTGTAGATACTGTAATATAAATAACTGCTTTGTGCATTAAGAAGCAGTTCTCTTCGTGATGGTGTCTGTCTTAGGAATGCTCTGAAGACAGGACTTTAGAGGATAACAACACTGCAGTACTCTTGGTATAATACCAGTCTGCAAAAGTGCTGGGATGCCTTTAATACTTTTCAGTGTTATTACTTAGTAGTGAATAATAAAGTGACATTTGCTTTGTTCTTAATCTACTTGTTATTTTTATTGTGGCCAAAACTCATGAATTTTAAACACAACACAGCTCCAGCAGGAGGGAACCTGTGTTTCAGGTTCCTTTAATAATTTTTAATGGCTCCAGTGGCAGGCAAGCAGAAAAGTTTAATCACGAGAAAAAAAAAAAACAAGTGCCTCATACTGACTTCAGGCACACTGAGCTGGTGTGCCGCAGGTTTCTTGCAAGAAAGAAAGTGGCTGGAAGCCCCAAAGTTAAACCGAGAATTGCTTTTGGTGATAAATGTACACCTAAGAAACATCTTGCTAAAGCTGGAGGAGGCTAACAGTGAGACAGTGCCATATTGTACAGAATTCAGTTGCTCTCAGAAAGTATATGAAATAATATCTAGCATTACCCAGTAATACATTGCTGCACCTTTGACAGCTCATTGGGATCTGTTGTCTTAGGTGTCCTTCCAGACGCATTTACCACGAACACATTGGTTCCAAAGTGTAGATGGAAATGTTAACTGACTTCAATAAAAAGCATTTGATGAAAACAGGATATAATCACTTTGAAGGGATTGTAGCATGAGTTAGAAAAATATCTTAATATCCTCCTTCTCCTAATGCTTGCCTCAAAGTAATATTTTTTCTTCTAAGTTTCTTATGGAAAAATGGTTTTAATCACAAAACTGGAAGAAGAGGGAGAGGATCTGAGCCAGGTTTTCAGTGAATTGCAGTGAATTTTCTCAGCTGTGGAAGCTGAGTGGTAAGAGTGATTTATCTAAAATCTCTTTCTGCTAAAGCCTTTCTGAGTGACTAGTGGCCCAATTGCTTCACCTTCAGTTTCCATTATGAATAAATAAGTCTCATGAAAGATGTATACCCCAAAATGGTGCTTACCTCATCTAATTATTTTGATATACCAACATACTCAAATTTCCAGTAGCATGGCAGGTTGACCAAATAGTGGATATAGCATAGACCCAAGTTTCAGTGTTATACATGTACTGCTCCAAAAATAATACGCTGAATAATTATGTTGGCCCACAACGTTGAAGGTGGATGTTGGTCGTATGAAGTAGAGGTTGAACCTTCCCATCAACATTCTGTTACATCCTGTTGCTGCATGACAGATGGCAGCAGAGGCACAGTCTGACATGTGTATGAAGCAAAGGTGTGTAACTGAATTCCTCCATGCAGAAAGCATGACACCCATTGACATTCATCGATGCTTGCTGAATGTTTATGGAGACCAAATAGTGGATGAGAGCACAGTGAGGCGGTCGGTGGTGTATTTCAGCAGTGGCATGAAACAAGTCACATTCTGGATGGCCATGCATAGCTGTCACATCACAAAAGGGAGTGTCTCTATCAACTCATCCACATACTTGGCTAATGGTGGTGACTATATATGAAAAATAGTGCTTTGTAGCTGACAATTTCCTCTTTCATAGCGTTACCATACTCTTTTTTGTAGTTTCCATGGAAATAAATAGGAGGCATTACTTTGCAGTGACCTATGTAGATTATGGAAAAACAAGCTTTTGTGCTACAGATGAGATCTAGTAAAAGTAAACAAGTCTACAAAAATATCTCTTCTTAGAGTAGTTTAGAGCTTCTTGTCCTCAAATTTTACTGCTGAAAGTTCTCCAGCTTTGGTCTAGATTGAAACTAGTAAGAACCATGAGCACCTTTCAAAATGTTGATAATGATAGTTTTTGCACCACCTACATGAATAAATTGATATTAAAAATAAATAAATAAATGCAAGTTTTCCAATTAAAGAGAAGTCATACATTCTAAAGGTACAAATTTGAGAAAGGTTTGTCTCTTGATGAGGATTTAAGTCATGAATACCATAGCCAAAGTACAGTGCTTCTCTCTAATACTGAAGGGGCTTATTTCTTTAATTGTTCTTTGATTTTACTGCTAGGAGACTAGCCTACTAATTTTATTCATAGCAGAGATGTTATTAACCATACAACTGTGCCCACTGCCACAGGCAGTCTCAGTGCTCACTGCTTATCTCTTTGTTTGTGTTTTGTAGAAATGTATTCCCTTGGCTGCTGTGGCAACTGTTTATTGCATACATTTATAAAAGTACCTACTGATATCACTGGAGCATTTAGGTAGACGGCTGTGACTCCTTTCCGTTCCCTACCCCACTGTTACTGCAGCACCCGCTCTGCTTGCTCTTCATTTTGTATGTCTCAGAGGAAAGGCAATGGAGAAAGAGTAGAACAAAATGAGTTTTTTTCAGCTTTCCTGAAATAAAATTCCCTGCACCATTTCCAATCCCCCTCCTTCTTTCTGGAGAAAGACGAAAAAATAGTAGGATGTGTTGATAGCTGTGGATAAGAGAAAAAGGAGTGCTTATGGAGAAAGAGATCTGCATGAATCTGAAAGGAAGAAGCATCTTCCATGAAGAAGGAACAATGATTTCCTATCATGCAGCGAGCAGGGAGAGACAGCACTCTCAAAGAGAAACTAGAAAATACAGGAAGAATTGTCAGTAATGAGAGAACAGAAGGGGATGAAAACCTGAGTAGGTGTGGAAAATGGAGAGGAGGAAACAGGGAAGAGAGTAGATGACCGGTGCTAGTGACACTGCCAAAGAGACAGCAGTGGGAAAGGAGGGCTGAGGACCACAGTTACTCATGAGGGCATGATGCCAGCACTTCTCAACTTGACTGTTTTTGCATTTTGTTGCATAGGGCTGGGCTGGGTGTGCCCATGGGTCAGGTATTGATGGCTTCAGTATGCCTTCTGCTGATTTACTTCTTCCTAGGTTATCCAGCAGCCACAGAGCCCCGCCGCTAATCACTTGGCCCAGGGACGGCCTGTGTTGTGGTACAGACCAAAGAAATGCTTTTGCTTAGCACAGCATTCAAAACAGAGAGCAGGGCTACGTACTGGGATTGTTTTAATGAGGCTTCATCTGAGTTTCTCAGAAGATGTACCTTCAGTGAGAACTGAATCTGCAGTCTTCTGTTTTGTCACATTTATCCTCTTTTCCCACCAGCTGCACTCTTAAATTATTTTGCCAATCTCTCAATACTTTTGTATCCACTTTGCCCTCAGGACAAGTGGCTTCTCAGAAGCATTCACTGAGGCTGCTAGAGGCAGAATCAACTCCAGCATGACTTTAGATGTGCACGAAACAGGACTGCAAGAAATTGTGCTGTATGTCTTGCAAGGGGAAATGATTGTGTGGTGAGCTCTCCTCAGAGGGAAATTGCTTAAATAGTAACATTACATAGGGCCTTCTGCTGCTGCCATATGTTACCAAAGATAGTTGAGAGAGTCTGTGTACACCACAGACTGCACTTCATGCAGGGGAACCCCAGGTCTGAGGTTTGTTTCTATGTGCTGATGCAGTTCACATTAGACAAAGATGAATTACCATAGAGAATATCAGAGAACCTAAGTTAGCATGGACAAAGTTAGTATAACAGACTGGTTCCACCCTATTCTAAAGGACAAGGATAAAAATGAACCTAACCTCAGCCAGTCAGGAAGAACCTTTCCAGTTCTTTCTGAGTACTGAGGAATGGGAAAGATTCTCAGCCATCCTGCTTTCCTGTTTTATTTGGCCTGATTGCCTCCCTCCACACACCATTCACACATCAGAAGTAGGAAGCCAACTGAAGTTACTTCTTGTGCTACAGGCTTGCCTTGCCCTTGTACTAAAGAGTGCAACTACACTGTGAAAGTGGATTCCCACAAGATTAGAGACAAAGAGTGCAAAGGAAGACACTGGGTTGGTTCTCATTTTCCACTTCACCAGAAACACAGCATGAGGTTATGCTGCCTCATTATAGGCACTGGGGAGGCATGTGATTCCTCGTCAAGAAACTTAACTTAGATTAGAAAATAATAACATTATTTTGACTAACTTATTCCATATGGCTACTTGATAAACATGTGGGATACCATTATTTCTTTGACCTTCTGTATTTTCGCTGTTTTGAATTATACTCTGGCAATGGAAAATCAGCTCTGATAAAACTAAAAGTCAGCGGTACTTTTCTAACTTCTCCAGATAAGTTTTCATCTGGTATGTCTCATACAAGCTGTTGCTTACACACAGCCCTTCAACATCATTTTAGGATGAATATTTTAGTATGTTCTAAATGCAGGGAAAGCCTGGGATTTTTGATTCATTGTACTGGACAAGCAGTTTTTAGCTGCACTGCTTTCAAGTGACTGCCTGCCTAAAACATCTTGAGGGAATGGAAAACACTCAGCACATTAAGTGTATTTAAAGCAAAATGAATTCAGTTATAGCAGCATTTAAAGTATTTTGCAACTAATTGCAATTGAGTGCATACATTTCATTTGTAAGTACATACATTGGAAGTAGAGACGGAACGGATGGCTATAGGCAGAGGCAAAGGAAAGTGGAGTACAAAGGAGATGATTTCATTGGCTTCTTTCTCCTGAATATCACGCACCCATGCTGCTGCCATGCCAAAAGGGGCTCCACATCCAGCCTCCCTCAGTGCCAGGCACGTGGAATGGGCATCATTCTGTGGGGATTAATGGCAGAGGGGAGCTGCCTTTTGATGAGCCTTGGTAACTTGCAACCTCAAGGGCCTTCCTGCCCAGCTGCACCTCCTCAGCCCTCTGCTGCTAGGAGATAACACTGGAAGCACTAGGAGTGCCATCTCCATTGATTCTGCACCAGGTTGGCAGCACCAGCTCTTACATGCCTTGTCTGGGGTCAGCTCAGTTCAAGGCAGTTAGTCTACCCTTTGCTGAGCAGGTGTACATCCGAATCTGTCCTCCCAAAGATGACAGGACTCCAGGCACTGAGATGTTTAGTTTACTTTCTTTGAGATCTGTGGTTCAGTTGCCAGTAACACTAATAGAGTCGGAATATAAATCACAGTGAATGTAAACCATTTGGGCTTCAGTATGCTGGGCAAATATCCATGTAGAGAGAAGGGCAATTAAATCCTCTTGCATTATAAACCTTATAGAATCAGGCTCTGGCTGAGGTCTTGCACATATGGGAATTTTCTCTGGTGAAGCCTGATGAGTCGTAGTGCTTGTTGCCAATAATGTGGATAAATAAAAGGCTTAACAATTAGGAGAGAAAGGAAACAAAGATAATACACCTGTCAAACTTGTTGTATTATTAATGTGCAAGGGAAAAAACGTTATGCTTGTGCATGCTGTTGCCCTCAGTACCAGCTGTTGACTGTGCACGTGAATCTGTATTTTACATGAGCTGAATGGCCTTGCTGCCAGCAAGCCCTCCAACAGGCAACACTGATAACAGCAATCTACCCACACTCCATACAATTCCAGCTATTCTTCAAATTAATAAAAATGCTTAATAAAGCTTCATCTCTCATTTGCAAAGAAAACCTTCAATTAATGTTAATCAGCATCCTCAGAATGTGATCAGGCTGGGTTTGTAGCTGGATGTGCTGAAACAGTTCAACTGGCAGATGGAGCATTTTCCAACTATTTTAATTAATGAATGCTCATTTCAAATGTTAATGCAATTAAATAAATAGGCAAAACAAATAAAAATAATATAAATTATGAAACTGCCACTATCAGAGGAAGTTTTGAACAAAAAAGTGAGCCTTGCTCAAACCCAAGAAAAGCCCAGCCATCCTCTGCTGGCTATGTAAGCTCTAATAGAGACAGGGCTTGCTTTTGTTACTTGCTTTTTTCAACTGTTTCTCAGGGATTGACATTTATATCACTTCCATTTTAACCTGCTGGCATCAACTGAGTCATTTCGTCTCCAAGTATTAGAACATTTTTCTGCAGAAAATGAGAAGGGATTTCCTTCACGTATTAGAGACTTTTTTCATGTAAGATTTAGGCTGCCCCTACTTCTTACCTCTTTCTATTTGAACTAATTGCGTGATTATTTTTTTTTAAGGCTTTACTTTCTGTGAACCTTGTATACCATAGCACTGATGTAGTCACACACTCGTTTGGGCTTATAAAGAGTTCAATTAGCCCCTTAATGCCTAGTTCAGTCACAATTAAACCTTCCCTGTTGACTCGGCATTGGTCTTTCTAAAGGCAGTGGAGGTGTTTTTAATTATTCATTTTCTGGTTTGTTTCTTAGAGCAGTCTCAGCTGTGCTTTATTATTCAAAGGTTAATGCAAACTGAGAACTGGGTAAATTAAATTTGTTTGGCAGCTAACAACTTGATGTATTGCAGACACTGTGAAATATGGATGGGTGGGTGGGTGGATGGATGGATGGATGGCAAATAGTCAACACTTTGCTACTGTGACATTTTAAAAGCCAGATTTTATCTTTAAAACAATTGTTAGTTGTGTTACTATGGCTGATAGCTAATTAATGTTCCATAATGTTATATTCTCTGTAACCCATTTTTGTTAAGAAAGCACATAGTTTAGAAAGCCAAGAAGCATTAACAGCTATTAGAGAAAATTGATGTAGGTACCATGACTAATGAACTATGCCGCACTAAGACACTGCATTGTATGAAGGGAATCATGCAGTCAGAAGTTTTAATGAAGGGAGCCCAAGGAATTTCAGGTGAAAGAGGGTTTTATTAACTTTCAGCGAACAAAATGAATAGTTGAGTAGTGAACATGACATGATGTCGTATAATAATTGTATGCCTTGGGTACATTGTGAGGCATGGAGCATAGCCAAGAGCTTTCATCTGTTCTATACACAGGGTTATTTCACTAACCCTTGCATACTGTGGAAATCTTTATTGCAAATATAACAAGAACAGTTTCACAAGAAATGCCTTAAGACAATACCACGTCACTTATTTGAAAAATCTACCAACACTGCATTCCTTTGAAAAATATTAATCAGATTTTCAGAAGTTCCCATCCCAACTGATCCTAATTAAAATTCATGTCCTGTTTCAATGACTTGTATCAGCAGGCTGTGAACTAAAAAGAAGTCTTCATATACCTTAAGAGGCCACTCTGGGTAAAATACATCTTTTTGTGGATAAGCATTATGTTGTATGAAAAAAAGGCTATATAGGCTTTTGAAATATTAATGCCCAAAAAATTCATTAGTTTTTAATTTGCTTTTTCCAAGCAATGACTGTGTAGAGAAGAGATTTTTCTTGTTTCATGTATAGAACCATTTCTCATAGATTTTAAATATTGTTTCAGTACAGTGTTTTTAAGTGAGAACTTTGAATTAACATAATCCAACACTTGAACCTGCTTCTTGTTTATGACTTTTTAAGGTAGCGTAAAAATTGCCAACTAAAGCAGCTTTCTGTACTAGTGACAGGAGTCCTTAGGATAGTAACTTACAAAGTGCAGCCGCAAGGTCATTTGTACCACACTGTCATTAGTACAGTATGTGCTGTATAATAATGTGTGTAATTACGCTGCTACTGATGAGGTAGGTGGATGAGAAGGTAGATGAAAATAGGATGGCTTGTGAGGCAAGACAGTGACAAGGCATCTCAGCAAAGTCTCTGTATCCTTGTACAGTAAATACTTCACATCTGCCCACTAAAATATTTGAGATAAGACCATCAGGAATTTTTCTGTGCTTATTTGAATAATTTATAATGTGATTTTAATACTTCCTGGCTGAATATATCGCTTCACTGACAGAGCTCAGGACACCAGTAAGATGTGTCATGCAGGACTAACTAATCAACTGTAGTACTCAATTTTCAACCCACAGCATTGCTGCAAATCCAACACTACTACTAGTGGAGTGTAACTGATGCAGTATTTTCTTAATTGTATGTGGTTATTATGTTGTTGTTTTTTTTTTTTTCTATTTTAGTGCTGGACCCAAAGGAGACAACATTTATGAATGGAGGTCAACTATACTGGGACCTCCAGGGTCAGTATATGAAGGTGGAGTTTTCTTCCTTGACATTACCTTTTCACCGGACTATCCTTTTAAACCACCTAAGGTTAGTAGGAGGATATTAAGAGTCTGACAGGAATCCTCTCCTTGTGATATTTTTAACATCTGTGTTGGTATACTGTTGTAGGATGAAATATAAAATTTTCAAGGCAATAATGAATATTCAAACAGAGTGTTTTGATGGAAAGAATTTAAATGATTGCCTAAAATTTGCTTGCTTGTCTCTGGTACGGTTGGATAGATATGGATTTATTTAGCAAATGGTTGTATAATTTCCAGCAGTTATTTGTTTGATTTGTATTTGTTTCGAATATGAAGGTAATTATATTTGAGTTGCATCCTTTGTAAGCAGCTGAAGAATCTTTCCAGCTGACCCATATCATTCACCATGGGTCTGTGGCAGCCCAACAAAATATGCACCTTTTGTGCTACCTCATACAAATTACTTCTCCAGATGCAGACTACTCATTGCAAAGATTTAATTGCTTTATGTTGGCTTTCTGGAAGGCTTTGGAAATATGTCAGCAAAGACAAGAAATAGGATAGAAAGTCAAGAACTAACAGAATTCCTTACAGATTTGTTTTCTAATGCTGTCATTAATGATGCTAACCACAAAATGTAAAGCTCTTCCAATAATATGAAGCTGGCAGATCATTACCATGACAGAGAAGGCTTAGAATTTCATACAGGAAATATCTAGTGGTTCTGAAGACCAGAGAAACAGAAATGGGATGAAGTGCAGTAGTGTAAAATGTCACTGATAACCAATAGTAATAAGTGTTGAGAGAGGATGTCAAAATGGGATATTTTGGTTGATCACAGGATTATTGCAAACCACCAGCCTAATGCATCTGAAAAAAAAAGCAAATACATTCCTAAGATGCATCATCTGACATTTCCAATAGAGATAAGGAATTGCTGGCATCATACACAAGACACTTGTAAGTCTTCATCTGGAAGACTGACTACAATTCCTAACACCCATATTCACTCACATAAGGAGAAACTTCAAAATTTACCCAGCAGGGCTGTTAATAGAATTAAATAAATTGATGGGGCTGTGTATTATGAAACAAAGTGAAAATAAGTTAATTTTCTACCTTCCAAGTGTGGACAGTGAGGTTTTGGAACAGGTCCCCATAAGAGTTGTGGAAGCAAAAATGCTTCCTTGTTATTGACACAGTTGTGAAAGGTTTGAGATGCCGTGTTCGCCCATAATAGATGAGATTGCAGTAAAAGATAAGTTGATTCCCATTTGGTTGCTGTAATGTATTTAAAGAGAAGCATTTGTAAATAAAATTTTAATGCAGTGATAGTAATGTTTATAGTAATTTACATTATTATCAGAAAAGAAGTGTTAAAAAAAGAGTAAGAGATGAGTTCAAAATACTTGTCATTCTTCAAACTATACTTTCCCAATCAGTGGCCTAAAGATGGGACAAAACCATACACCATAGCAGATAGAGATGACCCAACTTTGTTTCCCATTTCTAGTGTTCCAATTTAGAGAAACTTTGACATCACAGACAAATATTACAGGAGTTGTAATCTATGTTGACGACAAATTTTCTGATTTAAATAATTGTGATTGTGCAATGAAGAAAAACGTCGAAACTTTATAACTGGAGGCTTCTGTCAGACAATTAAAGCATGGAACACTGAACTCAGGCAGTGCTCATTTCTTACTTTCCTTCTATTTATTTATTGAGTATATTTGTTTAGTGGGTATTGGCATATCCACTGAATGGATTTCTTGAGTATAAAGCAGAACACGAAGCTCTCACAATGATCCAAACCTGATATGTAAAAAATCAAATCTGAAAAACAGGTTGCAGGGTTTTATATTCTCCTTCTTTCTGTTGAATCTGTTGAATTTTAGGCAATCTATACAACAGCATCCTTTTAAAATAGAATGTAGTAGTCCAGTTTGCTGTTTCCCCATGAGACAAAGACTTTTTCCGTCTACCCTCAGTTGTGTTTGGCAAGTGTATTATTTTCAGACACGAATAATGCAGCTGTGCATTGCTTATTAATGAAATATCAAGCAAAGTGGTGGTTCTTACTCTGCTTTTTAATACATTTTTTGTCTGTCTTTATCTTGAAGCCAATTGTCATTGTGAAAAATGTGTGCATATAAATCATATGAAAATGTATTGCTTGATAAAGGACAAGATAGCTGATGATGCCATATTGTATTACTAAAAGGGCGGTATTTATGGTGAGAGAAATTGTTATCTATAAGAAAGTAATGAGTACATGTGCACAGGGGACTACTGTGTCAGATAGAACTAATATTTCACTAGTGTATTTTGTACACATAGATTCTTATTCTATTCACTTGAGCCACTGTCATAAATAACCCCTATTTTCAGTCCCACTGTAAGAAATCTTAAACTGTTGCTCCTTCATTACACATTTTTTTCAGATCCTGTGAAATTGATTCACAGGTTAAATAGTCTGGGAAGTCCCTTGAATAAAGCAGTGTGGAAAGATGACTATGACAGTCATAAGGTAGCTGCTGCCAGTCAATATCATTAGGAAATGGTATCTAAATATGTTCTCAAAACACTTATTTCTAGCTAAAGAAAAGTGCTGGTTATGTGGAACATAACATAAGGCATCACTGTACAGTGCTATCCATGTCACTGTGCTGGGAACTCTTCTGCTTCACCACGAGATTTGTGATATTTGGGGCTCCTTTTAAAATCATTGTTCTTAAGGTTATGTGAATAAATAATCTTAGAATTTTTTAAAGTATATCCCACTCTTCACAGCTCAAAAAAAGTTTAAAAAATAAAAAAAGAAAGAAAGAAAGAAAAGAAAACTAGAGAGAAAATATATAACCGTGGAACATACTGAGAAGGACATAAAATGTATCCCTAACTGTTGGCAAGGTTACCTCCATGTCAGTACATGGCAGAAAGGGATTAATTCATGTTTCTTGCTATGATTGAATTCATAATTCCTCCTGAGATTTCTGTGGGCCACTTTCATCCCTCTTTTACCATGAACTAAGGAAACATTTAAATGAGTACTGTCAAAATTGATCTACTAAAAATGTGACCACAGAAGACCAGGGAAGAAACAGAAACTGTATTTCCCAGATGCGATTACTTGACCCAGCTTGAGGTTCCAAAGGCAAATGCCTGTGTCACATAGTTATTGTTATTAAAGGGCCTAATCCAAAGTGTATTAAAATCTGCAGAAAGGTTTCTACAAGCCCTTTTCCAAATCTATTTTGAGATGTCGCATACTCTTATCATGCACGTGCATTTTGTAAATGCATGTTGGGAAGCAAACAATAATTTCTAAATTAAGAAAATAAATTAATATATTGAAAGTAAATTCTGGATAAATGTAATTTATTTTTTCCGATTGTAATTTTTTTAAAAATGATGTAACCATTTTTTTTGTTACAAAGATCTTCATATTTTCTGGAGGATCCAAATTCCTTCCATAAACAGAGTTAATGCTTATTCTGACCATATTGATCAATTCGACTTCATCTGGGAAAACATGGATTAAAATTAAAAATCTGAGGGCACATTTGCAGATGAAGAAAAGATGCTTCAACCTGTTTTTTGAGAATGAGGGGAATGTACAAAGTCATTTTCATTTGTTTTTTCAGATAGTTAACCTGCTTTCTTCATTTTTTTCGCCATTATCTCTATTCCTTGCACTATGTGCCTCATTTTATGTTTGTGGTTTTGTACACACAAACATCACCGCCATCAGGCTTCCCTTCAGTCTTTCCCCTACAGGTCAGTTTTCCTTCTATCTGCCTGTGTAGTGACACCTGTTATGTCAGTGTCTCTCTAAAGCCGGGCCATAACCATAATATCAAAGTAAGTTTTTCTTTTCAACAAACTAGAAGATACCACGTGGTAGGTCAGAGCATAATTTGCTCTCATGGTTTTTATTTTTTCCCTTTGAAGTCAGTCTATTTCAGTCTTTCAGCTTGGTCTCACGCCTTGAAACTGGACTCCCAGCTTTCTGAGCCAAAGTTCAGTGACCCTTCAGCTCTGTTTGCCTTGAGGACTCAGGGCATTTTGCTTCAATTTGCCATCCCAGACTAACTTCGATTTCTCTGTGTAACCGGAGAATAAGATTTTTAGAACAACTCATCTGAGAATGGACAAATTAGCTTTGGCTTTCTGGGATGCCCTAATCAATTAAAAATCCTAGCTGGCTTCCACTGCAAGGAAGTTTCAGTAACTCCATGGAAATAAGCTGAGCAAGCCAAGAAGTGGGCAACCTGCAGAACCACCCCATCCTTACAGCAGTGCCCCAAGTCTCACATTGGGTTTGCAAAATGCTGAACAATATATACATGATCTCTGCCAAAGGCCAAATGCTAGTGGGATTTCAATCTTGGTCATAAGGTGAAGAGGCTTCACTTCAGCCCCAAAATGAGATGTCTGCCTCCTAGTGCAGCAAGTTCTAGAAACAAGAAAGCTGCAGCCTATTCAGAGCAGCCACTTAAAGAAATGAAGAAAAGTGCTTAGATGGCTTGCCAAAGAAATAACCTTGCATTTCTCCAATGCTTTAATGACCCCTCAGCCCTTTGTGAAAATATCTTTGAGATTTCTTTTTCCTGCTATCTTCCTTTCCTCCTTAATGGATTCAGACAGTTCTCTCCTTGACTTTTACAGAGGAAATTTCTCTCTCTTGTTTTGTCTCTCCCTCTCCGGGGTTTTGGATGGGACATACAGCTTGAATAAATAGGTGGATGTGTATCTGTGGGTGTATGTAGGTCTCTCTGAAAGTAATGCCTCCCATTTATTTTCATGAAAACTTCAACAGATACAAAGAGCTCAATAACACTATTTGGTAGAGCAAATTCTCAGCTGCAAAACATAGTCATCACTATTAGCTATGCATTTTCACCAGCTATGAACAAGAGCCCTCATTATATGCACTCATAAAAATCTGCACCAGCAGTGATGACCCACTGTCACCACTGCTGAAATGCATAATGCATCACCTCACTGTACTCACATCCACTCTTTGGTCTCCAGAAATGTTCGGGAAGTGTCAATGAATGTCATTGGGTGCCTTTTTTTTTTTTTTTTTTTTTTTTTTTTGCATGAAGGAATTCAGTTCCACCCCTTTACTTCATCTGCACTTCCATGTCAGACACCATTTTGTTAGAGTGCCCCTCTGCTGCCATTTGTCACATGGCAACAATGTGTAATGGAATACTGTTGGGAAGGTTTAACCTCTACTGCCATATCACCAACATTTGCCTCTGACACTGGTCACCAACATAATAAAATAGGAGGGATTACTTCTGAAGCAGACCTCATAGAACAGTAAAATAGAATACTAGAACCATTAAGGTTGGTAAAGATCTCTAATACCATTTAGTCCAATGAATCAACCCATCACCTTAATGCCCACTGAACCATGTCCCTAAGTGCCACATCTACATGATTCTTGAACACTGCCAGGGACTTCCAGTCTACCACTTCCCTGGGCAGCCTCTCCACTTTTTCTAAGAAATTTTTTCCTGATATCCATCCTGAACCTCCCCTGGTAGAATTTGAGTTCATTCCCTCTAGTTCTACCACTGTTACCAGGGAGAAGAAGCTGATCCTCGCTTCACCACAAACTACCTTCAGGCAACTGTAGACAGTGATCAGATCTCCCTTGAGCCTCCTCTTCTCCAGACTGAACAATCCCAGCTCCCTCAGCCGCTCCCCATAAGCCTTGTGCTCCAGTTCCCTCACAGCTTTGTTGCCCTTCTCTGGACGCACTCCAGGGCCTCAGTGTCTTTCTTGTGAGGGGCCCAGAACTGAACACAGTACTCAAGGTGTGGCTTCACCAGTGCTGAGTTCAAAGGGATGATCACCTCCCTGCTCCTGCTGATGACACTGTTTCTGATACAAGCCAGGATGCCTTTGGCTTTCTTGGCCACCTGGGCACACTGCTGGCTCACATTCAGCCAGCTGTCAACTAACACACCCAGAGCCTTTTCCTCCATGCAGCTTCCCAGACGGTCTGCCTCAAGCCTGTAGCAGTACACAGGGTTTTTGTGACTGAAGTGCAGGACTTGGCACTTGTTAAAGCTCATACAATTGGATTTTGTCAATTATATATAAGTATACAAACTTTTCGACCCGAAGTTTTCTACAGTTTAACCATCATGGCAAATTAACAATATAATGTTATAGGAGCTAGAATTATTGAAGGAAGGGTGATAATTCTGTCATCCTGTATACTGTCCCGCCAGATGAGGAAATCTTTGCTCAGTCTTTCATACAGGTGTTTGCAGAACAACGAGCACTCCACAAGAGCACACTCCCCGCAGGATTTGTCACTGCAGTGGTGTCTGCGTTTACATCAAGAATAATCTTCATTAATAACTTCTACACAGATATTTGACTGTGTTCAGTCTATTACAGTGTCAATTCAATTTAGCTGTAGCTGATACAATATGGATATATCTATCATTATCCTAGTACTCTGCTAGCTTTATTTTTTAATTTGAGTGATTTATAAAATCTCTTAATCCCAACTCTACAATTAATCTTGCTAGGGACTTTAATCTCAGTTGACTGAAAAATGGTTCACAGGACTTGAAAGCTGCAGTATGCTAAATCACCTCTAAATCAAAATTAAAATAACACAAAACTCCATTTCCTCCCTGTAAATCTCATACGTCTATCAAATGACTGAAAAATTGTTCTTAGCATTTGAAAGCTTAGCTGTTCTAAATTAACTCTGAGACTGCACAGAAAGTCTTCTCCCTTTGTAAATATAATATACAGTGTGTGTAGAGTCTGATCTTAATGGCAATATTAAACATCTCTTCAGTTTGTTATATGTAATTGCCATATAACACTAATCTCTATGCACAAAATATCATTATTTGGAATCCTTCTGCTGTGGTACAATCTTTGTACCAATTTCATAAATCCAGTGTCGTGTATGATGGGCACTTCCTTTTATTCTCAGCTTCTTTACTTTATCACACTTAGTGTGTAAGTGATTGGCTGTTAAGGACACTTTTGCCTGCTTGCAAGGGTAGATGAGAAAAAATAAGCATACCTTGATAATGCTAGCCTAAATTGCTCAAACAAAGCTTACTTGGCAGACCCATACTTTCACTTGAATTGCCACTTCTTCTAATGAATGGATTTCTCTCTTAAATATATTAATCAGTATCACTGGTTTGTACTTACTTGTTTAGTCTTGATGAAAATCACTCTAACCAACAAAGATCTTCCTTCTTTCTGGAGGCTGGCGGCCCTGCCTGTGCCAGGGGGCTTGGAACTTGATGATCCTTGGAGTCTCTTCCAACCCAAGCCATTCTATGATACTTTCCCTCCCCAAGGCTTAGAAAGTTCATAATTTCTTCCTATTTTCTACAAATGCTCAATATACCAAGTACCTGCAGAGGTATTTTGTGGGGTTGTCTTCTACCTCACAGCGATGGTTTGCATGTTGCCTGTCAAACTCACTTCCAAAAGGGGACCTGGGATGGCTGTTGGATACTTTGGGAGCTATGTAATTGTGCCACATTGCACATGTTCTCACTACTGCATAAAATCTGCTCATGAGCTGAAAGTACATCTTACATCATTGGTCTTTCTTGTCCTTTATTATGCGTAGAGATGCATGTATATAGATGAGAAAGGGAGTTTTATCTATATTATTACTAAAGAAGACGAACAAACTGAAAAGGTGCAAAATCAAGTCAGTTCTGAGGGAAAGGAGCACCTGGGGAACTCAGGGAGGAAATGTGTCTGGGACAATACAGCCTACGTGTTTTATTCTATGTAAGGGAGAATTTGCTTTGTAAAAATTAAAACAGCAGTAAGCCCTTAAAAGTGTTGCTGCCTATAAACAGACTTTATTACTGAACTTCCATATGTAGTCACTAAAAATATAGTAAAGATTATACTGATTAAATTAAAATCATTTAAATAAAACTCACGCTGACTTTGTCAGATAATGCTTTTGACATTTTGCGTCTTACAGTATTGTTTCAATTCTGAACCTCTCTTACCTGGACAATTTTCCATTTCCTTTTTTTCTCTCACGCTGTTCTTTTGCTTTCAGAAAGCTGTTCAGTTTAGGAAAATTTTTTACTTGCCCTCTTGGGTACATCAGAGATTATGTAAATCCCCCTTCACATTTTCTGCTATTATGTTTGTGTAAACTAAGTATATTTCTATAGAGCATACATTTAGCATTGCTGTGCTTATTCATATTGATATTTTTTCCCGAGACGGGGTGAGTAGTTACTCAGCTTCATAATTACCATGAATATAATGAATAATTACTCGCATTGCATACTGTTTCATTTTCAAAAATGCTACAAATTCCCTCATATGAATACTATTACATGCCTTTTAAATCATGATCACTTCTTTGCTGTGTCTCACACAATGTATTTTGTTGCAGCAAACACAGAATAGTTTGCATATCAGACTTTTCTGTAGGTCAAACAAAAGTAATTATGAGTTAATATTTCCTGCTAGAGATGATCGCATATGTTTTCCTTTGATGTATTAAACTGTGGCTATTTTTTGCCAACTAAAGTTTTGTAAGAACTGTCTGAAGTTCATATCTTGGCGTATATTTAAACCTCGCCCTTTAAACAGTGAGCATCATGAGGTCAGTCATTTATTATGCACTTGATGTGATAATCCATTAAGTATCCCAACAATTGCTTGTGTGCATGCTACTAATCTGTAGCTGCAAAGCAGAGATGGATCATCCTGTCATAGAAAGGCAGCCTCAGTGCTTGGCACAGATAAAATGAAGTGCACCCAGTCAGAAATTTAAGGATGCTAATTAATACAAAGGTTATTATATGGATATTGTGTTCCTCATAGCTGTAAATAACGTTCACTTAGGTTGCTTTACACTATTTTTCTAAAATGACTAAAGAGTGTAGGCCTGTTCTTGTTTTTTTATTATTCTTTCTGTTTGAGCAGACAAATCTATTGCTCATAAACTCTGACAAACCAACATGAGCTCAGCTCCCTCCTGAGCTCCATGAACATCATCATAAAGGGCATCGTATTTTTTAATATATATATAACCTTTTCTGTATGCAGTACAACTTCTTCCACTTCAGGTAGTGCCACTACAGTTTTATTAAAACAGAACTCCTGGGGAATATTAGAGAAAGACAGAAGTTTCATCTCAAGAAGGACTGCAGGATTGCACCCTTGTAAGAAATGAAAGAGCTTGAAAGGAAATTTTGTAAAACTGCGGGAATGAGAGCCCTGGGATCTCAATCCTGCTTCCAGTGTTGGCCAAGCAAAAGAGTTTTGTTTCCATTTATTCTCCTGTGGACTCTGAATCTTTCCCTGCTCAGTCGCCCAGCTTCAGTGAGAGGAATGAAGAACAGGGACAGGAGTTGAACCCAAACAGGCTGAATAACGCAGTTCCTGAGTGTACGTTGTAATTCCTTATTTGCTGATAAGCAAAAACGGAGGACCATTTCTTCCTCTAGATACACTGCAAATTCAGTGCAGTCTGAAAGTGCATGAGGTGTGTTTGTGGAATCGTCCCTTTCAGAGCTGCAGTGCTTTTACATGCCTCCCTCTGAGTCTCACCAAAGGTTAAGCTGGTCACCCTCATGGCTGCAAGTGACATGGTGGCTTCTTGGGTTTAGACCTAACATATGAACATTAGGTGCAAAACTGGGATAGTGAGGGATTCTGAGACTAGATCATGTTGGAAAACGAGTGATCAAAATTACTCTGAGATCCAGAATTAATTCGTCCTGCATGCAATCAGTTGTCTCCAGTCACTCAACTGCATTCCATTTTACTTTGCCCTTCCTCAATTTTGTAAACAGTCTTTCTGTCCTAAAACTTATACTCAGTGAAAAGCCAGTCATAGCTTTACATGTACTTCTTTTCTCTGTAATCATTTTCTCTCCCTCCTTTAGAAAAATAACCTCATTTTCTTCTTAGAGACTATACAAAGGGTTTGTTGTTTTTTTTTTATTTGTATAATTCTGTTCTACAATACTCAGAAGGTTTTGGCATTCACCAGTAGGTAAACAGATGAGTTTGTTGTTATTTACTTCCATAACTGAATATAAGTTCCTTATCATTACCCTTCAAAAGCTTCTTTATAGTACTTTTACAATTTTCAGAAAATAGCTCTATTTTTCATTATTTCCCATAATTCACACTTCTCTGACCTGAACTTTTATTCAGAAAAAGAAATGAGATATCCGTTAAAAACTGCAGAACCAAAGAGAGTAAATCCACAGAGAGCACTTACCTTTCAAAAAAAGATAAATTACTCCTCTACCATTCAATTGTCTGAGAATAACTCCTACTATACACCCACACGCTCCCTTGAGTCTCTGAATGGGATTGTTTAGGTGTTTTCATTAGGGGGTAAATGGAATTAGAATGCATCCTTTATAGGAATCATTTAAGTGGCATCAAAGGTTAAAATATGACCATATTAAAGAAAATGGAGCTAACCTGGAGTGATGTTATCACTTGACTTCTCCCTACATACATAACAGAGACAACCTTGCATAACTTTAAAATGTGTATATGGCAAACTGCACAGCGTCCAGAAAGCTACATGTCAGCATTTCCCACATTAGGTGCAATTTGAGGCAGTGTCTGGATGAGGAAAGCAATATGTCATCTCAGCTATCCTGCATCTTACTTTTGCTTCTTTGGCATATGAAAATGGGATGGGGCTGCTCAGCTTGTCCTTTTCAACAGATTCAGGATTGTGTAACTACCACCAGGCCAGAGCTTGCAAGGTGAAAGAAGATGATGGTTTTCCTGCAGGCTTCCTCAGCAGCTGAGGAGTTCACGGGGCAGTCACCTCTTCTTCTTGCACCAACTCCAGCATCCCTCCACAAGACAGCCTGGGTGGGGAGGCAGGCAGAGGGCAGGTATATCCCAGTTTGCCACGGGACATGGAAATTTGTGGGCCAGTTCAGAATCTGACACTTGGATTTGCTTTTTCTGGGTTGTCTCTCCTCCATGGCCAAGGAGGCCCTGGGCAACACTTGCCACTGCCAGCCATGGCAAGCTTTACATCACCTGTGGGCAGCATCATCTCCCACCCCCCATCCACAGTTCCCGATGTGTTACAGCCATCATTCATACAGCGTCTTTTGAGATTCTTTCAGAATCTCAATATTTTTTCTGTTGTTAAAATGCCACTGTATATTTGTGTAGTCATTTTCAAGTGCACTAACATGTTTGGTGAGTGGATGACCTGTTTGTCAATGATAAGCAGCAATCCTTATCATGCGAGTGGGTGCCTTCCTCAGTGTCGTGAGTTTAAAATGTAGTGAAAAAAAAATAGATTAAAGTATTTGTGAAGAATAGCCTTCCAACCACATACATATGTAATCCTGACTACGTTTATCCACCAATAGCCTAAGATGGCAATGGAGTTGAACAGCTTACATAAAATAAGAACTACCTCCACTCATCCGAGTGGCTCTCTGAGTCCTGTCAAATTCACAGTGCTCCTTCTCGGCTGCTTTAAAAAGAATGTGTGGCAACTTGTCTATCCTCTAAAATGACAACAAAACAGTTGTACATTAAAGTATGTGCCCAAATTGATGGCATTCTACTAAGCAGGTTACGAGCTCCAACTGACCCTTATCTTGAAATAATTTGAAAGTATAATTTAATCTGTGCAATGGACTCAGTGGGTTTCCCTCACATTTGATGAGACCACATACATATAATTACTCAGTGTACTCAGTTACTGCTCAAATTTTTATTCTTGGAAGCACGGAAAAGCACTTTTTTCAGGAAAAGTAATTAAGCAAAAACTTTATTCCAGCTATGTACTGAAAAGTGGAAATGAGGACAGGTACCATGGGAAAAGTACAAGGAAGCTGCTAGGCTGTGTAGGAATGGGGTCAGGAAAGCCAAGGCCCAACTTGAATTAAACTTGTCAAGTGGTGCCAAGACAACCCTGATGGGCAGTTGGACTTCACCACAACTACTCTCTCATTCCCTCTACTTAAAGGAAGAGGAGAAAATGAGATGAGGAAGGGCTCAAAGGTTGAGATAAGGGCAGGGAGATTGCTCAACAATTACTGTCATGACCAAACAGACTCGAGGAGTTTAATATAATTTACTGTCTATTACTAATAGAGCAGTGAGAACTAAAACCAGACTGAAAACACTTTCTCCCCATCCATCCTCTTCTAACTCTTCACCCTGAGCACCGCAGGGGAACTGACAGAACACTGACATTTCAACCACAAAAGCAGAATGGTCTCTCATGCAATTTTTTTATTGCTTAATAATCATGTAATTATTGGCTTGTACACCACTGCACTTAGACAACACGCTGTCTTTTCTAGGTAACGTTCCGGACAAGGATCTATCACTGTAACATTAACAGCCAAGGCGTCATCTGCCTGGACATTTTAAAAGACAACTGGAGTCCAGCATTAACCATTTCTAAAGT
>JAOWBP010002978.1:31021700-31060662 GCA_028571105.1 Tragopan temminckii
AACATTAACAGCCAAGGCGTCATCTGCCTGGACATTTTAAAAGACAACTGGAGTCCAGCATTAACCATTTCTAAAGTTCTCCTCTCCATCTGCTCCCTCCTCACAGACTGCAACCCGGGTAAGACAAACTCACTTTCATACATTTGCATTCATTTGCAGTTCATAGTCTGTCAGCGTTTAGGATGTGGCTAGTGCACTCTTTTTGGGCTCTGTATTAAAAAAAGACCAAAATATAAGTTTCAAATTCATTAGAATTGATGCACAGTAAAGAAAGAAAACACAATGTTAAGACCTCTTGCATTTTAGTAGTTGCGAATAAAAATCTGTTAATTCAGAAAGTTTAATCAGGGGAAAATACTTTGCAGTAGGCACTAATTTGTAAATTACAGCCAGGACATTAGTACCAAGAAATATGAATGAGTTAATAAATATTGAAAAAGAAAGCTTTCATTTAAATATGCTGATAGTATGCTCTCTGAAAAGAATATGAACAGTAGTGACAATGATGGATGTCTAACATGGAATCTACAAATAATGAAAATTAATTTAAATGAAGTTTATTCAATATCCTGGACAGCCTGTATGAGCAGTCAAAGCAAGCTGTCATTCATATTAACTCGCATAGCACTTAACCTATTCCCTCGGCTGTTTTAGATTTGTTTTCTGCAATTGACCACTAGATCTGTAATTTCCACTTTCTCTTAACCAATTTGCCAATGAATGGTTCTGATTGCAGCCTTCAAAATTTGTAATACAGAGTCATTTAAAGAAAAATTAAGAGATCTGTTTATGCATCTTAATGTTCTTGAGGTTTTTTTTTTTTATTGTACGCTTAGTTTTGCTACATTATGATTAATTACTATCTAGGTTTTAAAACTTCAGGTTTCCTGTTTCTAAACTTTTCTTCCCAGCCAAAAGGCTAAAAAAGTGCATTTCAAAGGGTGGAATGTGAGATTCTTGTGTAATCAGGGGCTGAGTCACATGCTGTAACAGAAGTCTGAATTATTTCAGAGCTTCAGATAAGGTGAAAGTCAACTTTCGATTGCAGTTGGCTGCACTTTTTCCATGTGGGTTCGTTACTGTGTGTAGCATTAATAACTGCAGTGTTCCTTCCAGCTGAGAGCTGGAGGTGTTGAGGAGCTGTAGAGGAGCACTGTGGTACCGTTTCAGACACATTTATTTCTGGAGTGTTGGATGCTCTCTGCATACCTCTACAGAAGGCAGACTCTTTGTAGTGCCCACCCCAACCTGCGCAGAGGTGCCTGTATGCAATCAGGTGGAGTGGTGACACACAGATAGGAAACAGATATTTGCTCAGGTGTCTTAGAGACCGGGTAAAGAGCTGCTGAGACACTGCTGCAAAATCAGCAGCTGTCTATTAGAAAATACAACCATTTCAGAAGTTAATAGCAAAGCTATGATGTGAGTGAGAAACTGAAAGTAGATGTGCATTCAGTTGTACTCACCTGTTTATAGCGGCAAATCAGTGGCTTGAAAGCTTGCCAGTTCCAACCAGTGATTTGAAACTCGGAAATTTACTGTCTCTGATCTCTCAGTCATTTTTTTTCCCCTAGACCAGTTTACAGATGTTGTCAAACAGCAGTGGTAACGGAGCAAGTAGTTGAGATGAACGCTGAAAACTGTTATCCATAAGATATTATCATGTGTAGCATGTTAACATTCTAAAAATCAGTAGTTGCTCTTCAGTTTCTTTCAGTTAGTGGCCATCAACATTGTCATGACTGAAGTAAATAAAACAATTTTATGATGCGTCATTTTCAATTTAAATGCGCTCATTAAATACAATGTGGCTGTGGATTTTGTTACTGTATCTTGTTAAAATTTGCATTTTGGGGGGAGGTGAGGAGTGAATGTAATTACTTACTAGTTCCCCTCCTGTGAGAAGCTGATGGCAGTATCTGTGAACAAGAGAGTCATTTTTGCCTTCCTTTGAGACTACTTGCCTCAAGTTAGATAATTTTTTACATTGAAAAGTGAACTTCAAATTGTAGTGATGTGCAACAAAAGGCTTTTTACTTTTCAGTGTGTTGCCTAATATGCTAGAGCCTGTTCTGGTTTGTCCCACTCGTTTTTATGAAATTTTATCATTAGTATATCATACCATCTAGCTGGAACGTAGGTAGGTAGGTAGATAGGCAGGCAGGCAGGTAGATAGGAAGAAGGAAAGAAAGGAGGAAGGGAAGAGGCAGATAGATCACTGATCTCTATATATCACTGAGATACACACGGAAATATATATGCATATATTTTGCTCTCTGTCAGCTGGGAGTGATTTTCTAATCACCAAGTCCTCTCTTCATTGCACTGGTCTACCCCTTTTTAAAGGCAGCAGCCCAACAGGGCTCTCAGTTTGATAAGCTACTCTGAAGTCTTTGTTCACCATTCATCAGTCAGAAGTAGATCAGGTCAGACGGAAAGGAAACACTGAGTCTTCCACAAACACAAACACTTGGGACGGGTAAGTTTTCCACCCCCAGCCCCTCTGAAGCGAAGAATAAAGTATCAGTTACCCCCTAGCCTTACATTTATGCAAATCTTCATTAGAACAACAAATAGCAGTAAGAATGGCAGCTAATTAACCCTCAGTCATACACGGTGATTAAACTGAGCTAAAGCACAGCTGCAGCTTCGTTGGCAAGCGCTGCTATTCTTCTCCAGCAGGCTGAGCAAATGAAAAGAGGTATTTGCTCCTGCCGCTTCTGTCATTCACACAGTCATCTACAAAAGACACTGAGAGAGTCTCTTTCCTCCGTGGTTATACATCACCGTCCTTTGTTTCCTATCACTCAAGGCAGGAGGTGGTTTGTCCTTTTTAAACAACTCATACAATATTTTACTCATAAGCTGTCTCAGTCCCTTCAGTCCTGATTGTTATTAATTGTCTCTATTTTGCTTGGCACCATCAGGCAGTAAACTGTGTTAATGAAATGTCTGAATTTTGTAACAGCTGGCTGACTTTTTTGTGGGGGGAAGGGGTGCTGTAGTGTTTGTGTATGAGCAAACGTGTGAATTATCTGTGAGTGCAGGAGAGCCAACTGGAATGATATCAGAGAGATGGGAGAGATGATGGGATGCACTAGCATTCGGTCTGGGGATTAGCACTTCTCTTTAAGGTGGTACTCTGGGGCACAGCACACCTCTCTTCCTTCAAAGCAGGGCCCCAGTCCTGTAAACGTTTTGGCATGTGCATGAGCAGCCCTACGAAACCTGATATATGCCTTCATCTACATAAAGCTGTGTGTGAGTAAGAGCTTGTAGGCTGTGTGCTTGAGTGATGAGCGTATTTACTTCAGTGTTAGCCGCTAGGGCTTGCCTGCATGGGCAGTTAGTTATTCCAGAGTAACTCCATGTGTGTACCCTCCCTCTTTGAAAATGTATTAAGTCAGGAAAATCTGTCCTACTTGGAGCAAAAGTCAACTGTGCATTAAGTATGGAAGAGTAGCCTGGGGAGTATAAATTCCCACACTACCTTAATCCAAAATAGCTTTAAAGTACAGATGGCCCCTGTGGATTTGCATTTTTACAGAGCTTGAAGTACAAAAACAAATTAATTATTTTTATATTTAGACAGCTGATGATGATGAGCTGGGTTAACATGTTTACTGTTCTCAGTTGGTCATTCCCATCACAGCCCTGCCAGAGGTTCTCAAGTCATATGGAAAATTCTCATTTGCAAATGCTTCAGAGAAAATAAATTGAAACACTGACGAGACTGCAATGGAACTTTTTCCTTTGCATGGCCTCCTTTTTCACACATGCAAAATTTGAACTTTGCTGGCCTGATTATCCCTGATGTCTGAACAGTCTAACGTCAAACCGCATCTGCTTAATAACACATGGCTAAGCCTTGATTAGGACATTAGAACAAAACCTGCTAAATCTCTGTCTTGCTTTTTTGTCATTGTTTTCTTCAAGTTACATACCATTTTTTCACATAAAAGTTCCAGTGCCAGTGAGAATTTTATCCCTTGACTGCCCCCTCGGCATTCTGTACCAAGAAAACTGACCCCAATGCCTCAGTGTTGCTGTTGCCCCTGGTCACTGTAGTGCAGCCTGGGGCCGCATGGTCTCATCTGGGCACTTACAGGCACCTCCTTGCCTGTTTGTTTCTCTTCCCATTTTCACCACAATAATCTTTCCAGCTGTAACACCAACTGTAACAGTGGGAATTTGAGAAAGGAAAGGAAGAAAAGGAGAAAGGAACAAAGGAAGGAAGAAACAAATAGTGAAGGAGCAAAGGAAAAGTTGGGAAGGCAGGATTAATTTCTGGCAAAGGCAATGAACAAACTGACAGCAGCAACCATTTAACTGGGGTGACCACTATCCGTGTTAGTTGTTGTAACTCTGCTCTTAGATGCTGCGGCATGTTATGTTTGCAATGTAAAGCTGCTTGTCTCTTGTTATCCTTCAAATACTCCAGAAAGTGTGAGGCAGTTTGTTCAGTCATATTTAAAATTTGCCGTGAACATAGTTTCAGATGGAAGCATGCATGTCCTCAATAGTAAACATACATATAGAAGTAAATGAGCTGGAAGGATACCACTGCTTTACTTTCATGTGAGTCCCATCAATTTTTATAGGAGCTGCAGTTACTCAGCATGTCTGAAAAGCAGACTGCTGATGTTAAAAGGCTTTTCAATGCATGTTGTGGTACTCAAATATAATACCTCCATTAGACATACGCCTGCTGATTTTTACAAGTATTGCCATGAGTCAAGGCTTTAGTGGATGGTTTCATACTTTGTTAACCCACACTGAGTAACATGACCATGCAATGTCTTACATTTATCTAAGCTTAGATGAGCAGAGTCAAGCAACATCCTAGGGTTAGGGGATCCTTACTCATCTCACCTAGGGACGTGAGACATACTTTCAAGCTTTCTTTATATGAGTCATCCTTATGTTTTGCCTTTATATTTCTCAGAAACTTCATTGTTTTCATCACAGGGTTGGTATAGTTGGCAGTTGCAGATAACATTATTTTTGCTTTTCTATTGCGATCATTAACTCTCCATGTGATTTGGCATGATTTAGGTTGCCAAAATATCTTCTGCTAAAAATATTAGCACCCTTACCAGCCATGAGGGTGCTGGAACTAGAAGTGGGAGGTAGTTCTCTCAATATTCTTTTTCTTTTTTTTCTTTGTTGTTTTCCTAAAGGTTTGCAAGGCTCTGTGCTCTTACTGCTGAGAGTATAAAATCCCAGTTCTGTCATCCTTTGCAGAAAAGGATTCAATAGTGTAATTTAATGCATATCTTTGATCCTCAGTAGGATGAGAAACAGCACTTTGGAGAGTTACTTTTCAGCATAAGCAATAAAAGCTCTAAAAGCTTGAATGGTATTTGCCCTGCTACAAAGCCGCTGGAATTGCTGCTGTTTCCAGGACCTTTGTAAAATAGGAGTAGGTGGGGAGAGTTCAGTCAGACAGGGTGCAAGGAGACAGCTCGATTAGCACGCTGACCTGCTTTCCCAGCCTTCCTCCCACTCAGCCATCAGCATGCACTTTGAGGGAGCTCCTGTCAACATGCTGTAGTGCTGCTGCACCATCCCTGGTGGGTTTGCCTTCAGCAGTCCCCCCAGAGCTCTCTGCTACAGGGTCTCCAGTCGGGATGCATAGCTGATGCCTGGCAGGGGTCATGGGGTGTGGGTCCACACATAGTGCATGAGGATTCACTGTTTGGAAAGGCTTGAGTGCTTACATTGTGAATTTGTCGTATTGTTTGGGAAAATTAAGCCTCATTCCTCCATCACTACCAGTTGGCACTGGTATGTGGCAGGTAGGCACTGGCAGATCACAGCCAGCCAGCTAAGAAGTTCCCTGCACTGGCCAAGTGGTTTCACTTGAAACCTCTCAGGAAAACCCATCCATTGTGACCTTGGGCTTGACTGCCAGCCTTCAGTGTGACACCTGTGGACATGCTCCATTTTCCTGATGCCACTTCGGAGTGGTCACCCCTGGTGCAGAGGCAGTAACATCCTGGCTGATTATAAAATGAGCATCTATCAGTGCTTTCGATTCCACAGGAATAGCTCCTTTATTCAGCCTGTAAGCTCCAGCCATACCACCACACATTTTAATAGTCTAATAGATGTCCACTGTACCAACAAAATGATCTATTTTCAGAGTTACTGAAATCTGAAAGCAGTTGCCTGCCCTCCCCCCCCCCCAAAAAAAAAAAGTTTAAAAATAAATTTAAGTCAGCTTAATAAAGGAAAATGTAACATAGCTGTAAAAATAAAATCTTTTCCATGCTGAAGTGTTTGGCTCCGAGCAAGGATTTGGCTGCCTTGTGGTCACAGCTCTGCAGTTTGGCTTCCATGTTCCAACTTTAAAATAGCTACCCAGCCCCGGGTAATGAGGAACAGGTCCATGCCCCTCGCTGCTTGGCAGGCTGGAGGTGGTGTTTTTTACTCTGCTTCTCTATATTTGGGCCTTTTAAGAAGCATGTATGGTGTTTGTCCTCATCTGGTGCTCTCCCATAGCAGAGGCTGCTTTCTGTCAGTTCACGTCAGATGTTCCTTCTGCAATTTTTTAGACTTCCCAATTATCATTCCTTCCAATCCCTCACCCCAAGTTGTGAAGTGAATTTAGAAACTCTGGATGACAGCAAGTTCAAGGGATGAGCCACTTCTCATTTTCCTCATTCAAGTAATTTTTTCCCTTAAAGCCATAATCTGCACATTTTGATACTATCAAAAAAACTACTTAACAATCAAATCTGTTTTTTTCCCCTTCCCAATTAGCAGCTTAACAGCTCTGTTCAGTTTATCAAAAGCACTTCTAGTCTTTCCTGTGCTCAAATATATTTAGTACTGCTCCGTGATGGAGCAACATTTCCTTTTAGAGCACCTTTGTCAAAATGTATTGAAAATGGGAAAATCCTGCAGTAACCAAGAACATGTTAGAGTACATGTGTCAAATGTGGTGAGTATTCCAGGAAATGAGTGAAATACTTAGAAATTGGCAAAATAATATTTGATTTGCTCAATTTTATGAGGCTAGCTAAACCCTGATGCTTTGATTCTCCTCTGTTACTCACAGCTACCAGCTGTGCTGCCATAGAATAGTGCCATCGGATTTACAACAAAATGGTCTTGCTTTGCCATATACCCCTTTTGTAAGCAGCGCAGGGCCATGTAAACAATAAAATTGTTCTGTTGTCTGAGATTATTTATATTCCTCAGCCTGGAGCTATTTTTCCCTTTTCTTCAGAGTTTATATACTATCAGAAAATGGGATGGTTTTTAGACTGTTTCAGCACACTGGAAAAATACTCTCTTTGTATCTTAGCAGAAAAAAATCTATTCCTTGTCAGTCAAACATGGCAACAAATGAGAGGTGATAAAAGAGCAGTTAGGAGACAATTCACAGAGTAAAGTTTTTATTAGGCTTTAAGTTTCAGTGTGAGCTTTCTGACTCTCTTAGAACTCTCTATCTTGGGACATCTGTGAATTATATTAGCTCACTCCTGAGGCTTTTTCTTAAAAAATACAAAGGTAGCATTTGGTCACTCTGCTGTTTTGGTGTCACTGGACAATAAGCAGAGTGGGTATGTGCATGACATACATAGAGGCCATAATAAGTTATCCTAACGTATTGTGGAAAGAAAATGTAGCACAAAACTGATCATTTTAGTTCTGCTCTCTGTGACTGCAGTATGACAACACCTGAAACAGGATTGCCTTAGGTAAAACTCATCAGCATCCATTCCATTCACATGAGCAAAGCTATCCTGCCCGTTGCATCAAAGTTCTTTTTGCCTGAAAGTACCTATTAATCTTTAAATACTTCATGTTCCCGTACTATTTCTCTAGAACCTGCTATATAGTTACTGAAGTAATATGTACATATGTGGACTGATTATATCATATATTCTAGAGCTGATATTTACAAATCTAAGATAGTTGATCACTGGTTTCTCTTTCCATTCCCTTTAAAAGATACTGTAGTATGCCATCTGTACCATACTATAGTATGTATACTATACCAATTACACTATGGTTTGAATTGTGTGTAGCTTCTCCTATTATGGTCTGGGCACACAGCACCAATATGTCATAGGCATTTAAATGCAGGCAAACAAGCAGCAGGTTTTTCAGTACTCCCTGGGGGATTTAAGCATGCCAGAGTCCCACCAGGACTCTCTGCACCATCAGGAAACAACAGACTTTTTCCACAGCTGATCTTTATAGATTTGCAGACATGTACACCTATAATCTGTTAAACATATACGAATAAACATAAAATGAAACTTAAGCAAATGCAAGGAATTTAGGAGCACATTATGAGAATTATTCATAGGTAAGCTTTGAAAGAGAATTAATTTGCTTTGCCATAAAAGCTGATAAAAATGTTATGAGATACTCATAGAATCATAGAATGGTTTGGGTTGGAAGGAACCCCCAGGATCATCAAGTTCCAACCCCCCTGCCACAGGCAGGGTTGCTGAGCACTAGATCAGGTACTAGATCAGATTGCTCAGGGCCCCATCCAACCTGGCCCTGAATCTCTTCAGGGATATTGTGTTCTTACTGGTGGACCAAGTCCCCTCGGCATCAATTCATGACTGTGGGGATTATTGTAACAGCAGGAAAAAAAAAATAATTGTGAACTCTCATCCCCTGAGTAGCTCTCAGGAAAATATGTGGGTTGCTCCAAAAGTAACTTCTATTTATTTCCATGGAAACTACAACAGATACAAAGATCTCAATAACACTATTTGATAGAGCAAATTCTCAGCCATCAAACACTACTTTTCAGCATAACCACTACCATTAGCTGTGCATTTTTGCCAGAAGTGAACAAGAGCCTGCATGCCACACTGGTAAAAATCTGTACCAGTGGAGGTTTCATTGGCCCAAACAGATGGAAGTCAGAAGGCACCAAATCCAGACTATACAGTGGGTGTGGTAGGACAGTCCAGCCAAGATTGGCAATGTGCTCCACAGTCTTCAAACTGGGCCCTGACATTTTCATGTTGCAAGAGAAAGGTTGCCATCTTCTCTGGTCTGACTCTGGAAGTTCAAGCCTTCAGCTCAGTCAGCACTGAGATGCAGTGGTCAGAATTCATAGTCTGTCTGGGTTCCAGGAAATCCAGAGAGATTACCCCTGTCCTTTCCCAAAAGACAGTGCACGTCACTCTACCCTCTTAGGGCTGCATCTCAAACTTTTTCTTCAATGGGGAATGCATATGTCGTCTGTCGTTTTGTCTCTGGCTCATGATGGTGGCACCATGTCTCATTACTGGTAAAGATGCTGCTCAGGAAACTGTCACCTTCAGCCTCATGTTGGTTTAATAGGTCCTGACATACTTGCTTACAGTGTTCATTCTATTCCTGTGCGAACATTCATGGAACCCACCTGGCACAAATTTTGAGATACTCTAATATCATCACCATCATTTCCAGTGCACTGAAGCCAATATTCACCTCTGTACAAGGTTCCTTGCTTGTAGTCCTCCGATTCATGCAGATGAACTGATTGAGGTGCTGTTCATTTGACAGTGTGACGGCTGTGCATGACCGTCTGGAACATAGCTTGTCTTTCACATCACTGTCACTACTGCTGAAATGCACCACCCACCGCCTCACTGTGCTCACATCCACTCTTTGGTCTCCATAAACATTCAGCAAGCATTAATGAATGTCATTGGGTGCCATTTTTTTCTGCATGGAGGAATTTGATCACGCACTTCACATGCTTCATCTGTACTTCCATGTCAGATGACATTTTGTCAGACTGCCCCTCTGCTGCCAACTGTTGCACAGCAACCACATGTAATGGAATATTGGTGGGAAGGTTCAGCTTCTACTGCCATAGCACCAAGATCTGCCTCAAATGTTGTGGGTCTACATATTAAAATGGGAGGCATTACTTTTGGAGCAGCCCTTGTAGTATCTTGGATTTAGTATCTTCTTGGATCTTAGTATTTTCTAATGATGTGTGCAGGGAGAGGTTGCTTGAATTGGGATTACTATTTATTTTGGCCTGAATCTTTGCTCTTTTCAGTTACGCATTGACAACACCTTGTGGGTAGAAGAGTGTTGTTCAGGAGCATAGAGGCATTTCATGTGTTGAGATTTACACCGTTCAAAACTCATACGGCATCATTTAAAAGATTAACACAACTATAGAATAAAGATTTCTAAGAAGTATTTTCACACACCATTATGGTTTCAGAAGTCTATGACCTGTTTAAATATCTTTTTTCTCTGCAAAGTTCCTGGAGTTATCTGCATAAGAATATTGATGGATTTGTGTATTTTAGAAAGTAAACGGCAAAACTTCCTCTTTAGAAATAAAATGTACAATCTGGATTTTGTGGTGTCGGAAGTATAATACAGTCATTAACGATAGCTCCAGGTAGCTGTCACACATGCTCTTACCCTGTCCTTTTTTTATCTGATGTATCTGTAACTCTACAAAGAATGATGGTGTAGTCATTCTCCAGCAGAAAAACAATCATGCTCCATTCAGTCTGATATGTTACCTGCAACTGCTCGTTGCTCAGCAGCTCAGTGAAAAGTGAAAAATTCCCTCAAAGCACTTTATTCACACAGTAATACTTGAGAGGAAATTCCCTCCTAACCACAACTAATGATCAGACTGTGTGTTGAAGCATGAACAGTAATAGCTTCTGCAGTGGTAACTTAGATGGTGCCATGACCAGTGTGCTTTCTAATTCTTTTTTAATTTTGCTAAATTATCTTCTAGTATTCCTACACTGTATTCTTGTATGTGTTTAACTGTTTGGTGTATGAAGCATCCAGTTCCCTTTAACTTTCTCTAGATCTGTTATTTGTGTTCTTTTCTTACTATGGAAAAAATCAGCAAGACCACTTCTTTTTTAAAATCTCCTTTATAAAACGACCTGTCACACACCTTTTTTTCTTCTTTTTTTTCCTTTTTTTTTTTTTTTTCCCCAGAATAGATTAAGCTTCGATTTTAATCATTCCTTACATGGGAAAGGTCTGACAATGCTGCTAATGACTTCTCATCCCTTTCAATACATTTTCTACCACTACTGTTGGTGATTGGTGTTTTTTTCATTTAAGGCAATGTGGGAGAAATTGAACTTCAGACATAATAGTGCCCAAACTTTGATGGCAATTGATTAAATCAGAGATGGACTAAAACCCAAAACAAGTGAAGAGTATGTCTGTATTGAGAAATAAATGTAAAGGGATCTTAGCTATCTTAAAATTTAAAACACTTGTGAAAATGCACAAGTGATAAATGGTACAAATACAAAAGGCTACAATTCATTTTGCCTCCAGTAAACATTTGTAGCTTAAGACAATGCCAGTGGAGATTTCCTAAGGCCATTGCCTTAGAGAGAAGACAGGTGATTTAATGCATACGCATAATAAGTCTTTGTGTGAACCAAGACCAAAAGAAGTCATCAATGTTAAATGCTTTACGACTTCTAATGTTGAAATAAAGCAGTTAATTACTTCAAATATATAAAACACAAAATACTTGTTGTGCATATTTTCTTTGTTTCATGCAGGTTTTGTCTAGCCAATACGGACATCCTTAATTACACCACAGTCTTTGGAATGAAGTAGATACAGCACTTCTGGGCTTAGACAGTTCTGTTTCTGATGAGAATTATTCTTGTTTCCTTAATGGATATTATTTTCTCACTAATAGATCTGTATATACTTAAGGAAAAAATAATTAACACTAAAAATTAAACAACTTCAGACATCACATCTTATCTGTATTTCTACAGTTTATTCTCTAATCTCTCAATCATTTTATCTAATATCCACTATTTCAATTAGTACAAACAGCTGAAATCTCAGCTGGAATAAACTGGCATCATTCCTGCTGAATATTTTACCCCAGACTTTTTAATTGGATTATGTTCAGTTTTACTAAGTATTGAAGATTTTTTTGTTTCAGTTGGTTGGTTGGTTTGGTTTTTCTCCTTTGTACCTTTTCTTACATGAAAGCTAAACCAGAAGGAAATGTATTACTGTATATTTCTAACTGCCTGTGAGGCACCTTCAGGATACTGATTCGCACAACTATTTTTAAGCTGCTTCATTCTGTACTTAAAATACAATTATTCTTGCTTCACCATAGAAATCACACTGTTCCACATTCTTTAAGTTCCTGAAAAGAAGTCTGCTACATTTGGCTCTCTAGTAGATTCACTACAATGTAGAATCAGTCCTGAAAAGAAAAAAAGTTAATCCTGGTTATAAATATGTTAGCTGATAAATCATTTAGCCTCTCACTTTCTTGAGTAAGATTTTAGAAATTAGTATTCATGAGTTGTTCAGATTCTGCCTGCAGAGATGATTTACACTATTGCAAGATGTATCTTTTTTATTATTATTTTGCATGGTTAATTTTCTGTATTATTCATTGGGGAGAAGGGTACAGTTGTTGGGTTTTTACTGTTCTGCAGATCCATCAAAGGCAACAAATAGGACAAATTATGTGCTGTGTGTGTTTCAGAATCCCTTTTTTTCCATAGCAAATTAAGTTCTGTATTGGAGATACAGAAATAGAACTCTGATCTGTAAACTGTCTGCAAGATGTTCCATCTGAACAAGGCTTAGAAAAACAGCCCTTCTATGGATTGAAACATTTTGCAACTTAAAGATGAATTCCATTTTGAAAAATTCTCAAGGTCTGGAATCTTCATCACACAGTCTTTATAATGCAGATTAGATAAAGTGTCAAAGTAGTAGAAATAACTGCAAGACACAATGTTATACTAGCAGAAGGAATGGCCTCATTATCTTCCCCGGGTATTTTTGGCTCTAACTTGTACATTTTTTTCCTAAATAACAATGCTAGCACTTCATAGGTCAATGCCTGAAATTCCTTGGCAAATGGAATATCATTGAGCCAGGCACAACAATGGAATCACTGTGATCCCTCACACAGGAGAGTATCCAAAGAAAGTTATTTAATCTATTTCTAAATATAGAATTGTCACTGTAAATATCAAATTCCGTCTTCATCCAGGGTTGCCATGTAACTTCACTGCAACTTTTCCAGGAGCTAAAAACCTGCCTACATGATGGATGCTAATTATTTTGTTTAACCTGTTTTTCCCTCTAATCCCATTAGAACTTGTTTGTAATTAAGCTAATTATATTCATGTTCAGAAGTTAATTTAGAAATGGATAGTCCATTTGGTTACTAAAATGGGTTTATTTTCTCACTCACCTGCTGATTCCTTGGTCACTGCCAGAGCTAGCACCCTGCTCCCATTCTGCAACACCCTGTGTCATGTCACTAATCAGCATCTGGAAACATTGCTCTGCACAAGTATGCAGGTATCCCTGTGCAAGTATGCAGAATGGCACCCCGCCTTCCATGCTTTAATGAGCCTTTGTGCATTGGTACAGCATCGTCCTTAGATGCCGAACATCCCAGCTTGCCGTCACACAAGCTGGTTCAAATTATCCGTGTCTGTAGTCCAGAAAAGCCTCAGAAAGTCTGCCCCATCAAAAGCTTCAGCTGGGCCACACTGACAGAGCTCCTAAACATGCTGCTTTCCAGGCATTTTCCTCCCAGTGCCTCTTGGTGCAGATATAAAATTAGATGCTATGAGTCAGATACAGCCTGCAACCTCCTTCCTCATGTTCCTTTGCAGAATGGGAAGCATAGACAACATAAAAAGAGAGGGAAAAGAGAGGCCAGAATGTTTTGAGTTATTGGATAACAGTGAGAGGTGTGCTAATGCAAAGCACACAGAAGTTCCTGTTCTTGTTCCAAGAGATGTTCAATTTGCCAAGGGATTTCTGGCCCTGAACTATGACAAGGGCCAGAAATGATTATTGGCCAGAAATGACTATTGGCCTTGATAAGCACAAAATTCTTCACCAAGCCACCTTTTAGTAAATAAAAGCCTGTTATTCCTTTGACATTCTGTGCGGGATTCCTAATAACAGTTTTAGATTTAAATAAGTCAAATTAATACCAAGATCTAAAAGGATGAGAAGAATAAAATCAGATTATACCAAAATAAGCAGCATTCATAACATATGTAGGCTTTTCTAGTTACTCGACAGATTAATTGCAATAAAGGAACAAAGGGATAGATTCAAGAGTAGCATTCAGATGCATCTGACCTAAAATGACCCTGGTGTGTGTCTAAATTGAAGATTTTGGTACTGCTCATGTTCAAACCCTTCTCCTGAAAACGAAGATGCCTTTGAGATGTGTTTTCCTCTCAGCGTCAAAATGCCACCAGAAGACCAGACAGTGCAATAACACTCCCTCTCCTCCCTGTCACCTGGGAATCCACACAGCTGGTGGATCCCATTGGGCCAAATGGTTCTCTTGCAGAGTAATCTACCTGTGATTATAGGATGTCTAACACTATACGAAGCATGGTGATGGGAAATGCATTCACACACAATTGCTTTGGGATTAAAATGTTTGGGGTGTTTAAGGGCCATAGGTCACCCCTTTGCTAAGAGCTGTTAATCAGTGGGAAGTGAGAAGACAGAAATCCAGAAGAAAACTGCTTCTTTTTTCTTTAAAACATATAAATTCTAAACATACCAGAATTTATATAAAATATATATTCCTTCCTCAGTAAATCTTGTAATAAAAAAAACCATCCTCAGTATTTTTCTGAAAATATAGTTATCAACCTGTGGATGCATATCAGTTACATTATGAATATGAGCGCTTTGCTAGACAGCATTTTGAGATCAGAGTGCTGTCACTTCCTTACATGCAGTGATCTTCCATGAGCTGAATGCACATTGTTATGTTTTCTGAAATTTTTATCAAGCCAGCGTACCATGCAGTGTCTTCCACATCAAGTTCTTAGTTACCAAAACTTTTTTATTAATTTTTTTACTAATAACAACGACTGTTTCTCTATTGAATTCATTGTTATGAACAGATACTTTGCTAACGTATCCATGCTTTAATTTTGAGATGCATTCAAGCATCAAAGCAAAGTGTGTTATTTCAGAACTTTAATTGTTCCAGCACGCTGGCATTTCTAATAGGTGCATGTTCTTCCCTAATTAAAGACAGCTCTTCAAGATCAGTACACTGTGCCTCGTTGATCCATGATTGCTTCAGCTAACTCGCAGTCAGCCACTGAAGTTTATAGAAACCCTGCTAAAAACAGCAGACGGAAAAAAAACCCTTTACTCTTTAGACAAGAATGATTTCCCTTGGCAAGATCCAGGGATGAATCACTGCCAGTGCTTCCCTTTAAGAGTCATGTTAGTAAAATCGGGCCAGATAATACTCCTTATTTCTGAAACATCTTTTTCTGAAGCAACCTCATATTTCACACAGATCTGTGGTAGGTAGCCTGACAGCAATCAAATGCAAGTCTAGAGAGGGATGAATTTCTCCTTCCATATACCCAAAATGTTTTAGTAAGTGAAATCCAGCTGAACTGGATTTGCAGAGCTCTTTTATTTTTGAAGATAGGTAACATTTTCCTCCAGACATCAGTTTGGACATCAGAACTGCGTCATATATGCCTTAATATTTGTCTGACAACTTCTCCAGACACTACATGAACTAAGAAGTCAGATGTGAACCGGGCTGAACCAGCCCATGAACCGTTGACACAATTCTACAGAGCTCAAGTCATATCTTATAGCTTCATAACAACACATCTATACAGCCACATTTACCACATCATCCAATAGCTTGCAATTGTTAGTACTTATTCTAAATATCCAGTGTGACAGGGAAGCATTATCTCAGTTTCATGGATGAGACATTAAAGCACTGCTGTAAGACCACTTAACTTTCTTAGAGTCATCATAACAACTTGCAAACCATGAAGACCATAGAACACTCCAGCATTTCACATCTTGTAAGCAGTGTGACATGTTAGCTTCCTGGTTTCTCTGCTGTAGCAGAAATGCTAAGTCACAGCTTGAACCACTGATTGAGCACATGGTATGAAGGCAGGGCCAACTCAAGGGAGCTCAGGTGCACGCAGTGTGTCTGAGTGGCTGGAAGGGGAGGAGCCCCTTCCCAGACCTCATTTAAGGGTTGGCAGTGGAAGTAAGGGTATCTTGTTGGAGATTCTTACCTACCTGAGGTCTTCTAGAGGTAAGCAGTTTTTTTTTCCCTTCTCTTCTGTGTCCCCAGCAGCTGCATTTGGGCTTGTCTTCATTTGCAGTAGCTGAAGACTTTCCCACCCCTCTATTATCACTTTATTTTCTATCATATTACAGTGCTACACCTGCCCAGCCACATATCTTGGCTATGAAACACTACGACCTCCAGATCTTCCATGATTTATTTTTTCCCTTTCTCCTCCTGCACCTACTCTCCTTTTTCCCAGGAGAAGGCTTTGGGTGTATAGTTAAAGAGGTAGCCAAGGACTGGATGACTGAGCGTGTACTGGTGAATGCGACTTAGTAGGAAGCTTGGTACAAAAGTGTAAGTCTCCTTTAGCCTTGCATTAGCACAGCGACCACTAGACCGACATAGCTATGTAGGGTCAAAAACTTCTGGCAAATGTGGACTTTAAAGTTATACAGTCTCTAAGCTACTGTCTATAGCACAGTTTTCTATTAGTTCTCTAAACGTGGATGTTGTTAGTGTAAATGTTAATATCTGGTGAGACTGTCTCAAGTTCTTATGCATCTGTCCTTTACTCCCTTATTCCCCATCTTATACCTGGAAAGACAGTCCTGGGTTCTAACTGAAAATGAGAAGTGACACAACCAAGTCAGTCTTTATTTCTTCTGACTCTGACACATTAGATCACCTTGTATCTGAGCAGATTATGTCACAGGTATCTTACTACATCTCATTATTTTTCTTTGGTGGGAGAAACCCTTGAAGGTCATATGGTTGTCCACTTCAGTAAGCTATATCAACCATAGTTGGCAGCATAATGAGGTACATGAGCTGTAAAGCAATTCCAGAAGGTATATTTTAATAGTTTAGCATGCTGATGTAGCCTTTATATATTAGAACTTTTCTATTGAGATGTGACTAGTCTAATCTGCACAACTAACTCCTGAAACAAGAAGCAGAATTCATTATACTCTGTATCATATGATTTCTGCTGTAAATCATAACTGCTAAAATGTTACTGCCTAGTAAACATCAGATTTTTCTTGAATTTGTTCCTTCTTCCTCCAAGGATTACTCTTTCCTTTGCTGGAACAACTCACTTTGTTTTTCTTTTTTTAGTGTTTACTGATCACTTCATCATTCTTCCGTACAGTTTTCAAAGAGCCTTGTAGATGATTAAATACATTAATGGATAGTTGGAACTGTGATTTCATGAAACTCAGGAATAAATTGTACTTCTGCTTGTAGGGCGTGTAAAGCAATCCAGAGCCCTGCTACTGCTCTTTGTTCTGCCTTGAATCAGTCTGTTGTTCCAGTCTATAAGCGCGTGTTGATCAGACTTCCAACTGTGAGGCCAGTTTTATTGCCACACAAACAGGGATTAGTGCCATGCTGTACTCATTTTCACTTGTCCTCTGGTTTTTGAGCACTCTTTTTGAAGGTGAAAGGTTAGTGGAGTAATTCAGTGTCCCACTTCACCTGCCTCTGCCTCCAAAGAATTACTTAGTCTATTATTATTAATGATAGCAAGACAGAAAGCGGCACTGCTGCTGCAAGATCGCTGAAGGATCCTATGATGCATTTCACGTACCTTGTTTTCCACATCAAGACACACAGCATCCTTGACATGTTCTTCTAGGAGTTGATTAAGTTTAAAAGAGATGACATGTGGCAAACTATGGAACCCTCCTAAGGCAAAGTGACGCGGTGAATAAAAATTACTCACAAACAATTCATCTCTTCTTAATCCCTTCCTCTTGAAGTTTTAAATTGTACTATACCAAATATGTCATAGAACATATCACGCTTCTTTTGTCTTCAGTTCTCACTGGCTAGTCTCCCTATGACTGGATGCCACTGAAAACAATATGAAGATGTAATTAAAGGTAAAATATATTTTTTAAATTAAGTTTATTTCTGGTGTGCATCAAACTGTCAGCATTTGCTGTTTAGGAAACTTGTGTTTCAAAGGACTATTAGGTTCTTTTTCTCTCCCAATCTTAATTTTGTTTTATTTTTTAGTTTGGCTTTTGGGACCTATTTTTTTTTTTTTTCAACGTTGGTACAATATTAAAAACAAGACAAAAATTGTATTGAGAGATCTCGACTTGCACTGCAAATCAGTGTAAGAATATATACTGTCCTGCGCTGCTGTTGGCACTGAAATCACTAAACAAACCGTCGTTATTGAAAACATGAACTTACTTTCATTTCCATGTAACTAATTCTACATGTGTTGCTGTACGAAGATGATTCTAGGGCAGCTATACTATAGGTGACATAGAGAGCATCTGATCATTTTTTTTCCTTAAAAGGCTTTGAAAAAACAAGCACTCCCACTTTTTGTTTGATTCAAAAAGTAATACAACAGAATACTTGTGAAGAGAGGCAGCTCTAAAAAAGCAATCAGGGTTCCATAAATCAAAAATTCTTCTAAATATGTAACAGAAGTCCAAGTAGCTTAAACAAAACTAGCAATTTTTTGTTTTCTTCTGCATTTCACACAACTGGCTCAAAGAAAGGAAAGTAGATTTCATTTTTGGTGACTGATGTTTCAGTGCAAGTAGTTTCACAGAGTGTCTCATAGCTATGTTAAAGGAGTACTACATAGTCAGTAGACAAAGACCTTCCAAGTTACACCTGACCTTTGAAAATTCCTCCAGATTAATTCTGCTTCATCAGCTGGAGGCTAGTTCATCAGAGCTCCCCGTGATACAGAGCTGAAACTGTACCTGGACCAAAATGTTTATATATGTTGTAAATATTTGGCTGAAGAAACAGATTTTTATATGGTTGTGGTTTTTAGTTTTTAAGGTGCCCTAGAAATCTTTCTGAGTACTCATTTATGATGGTATAATAACTGGCTCCATCAGCTGTTGTCTATTAAAACTGTAAAAGACTGCAATTGAAATATTATTCTATTTTATAAGTGCTTGTAAATATACATAATGCATACAAACACCCATAATGTACATTTTAAGTCTAAATGTGTGTCTCTTTAACCACGCTGGCACTAACAATTGGAATTTCTTTGCATATTGTGTGTCTGATGGAGAAGAGACATTGAAATCAAGCTGTTAAATACACTATCTCATTTTTTTTTATTTCACTAGAGTATGTTCTCTGTATTTTTAAAAGAACACTGAAAAGCCCAGGAGATGAATTCTGCTCTGAAATTGCTATTTGCTGACATAGAAATAGCTGTAAAAATACAAGCAGGGAAAAATACAGTATAGCAATATATTTTCATTTATTTTGGAGTAAAGTAGTTTTAAAGAAGAATTATAGTCTGTCTTCTGAATGATAAAGCAGTATAACTAGCATTAAACACAGCTGAAATTTTGTAATGACCAAACCTCAGCTCATCCAAATCCCCAATAGCATTAACTCCCCAGAATTGGGCTGTAAATTTGATTAGCTTTACAACAGATATGAGACACAAATGTTCTTCCTTATACAGTCATATTAAGTGGCTGCAAAAGAAGATCACAAGTCATTACAGAGCAGCATATCCAACATTTAAGTGAGGCAGGAACTCCAGCTCTCTACACTAAGTGCAGCGTACAGTTTTTCTTTGTTATTCCAGCTTCCCAAATCTCTGGTACCCCAGGGGCTGGTATGTCTCTGCTTGGCCACAGGGCAGGGTATCACACCAAGGACACAGCAGCTCTCAAGCCAGGCATGGTGCATCTGGTGACCTGAGAGATCCCAGTGCATGAGTATTCTGCTGTGCTAGCTGTTGCCCATGGTTTGATTGAGTTCATTTCTGTAAGGGCCCAGGTTTCTGAGAATGGCATTGCCAGAGATTGTTTGTTGGTATTCTCTGTAACAAAGTTTTGTCCCAGTTTTGCTTTAATTTCTGTATATTTGAAAGGTAGTTTGTGCTGTTACTAATCTATTGTGGCTTTATTCTTGTTAATTTCACTAGGTCATTCTGATAATGTACTTCTGGCGTAGCTTTATCTTCTGAACCCCATTTTTTCATTTCTGTTTAGACAAAGCCCCATTTGTAGTGGATTTCTGAAATGGCCCCTGGTTCACTGATGAATCGCGTTACTTCCAAAAAAAAAAAAAAAAAGCTAGAGCAGTTTACTAATTATGGGAACAAATTCCTAACACTGAGAATAAAACATATATACAAATAGTAAACAAGAAACAGTTTTATAGTAATGAGAAACATGGGGAAAGCAGTTCTAAGAATCCTGAGTATTCCTTTTTCTCTTTCAATTATTTATGCAGCGGTTGTTTTATAAATGTGTTTTGTTGTACTGATGGATATTTTTACAATATCGCTCATTTTCTGCAGCCCAGCTAAGAACTGGCGTGTGCTCAACCATTTCCTACTCTGAGGGGACAGTTTTTTGAGTTTCTCTTTTCAAGTATTTTGAACAGTATGGTCACAGCCCATGCACGTTGAGGATGAAGCATTTGAAATTTTAATTCAGTTTGTCTGATAATCTCAATTTTATGGCCTGTCCCCATGAGCTCTGTAAAGATGCCAACTCATGACTCATTGAGTGTTACCAGAAGTGTCTGTCTCCTTGGACCTGCCATACAGCTGCTGCCTCCAGCAGGACAATGTGGCTTGGGCCTAAAGGTGCACAGCTTCGTGCAGGAGCAGGAAAGGAGCATTTGCATGTCTGGAGTTCATGTGCCATCTGTATGTGCACCAGTGCAAATGCAGCATGCTGCATCAACATGGTCAGTGTGACACTAACAAGGTGACTGATCTAAACTGAAAAGTTTCCTGCTCACATGTTGTCCCAGCTTCCCAAACAAAGCAGTTATGCCAGCTTTGTGGCTTTACAGGAGCTGCTAAAATAACTAGCTCTTCTAACACCTGTTGAAGGGTCCTTATTGAAGTCCTTCTAAATAACTACATGTAATGACAACACAACTCAGCACTCTCTGACAGAGACGTGATGTAGGATCTTCTCTGGTGAGAGCTATCCTGATCTTTCAGCTTGGTATCTCAAACTAGCAATTACTAGGTTACTGTTTCGGAAAGAGATTCATCTTTCCTCAGCTGCTTCACTCCCTTCCTTTCTCTACTCACACACTTGTCTTCACTTCTTCAATATGAAGGATGTCATTAGCAGTACATGGATCTGAGAGTTCTTTCCACAGGAGAAAGCCCTACCTTACTGAGCTTCAGATGATTTCACCACTTTCATATCAGGAACTGCTCTGATGGATTCATCCACCTTGAAAGAAATTGGCCACCCTCCTGGTGGCTGGAAGGAGGTGAAGGAAGGAGCCTATACCTTCCAAACCCTTCCAGATATGTTATTGAAATATATCCTTATGCTCAAAGAGAAATATAGATAGAAACCCACATAAGTAATCTAAGGCTGGGGATGATTATATAATACTCAATGCCCTTTCAGTTATCAGGGAAATCGATTTTCAGATTGAGAGTTGAAAGACACTTCCATGTAAACGTTCATCCTGCACATAAAAACATTTTCAGATTTGAAGTGAGTAAATCTGTATTATGCCATGTTGCTTTTCAATGCACCAACATCAAGTTCTGTGAAGACCTTAGCTGCAGCCATTTAAATATGCACTAAATAGAAGGAAGAAATTCTTTACTTAGAGGGCTGTGAGGCACTAGCACAGGCTGTGCAGAGAAGCTGTGGATGCCTCATCTCTGGAGGCTTTTAAGGCCAGGCTGGATGGAATCCTGAGCTGGTGAGTGGCAATTCTGCCCATGGCAGGGGGCTGGAACTGGATGATCTTTGAAGTCTCTTCCAAGCCATTCTATGATTCTAAACCTCATTAAGCACTCGCCATGATCCAGATGACAATGTCATGATACTCTTCCAAGCAGTCACCACCAGCTGTTCTCAGGTCAAAGCCCACCTTTCCTAACAGCATTAAAACCAACACATTCATCAAATTTTGCTCAGTGATTCCCTTTGAGCTTCCCCCCTTTTTCTTTCTCTGTAGTTGTGTGGAAGTGTTTTTGGACCAATACTGTCAGATTCAGCCTTGAGTCACTGTAACCAGTTCCCTCAGACTATTCCCTAAATCTTTGCCAGGAGACATTTGGCGCTTCCTCATTACCCAAGTTGCTCATTTACCCTACAGTTTGTCTCAAAACTCATTACAACCATGAACAACTCTGCACTCCTTAAACACTAGGAGACTGTCAGAATCCTATTTGTTCTGAACAAAATCCTTCCAGTAATCCCATGTTATTCTTCTCCTTGGCTGTAGAGCCAAAGGTGATATACTTTCTATTCTGAAAATTTTTAAATGGATCTTAGCTCAGCTGTACCTCTTTGACACTTGTGCATGTAAAAATAGCAGAGTCTGGGCCTCGGTGACCTCCTCTGGATATATTAAGATACTGAAGTTAAACATATACATTAAGTGGTTGCAGGACTGAGACTATGGGGTCTTAGTATGCCACAGCTGCAGTGGTAACTTGCCTTACTAATTCAGAAGATGCAAACTTAGTATTCAAATCATGGGCTCTTCCTGAAAGTGCACATTCAAAGCAAAGTATTTTTTCATTAGATATTATCTGCTAATATTCAGTTATGTTGGCAGCAAGTCATTCAATTGATTTGGCTAAAGCAATGTACTTATCCTATCATAAATGCTTATCATCAACAAACAAATAAAAACCTGGGATTGATTTTGCCAGCAGCTTGACATCTCTCCCTGGGAATCCTGGTGGTTAATAATGCTGTGCAAACACAACGCTCAGGTTACGACTGTACTGGGGGAAGCTGACATTCATATTGTTCAATGGCACCATCTTCAGTCAACTGCAGAGCTGATTATTAACTGGCCTTAATAAGAAGTCATGTGCATCTAGCCTAAGTCAGGAAAAAAATGTATGTAAGTGCCACAGAATTGATGTGGTGTGGTGATACAGGAAATTTACTGTTTCAAGAGGACTACCAAGAGTTTGGATCCTCCAAGGAGGAAAATCTCTGTACTGAAAGGAGAAAAATGTTGATTACTTTGGGAAAGTCTTTTCTTGGTTTGTTTTTCTTAGAGGGCTAGCTGGTTTTATTTAATTAACTAGAAAGTAATTTGTAGATCTAAATTACTGACAACAGACTCTTTCTGGTTTCTCTTCTTTTTGGAAATACAGAAGTAGCTATGGAAGACAGAATCATGAAGCATTCTGGACACATGAATGTTCAATGAAATCTCACAAATTGAACGCCAGTTCCCAGAGTTTGGAATTAACTTTTACTGCTCTGAAAATAGTACTCGTTGCCCTCATTTCTGACCTTTCTTTATTCTTTAAAATACAATTGAAAAAAAAAAAACGAAAACAAACCTGTTAATAGAATTGGAGCGCATCCTCCCTTTAGGTAGCAATATAGGTATTTGTGGAAGTTTAGTACCATAAACAAATGGCTTTTAGTGTTTTTATTCTTGTCATCTGAAATTCTTGCTATTTTTCACTCTTTGCTCAAACTAAAATGATTGGAACATTTGTTCATGAGGCATAATTTTAGAAAATGATTCAAGTCATATGTTTACCAGAAACTTGCAACTAATTGCCCTGCTAGCTCCTCCCCATGCTTTCGCTCTTTTTCTCCTGTATGCATGCATGCTTTCAAAATGAGAATAAAATATGTAGACGTCTTGTTCTTAAGAGTTAAAGCTAAGAAGACAGAATAAGTCGGTACCTGAGGACAGTCTTTTCTTCCTTCCAAGGCTGACAAGCATTTCACGGTTTGTGTTTCCTTTTCAGCTGACCCCCTGGTTGGAAGCATTGCCACTCAGTATATGACTAACAGAGCAGAGCATGACAGAATGGCCAGACAGTGGACCAAGCGATACGCCACATAGGAACCTCCTCTAGGATTTGCTGGACCTGTGCAAGCACATTCACTAAGTGCTTCAATAGCCCTTCCCTTCATTCTTATTTTTTATTAAATTTTGAACCATTTCTTTTTTGTTTTTATTTTTATTTGTTTGGGGGTTTTTTTGTTCTGTTAACTTGAAAGCTGTTTCCCTCAAATGTAGACAGGGAATTTTGGTTATCAGTGCAAAGAATGTTGGATCTGTAATAGTATAGAGCTTTGTCACGAAGCTTTGTATTAATGTGTGTTTTTTTTTTTCTTTCATGTGTTTTTTGGGAAAACAAACAAATTCAGAATTATATCTCATTTCTACTTAAATGTAGTGTTTAGGGTTATTTTTTTGTACTGAAGTCTTTAATGGTGGGTGCATGCTACTGGGAACAAGTTTTGTATAAAAGCTTAAAATCAAGAATCACTGTGCATTACTAAGACTGTGTTTATCACTAGCCTTCTGTTTCCCACACAAAAGGCTATTGCATTGAACAAATTAATATGTATTTTGATTTACTTAAAAGAAAAGTGCTTGTAAATTTCTTAGGGACCTGCCACTTTTGACTGTGGATCAGTTGATGTACACTTGTATTATTAAAGCACTCAATAAAACACTGTGGCTGATAAATGCACTTTTTGCAAGACGGTGCTTTCGCGTTTGTGCAGTGTAGACTGCACAGTCCTCACACAATATGACTGCAGGTTAAGCAATTATTTTTAGACCTAAACTATTCATTTGTTCTTAACAGTATCTTTCTTAACTTAGAATTCTTTGCGTGTATCTTTCGTATACAAACATCTTCTAAATTTTAAGGCCATTCTTTCACATGCCGGCGCTCAGCTATTCTGAAGCCTCTTGCTGTATCCTTTGTGCTATAGCTTCACTGTATCCATCTTGTTACTTTTTTAATGGTTGACTATAAAAATAGCCTTGCAATGAAAGCAGAATATTGATGATGATTTTATACAGCAGGATTCGTTTTGCCTTTCTCCAAGCTCTTTAATTGTAAAAGCAACTGTTATTTGAAAAATAAATGAAGGTTTTCGATGGGAAAATTGAGCCCATTGCACCAATCATTCCCAGCACGTTCAAGGCAAGGGTATTTCTATTCAGATTTGACCTTCAGGCTAATTTTAGATATGCAGCCATAGAAGGAAAACTTCTTCTTGGCTGAGGAAATGCGTGGGTGTTGTGATTTAGAAAATATATACTGTGATGCTGATATCTAAATGTTCTTTGTGTTGCAATGGCATCCTGGAAAATCCCTGTCTCATATAATTAAATGTTACAGATGCCATATACAATCCTTGGCTGCCCTCTCTTTCTCTCTTTTCCTCTTATGTTTAAAGAAGATTTTATCTTAAGGAAGATACATTATAATAGGAACAACATAAAGATACAGGGAGACCAATCCCATTACGTGCTAACCCAAATCTAGCTTTCCTGGAAATGAAGGAAGTCAAGGTGACACCATAGGTCCCCTGTGGCAACCACTCTGAGGCACGGCGTGTCCAGGCTGTTCTGGTTTTCCCTCGGCCATTTGCTTATAGTTGAACAGTTGTACAGTTTGAATCTACAGGTGAGTTGTCTTCTGTATGAAGAGAAGCTGAACAGTGATTTTGACATAGGTAGTATATGATAACTACTGCCTCAAGAACCATGAGGATCTTGACAAAATAATCAGTCTGTTTTGGTCAAAACAAATGGGGAGTCTTCTGGTGTCTGCAGAAGCCAACTGCCTACAGACCCAGTCATGCAAGATTTTGAGGCCAAGAGATCCCAGATACAGATTTGAAAGAATAAAAGTTAAAGAAAAAATAAAATCAGAAGACAGACTTCTCTGATCTAGAACACCTTTTTGGAACAACTACTGTATGTGCTTCCCTTGGAAGATGCTTCCACCATCCAATTTAGTACAAAGTATCTCTACATTCCTGCTGTAAAAATACAACAAAGGAGCAAAAGGATAAGAAGAACAACTACGTCTTGCCCAGTAGAGTAACAGCATTACTTGTGCTGTTATCGTATTTGCTAAAGAGATTCACGCCATGAAAAACCTTTATCCCCTGAGACAGCAATTAATGACCAATTTCAGAGTTCTTATGAATTACTGTAAGCGTCTGCTGCTCTGCAGTCTGTATTTACGCTCAGCTGAACAGAATGCAGTAATTTCCTAGGTACATTTGAAAAAGAAATGTTCCTACTAACATCTATTGTTTTGCCAAAATATAAAGAAGACATAAACAGAAGAGCCTATTCCACCTTTAATGATGCTGTAACTGAAGGACAGCTGAGGTACCTCGGAAGAGGATCCACTGAATGCTTCATAGAAGTCTGCTCCAGCTCACCTTCCTTGCTTATCGAAAGCTGTTCAGGCTTTCAGGTAAGTTGCCCTTTGTGTGAAGCTGAGTGCTGGCTTTGTCATAGATGATATAAAACTACTTCCTTAAGAACAGTGGGGATCTCAAAGAAATAATCAGAAGAGATCAACCCACGTTCATTAAAGCAGATGCAGAGTCTTCTGGCATCTTCAGGAGCCAAATGTTTGCAAGTCTGGTCATAAAACATTCTCCTCTGTTTGCAAATCTGCTCTGTTTGCCTCCCAAGTAGTTCTTTTTCTTCATCTGCTGAACCTAGGAAATGCAAAGCATTATTTGAATCTTGCTGTTGTTGCTGAGGAGAAATGAGCCATCCCCAGCAGATTTCAGCCTGCCACCAGAGCCTCACTGAAAAATAATATATTGCCATAGTCTCTTTTTCTTCTTTTTTCCTCTACAAAATGCTGCACATTATTCCATCCAGCTTTTGTTTTTCAGGTTCTCTGCAAATTTATCTCATTCTTGCTTCATCTTTAATGCCGTATCACATTCTAATTTTTTTAAATGAAGTCCACACACTGCCTTCCTGCAGCTGGGTATGAAGATCATTCAGGTGACACATAGTGTAACATGTTCAGCAGCATAGAGTTGGCTAAAGCTGGCCTTTAAAGACATCTTACAGCTTTTGTAACTTCAGCTGCAATAACCAGTAAGCACACATTGACTTTCCGGTTAGCGCTGATAAATATCACTGTAGCACATCCTTGATTTCAGCTCTGATGAAGCAGAATTCAGAGCCCTCTCCAAACCGTATTCTCCCCTTCTCTAATCACTGAGGTGGTTTTCACATCCCCAGTCCAACTGATCGGCTGAGTTCCCTCTCCAGAACATAACACAACAACATAGCTTAGTACCCCACAACATAACACAGTACCCCAAAACATCCTGTATTTTCAGAGACAGCATTTGCAGATTGCTCCAGGAGTGAATTTTAGCAGCTCATAACGTTTTTAATTACATGCATTGTGGGTGATTGCAGCCAAATGGTTACAAGCCATTAAAAACAGCTGCTGTTCTATGCATAAAGCAGGAATAATTCCTGCTCAAAAATCTTGCTGCAGGTTTCCAGCTGTGAGCTGCAGGTAGGCTCATAGTGGTTCTCCTCTGAGAGCAGAGGGTGCTGCTGGCCCAGCACGCCCTGGATGGGGTGTGGGCTCTCAGCTGTTATCTCAGCTTGCTGTTACAGCATGAACTAGGTTCATGGCCGCTTTATGTCTGCCATTAATCCCTCTGACTCGCTCCTCTTTCTCAAACACCCTCTCCTCTCCGGCTGCTTTCTTCTGCTTGATCGATTCATTACTCTCAGCTGAAAAACCACCTTAAACACTGATCCCAGTTCAAACAGCTCTTCCTGAAGCTGCCCAGGAATTCAGATTTCCTTCTTCCCTAATGACTATGCCCAGTAAGTGCCCTAGGCCTCTCTGCTCTCCTTTCCCTGAGGCAGTGCCTCCTGCAGCAGTAAAAGCAGACAGCTCTCTCTGAGATGAGGATGCTGTGGGGGGCTCTGACCTTTGTAACAGCTCCCAGCTACTCCAGCTTCAGCATGTCCTGGGGCCCTTTTCCTCCTTCTCAGTTCTCAGAAATATCTCTTCTCCTTTCCTTACAGCCAGACACTGCCCCAAGCCCAGGGCATTTTCCAGTGTTTTGTGTTGGGCGTGTTAAAACAAGGAGTTGGAATAAAGTTTCTGGCAACTCCCAAGTCCAGCTGTCCAGCCTTGGCCACTATGGTTCCCACAGAGCTACCTCTACCTGCTGGGTTTCTGTCCTCAGTTGCTCTCTGTCCTGGCCTCCTTTTCCTTTCACTTCTACTCCTGTCCTTGCCTCTACAACATCAGCACCATATCTTGAAGCACTCTTCTCTCCTCTCAGTGACAGCTCTGTTTGTGCTCCAGTGCTAACAAAATCATATCATGTAACCCTGGGCCTCCCAGAGCTGCAGATTTTGGGGTCTTAGAAGCGAGATAAAGCTCTGCATGAACTAAGTGCTTCCTCATTGTGCCACGCCTGGCGCTGGCTGTAAACTAAATCACTTCTCCCACATGTCATTAGCAGTAATGAAATCCGTCCTGCCCTGCTTCCTTAGCATGACATCCATATGCAAATACATTTCCTCGGCTCAAAAGTTCTGCAGTCCCAACAGCCTCCAGAAGCCTCTCCTGGGTCACAACCAGAATATCTCTGGGGACTACCAGTTGCCAGGAAGTTTTTATGACACCCTTAAATCCATCGTTCTTCACCCTCATTCTCTCATGAACTTTAGTGGGAAGCTGCAGCACTCCAGGATAATGAAAAGGGCAAAGCAAAGCATCCTTTTCATGTGGACTTTGAATGTGAAAGAAAGTAGTCATGGGCTAATGCAAGACTGAGATAAAGACAAAGCTCCTAAACCACCCTAATCCCTTGCTAGTCCTAAACTGGGAAATTCCTCTTCACCTAAGAATTAAGTAAAAGGTGTACTTTTTTCCTTAGGTTTTGCAGCGCCCAATTCAAAATCCCACTGTTGCTGTTGTCCCAGTAGTGAGCATGGTCAGTGGGTGCACCATTTCTGGAGAGGCTCTGTATGGACCTTCCAGTGGGCAGAGCTTACCCACAGCCCTATCCTCTCCCCCTCGGTCCCTTGGGAAACAAGGGCTGGAAGCATGCACCTCGAGTCACTCCTTGTTGTCACTGCTCAGCAAATACACTCACTCACAACAGGCATTTGTTCCTGCAGAATCAGTGCTAGGGTCCCCTTTTGTGTTGCTGGTGACCTTGCGGTCAGGAAAAACAAAGGGTCACACTTCAGCTTCTGTGAAATGCCTCTTTTCTTTGCAGTTGACTCATGCCCTTTGTAAGCCCCTGAATGCTGTCTCTTTGCATGAATGGAGCTCCTGCCACACAGATTTCAATACAGCCCCTCTCCTTTCTCCGCTTGGCATAAACGGGGCACAGAAAGCACCTTGGGCTGATGCACTTTGGAAGCAGGCTGCCTGTAGGGAAGCGTTGATGCACTCTTGCCCACCTTCACTGCTACATTTGCATTTCTTGTAGATCTCCTGGTTGCAAGAGCCTTTTTCTTGCAAATAATGCTCAGCATCAAGAACCTGCATAAACATCTCTTCCTTCCTCCTTTGGACCACATGCTTGCCTTCTGCTTCACCCCTACTCCTCTGTTGTTCCCCATCTCCTAAATCTGCTCTTCCCTTGAGCTTCAGCAACAAATCTCTTGCTGAGCCCACCAAGCACCAGCACCACTCTACCTCAATTCCTCGCAGCCCCTCATCATCCCACCACAGTGTGCCAGCACCTCATGAAGAAGAGAGCTATTTCCAGTACATGAGATGACTGCCAGCTGCACAAGGTGAGGAAGGAAGGCTTATTTATGCTCAGTGGAGGAAAGGAGCAGGTGATGCTGTCAGTGCTCAGCACATGGCCCAAATGCTGTCCGCAGATCTCCTGGCTGCCCAGTTCACAGCAGCACTGCCCGCTGGTCTTGTAGAAGGAGTTCTGTAAGTAGGAGGAGAATGGTTTGTATTAAATGCCCTACATGTTGCTTATTTAATAAATACAATGAAACTCTTAAAAAAAAATCTGTGTTCAGTGAGAACTTCGTTATCTTTTATACAGGAATGTAATTGTGTGAATTAAAAAGTCTCTACAGTTTCCTGTTCTACGTTATTATTTATTGTCTGTCTGCTACCCCTTGCTGCAGTGTTAGAAGAAAATCTTCCTGAAATCTACTTAGAATTTCAATCCTTATTGCAAAGCAGCAAAAATAATCAAAACACGCTCCGTCATATCAAAGTAATCTAATCAGAGTGGCTCCCAGAATTATTTATATACATACATTTTTACGATAATTTAATAATTGATATGCTTAAAGAAATAATCTCATTTTCTTCTATTTCATAATATACATCATGAAATGCTATATTTCATTACTCTGTAAACTCTATCTATTTCAAATACAGATTTGAATAACTTCAATTGAAATTTTCTAGTGGAAGGACACGCTGCTGCTTGCGCAGTGTAGTACTGTCTGCACTTGTCTTCAAAAATATAATGTTATTTGCAACGTTTTTCTCTCAATTTGTACACAGTATTGAGAAAAGTCTGCAAATGAGAAATGACATCTGGCCCTTGAGCCGTGCTAATGCTGTGGCTATTGCTGCGAGGTGTAATAACTAAGTCTGATTTTTCACAGAGTGGCACTATGCCTCTGGAGGCAGAGAACAAGGGATTCAGTCAAAGCCCGAGAGGAAATGAGAAGTAAAATAATTACAGAAATACACATTGCACTCGCGCGCTGTACATTTCCTCCTGTCATCTATACATCCTGCAGCATCCCCCTCAGGTCAAGACAAACCCTTCTAGCTGCAGGCTACCAAACCCTTTTAGCAAAATATACTGGGATTTGCTTCCGTCTGACAGCTTTGCTTGGCTCTTGCTGGGCACCAGGCCCACAGTCGTGAGGAACACATCACCCCAGTCCCACCAGCACTTGGGGTACCCCCAGCAGGGCAGCCCCATGCCCCTGCTAAAACCTTTGGCTCTGGGGCTGCAGGGATCAACCTTCCTTGCATCCTCCTCATGCCCAGTGCTGCAGCAAGGGTCTCTGGAGCCAAAAAGTGGAGTAACCAGCTACATGCTGATGGCAACTGAGGTTTTTCCTGCCATGGCTGAAGCGAAATGCCTGGCCAGGAATAAATAATCCCAGTCTTGAAGTCTTGAATTTTTTATATGCAGCCACTTTGGCTGAGCCTCTGGAAAATTACTGATGTCTCTGGCATGCTCAAATTCAATGTAACATAGAACCAAAAGGTTTTTTCCGTAATTTAGAGACCACGTGTAGAGACAAAATTGCCACTATGTAATGCTCTCTCATAGCACATGTCTTCACATAAGGACAAGTCTGTCCCCGTAGCATCACACAATGTTCACGCAGCAGCACTGGCAATCACCAGCCTGGAGAATCAGTGTTAGGAAACTCAAGTGCTTGGGTTTTTTTTCTGTGTGTGTGTAAAGGGCTTTCTTGTCTTTTTCAAAAAATATGGTGCATGCTACCCCTGTGCACGCATCCTTTCCCTTCCTCTTCCCAGTTATTCCACATCACTTTAAGCACTGTGTGCAGTTTTGGGCACCACAGTACAAAAAGGACATAAAACAATTAGAAAGCGTCCAAAGGAAGTCTACAGAGATGGGTCTGGAGGACAAGGTGTATGAAGAGTGGCTGAGCTCCTTTGGTTTTTTCAGCCCAGAACAGAGGAGACTGAGGGGAGGCCTCATGATGACCTACAGCCCAAGGAAACAATGTGGAGCTGTGACAAGGAAGGGTCAGCTTGGGCATTAGGAAAAGGTTCTTCACCAGAGGGTGATTGGGAACTGGGACAGGCTCCCCAGGGCAGTGGTCATGACCCCAAGCTGCTGGAGTTCAAGAAGCATTTGAACAATGCTCTCAGCCATATGATCTGATTTTTGGGTGTAGGGCCCTTCCAACTCAGGATATTCTGTGATATTCTATGATTTTTTGATAAAACTAGCAAAATGACATTAACAGGAACTGATGAGGATGTATTTGGTAATGAAATAAAAGGGGGAAATATCAGTGGAAAACTGCTGGAGATATAACATAAACAAACTTGTCCAGAGAGGTGAAATAAGGATAACTCTGTCACCTAACAGTTGTAAATGAATGTCCCAAAGTACAGTTTAGCACTGCATAATACCTTGGCAAAACAGGAATGAGCCACTTCCACAAAACATGTAGTACATGGCCCTGAAGTTTGTGGACTCACCTTGCTCCGTGGAGAGAGATGCTATTACACAGTCTAATTAGAATTATAAAAATTATTGCAAATAATAAAAACCTGCTAAAGTAAAAAAAGTTCCATGTACTGAACTGCTATTGCTGCTATTACTGATCTTTTACAGGTCGATTCCTCCCAATGAATATTCCTGCTCACAGAAAGCAGCAAGGCCCGCGCTGTGGCTATTGGCCAAAGCAGAACTGTGCTCAGAGAATTGCTCTCCTTCTCTTGGCTCGTGTTACTTTTGTAATAATTCGACTGTTGTGTGAGACTAGCATTGTCACCCGTGTAATGAGAAGGGGAAAAAATAATCGTCTTCAGGTTTTTGTTAAATACTTTGGGAAAAGTAAAAGATATTAAAGTTGGTAATTCTTTAGGGAAGCAGTGAGGTGGTAGCTCTGAATGGGACGTCTTCCCCATGCCCTGTGGAGGGACAGGCCAACAGAGCCATGAGTCATGCACACTTCCTAGATCAGTGCAGCCACCGTGATCCACCAAGCAGAGCATATAGAACCACAGAGACATTAAGTCATTAAGGTTCATCTATTCCAACCATCAACCCATCACCACCATGGTGAGTAACTATGTCTCTTATGCCAGCCACATTTACAAGGTTCTTGAATACCTCCAGGGACAGTGACTCTGCCACCTCCCAGAGCAGCCTGTTCCAATGCATCACCATTCTGTCAGAGAATAAACTTTTCCTAATATCCAACCTAAACCTCCCCTGCTGCAGCTTAGGACCATTACCTGTCTTCTTATCCCTAGTTAATGGAGGCTTCTTTTCAGAATCTGCACCTTCTATATGGGAATTATTTTTGTCTGAAGGGAAGAAATAAGCAGTATTTTCTATCAAATGTAATGTGAAATTCAGCAGAAAAAAAAGAAATGGTTAGATGGCTTCATATCTGTGTCACCAGTCCTTCAAAAATTTATGCATGGAAATGTGTTTATTTTGTGTATACCAGATCTCACTAATGTATGTGCTACAGTTGGCCAAATAACTTTCCTTTAGGATATTGTTTTTCCTTCATAGTTATTTGTTTTTAAATTATTTTACTTGTTAAAGTGCCTGCCCTCAGTAGGGGTCTGCTTTAATTTCACAGAAGTACTTACAAATAGTCCTCCATGGATTTGCCACTCAAAGGCTGCAGCACTGAAAATATGAACATAAAACACAGTATAAACCTAAATGAGATTGCCTTACAGGAGCTCATGTTTATTGTCTCAGGTGAGAGAAAAAGAAAATATAAAAAGCACGCTGAAAATTAGATTCAATTATGCATTGGTAAGCTGAGATGCCATTAGCAGCATTAGCAAAGCTGTGTGCAGCTGGGCCCAGCGCTGGGCAGAGGGGACACATCCCCCAGGATGATGGGGGAGTCACAGTGGGGGCAGAGGGGACAGGGCAGAGGATGATGACCACCTGTCCTCATAGGCAGCCACCAATGGAGCCAGGTGTTAGTGCAGCAGGGTGAGCAGGGCCCTTGTGATGATGGAAGGCTGATTATTGCATGATTGCCTTTCTAGTTACTGGAATTTGGATGTAAACATCTCTTTTCTGTCTTTTTTTTTTTTTTTTTTAAACCTACTCTCTGAGCTTAAATGCATGTCTTTCTTCCAATTAAAGCAGAGTACTCTAAGCATGCACTTAGATGGCAGCGAGGCCATGTCAGAGAGCATAATGCAGACAGAGAGGTGCTTCTGCCTGGCCAGAGCCCACCAGCCTCCACAGCCATGCATTCCCCTTGGCTTTGCTACTCCCCATCCAGCTCTGCCAGCAGCTTGGCCCCGCACGGCATTTGTCTGGGAACGCCTTACTGAGGGTACCGACAGATGCTTGTGTGGTGGGAGTAAAAAACGGTAAAAGAGAAATGTTTATAAGTATGTCGGTGTATGAAACTTTTTGCAAAGTCAAAAGCTGTTAAGTTCCAGCCGCAGAAGCCTTGGGAGGTGCCTCGGTGATGGCAGTTGAAAAACCCGTGGGATGTATTTTCTGTTTCAGGTGAAAGCTGATGGGAAATGGGAGGGATTTACGCGCAGCTTAAAGGACAGAAAGTGTGAGAGACCTCTGAAGCACCATAGCTCTTAAATGTGAATTAGAAGGGAGATTACCGTCTTGAGATAATGATGGCCTTGAATCAACTTCTGTTCTTGTGTAAATGGCCCTCTGTCTGGAGCTTCTCATTAAGTTAGGGTGACCACCTGTATTTTTCTGCTCTCTTCCACATAGGTCATGCTCTCTTCTGGACTCTAAAAATAAAGCAAATGGCTTAAACTGCCATGGCTTCCATCCACCTGTGGAGAAAGAGACAATTTTGATATTTAATATATCTATTTTTCCAGACAACAGTGAAAATAGTGAAACTGTGTGGATAAACCCACAAGGCAGCGCCTTCTCAGTGGACTTGTGGCATCCAGTGAAAGCTTTCAGGCCAAGCAAGTAACAATGTAGTGTTAAAATGAAATGTGTTACACGGCTTGACTAAGTAATACTACCTACCTGCCCTGTTTGCAGTGCTGAAATGCCTCCATGTGATATTTCTATCTTAAAGAAACTGATTCATTACTATTCTTTCTCTCTCCGTATGCTGTTTCCACAATGAATCAGTTATTGCTCAAAACTGTACTACTTTCAAAGCTGAAGCAAACTAGATGAAGTTGATTAAAATAGCAAGCCTGGAGAGCTTAACTTTACTGCTGATAAAGTCTAAGTAAGATTTGTTATTTATTTGAGACGTAAGGAGGGGAGAGAGGGAACTGATCTTATAAATCTTGTGGTTTTCAACACAACCCCAACTAGCTCAGATCTAGCTTTGCCTTTTCATGACTGGGAAGGTGGCGGGGAGAACCAGAAGAGAGCCCTGATGCTAAGCAGTGAGCCTGAGCATCCTTTGGGCTGTGTACTGATAGGCTCTTAGTGAAAATCAGGATGAAGTTCCTGGGAGACTGAGACAATCAACTGTGCATGTCTTCTGAAAGGCAAGACAAAAGACACCCTTGGCCCAAAGCAACTGGCTCAGTGGGAGATCTGCTAGAGCCAAGAATGAAACCTCAGCTTCCAGTCTTTTACACATGACATTGATTTTCCTACCAAAAGGCTTACTTCTGTTTATTTAGTATGGGCTTCTGGCTTACTTGATGATAACCAGAGATTTTCTTTCAGTTTAATTAAAACACTTTTGTCTGTTAGGATGCCATGAACCTATATTGTATTGCCAGTCACAGCTCATTAGCCCTTTAGGCATGGTGGTCAAGCTGAATTTCTAAACAAGAAAAAAAAAATGTTAAGAACAAGTCTTGAAGATATTTCATCAGTTCATAAAATGTGTGAGAATAGAGAGAAAAAAATAATAATGCAAAGGTGACTCATTCTGAAAGAGGAAAGAGCTCAGCAGTTCTTGCCCCAGCCTCTTGCAGAAGGGAGCTCGGCTCTGTCTTCGGATCAGCCTTGCAGGAGTCCTCTCTCTCTGCTTTCTCTCATCTTGCTGCAGAGCTGCTGAGCAGGCTCGCTCCAGCCTGTTCATTCTGGTTCTCCCTCCTTTTTCGTGACTTTGTGCAGCAATCTGGTTTGGGGCATGCAAGGATTCTTTTTTGTCTTTTAGCTGTTCAGCAAGATTACTTGGTCTTTTGTTCTGCATCATGCAACAAACTCATCGGTTTAGCATCTCCTCAATAAGCACTTTGCTTTTCCACACATTTCTGGAATATTTCACAGAACTTGTTTGCCCAGAGTTTACTTACCAGGGCCCTGCTAAGTTTGCTTGTTCTGGCAGAGCACACCACTTCCTTTGCTCATTTCCTCTCCTTTACCACATTGTCACAGGTTGTTATATATGGGAATGCACACGAGGCATCATTGCTATTTATAGGCACAGACAGCTACGTATGAGGTGTGGAAGAGACAGTGCTACATAATACATGTGGGAAAATTCATCACAAATGAACACATCCTCACATTTACTGTACACTGAGCCTGAGTGAAGGGTATCCTGTCAGAAACATCGGTTATCCACGCCGTGTGGTTTTCTTTTTTTTTTTTTTCCTTTATTTGTATTAGGTTCTAGCTACTTTGAAATTCCTTTAAACAGACCTTGAAAGGTCTGACTTAACCCATGGCCTCCTTCTCCCATCGAGAACCACACAGTCATGCACTGCTGTGTTGGTACGGGATCCTGCTGTGCTGCTTCAGCTTACTGACCTTGCAGGAGCCAAGCCTGTGTGTGTGTGTGTGGAGGGAGGAGAGTCAGGCTTCATATCATTCAGCAAGGGCTGGGATTAAATGATTTAGCTGGGGGTGGAGAGAGCAGGAGCACAGCAGTCTCTCAGCTTTCTGAACTCAGCTCTGAAGTGCATGTCCTCACTGTCCCACCCATGACCGTGCTGTCCTACCCCTGCCTTCACACTGGCTCCAGCAAGCATCCGACCTCATGAAAAGTCACTTCAGCATGCTAAATTGGTAGGGAATTGATGACTTGTTGTGTGTTTAGGGTGTGCATCTGGCTTGAGCAGGGTGAGAGGAGCACAAAGAGGAGTCAGGGCTGCATCCAGGGCTGGGAAGGAGGGTGGGATTGCAGCAGACAGCAATTAAATTAGTTTAAGCTGTTGTTTTATGGTAGCCTGAGCCAATTTTAGGGGTGGCTTAAGAACAAGTGTAAGGATACCGTTAAGTGTTCTCCCAGATGAAAGCATTTTCCTCAGCAAGTCTGAATAGGAGCACTGTGTGGTTGTTTTTCTTCATTTTACAAATACTCACAAGAAGAATTTATAAATTGAGCGCAATTATAGTCAAGGAGGCAGCTCTTGAAGAACTGCATTTCCTTATCTGCTTGTCATTCCAGTGGCTGAAGGAGCAATGCATATTTTCAATAGAGGTTTCTGCTAAAGACCTCCCTTTGCCTCCTCATTTGGAGCAGGATGATGCCAGAAAGAAGACTGTTGTCTTCTGGAGAGGGGAAGCAGAATTTTCTTTGGCAAACGTGTCAGCAGTATGTTTTTGGCACTGGCCTTGCCCTGTTTGCTGGTTATGTTTCCCCTTGCTGCAGGAGAGCTTGTTCCCTAATCATACCAGAATGCTGGTGTACACCAGCCCTCTGCAGAGCCTGGAGCAGGTCACATGTGATGGTGTTATAGGACAGCAGGCACTGAGTGAATCTTGAAATGCAGCACTCTCCTGCAGCTCTGTGCTGGCCCCCAGAGCCTGCATAGCTGTGGTAATCTCTGAAGCCCAGCATCATGGTCCCCTTATCTCCCACGCCAGCATGAGTTGATCTCTGGATGGATCTGCACATGAATGGCTGCAGATGGGAAAAAAAGAACGGGGCTAAGGGCTTCCTTTGTGCCTGTCACTTCCAGAAGTGCCATTAAGGAACATGCCAAGGTCTTAATGAAACAGTGCATGGTACTTTCACCCTTTTGCTGGGGCAAGCCAAAGAGGATGGGAGCATGATGCCTCATGTTGTTTCAGCTGGGGTCTGCATCCAAATAACAGTCATTTTCTCCTTGCACAGTGCTTCAAATCCAGTGGAAATGGCCTGAGCAGTCATCCAGCTCATTTTGTCTAGGAATCTGCTGGCCCACAAAAGCTGTTAAACACAATGACAGAGACCCTAAACAGAATATTAATAAAGGAAGCAGCAGTATCTGAGGCACTTCATTTGGGGGCTGATTGAAAAACTAAATCCGGAAATGTCAGTGGGAATGCATTGCTGCTTTCAGCATGCTTTGCATCAGGCCATGGGCCCAGGTGCGTTGCCATGTGTTGTTCAAAGTCCACGTATGAGTTCAGAGCTGCACACCACAGCAACACACAGAGAAACCTGGGGTATTTAGGCCTCTTATTACAGCTGGAGGAAAGCAGTGTTGCAGGAATGAAAGCAACCCTTTCCCTGACTACTCGCAAATATATGCTATACATGTCTCCTTTTAGTGTCCTAAAACTGATCCCATCAAACTGTAAAGAGGGGCTACACGGAAAAGCAGGTTACAGTGCTGTTGGATGGGATCTAACCCTGCAGCTCATTATATCAAGGTTGTGCAATGTGATGTGGCAGCACCGTGGGGATACTTGAGTCTGGATTCACTCCTCACCCTGTCTTCCCCATAGCAGCTACAGGTAGGCTGTTGACCTTTCTCCTCGTTAATCAAAATAATTTTGGAGAAAAAAATATGAGGCTCATTTCCTATCCATTCTTCCCCTTAGTTCTTTAATTTATAAACAGCTTTATTTTGATCTTTTACTGTTTTCCTGTCACAAATTGACTCAACTTTTGCTTGTAAAGATTTAAGACGGAAGTTAAAGGGGAGACAGGAAAGCCTTGCTTGGAGTGGGACTTGCTGCACTGTATCTTGACCGAATTGCAGGTAAATGGATTCAGTTGCTTGGAGTTAGGAGGGAAACATGCAAAGTTTCAGTCATCTTTGGGGTTTCCATTTTTAGGTACAGATAAATGCAGCTATCTAGGAAACATGTAGAATCACAGGATTACAGAATCATAGGAGTTGGTTGGGACCTCTGGAGGTCATCTAGTCCAGCCCCTCTAAAGCAGATTCCCTATAGTAGGCTACGCAGGAAAGCATCCAGGTATGTTTTACAGATCTCTAAAGAAGGAGACTCCACAACCTCTGTTCCAATTCTCTATCACACTCAATGTAAAAGAGTTTCTATTCATGTTCAGATGGAACTTCTTTTTTTTCAGTTTGCGCCCATTGCCCTGTGCTCTGTCTCAGAGCACCTTGCCAGAAAAAAGCCTGACCCTATCCACATGATACCCATTCTTCAGATATTTATGAGCATTGAGAAGATCCCCTCTCAGCCTTATCTTCTCCAGGGTGAACAGTCCCAGTTCTTCCAGCCTTTCCTCATAAGGGAGATGTTCCAGCCCCCTCATCATCTTTGCAGCCCTTCACTGGAC
>JAOWBP010002978.1:31066764-31084999 GCA_028571105.1 Tragopan temminckii
GCGATTCAGCTGTGTGACCAGCAGGGGTGGAGCCTGACTGCACCTCTCCTAGACCCCATTTAAGGGCTGACTGCCACTAGGGAAGGATTTCTTTCTGGAGATTGCTCTTTTTGGAGTTTTCTGTTGCAAGCCTAGGATATGGGTGAGCATTTCATTTTTGATTGTCTCTTTTCACTGCGAAAATCTTTCTAACTCTAAACCCATAAAATACCATCCTAACCATGCCACTCTTCTGACATTTGTTAATTGTACAGAAGTATTTTTACTGAAACTGGTGCAGTTCCCCAGGCATTCATCACTCTATCAGCAATCAGAATTCATATCAGTGTGCATGAATATCTTTTGTCTCTGCTCAGTTTCAGCCCAGAGACACATCTCCATCTTGCCACCAACCCATTGGCTTTGTGGATGTCTTTTTTTTTTTTTTTTTTTTTTGCTGAAAGCAGTATCATTTTAGCTTCCACTTTAAAAAAAAATTAAAAGATCCAATTATGTAAATTAATTTTAAAGGCCTGATCACTGATCTTCTCTGAGCATGGCTATAACCCAAAGGTTGCAACAGACTTAAAGCAAAGCTTTGGGGGCTTTGAAATGCATCATAGCATGACACCCACCTCTGCCTAACAGTGGGGTTGATAGAGATGGATGAAGGAGGAGGGATGGATTGGAGTGATATAAGAGCCTCTAGATCTGCTTCAGGTGGGGCAGCCATGCTTGGAGGTTGAATCTCTCCCTGTTCTCCTGAGGATTTAACATGGGGAACTGGAGGAAGCAATTACTTCGGAACAGGGTGGAGTCTAGCTCAAGAAAAGCATGCTTAATCACAAGATTGTGTTATTTAGGCTTTAGAAATTATCTGCTGTCTATTTTAGGTCAAGACAGGGAAGAACATGGACACGTAGCAGAAATGTAAGTCACAGTGAACCAGTGATTGAGCACCTGGTAGGAAGGCAGGACCAACCCAGGGGAGCTCAGGTGCATGCAGTGCACTTGAGTGTCAGAAAGGAGTGGATCCAGGATCCACCCCTTCCCAGACCTCATTTAAGGGTTGGCAGTGGGTGTAAGGGTATCTTGCTGAAAATCCCTGTGTACCTGAGGCCTTTCAAGGGTGAGCAGATTCTTTCCTGCATTTGTGTCCACAGTTGCTGCATTTGAACATATTCTCACTTGCTGCAGCCTAGGACTTTGCTACTATGCTGTCACTGCTGTGTTTTCCATTACATCACAACACACTACAATATTTGCGAGTAGCTTGTGCTGTCTGTGATGAGCTGGACTAACTAACTACCCTACCTCTCATTTATATCTGATATGGGAAAACATGTTCTCACAGTGATGAAAAGCACTGGAAATGGCTGGAAGGAAGCTCAGCTTCTGTGGAAGCAGCTCTCATCCTTTCTCGAGCCTTCCTTCCCTGCATGTAGCCTCTTCCTAACATAACATGGAAGCTGCTTGAGTAGCCTAAGAAGTGTTCCTCATTTGTTGTAGCCAAGTGCGGAGTATCACGTGTCACAGGAGAGAAAAGAAGATTGAAATTAAACATCTGTATCATGGCAACTACAAAGATATCTCTGTTGCTGCTGAAGTAAAGAAACTAGACATAAGCAAGCCTGGCTGTGGGATGCACTCCTGGGAACCCAGAGGAGTCAGCTGAGACCTCTTTGGGCTGAGACAAGAAGATGCTGCCAAACCTGAAGTGTGAATAAAACTTCTGAGAACTCAAGTGTCTTCTATACTCCGCATAAGAGAGAGAGGATGAGAATGATGGCTCCATGGTGCCTGAAACTTTGTGCAGAGTCTGCTCACGGCATCTGCAGAAAACCTTCACTGCTCTTAGTGCACTTTGGGTCTCTGTGGTCCACAACAGTTATAAAAAAGGCTCATTTTTCTCGCATATCATTTGGTGTCCCTATCAGACATTTGCCGGGGAACTGTTCATCAGCGTTTGGGCGTAAGCTGTACACAAGGTGGGGCTGCTTAGGGCAGTGGATAAAGGACTAATGAGTTGAGAGAGGGTGATAATGTCTGGTGTGATGATAACCACACTGATACCCAAATATTAACAATACAGTGGTCAGCAGGCCACTGAAGAAGATGAGCTTATATGAAGACTGGACAAATGTAGAATCACAGAATGGTTTGGGTTGGAAGGGACTTAAAGATCTTAAAGTTCCAACTCCCCTGCTGTGGGTAAAGCTGCTATCCACCAGCCCAGGCTGCCTGGGGCCCCATCCAACTTAGTCTTGAATGCTTCCGTGGATTGGGCATGCATAGCTTCTCTGGGCAATGTGTGTCAGAGCCTCATCATGCTTCTGGGACTCTTCTATTCACGTAAATCTTCTCTTGTAACTACATATATTGAAGAGTGGGGAAAAAAGAAAAAAACAGCAGGCTTTGGCAAATGTGCTTCTATTGAGAATGCTGTGCAGGAAATGCTTCTCAAAAATAGGCTGGTTGTAGGTGGGAGTAAACCTATCATGCTGCTCTGACTATTTCATATATCTGACTGTATTTATATGCAGAAGTGAGATGATGTTGAGGTTACTATGCCACGAAGTGTGCTAGAAGTAAACTGAGGAATTTGAAATGGGAAGTTCCTTCCACTGAGTTTCTTTCCTTTTTTTTTTTTTTAGTAACAAATGACAGAATTAAAAAAGAAAAAAAGAAAAAAATATGTACATGAACATATAACTCAAGCAGAAAAGGTTTGGTGGCCTTTTCAGATGGAATGACTCTGAACAACCCTTCACTTTGTTGTGTTATATACACTGGCGTGCTCTGGCCTCTGCTGTAACAGACAATCCCAGTGTAGTAGTAATAGCCGTCAAGACCCTACAGCATAAAATAACATCACAGCATTTGAACAAGAGAGGTCTCAGGAGCACCTTCTGCTGTGATCACTGAATGTGCTACTGCAATGGAAAAATCACTCCTGTAGATGTTGCTGAATGTTTTTCCTGTTCTTCTTTCAGAAATTTCAAATATTACCCAAATTATGGGCATTCCAGTGTGAAATAAGAATACAAAGTGTTATATGGCACAGGAGAAAGACCCTTATTTGCAAAATCCCTGTTGGCTGAGTACGCCATTATGGTTGACAGTGTGGAGCTTCTGGTAGCTCCCAGCATCATTCCAATTTCATTCAGAGAAGCCAGTAACTGAGGATGAAGAAAAAGTATTTAATTCACCAGAGAGACTTGATGCACCTTGCTCTTGCCCATGTTGTGACTTCGCTCTGCTGAAGCAGGTACTACATTGTAGCAGCCAGAGTTCAGGGATGAGCTCCAACCCTCTTGCTCAACATCAGGTAAGTGAGCAGGTAGAAGGGTATTCAGGCAAGCTGAAGTGGAACAATAGAAGTCTGGAGAACCAAGAGCAGATCCAGCACGGAATGAGTCAAGTTTCTTTGTCATGTTGTTGACTCAGGATAGTAAGGGGTTCAGACAGATGGGAGCTTTCATTCTCGTGCTTTCCTTTAGGGATGAACTGTAGCTGAGCAAATCGGCATCTGACCAGCACTTCCACTGCTGATGTTGATGGATTTTGTTGATTTTTTTTGGGGGGGGGGTGCAGGGTTTTTTCTTTTTTTTCCCTTTTTTCTTTTGCATTTGCATTAGCCCAAACAAGCTAACCACTAAAACAAACTCCAGCACAGCATGTTCGGAAGTGGTTTGAATATGCTGAAGATCAAAGGGAGGTGCTGCCCAGTGTTTGATGTACACTTGTTTTTAATTCAAGGTTAAAGAAACAGAGAAAGCAAGGATGTACAGAATAGCCCCTACTGAGAATGCATCTGGGAGGTGAGGGGAGACATTCCTCCCCAGAACCCCATGAAACTATGCACATATGCTTCTCCCTATTGTTAATCCCTTTTGCTGATGTGGTGTGTAGGAGATTTTATACAGTGGTGCAAAATGGAAATCTCTTGCAGGAGGAAAGAGTGCTGCAATCCCAGAGGGACTCTTATGTTCAAAACAAAATACAACAATGGAGTTAATTAGCATTGCTTGGTTCACAAAATCCCCTCGAGGGGATCTTTCTCTGTTCTAAATCATCACTTGTATGTGAGATGGAAAAGCTCCCACTGTGCAGGCCCCCTCCACAAACTTTTAATAGATATTACCACGGTTTTTCATCATTTGCCATTGGCTTTGAGAAAGGTAACAGCTGAGCCAGGGCTATTCAGCTGCATTAACCAGCTGCATGTTAATACAGAAATGGTCTCCTGCTCCTCCCTTCTGCCTGCAAACCTCCCCCTCCCCCAACAAATTAACCCTTTCCTGTCACACTTTGCCACTGTTACAAAGATATGCAGGCAGAGGTTTGAGCAAAGATATGAAATTAAGCAAGAGAACCTCACTGAGATTATTTGAACTTGTGTATGGATGACAATACTCTGACCTGTGGATACACACTCTTGGAGAGACCACCAGCTTCAGAGGCCTCACTACTGGGCAGTGCCAGGGAAGGAGAGAGGGAGACCATGAGGCAGCCACTCTGCCCCAGGAGCCTTACAGCCTGATCCTGCTCTCAGAGGCTGCTGGCACAAGACCCTTGGCAAGCCCTGTCAGCTGAAACACCCTTTAACTGCACAACATGATTTCCTCTGTGCGTTAATGCTGGAGACTATCTGCACTCTGCTCACTAACAGCACACACTGAGAATGGATTAACACTTCTCTTCTTGTTTGCTCAGTCTCCAGTCACACTCCTACTGCATCCTTTGTCATGCCAAAACTGATCAGTACCTGCACATCCGTCACCCATTTGCAATCATGCTGGCCAGATGGCCAAGCTTGTGTTTCAGGGCACTTGCAGTCCAGAGCAGCTTGCTCATGACTACAAACTACTGGGATCAGCAGCAACACTGTGCTGTGGGTGTGACTGCACTGCAGTGCTGACCTGAGCCCAACACGCCTCCCTGCTGCTGATCGCGCATCTCCTGGTCTCCTGGGGAGACTCAGGAAGCTCTGAGGAAATACTGCAGTCGTTGCAAAAAGCCATAGCTGAGGAATTGCAGGAGGAGGAATAAGTCAGGACACCTTGGAGGGGTCACTCAAGAGCTTGGAGCTGAAGTGCTTTGTAAGGAAAGAAGATGGACTCCAATGGATTTTGTGTTACCTGCCTAATTCTGGTGCGCTAGGGAGGGTCCTGTCATGGGTCACTCAGTAAATTATGCCTTATGATGCCTAAGGCTACTGAATGCTCTGGTATGGGCAGAATCTCTGTAAAGGAAGATACCTCACTGGTAAGCAGAGCTAACCAAAGGTCGAGGAAAAGCTAGGAGGTAAGACACCTTCTCCTGTTTCAGCACTGGTTGTGTTTGGTGCTTTCTGTCTGGATGTCACCCAAATCCCCACACGAGAGAGTTACCATGGTGGCTGCACACTGAAAGATGCTTTAGGTCAGGTTGGACCAGGCTCTGAGCAGCCTGATCTAGCAAGGGTGACCCTGTTCATTGAAGGGGAGCTGGACTAGGCGACCTTTAAACTACCTGACCTTCCAAGTCTCACAATTCTATGATTCTATACTTGTAAGTGAAGACCCCTTTCTAAAACAAGAGGGAAAGGCATGTGAAGAAAGCAAACTGTTCCTAAGCACACAGATGGCCAGCTCAGGGCTAGGGACCTCAGTAGAAGGTCCTTTCACTTGTGCTTAAATGGTGGTGAGAACAATGTGAAAGGATATATGAAAGGTGGAGATCAATTCTAAAAACAAGCCATTTGCTCACATTCACCACCTTCCTCCAGCTGTGGCTGAGCTCTCAGCCCCCTCCACTTCCCTCCTTCCTGGCTCTCACCTGGCATGCCGCGGTGGTGCACCACTGCCTTCCCCTTTCTTGTGCTGAAAGCAAACAAGCACCCCACACCGAGAGGAAAAGGTTCAGTTTTGAGAGCTGTGAGCCTCTGGCAGCCCTGTCACACTCTCTCTCTAAATGCTTTTCATCATTTCCTGCCTTTTTGCCCAGGATGTTCTTCTGTCACTTCTTCCACTACACTCGTCTACGCAGTTTGGCCACTTGCATCCTTACAGCACTTGGCAGAGGGCTGAAAAGAGCCACCTCACAGTGACACAGCCCTCAAATACTGGCTGCCATTCATCTCCTGCTCTGGCCAACACGCTGCTCTGAGCTTACAACCTTACAGTACAGATGACGTAACGTTTCATGACTTTGCAGGCATACTCAGAACTCTATACAGTATGTCCCCGAGCACTTTATCACTGCACGTGAGGAGATGTTTCACAGTATTCTATCTAGGCACTTCTCCTGGCCCAGAGCCTAGGCATTTGAACAGTAAGCTTCTTTTAGGACTCATGTGAATGTGCACAGAGACAGCAAGGCAAAAACAGAGGATATAATTAACCACTGAAGTTCTTGCAATCATTTCAAAATGCCAGCAGACTCTGCTCAGCTCTGCAGAGAGTATAATGTGGAATTTAAGCACAAACAGGTCTCTGTTCTTGCTCTAGCAGCCTTACTCTCAGATGTTAGGAGCAGAGGCGGTTTCCTCGATCTCTCTGTGTGCCCTCTCTTTCTTACATCTTCTCTGGGAATTTGTTGGGGAGTAGCTGCTGATGCACAGTCTGCCCCAGTACAGGCCGGCAGAGCCATTTGAAGATGTGATCTGTGCTGCTGAAACTCAGCCTCATTTCTAGAAGCAATTTGTGGAAGTAACTGAAATCTTAGGAACCTGACTGCACAGAGAACTTTCTGCTGCAGGGCAGAGTGTATCTGCAATGCGCTGTAGATATTCCACAATAACTCTGCATGCAGCATCTTTGCTCCATTATTATAATGCTTTCTCCCTGTTCACTGTAACCCAAACCCAGACTGCACAAGGAGATTTTTTTCTACTGTTCTTCCCATTGACTCAGTTTTCCTGGAAGCCTGAAGTGACTACCTTCACTTCTAGATTTGGTGCATTATAAAATCAGCCTCAGATGAACATAAAGAGAGATCTGAGTGCAGTGCTCTGCAGTCAGAGCTGCTAGGAAGCTGCACGAGGCCTGTCTCATGAAGTGCACTGAGATGCTTAAAGGTTTTGGGTAGATGCATAAGCACCCTGAGTGGTTTCCAGAGCAAAGCTAAAGCCCTGTTGTTTGATGTTCCTAAAACCGTCAACACACTGGGAAATTCCCTGTAGAAAACAGGCCTGCATTGACTAGTCTTCTAGTGGTCTTTCCCATCTTCCATTTCTGGGATTTATGCGCTCATAAATTCCTCTGTACTTAACCTGGAAAGTTTGCCTGTGGCTGGAATCCAACGTGGTGCAGTTGCATTAAGCCTTTCTTTCTGGCTTCCCATTGCCTGTTCTCTGCCTGAATGTTGACCCAGAAGCAGATACTGGCTGGAGGCATTGTGTCCTCTTCAGACAGGAAGGCCACCTTTTCCTGTGAGGCACCCAGCTCTCTCAGTTCTGCCTGGTGATGGTGGGGAGCTGCAATGCTCTGTCACTGCCTGCTGGTGTCTGTGTGTCTGCCCTCCTCATGGCCCAGCTCAGCTCTACAACCCCAGTTCTACTCTCTGGCATTTAGAAGTGCTCTGGGACAAGCAGAATGAGCTGCTCTGCATTCTGAATCAATTCTCTCCCAGCACAGGCTTTTTGGAATATTTACTGCATCATTTTTCAGTATGACGTTTTCTTTCAAAACAGCATATAAGCGAATTGTTTGTTAACGCCGCTCTGTTTCATGTAAGCGTGCCCATAGCTCTTCTTTGCTATGTATACAGCAGCGTATTTGCATATCAGAAGATTTCACAGAGCTTCACAAGTTACCGTACATGCCTAACTGCTTCCAATTGCCACAGTAACATTTTGGAAAAAAAAGCTTTTACAAATGCTTCGCCAGACAAATCACATTTTCAGCAGAAGCAGAACAATTCCTCTCTCTTAGAAAGATGTTTTCAATGAGGGTAGAATCAGTACAGTGCTTAGTTACAATACCAGAGTGTCAGATGTTTATTGAGTCAGCAAAGGAGATATAAAAGGAACTGGCAGGGCTCTGCAAATCACTTTGATTTTTAGTAGTGACTCTACTACGATAAACAGTAAATAATGTAAATAGTGAAGGTGTTCTCATTCACAGAGAAATGAAATGGGAAGTCAAAATCCTTTTTTTTTCCCTTGTGATAAGAAATCTTTTGAAACGCTCTGATGCCATTTCTTATTCCATCAGTATTGCATTAACTTGATATGTTGCTGTTAAACAGCCACACTTAAATACATCACATGGATTAACGCTGGCACTTTATCAGGTAGAGTTTGTTTCCACACGACATCTCCAGACACACTGAAACTGCTTAAAACAACAAAGGCGTCTCCTCTGCGCCAAGCTGGGGGTCTGTGTGTCTGGTGTCACCTCATCCTGGTGTCACGCTGTCTAGTGGAAAAGGAAAGGTGGCATTTTTCCAAGAGGAAAGCCAGACTCCCTGAAAGGAGGTTCTTCCTCCTCCAGCAGGGTTTTGAGCGCCCGGCCTGGTGAGGCAGGGCAGTCGGCCATTTCCTCCCCTTCCAGTGGCTGCCAACACGCGGCTGGGTGACATCCAGCCTCCTCTGCGTGCACTGCTCTGCAAGTGTTTGTCTTAGCAAAGTGCAATGCCAGCCGCGCCTTGCAATTAATAAATATGTGTCAAGACTCACTGCAAGCCTGATCATTATCATTATCCCAGAATTAGAGGGCTGGCAAAGTCCTTGAGCCGCCCGAGGGCCTGATGTGCCAGGTGCTTGGTGCTCTTCGTTTCTATGGGCAGCAGGGATGGAGGCCAGGAGGGAGTTACATGCCTATTCAAGAGGTGATCTTTAAAAAATATTTTAGTCTCAAATTCTGAAAGAGATTGTTCCTATCTTGTCAAAGGAGCAAAGCAAAATTAACAGCTAGGGGCCATCCCCACCACTGCTGTAATGTAGTGCTTCTCATTTGACTGTTGCGGATCACTGGTGATTTACACCAGCTGAGAATCTGGTCCTGGGCTGGTAAACATGAAATGGAGATTATAAAAGGAAATTAATAACAGTGAAAGCTCACCTGAAAGCTGAACACATATGCAGGGATTCCCCTGCAGGTTCCAGTGCAGCTGTGCAGGGCTTGAGATGAATTTCTAATCCCTCTTAACACTAACAGATCACAGAGATACCCATTTTATGCATGGAGCTTTGTCCTCCTGGAACCAGGGTCATACACATGTACCTGGAAGGATGATATGATTCCTCAGGCCTGATTACAATTTGCATTGATGCAATTTTTCACTGGAAATGTTGCAACATTTACCGAATACCCTGTGCACTGCTGGAATGATAAGGAGTCTGTGGGGGCAGATCTTTAAGGGTGGATATTTCCCTGAAAATGCAGAGAGGAGGACATATTTTTAAGATATATTCATTCTAAAAATATCTCCTCAGGTCAAGTCCTTGGCTCTTCTTGTTTGCATTAAGAGTTAAGCATTGCTCCTGCACTGATACTAATTAGGATTTGTGGAATTGCCTAACTGGTCTTTTGGTACCTTCATAAACTGGGAAATCCTGCCTCTTCAGCAAACACGAACTAGGCTGTGCAGTGAGACTCAGATGAGTCTGAAGGAACGGGTGGTTCTTGTCAAAGCTGCTGTGTCAGGAGAGCTGACAAGTGTGTGAGCAGGATGGAAATGAGCAGCTCCTTGATGGAGAGTGGTAGCCTGAAGTACCATTGGGTGTAGTGTTGCTTCCACAGGAGTGCAGGAGGAGACACTGACTGCCCGTTGCTCTCCTTCATCTCTGTTGGTCTGAGCTCTTCTTAGCATCATTAGAGCAAAACAAGAGCTGAAGTGGGTGCTGGAAAGCGACTTGAAAGGAGGGCAATCTAAGAAACCTGTAAGAGTTTCTTAAACAACTGCCTTGAAGGAGGTCTGCATCCAAAATCCAGCACAGCCCCAGACCTCAGGACTGCTCCTTGAATAAAACAACAATGGTAATATCTCCAAGAACTACCACTAATAGGGCAGCCGTTACTCCAACCCTCTGCCCCTTTCTAATCTATGATAACAGCATTGCTATGATATCAAGACCTGTTAATATAAGATAAACAGCAAAACAGGAGTACTGTGTCTGGTAGTGAGTGGAAGTGTGCTCAGGTACAGCAGGCAGCACTGAAAGGAAGTGTCCTCAGCCCCAAGCCTGCTGCTACTCAAAAAGTATTTGGACACCGCATTTAAATAAATGATTTAACTTTAAGTTGTCCTTTGTAGAGCCAGGAGTTGGACTTGGTGACAATCATGTATCCCTTCCAACTCAGGATTCTATGATAATGTCTATTTTTATGCGCTCAAAACCCACGTCCAATTTGTAGAGGACTTTCCCTTATTTTTATACCATCTGTTTGCATTTCCACACACTGCAGCTCAAGAATAAGCCATGTGTGTAGGGCTGTGCCAGCCCTCCTGACCAAGGTAGCAGAGATGTGACTTAGTGCCACGGCTCGGTGCTCTCATGTGTGGCTGTGCCTCGTGTTCACTGACATCTGCCCATGAAAGCAGAGCTCTTACTGAGCGCTGGAGCTGGCACAGCCACTGTCTGTATCACTGCATAGCCCTGCTTAGCCCTCATCATCGACATCATCTTATCAGTAGACTGCCCACACATCACTGAAAAAACAGCGGTTATTTTCCTCTAAAATTTTTCCCTGAAAGATCTCTTCTTCAAATGCTCTCCTAAAAACCACAGCCCAAATTTGTTTATGGTTTAGCAGCTACAGTGCTGACACTCCCTCTGACACTACCTGTTTTTTTAAACTTCTTCAGCCAAAAGGCGTCTTTTTCTTTGTTTTTTTTTCTTTGCTTTATCTATGTACATTACCTAGCAGAGTTGCATTCTGTGATTGGCTATGTGTTCCTTGATGTCGGTGTACTATGTTGCTTGTGACTGAAGTTGTCTTGTTGCCTGTGTCCTTTCATAGGAAGAAGTATTCTCTCCTGTCCTGTTCTGGCTTCAGCTGCAATAGAGTCAGTTTTCTTTCTAGTAGCTGGTATGACTTTGGGTTTAGAATGAGAATAATGTTGATAACACACTGATGTTTTAATTGTTGCTGAGCAGTGCTTACACCAAGTCAAGGCCTTTGCTGTTTCTCACACTGCCCTGCCAGTGAAGAGGCTGTGGGTGTGCAAGGAGCTGAGAAAGGACAGAGTGGCATCCCATACCATATGGCATTTTGCTGAAAAATAAAACTGGGGGCAGTTGTCCAGGGGGGATTGCCTCTGCTTGGGATGTATACAACATCCACCTCAGCATCCCTCTTTTGGACTTCCCTGACCCTTTGCCTCAGACTTAGAATTTGGAGGGCCTGTTATGCACCGGCTGGCAAAGCCACTGGCTTTAAGACCTTGTTTGTGCATTTTGACTATAGGAGATCATTCAATGAGCTGATTAAAGCCTAGATCCTCCAAGGTATTTAGGCCCCTAAATCTGGTTAAGCTTATTCAATCTTAGTGGGGTTAGGTACCCCTGTGTTTATTGTCCTGGTTTTGGGTGAGGAGGAAAGGAGACGAGGAGAAAGAGGGTTTTTTTTGCAAAATGATGGAAAACTGTAAATGGTGTTGGACCCTGAAAGCTGTAGAGCTAATAAAGAATAATTAATAAAGAGAAATGTTATCAGTTTAAATAAACCTGAATTTCCTGCAACTTCTCAAAATGTACTGGGGCGAACCAGAGACTTCCTAGCACTGAGATGCCTTTTTCTTTCTTCTCTCTGTTTCTTTTCCTCACTGCTCATCTGCAACTGACCATCATCCCCTTCAGGCAAAGAGTGTGCTCTCCTTCATGTCCAGAAAGTGTTCAGCAGACCCTGAGCAATAAAAGCAAGCCTTTCAAAACTAGCCAGGCAGTGCAAGGATGCTGCCCAGGAGCCCCTCACAATGGAAAGAGCACAGTGTGTTGACTCTTTGGTATTTGTTATTTTTGGTCTGATATGCCAGTAAGATGTCCCAGCTCTTTTCCTGAGGACTGCTCTGGAAAAATTCAGCTTCAACTGTGTTCCTCATGTCACTGATGCAAGCTCTGTGCAAGGCCGCATGGGGCTGCACCAAGAATCCCTTGCACCTGCCTGGCTGGGGCATGTGCACCTGAGCCCTCTGCCAAAGAAGCCAGAAGATGCACTGATGCAGACATGAGTAGTGAAGCCCCACGGCAGCAGCCGCCTTCCCAGCACCTCCGGAGACACCGGGAGAATTTCCTCTTCAGCTATTTTCAGGCTGCATCTGCGTCTCTCACCAGCTACGGATGCCACAAGGCACGGTGCCAAAAAATCAGCAGCTTGGCAGCTTCTCTACATGGACTCAAGAAATATATTCTGGATTATCTGTACCATCTGCCTCTCACAGGTGTTCATCTGGAAGCAGGGGGGAGGAGAAGGGCACCTGAGGGCACCAGAATTGAACGGAAAGTATTTTATAGGTCACAACGCATTGTGGCAGCTGGTGCTGACGGAGGAGGAAGGAGGAGGCTGAATGGATACCAATTCCTAGCCTGGGAAGATTGAGGAAGTTTCCTGCAGTTTCACTGAAGCTGAGCAAGTATCCAAGTCCTTACTACTTGGTCTGCTGGGGGAAGTCAGGACAGGGGAGAGTCAGGGTAAGAATCCATGGATTTTTTATTTTGGGTGCGGGCCTGATCTCTGGGAGAGTTTGGAAAGAAAGTGTATGGTATGGGATTAAGTGGAGGCATGGAATTCAGCATCCACTGGCCACGGGCTTGGTTTTCTGTAAGCCATGGCAAAATACTGCTGTCTCTCAGCAGACACCACATCAGTCTCATTCTTTTGTACTTATTCATCATTAATCATTAATATTTTCCTGAAAGTGGCACTCTGTCAGAGCTCACAGAATGACGAAGACGCATTTACAAACAAAGCTCTTATTTGCAAGAAGATGAAACCCCAACAGCAGTGAATGGTTTGCTTTCCCCTACGCTACAGAAACACTATTTCCTGCTCCTCCCATAGAAAGAATGTGCCACACCATCCCACGCAGGCTGCACACCTACTGACACCGCTGGGGCACAACTGGAGCTTCCACACCTGCTGAGCCCATGTCCTGCCTGCCAGAAATGGGACCAGACACTCATTGCATCCTTTTTCTGTCTGTTATAAGAGATTGATTTGTCTGAAACAGGGAAACAGAGGCAGGAAGTTGTTTCTGCTGTTTCAAGTCCTCCTTGACCTAACACTAAGTAGATGCAGCCCACATCTTGCTCACATTGTTATCCTCACTGTGGGTATTCCAACAACCATGAAATAGCTGGGGAAGTCCTTTCTCTGCCCTATATAGTAGCTGTCGTACCAACAGCTTTAAGGCCTGCAGAACGTGCATGAAGGACTGTGTTTCAAGCAGTGGTACCTCCACTCCCATTGCCTTCAGAAATGTACATAGGAAAGGATGAAGTTTGCAGCTACTTTGCAAGACAAAAGGCTGTGCAAGTCATGAACAAGTTGCTCTGCAGGGAAAAAAAAAAAACAAAAAAAAAAAAAACACTTTCAGCTTCTGATCTACAAGCTGTAGCTGCACAAGAGCATAATGCAGAGGAAAGAGATTGTTATTTCATGTGGTTTCCAGATAACCACTGATAACATATATGATTACAGCTGACCTTGTGATACTGTATTACCACTGGTATTTTCTTTAGAAGCTCAAGAAAATGTGTTTCCAACTGCAAATGAGACTGGTAGCGGAGAAACAAGCTTACAGCACTCTGGTGCAGGGCCTAGAAAGGACTAGAGAATCACCCATTGGCCACCTTGTCTTCCCACTGTGTCCATTACCATTTGAGCCACATACTGTCTTTGCTATTTGACTGTCAAAGATGGCCTTTCATTATTAGCTGCATGGTTTTCTAATCCCTCAGCCTGTACAGTAGGCTTTATTTTCTTCATCTGTGAAGCTGCACATAGCACCATGCAACACTTGTGCTACACACAGGCTGTAGGGAGGTTCATGATGCCCACTTTTTGGTCACTCCTTACCACGGCTCAGGCTTAAGTGCAAGTTAGAGCTTTTCCATCAGTGACACCATAAACAAAGCAGAGCCCTGATCCACACAATTTTGAGTCTGGTAATAAAGATAATTAACAATGAAAAAGGAAGATTTGCCTTTTCCTGCAAGACCGAGGAAACCGTGACTGACCTCAAGGAGGCCCACAGTGTACTTTTGGTACACTAGCTATCCACATCATATAGGGATCCAGAGAGTTCTGGTTTTATTATTAGTAGTACACTAAACATCATCAGTGTTTATTTCCTAGTGTTTCCTACTTTCTGTTTTTATAACTACATTTTTGTTCTCAGGCACAGAATACAAATACCCCAAATGGTAATGGATGTTTATTGGGAACATAGAAAGTAGAGAAATGGAAGCTCAGGTGTAAAATTGCAATCACTTACAGAGAGGATAGGGCAAAAATATTGCCAGTTGCCCATGAGTACTGAATGTATGTCTTATGATGAAGTTATATAAAGACATTCATGTCTTTGGGCACCTTGTCATTTTTAATGCTAACTTTTTGTGTCACTTGTTTTTGGGATGGAGAGAACAAGCATCATACTCGTCCTTGTGAAAAGTGTCAAATTGACAGCCTTGAAAACAACTCCTTAATACATCTCAGCATCAAGCAGAACAGAAACACCCACCCAAGATGTACTGAGAGGAGCTGTACAAGACTTCTGGTCTACAGAGAGGGCTGCCTGTGTAATCCTCTGGTCCTACCTGCTTCAGATACTGGAGAGAGTCCTACTGTAAAACAGGAGTCCTAGCATAACAGTTGCAGCATGGGCCAGCACAGGTTACTGCATCCCAACATACAATCCATGATCCTGGTCAGCTCCCCAATGGTTTGTACCAGTTTTTTTTTGTCACTAGATGTTTTATGGTAAGCTGCACCTGAACTTCAGGAGCGCCTCCAAGTTCAATCGTGTAAGAGCTGAATTTTGCAGATTTGATGAATACTTTTTGAAAAATAAGTTTTGCCATGCATTACGTTTGCATGTGTATCACAATAAATTTCCTGGTTGCTGTGCTGGTCATTAATAGATGTAAAGTTCCGGGATCACTGTGAGATGTACAGACTGGCTGGACAGATTTCAATCTCCAGAGGAAAGGAAGAAAAAAGAAAAACGAAAATGATGACACAAGGCTCAATTATGAATTTGAGGATTGAAATATATTTATTGCCAGTCAACAGATTTTATGGATAAGAAGTCAAACAAACTGAGTTGTTTTTACCAGCTGATTTGTTTAACATGATACTTAAATCCGTACCTTTTATAAGTAAGTCAATACTGCACAATTTGCATAGAACATGCCTACAGTGAGCTTGGAAACACACAATTAAGGTTTCAAAAAAGCAGTAGTAACTGTATGGTATAGTACTGGGGGGTTCCTTCAAGGGTTCTGCAAGCACCTACTTTAGGCTCAGGAGCCCTCAACATTTCAAATGAATGCTCTGGAAATGAATACAGAATTGCAGCTAATAAAATTTGTGGATGACATAAAGATAATGATGAGGACAGAGCATTCTTACATACTGTCCAGGATTATAGAATCACAGAATGGCCTGGGTTGAAAAGGACCTCAAAGATCATCTTGTTTCAACCCCCTGCCAGGGGCAGGGTTGCCAACCACTAAACTTAGCAATCCTGGATCATTCAAACAAAATGTGCTTTTACGCAGTGAAATGTAAAGTAATTCATTTAGCAACATGGAATGGAGCCAAAGCTACAGACCTCACCCCGTTAAAGAACAAGTCTGAAAAATATTATGGCAGTAGTGCAATTCAACATGAACTCAAAAGGTGATTCTGTGATAAAGCACAACTAGTCTTACCTTGGGACTTTTAAACTGATGATTAGTGAGTAGGTCTAAGGAAGTGATTTTACTGGATACAGAACTGTGGCAGGTAATATTGATTCCAACATCTGTTTTCTGATGTCCATATGTTTAAAGGATATTTGAAACAGGAAAAGAGCCTCCAGAAGGAAAGAAACCTTTGTGGCAAGTGATGCAAGAGCTTAGCGCTTCAGCTTATCAAAAAGAATACTGAAGAGAGTGGATTATAGTACAGAAGTTCTTTTGTTACAGGCAGAAAATAGAAAGGTCCTGCGGTCTAGTGGAGAAAACGGTAATACAAACGAATGGCTGAAAGCTAAGGCTGGGCACATTCAAATTAGAAAATTAAAGGCTTTTTTGTTTTTATTTTTTAATAGTGAAAGTGATCAACCACTGGAACACATGACCAAAGGAAGAGGTCATTCTCCATCTCATGACATCTCCAAATCGGGCTGTGCCTCAGCTCAATGCAAATTACTGGCCTCATTACAGACGCAACTGCACAGAATTTAATGGCCTGTGATGCACAGGAGGCTATACCAGATGATCTAATGATCACTCTTCACCTTAACCTCTGCGCATCAGTGAATAAAAGGAATGAATTCTGATACTTCAGAAAGGTATTGCAAATAGGGAAAGGATGAACTGGAGCTTTTGGCATCCAAAGAGGAGTGAAGGATGCTTCTAACAACCAGGAGCTTGTTCAGACTCTAGTAATAACATTAAAGTGCAATAAATGGATTTATTTTTGTAGGGATTCTCATTGCTAAATTCTTTCCTACCAGCAGTCTTAGAAAACAACATTTCTTTATTTCCTTCTGTGTAAATTTATGCTTTCAAGACATTCATTATAGCAAATGAATGCCTTCATTTGCTAGCAAATGAAGCAAATCATATGGAGGTTCCTATTATTATCTGTGGAATACAGTTAATACTAAGCTCGGTTCAAAGTCCACTGAAGTTAGGAGGAGTCTCCACAGACTTTTTGCATTGGAAGTTTTATCAGGTTCAGAGACATTCGGGCAGTCACTGTGCAGTTTTCTTGTATCTAGACACAGCAATTAGAATAGACATCAGCTACATTGGCATAGATTTGTGTGCACACCTGGGAAACCCATCTGCATTGGTTCAAATGCTGCACTCTGTGGGTTGTTTTTTCATAAAGCATACAGAAGCATTTTTTAAATGACATTTAAGAGTCTGTTTCCCATTTCTGGAGAAAACTATGTTTTGCCAAGATTCAGGTTATTCTGTAGATACACCACCTTTTCAATAACCAGGACAATATTGACTTTCATCATAAAGTTCACTTTCACAATACTAGTACCCAATGATTTGTTTTTTGAACTTATCTGGTTGTCACCAAAACAAGAGACATCATTCTAGAAGGCCTGGAGGGAATTCATAAATGTACCCTTTTCAGAAATGCTCATTTTTGTCTGTCACTCCTGCTTCCCTGCTTCATCAAATTTAGCTCGCTACTATTTCATCAAGCTTCCTTGAAATGGAAAATATGTGTTTAAGCAAAAATCTTGGATGTGTCCTGCTCAGAGACAGCTCTACTCCTGCTGATTTCACTGAGAACTGCACATCAGATTTTCTCAATATTAATATCAGTGTTGGTTTTTTTTTTAATGTAAGTGGCAGCAATATTGAGTACTGTAGGCAAACTAGAAAACATAATAAGGCCACAGTTCTTCAGCAGATTTCCTATTACTTGGTTGCTTTTATTGTAATATTTTTGTTTATAGCTGGTGTGTAAAAAGAAGCATCTACCATTCTATGCATGGTATTGGTACATACTTTCCTAGGTAGCACTGTATAATAATAATAGTAATAATAATAGTATCACAATAATAATTATATATTCCACAGGCAGAAGACATGATATATCTACTAGGATGAAGAAGGCATTTATCTAACAGGAATTTAACTGAGTGAAAAGAGAAGAGAATAGAATGAGAACAGGTAGATGCAGGACACCTGAAGACAGTATAATATAATAAGATCTCTTTAAAAAAATGTTTTATTTATTTAACTGGTCTCTGAAACTATATGTACCTATATATACATATTTAATAAACACTTTGCCCATTCAAAATGCATGACACTACTCATTTTATTCTGCAGTTAAGTAAAGCATGCAAAAATGCTCTGTTCAGGTGCAAGCCAAGTGGACCACCTATGCTTTTCTTCTTCTCAAAAAAAAAAAAAAAGAAAGAAAGAAAAGAAAGAAAAAGAAACTATTGTATGGGAACTGTTTAGTCACAGCCTGAACCACTGATTGATCATCCAAGGCAAGCACTGAGTCAGCCATGGGAGCACAGGTGAAGGCAATTCAGCTGTGTGACCAGAAGGGGTGAAGCCTGGCTGCACCTCTCCTAGACCCCA
>JAOWBP010002978.1:31087668-31107073 GCA_028571105.1 Tragopan temminckii
GGTGAAGGCAATTCAGCTGTGTGACCAGCAGGGGTGGAGCCTGACTGCACCTCTCCTAGACCCCATTTAAGGGCTGACTGCCACTGGGGAAGGATTTCTCTCTGGAGGTTGCTCCTCTTGGAGTCTTTTTCTGCCAGCCCAGGACACAGGTAAACTTTTCCATTCATTTCTGATTATCCCTTTCCACCACGATAATCTTCCCGGCTATATGTTCTCTAAAGACCAGCCTAACTTCTCTGTATACTTGTCAATTATACATCTGTATACTCGTTGATTATACACTCCTAGATCTGGGTCTGACCCCCCCAGGCAGTCAGAGCTTTCCATGATTGTACAGACACAGCAGTGAATTTTTTATTTCCCTGGAAGTACCGGTGTCTGCAGAACATCACACTGTTGATTTTTATATCTCAATTTTAGCTTTGTTTATCTTCTGAGAACAGTTATAAAAATAAAATCCAATTTTTTTTTCAAGTGCTGATGAGGATGGGAGTCTGGATGTCTCAGGGATTAGGTAATGGGAGAGAAAGAGTCTTTGGCTTTAAGTCATCCATTCAATTGCAGCTAGGTCAGACGTGTGTTAGCATTTATATTGTCCACTATTCCATGTTCTAAGAAGTTGGTGGTCTTATTCTGGTGTCTAGCTTGAAAGGAACATTTTGCTTATAATGTGAAGAGGATTTATTTGCAACAAGGCTGAGTATGTGAGCGTGGAAAACTATGCAGGCCTGAAACTTTCGGGCTCTGCCAGAATTCAGTACGCTGGGAGATACTGTGGGTAATGCTGACCGTGATGCATAACTCTTACAGGTAATGGACCTAAGTAAAGTGTCTTCTCAAAGGCAGTATCATCACTTTTAAAGAGGATGAACATTAGGATTGTTTTCCTTTGATAACTGAAAGTTTGAGCAGATTCAAGATCTAACCTACTCCTGACTTATACCAGCATGTGACCTCCATGTCATTTTGTGTATTATTATCTCCACTGAAGATATTCTGTGGTTACTTTTTTCCCTTCTGATGTAAGTACAAAATCTATAATGCAGTATGTGCAGCCACTGTGAGGGCCTTGGACAGTTGTGTGGGGGGAAATGTGAATTGAGAGTAGTATGGGAAAAAAAATCCTTACCTTAATGGTACCTTTGTAACTGATTAGATTTAGTAATGGACTTGCAAATGAAGTTTAAACATTAATCTAAGAGCTCAATTAGGTAAGGTTTTATGGTGCAGCAGAGATTTCTTCCACTCCCCAAGCAAGTAAAAAAAAAAAAACCCTTGAAAATGAAGACAAAATCAGCTTCTCTTCTTTCTTGTCTTTTGAGAGCTTTAGCAGAGGTTGTTACTGAATTAATGAAATACTATTGATTCATATATCCATTCCAATAAGTGAAATGGAAAGGGATATCACTTCTGCTTCCTGCAGCAGTTTCGTATTGCAACTGGCGATAGTATTGAACCTCTATAGGCCTTAACATCTCCAAGAAAAGCAGGTTACATGCTCAGCAGAGAGATGCTAGCAAGCCAACTGACTTTTTGGTCTAAACTCATAAGGTTTCGCTTTGCACTAAGAGTCATAAAGTATGCTTTCCATTATGATCAGGTTCCTGCACCCCATAGTGTCTGCTCCCAAACATTCAAATTCAAAGTCACACTGAACTGCAGTGTTTATAAGGGAATTAAGCACATTATTTTAAGTTAAGTGTGTGCTTTAATATAGCTCTAAATAGAAATGCTTTCACGAATCCGGAATAGCAGCAAAGACTAATTCCTTCCACTGTAGCCTTGGTTGGCGGTATGGTGGGTTGGATGCCATAATGTGTGCTGTGCAGCAGGTTGGACAGTACGGCTGGCTGCAGTCCTCCTCCCTGGACCTCCAGCCTGTGAATTGGACACATCGTCGATCAAACACTGACTTTCCAGATGGACTGTGTCCAGCGCAAGCGAACTGTGTTTAGAATAATAAGAGGGAAATAAAGACAGGCTGGGGTAATTAAGCACAGGGGAGATCTTTTTCCATTCAGAGCCCCAGCCATCAGTGTTTTGGATAACTTGTTCTATTAAAAAGCTATCTTGCTGTAGTGTATTTGAACAGTCCTTTATTCTGCTCATTCTATTAAGGTTGCTCTAAAATTATTCCACTGAGTATTGCCAGCAGCTCTGAGACCTTTAGCACACAGCATTAAGTAGAAATGAATAAAGACTTGGCTAAAATAACACATGGTGACTCGCTTAAAAGGCGCTGTCAAGACATTTTATACACCTTTCCTTTCACTCTGCTTTGTTTATAATATTCCTCTGAAAAGCCTGGAAATGGCTGATTCCTCCCAGTGGCATTTGGGCCCTTACACTGTGCAAACAGTCTGTCTTCAGCAGTGGTGTGCACATGCCTGGCTTCTGCCTGCTTGTGGCCTGGTGTGTGTGGCTGCTGCGCACCAGCAGCAGGGCTGTCTTGCTGAGCACTCCTCACAGCCATGGGATGGAGGCAGCACCTCAAGCGTGGGATTTGTAGGCCCTATAGGCAGACAGCAGTGAGACTTTAATGTCAGTAGTCTGTAGCATTGGTGTTCAGGTACTTGAATGCCCTCTCATTTTATGAACACAGGTGGTGTTAGAGTGCAGCTGTCTGCTGCAGTTCCCCACCACAAAGCTATGCTCAGAGGGAGATGCTCACCCCAGATGCACTTAGTGAGGCCTTGCAGCCTTCAGCTCCCGTGGGGAGGACAACCTGATGACAGCCCTTTGTCAGCAGGGTGACAGCGCTGCTGCCTCAGTCTTCATACCCCACAGCTTCAGCTGGGACCCAGTCATGGGGTGGGTGCAAAGTAGCTCTGTGTCTAAGCTATCTCCTTCAGCTGTGGGCTGACAGCCTCCGCTGCACCACTCTGTGCAAGCTAGAAATCTTCCCTGGGTAGTGCTTTGAAGCAGGAAATTGCTTGCCTCGCCCCCCCATCCTCTTGCACTTGGCTGCTTTTTCAACACATCCATCGCAGCTCCTCCTGCCCCTCTGCTGTTTGGCTGCCTCAGAAGAAGCAGGAATATGGAGCCAAATGACTGCATTAATGATTCAGTTCTCTCTGAGGTAGCACCAGTGCTATGACAGCTTTAATTATGGGAAAAAATGTGCTTAGAAATGTGGGGGCTTTTTATAAGACCCAAGGTCAGATTCCCTCCTTATCTATGCTGGTGTCAGTCAAGAGGATCTCAACGAGCCAGGGAGATCTGGTGTAAAATACAGCCTTAGTCCTTTTCAGTACCTGAACCAAGTGTAGATACCAGTACAGAATAGTTGTCTGTCAGCAGCAAAACCAAAACTAAAACCATGCTGGAAGTAGCTGCTCAGCCCAGCTCTTAGAGATCTGTCCCCATTAGTGCAGGGGCTCCTCCTCTCCCACCCCGCTCTCTCTTCTTCTTCCATCTTCTTCTTACTCAGACCTGGAGCCGCCTGCAGTGACAGGCAGTGGCAGCACCCATTCTTGTGAGCAAGATATTAAAATCCAGATGAGGGAACAAAACTAGAGTTTCCCAAAAGCAGAAAGAAAAGGTATCCAGAGCATCCAAGATTTTCTAGATATGGGGCAGGGAGCAATTCCTTAACCCTTCTCACATCTACTGAGAGCAATGCTATCTACCAGCACTACTTCATCCGCCTTTAAGAAAGGCAACAGCTGTTTAATAGCACTATGTAACACTTCATGACAGTTTATAACAAAACGGAAAGTGGAAATTGGACTTTTTTCAAAGATCACTGCCACTACTTTATCCACTTTTTCTAATTAATTGCCTGATACAGTCTCAAGAGACCTTGAAGAACAGCTCTCCCAAAGTACATTCATGTGAAAGTCCTTTTTGACAGCCAGCCTTTTTTTTTCAGATTTGACAATTTCCCATTTGTGAGACCCTTTCTCTCTCTTTTCACAAGCCTATGCATGAGTACTGCTTATCCTTTCCTTTCATCTGCCTTCCATGAGGGAAGTCCTCCATGCAAAGCTCTCTAGAAGCTGTCTACCTCAAACACAATTCTACAAAGATGAGTATTCAGGGGAAGCCTTGGCATGAATTATTTTTGTAGTCTTTGTCCATCAGTTGCATTTTGACACATCATTGAATCTGACCTGCAATAAGAGATGGTTTAAAGGGAAAGCACCTTGTGTTTCCCTAAGGTTCTGGGTTCTCTATCCTCAGTATAGATACTTATGCAAATCAGTTTACTTTGATATATGTACTTAGAGTGGTTCAGCCCCAGCAGTGTCTTATTCTTTAAGTTCTCTTTGAATTACCCTTATGTCACACATTTCCTCAGAAACAGAGCTCAGGCTGCTGCTTGCATTATGTGGCATAACAAATAGCCATCCATGAGATGGGAGATTTTACCCCTCCCTTGGTCTATTGTAAAAGGAAGGCAACAAAACTGCAGAATCAGATACATCAAGTCATGTTTTGAAGGCAGCTGGTGGATGGTACCTTGGTAGTGGGACCAATCTTGTCTGAGAACTTCTCTATTTATGGTCACCTTTGAGACATTACTGAAGTTTTTTTGAGTGTATTTGATTCAAGACAGACTTACGGAGTTGAATTTGGTCTCCATCCCTATACACACACACACACACACACACACACACATACAATGTGAGACTATATATATTCTATACTATATATATAGTAAGCACACACTGCTTTGGTTGGCTGCTCTTCAGATTCAGGACACAAAAGTCAATGGTTTCATAATTCACTAACATTCCAGCCTTTCCAGCCTCTCAAACTATAATTGCTCTCTGTATTTTGTAAGAGCAGACTACAAGACCCACTGCCACTTAACAGTGCCTCATAACAGTGAGTACTGAAGTTGTACATTGCATTAAACTGCAAAATTGCAGCCAATAATGACGGCTCAAAGCCTATCTCTGACAAAAGCATAAATATTGCTCATTAAACATTATGGGAGAGGAATATAAAAATCTTGCCTGGTCTCTCATTTAAGCAGTAAACAGCACAGCCAAAGCACCTGCTCCAAACAGCTCTGTAAATCTCTCTGTAAGGTATGGCATCCAGCACTGAACAATTAATTTGTCATCATGTTTATCTAGATTTTGAGGAAGGAAAGAGGCTCCTGGTAGAGCAGCCTAAATATTTCTGGTGGTGCTCAGCCACCAGCACCCTCTCAGAGACCTCAACAATTCTGCACCTGACTGGGAATCACAGCTGCTTCCAGCAGTCAGCACACTGATAGGTAACATGATTCCTCCATCATTTCCAAGGTAGATCACTTGCTAAAGTCAAGGAGAATTTGGCATCTGTATTGGCAGCTGGTTTGGCCCTTCAATATAAAGTATCAGTATGCAGTTTTCATGCCATTTGCCAACAAGGATTTCCTTCTATGGGAGATATCCCTGCACAAAAAAATCACTAAATCACGTTAACAGTTTTGTTGGTTATATCAGTAAAAAATCTGTGTATCGACCATGCTAAAAGTTTAGGATTTTAAATACTCCTATTAGATGTTGTTAGTTGGCTAGGAATAGGTTACTATATTCAAAACTCTACCCCACACAAGATAAACCATTCTTCAGCAGTTGCTAAGCCAGTGAAATTGAAGCCAGCCAGCCTTCAGTTCAGCATACACCTTCACGAGGGAGAGCAGATCTCCTGTGCTGCTGCTCAGCCTGCACTCCCACCCACCAGATGTGAGGCTTTTCAGCATGAGCATGAGATGCATGCATTCCTGATCAATCTTCCATTTGCAGACTTATAAAAAGCCTTTAGCCATACATGGATTAATTATGCATCACATGCTGCTTTTGCAATCAAGAAATAATATCAGAGTTTTCCTGCAGAAAAACCTTTATTTTGATGCAGCCTTGTAGGTCAGCATGTTTTCCTATAGCTAAGGTGGTGATCTTGAGAGAAGAGAGTGAAGAAATAAACTTACTAGAAATGTTTAATAGATTTCATTTCCTTGCTACAAACTTATGTTTAAACTAATTAGGCTAAAAATATTGCTTAGGCACCTCACACAGGGCACCTAAATCTCTCATGACAACATAAAAATGACCAAGTAGTTAGATGTGCCAAGCTTCTCATATAGCTTCAGTACTTTTGAAAATCAGGCCATTTGGTTTAGGTAGCAAACAGGAACGTTTGGAATGGTGTGCCTTAATTAAGTCTCCGACATTACACAGATTATTAGAAAAATAACTAAAGAAGCATTTTCATTCAGCAGGCAAAACAAAATGCAGTGTTAAACTATTAAGCATAATTTGCATGAGACGTGGTATGCACACACAACTGCCTCTGTTTGAACTTTACAGCCTTTCTGTATAATATACTAGTAATATTTTCCCCCTTGTAATACTCAGTAGGCTTCTATTGCTTTGAGGGATATTAGGTGAGCTCTTTTGTAGGTAAAATGACAACTGCAAATGAATGGTAAGATTGTGTAGCTGAGCGGATAAAATACTTTAAATCATGGCACTATGATAAAGACACCACTATAAAGGTTGCAAATCATTTTTCACTTTAAGGTCAGAGTCTATGATTCCACTAACATTTTTAGATAGTTTAAGTGAGTTCATTCTGTTTTAAACGTATCACAGATCTATATCTGTATAAAGCTTTCTGTGCATGCAGAGACCGTGCTCCTATTTCTTAGCAAGGGAAGACGCAACACTCTGTCTGGGACTGCCACTCAGGAAATTCTTTAATTTGGCTCTAACTGTCTTGAATCCATCCTGGATTCTTTTCCTCCAGCTCAAGTGGCTCACTCTTTCTTTTTTTTTTTTTTTTTTATTTTTTTTTTATTTTAATCATAGGGCCATCTTGCAGTAATAATGATTCTCATGAGCTTAAGTATAAGGAGGAGGATACCTTACCTTAGATACCTATCTCATACGAGACTAGTGGATTGCAAATTTGGAAATTTTCATGAAATTTATATGGGAGAATTATGCAGGGACTTAGGGGATTGTAAAAGAAATACTTCTCAAAGTTATTGCTGCAATATTAGGAGATTAGTCTTCTACAAGGCCATCTGTCTACACTAGGAAAAATAATGTCCACGTTAAAGACTACCTGAGCCGTGCCAGTGGGCTGCATGCAGGGACAGGCAGGGCTTGGTTTCTGTCATGGAAACCTGTTCTCACTGCTGCTGTGAAACCAATACAAGTTTTTCCAGTGTCTTAGATCCGTAAAACCTGATGTTAGTTTTGTCTTGACAAATGCAATCTGAATGCTGTGATTTCCTCTGCGTCCTTAGGGAGAGATGACTTCAGGAAGGTGCTTTGACGCGCTGGGAATTTTTCCAAGAAGTCAGCTTCTCACAGAAAAGAGTGAAAACAGCTAAAGCATTTCTCTTAGTGGTGCCCTCGAGTCAAAGAGGAAGATTTTCAGGGAAGCGCCCTGACTTCAGGAATCTCAGCATTACCTTCAGCTGAGCCTAAAGGTGTGTGGCAGGAGCTTTATTCAGGTGGCCAAATTCTACTTCATATACAGGCATGTATTTCTGCACAGACTTGCATATCCTTCTCTTGAATTTAGAACTGTAGAATCATAGAACAACCCAGGTTGGAAGAGACCTCAAAAGATCATAGAATCATTGAGGTTGGAAGAGAACACTAAGACCATCTAGTTCAACTGTCTGCCCATCCCATACTCACTAAGTCATGTCCCTAAGTGCCACACCTACCCGTTTCTAGAACACCCCTGGGAATGGTGATTCTACCACCACTCTGGGCAGCCTATTCCAGCTCCTCACAGTTCTTTCTGAGAAGAAATTTTTCCCAACACCCATCCTGAACCTTCCCTGGAGCAACTTGAGGCCATTCCCCCTCATCCTATCACCAGTTATGCAGGAGAGGAGGCCAACCCCCACCTTGCCACAACCTCCTTTCAGGCAGTTGTAGAGAGTGATGAGGTTTCCCCTGAGCCTCCTCCTCCAGACAAAGCAATCCCAGCTTCCTCATAAGCAGTTCCCCATAAGCCTTGTGCTCCAGTCCTCTCACAGCTTTGTTGTCCATCTCTGGACACACTCCAGGGCCTCAATGTCTTTCTTGCAACAAGAGACCCAAAACTGAACACAGTGCTCAAGGTGAAAAAAAAATAAGAAAAAACACAGTCCCCTGCTACCACAAGTCATGCAGTTGAGTTTCCTGCATCTGGAGAAATCATAGGGCTCAGCACACCCAAAATGCAAGGAATGAGCCTCACCCTGCCTGATCGTGGTGTGTCTACTGCCAGCTAAAATCACCAGATCCAACCTTCGGTGAGAAAGAGAACCTAGATGAGATGACTCCGCACCTTGCACAATGCATCTTGGGGGGAAAAAAAATAAAAAATGTATTATGGCAAAGTGGAAGCTCTCCCGGAGCAACTTGCAGCCAGCGTCCCTTGTTTTCGCCATGAGGTTTCTTGCAAAGAGAGGCTGGAAGAGCTGCGGGGCTGAATTAAATCCCGGATTAACGCCGGCGCGCTTCGAGCTCCCCCTCCTGTCGCCGAGTCGGTGCCGAGCCGAGCCCACCTCCGCTCAGCTCGGCTCGGCACCGGCTCGGCACAGGAGCTTTCCAGAGTCTGGGAGAAGATAGGGGTGTTGAGAACCAAGGAAGGAGGCTGGGGAGGGAAGCTCACCCTTGGAGCTGAAGTCATTCGTTAAAGGTGAGTACAGGGTACGATGAGTCAAGAAGCCGCTCACTGCAGGCTGAAGGTGGGAGGGAAGAATTTAATACACTGCTTGTGGGCATTCACTGAAGCCTGAGCACAAGTCTGAGAGAGCAATGTGTGTTTGTGCTGCCTGCAGCCCAGCCAGGCAATTCCGGCACAGCCCAGGTACGGCAGGGTGAGAGTTTCCCCAAAAAAATCCCACCTCAATCCCCATCTCTAAAATCCAACAAGGACATTCAGGGCCACGAAGAATGTGGAGCAGCCAGACCATAGTACAAAACCCACTTGTCCCTTCCCAGATCAGGACACCGGGTGGGACAGGTTAGAAGTACCCTCGAGGAGCGCTCACTGCAGAGCAGCCCCTTCCTCTGAGTCAAAACTTGACGTGAGCTGAGCCTGTTGGTTTCCGTCAGATGCTTGTGTTACTGTTACAGTATCTAAAAACAAAGCGGAATTTTAATCTTAGAAACAAGAGATGGGAAAGCCTTCCAGCTGTTAAAGGTTTGACTCAAAAGGGAAAAAAAGCACCCGGTTGTTCCCAGGCAGCCTCAGAAACCAGAGAAAGCAGAATCCCCACTTCCCAGCCACCTCCTTCGCCTTGGCATCAGGCTCCTCTCCCGAAACGCGAGTGGGTGGAGGTGTACTCACAGGCTGCAGGGAGTTCCTGAGCCGGCAGGCTGCCAGCTTCGGGTTTTCTTAACTGTTGCTTCCACTGTCAGCCGCCGAGATTGTAACAGGGGCATTTTTAATAACACAAGGGCAAAAATTAAAAAGAGGCCATTAGATCAGGCGGCAGCCCTGGGACAATTTGTAAGTTGCGGTTAAGAGAGAGAGATACAGAAGATTTGCTGAGTTCAAAGGTCTTCATTATTAACGTTCCAGTAGCTGACTTGATAGATGGTCTCTAGTCTGCGTCCCCTTATCCCTTCCACTTTCCTTCCTAAAGACAAATGCTTAAGACAAATCCCTAGATGGAGGGATAGGATCTGTAATAGATTATTTCTTATTACATAGAAATTGGTTAATAATTTACTAATCCAATTTCAGTGTTTCGCCCCCCACTTCAATTAATCTTTAGAATATAAAATAAATGCTGTTCTTTGTTCTTCCAATGCTAATGAAGAAAGGAACTAATGAGGAGACCTGACCTCGGTACCTTTTGAAAGATGATGTAGCTGCATAGGAGTTAATTTTCTTTTTTTCTCTCCTTTTATTTACTTGTTCTCCTTGAATGCAAAATCCACCCATAAAACAGCAAGCTGTACAAGGTGGTTACGAGCCCAATTTCAAGCATGTCACACAAGTCTTGCTTTAGCAAAATTCCATCTCCTGCAGAGTGTTACAAAATCATGCATATCTACGCTCTTCCATTCTGAAGATAAATATTTTACACAGACACTTTACACAAAGTCAAATAAAACAAGATATGGGAACTTTTACACAGTGTCTCAAACTGCTGTCCACCACTCTGGAACGGCGCTTTAAGATTTAACAGATGTAGAGAGTGATTTATTTCTAACAAATTCGATCTGTGGCTCTGTGGCCATAATGCGTTTCAAAGAGATTTTTTTTAATCGCATCTGTCAGGAATTACACAGGTATAGTCAATCCAGCCTCCTGACATCCCTTCCAGTTCTGTTTCCTGTAATTCTATTACCTTTTGTTTCTTAACATTCTCTTTTTCTACCCTATCCCTCCCATTAGCACTTTGAGAAATGCTTTCGGCCCTGGTGGTGCCACTGTACCCAGGAAGCATGGCAGTCAGCGACTGATGGATGCTTGTCCGCCAGCACACAGGTGCAAGTTAGGAAACTAGTTCAGCTTCCAGCCAACAGACTTTTGTTCCTGCAGTATGTCGTGTCATCAGTGGCACAGGCTTGGACGTAAACACTCAGGGCACTAAATGACACATTTGAGCGTTCAGATGCTTTTTGCCAAGTGTGATTTCGCACCTTGGGGAACACAAAAAAACACCCCGTCAACAAAACTCCAAACAGCAACATTTCCATATTTGTACTTAACCACAGAATCCCTTTCCTCCAAAGAAAAATGGTAGTGGTGTGTGGTCAAAGTCAATAAGCGTACTTCTTGTAATCACCTCTGATACATGAAGAAAGCAGCCTTCCTTCCAGACCTGTAGGCTTGCTTAAGCCTGTCTCATTACAGAATCAGGGTAGGGCATTAAGCTATTTAAGAGAGGCCAGGATGCTGTCCTTGCAGTGAAGGGGAGCAAAGGTTCCACTCAGAATGGGCTCTGCCAAGAGAAATCCTATCCGGCAGGACAGGACTCCTTGCAGCAGGCTGCTGGCATCCTATGCCCAGGAAGGAAAGTGCTCAGAGCTGTGTCTAGCCAGAGTTTGCTTCTGAGGGCTGTGTAAATGATCACAGGCTGGGAGGCTATATCCAGCTTTTCTAGAGGCTAACACTCGTGAGATTTTCTCTTTGCACAGGGGCAGGAAATTCTCCATGCATCTTATTTTCTGCATTGCCTTCAAGCACAAGAGAAGGTGTATAAAGTTTACTTTACAGATTTCTAATTCTATTAAGCAAACACATCTATACACTGCAGAGCAGACCCCCTAATACATTAGAATTGAGAATTGTCCCAGATCTTCAGCAGTACGGAAGTAAGATTTTCCAAATGACTGAGTAAATTGATGTCTCCAAAAGCGCTGTAAAGTGATCCATTGGGCTTGACTCTGAACTCCCTTTGTTCCAGCAAAAATCTGAAGTAAACCTGCTGAAGTCAATAGAATTATCCCAGTGCAAAAACAGAATCTCTCTTTGCTTTTTTTTTTTTTTCTTTCTTTCTTTTTTACTGTGCAAGCTGATCCCATAGCTGCAAAGAAACCGAAAAATCTATACATACAAACGCTATTGGCCAGGCTATCTTATTGTGAAACCTACTATATATCCCAACCTTATAAAAAATCATTCAAGTGTGACGCTGTTCTCTCCCTTCCTTTTCTGATAAGCGGAGAGCAAGGGCTGCCAACAGCACATAAACTAGAAGGCAGGAAAATAATATTGCACAGCAGGAGAAAAAGCATAGCTGAAAGGAGATCAAGGAAGCTAAATTAAAGAAGGTCATAATATCTGAGTGACACAGCCACAACACAACACATGGATGCAGCAGACATTGTGGTAACTAAAGGGTTCTTTCATTGGATACCTGGGAGTTGCAGAAAGCAGCAGCATTTCCATTAATGAGTTCCTTCCAGAAAATCTGCTACTATTCATTGACTTGGTTTGAAACAGATCAAGCTAATAGTAAGACCCTTATTGACTTCATCATCCAGTGTGTGAGGCCTGATGAATTTAAATACAAGGCAAAGTAGTGAAATACTCTCATGAAGAACGAACCTGCACTTTCCCGGAGTGCAGACGATTGCACTGCAGTTTGTCCTGTGTGACACTATGTATTTGAAAGGGTGGTGTCATCTGTCTGTGACACCACCAAAAAATAAATGGGCATATTTTTGAGGCTAGCAAATGTTTAAAATATAAATAGTGGCAGAATTTAGAAGCGGTATTGGAGAGGTGTTAGTCCTGTCTCTGCTATTTGTAAAATCTCCACTTTCCTTGACAACAAATTCCTAGGAAAAATGGCAATGTTCCACTTTCCATTTTGTTATTAGCTGTTTAAAAATAAAAAAATAAAAAAATCCTATGAATAAGCCTCTCTTGTCAGCCTGTCCTATAAAGACCTCCTGTAGTTTGTAGTGTCAACACACAAATTGTGGAATTTGAAATGTACGTCTCATTTCTGGGGGCACAGCAATTTGTGTGCAAATTCTCAATGAATAAGTGAAAAAATTTCTCTCTCTCCTCCTGACTACAGCTGGTGGAGGAAGTGCTCTTGGCATCTGTTGTTCAGTGTCCCTTTCATTATTATTTTTTTTAACCTCAGTTTTCCAAAGAAACCCTTCCAAGGCCTGGTACAATTGCCACCCAAAATGCCACTAAGCTGCACAGTTCTACGGATATTATATTCTGAGATAGGAGGCTTGTTCTTTGCATTTGCTTTAAGCGCCCACAGATGACTATTGGTAGATGTCTTGCTAAATCAAGTCCTATAAAAATATTTTGTGACTTGTGATATTGTCCGAGAAATAAGTTAAACCCCTTGAAATGGGAATTAGGTTTCTGCAACTATGTTATTGTGACCTGTTCATATTGTGGTAATGCCTAAAGCCTGGTTATGTTTTAAGAAAAAATAGTTACTCTCCAGAGAGCTGCTATTTTCCTCATGCTACCTGGTGCACTAAATAGCGGCTCTCAAAGTACAGGGTGGGACCGGTGAGACTGTAGAGTATTTGCTATGTTACTGATCTCTTGAGAGAAAGCTGCTTCCATGGGCATTTGCAAGGCATTTCAAGAACAGCCTGTAAGTCAGAAAGAAGAAAGAAATAATTAGAAGGAACTAACATAGTGTTGTTTGCTAGAGAAGAAACTACCTGGAAGGAAGTGGGGAAGAAGAGTTAAGCATCCATTTTATACACTTAGAGAAAATGTGTTTAAAAAGAAGGGTGGATAACTTGACACCCCAGCCAGAATTCAGGGAGTCACTTGCAGGGAGTCGTGAAAAGCCAGAAACAAGGAAGAGTGTGAAGAGGAAAAAGCAGAAGATGTAAAAGAGAAGCAGAGGACTGTGGCCAGAGAAATATGGAGAAAGAGCCTATGTAGGGCTCTGAGGAGAGAGAAATAAAAGGGTAAGTCAAAGGGAGAAAGAAAATGTGATGAATTATTTGAGAAAGGACTGCAAGCACAGCATGAAAGCAAGGACCTGCTGCTCCAGACCTAACTCTATAGTAACACTGAATTAAAAGATTTGAGAAGCAACTTCACTATACCAGGAATAAAGTTTCTCAAAGTACATCTGCACAATAGTGGAGTTTATTATATTATGTAATGTTCTATAGTTATACTGGTATAGTTCTCATGTGAGCACTACCAACGCGAGACTTTTTTCAATTTTGGCTTATGTTGCTCTGAAAAGGGTTCCAGTTGAACTGGAGAAAATATTTTTACATCGAGACGGGAGTTCATAGGCAGGGTGATGCTTGTTTATCTATACTTGTGTAGTTGTATTCAGGTGAAGTGTGAAATGTGCCTGTGTGGACAAAGCCTGAAATATCTAGCCGTCCTTCAGGCCATTGACATGACATTCTTTAGCTTAGCAAGAAACCACATTTCAAAGCCACCTTTTGTAATTGTATAGGAACAGAGCAGAACAATACAACATTATCCAACAAAACAAAATGTCTGTTACAGGTATTCAGAGGTGTTTAGGTTTCCTAAGCTTCTACTTCCTTGTAAGCAATTGCTGAAAATGCTACATGGACTTTCTATGATCACGAATGTGAGAAGGGATAATGAGAAAACAGTATGTGTGAAGTCTTGGTCCACGCTGTGAACACTTCCGTAACCTTTGGCACCTGAGAGTTACCATGGCCTAGATCAGGGGGAAAAAAAAGGGACAATGGTTTTTAAGAAGTTTTGAAATGAAAGGCTCACAAATGCTGGAGTTTTTAATAGCATGTGCCTTTTTGTTTTAACTACGGAATTTATGTGGGAAATATGAAAAAAAAAAAAAAAGATGTAAGTGTTAAATGTAAGTAATAGTTAAAAACCTGATGCATGAGCTATTCTTTGTTTTCATGTGCTGGTCAGACCAAAAAAAAAAAAAAAAAAGGAAGAAGAAGAAAAAAGTGCCATATACTGGCTTCTCAAGAATGCAGCATCAGGGATCTGTAAAAATCTGAGTGCTTCTATTGCTGCCTTTTGAAGGGCTCTGTAATAATAAGGAGGCCTAGGGAGAAAAATTGCAGTTGAAGACCATTGAAGTCTTGAACTGTAGTCAAACCACAGAGTGAAATTACTAAGCCCTGAACACCTCTCCTGATCCTTCTCTGTTGAGAAGAACCTTTGTTAGATGAGGAGGCAGAGGTTGAAAGAGTCAATTGAAATCCTCACTAAATACATTTTCTGAGAAGTTAGGACATGTGGATTTTTACCCCGCATGGATTTACAAATCCACAGAATTGGAGCAGACAGAGAATCACTCTTTTTTTTTCTTAGTAGAAAGAATAAACTAGAATAAGATTATTACCAATTCAGTGTATGAGCAAGCAAAGCAGATTTTCTTGTGCTAACCCATCTGAGCGAGAGTGACACATACTGAGACACAGAGAAATATTTGAAAGGGCAGAAATAAAGAACTGTAGGTATGAAGTATTACTTATACAATGAGAAACTCCTTTGTCTCGGATACTGGGAATGTTATTTTGTCCATTTATTGCTGAGTTCTTAAGCAGCCCATTCAACACTATAGACCAACATTTTGTACGTCTTATTGTGGATCTGCATCTCCACAATGAGCAAGAGAAATTCCAGAGTACGTCTTCAGAGATTATGGTCAACCTGTAACATTCTGTCGACAGCATGAAAAATACTTTCCTTTTCATCTGGATTTCACAAAGCACTCTACAAAGGCAGAGGCATAAGCCATGAGCATACGCTATTAATGAGCCATCCCCAGCAGTTCTCCTCTCTGACTGTTTTGTTACAAGACAGACACATTTCAAGGTTAAGTTTACACCAGAAAAAAAGCTCTCAGGATTGTTGTGCAGGCAGTTGTACGGACAAAATACAACATCAAGAGCTGCAATTCATGCTGGCAAAACTGTTCTAGACCGGCTTTTTCTAAACTACATCTGGTATCACACCAGGCATGTCCCAGTCCATTTGTTACCGTAGTGGAAAGCATCAGGTACTGATTTGGTCCAACAGTGGCCATTGCCACTGGCTATACAGTGGTGACAAATAAAAGCAAACACACGTTTAAACAGCAACTTGGAATTTTTTGTAAGTTTGCAAAAGTGGCAAAAATAGTGCATTTGCTGTTGTTCAGCCCACTGCCTCCAGAAGTCCTCTTGTCTGGGTCATGTTGGCCAGTGCCTTCCACCTCTCCCAGGACTCTCACCAATAGCAATGCTGTTGTCCTGGGAGCCTTCATAGTGCAGGACTGATTGATGACAATCCATCTACTTCTTAATCTACTATAATAATTTCACTTACTGAGTTTCTTCAGGATCTGAGCACTGCTGCCAAGAAAATGTGGTATGTAGACATGGAAAGCTGATGACAAACCATAAAGCACTACCTTCTGTAAACCAAAAAGAAGCAGAAACAGGAAAAACATCTGAACTGAGGAAGCACACAGTGCCAGGAGGAAAAAGCTGAGGAGTATGAAATACTGCAGTCCAGGGAGCCTATGCACTGCAGAGACAGAGAAAAAAAAAGCAGAGACAGCTACCACAAAGCCCAAAGGAAGCAGAGACCACTGGGGAAGCAGCATTCTGCAGAAAAGCAGATCCATCAGACACAAAAAGTAAGTGACAGAGAAGTCTAATGAGTGGCTATGAGTGAAGCTTGTACGAGAACCTCAATTTACATTTTCAGTCTAACTCTCAATTAACATCATTCTCTTCTTTTATAGGAGGGAAAAAGAGAATCGGAAACATGGAGTGACTGCTAGAGACATCAACAGAAGAAGAGTCATATATCTCGCAGTGCACAGCACTAACTATAGATCTGGTAAACTGAGAAAGCAGTGAATCATTGTATCTTCAAGGTAAAGCAATATTAAGGATTAATCCAAGGCAGTTTCTCATGGAACTTCTTATGATGTTGCAAAACTGAACTGATCTTGTCATCTTTAGCTTTTCAGTTACCAAAATGAACCACATCCCATTGCAGGAGAGGCATGAAAGAAAGCAGCATAGCAATAGAACATAGGGATGGCTACGCACAACTATACTTCTGTGTAAGCCTTTGGAATCAATTTCCAGCCACTCTCCAGTCTGTGGGAGTTTGGCCAGGACTTTAATAAGGCCAAAATCTGTAATGGGACTTTCTGCTCACATGACAGTCTTTCACCAAGGCCTTCAGAGAGCTCCCAGTAGTAGTTTCAAACAAGACAAAAAGCAAGTGGCAAATAGCAGTGGTCTGACAAGGAGACCTAAGTTTTTCCCTTCACGATAAAGTTCTCTCTGGTACTGGAATAAAAGCAAAGGAAACAAGTCTTTTTCTATCTGTGGACCTTCTACAAAGAATTGAACTGAAGAAGATCTAGCCCTAAGGACTTAAAAGTCATACTGCTTGAGAAAATTATAGCAACGGAAGTTGGGCTGCATCACTAAGTTATGGCAAGAGAGTTGTGAGCAGGAAACTGTAGAGTAACCCTATAGGTTCATTACCTTTATGTCACTGTCATGAGCCTTGCATTTTCTGTTACTTTTTCTCTCATTTGAATGAAGTTCCTTCCTCTTTTGGCCCAATTCAGAGTTTCTGCCTAGCTTCATTCAAATAGCTTTGTTGTGAATCTTGAGCTCATCATGGATTTTCCTTGGTATCTGACCTTATGTCATAGAGTCACACAGAAAAGACAAAGTGTGTCATCACAGGTCTGTGCGAGATAGCAGCATGTTTCTGGCCTTCCCGCAGCCACTGGCATGCAAGAAATTAGCAGTGAGCTGACATCAGGAGAGCCAAACAGATGATCATTTTTTTTCTGCTCCCCACGGAGCCTGATGCAAAACTCACTGGAACTGCTGAAAATATAAAGGGCTCTGGCTTGGGCCCAAATAAACCAGCCAGGAATGATACTGAAAAGATATCTGGAGCTGAGATGGTACAAAGGAACTAATCCTAGTCACCTTCCTCTAGCATCAGGCTCAATTTGATTTGAATTGGCTAGCTTCTGCTGTGAATTAAGCTCAAAGCCCCAAAGGCAACTCGACTCCAGTCATCTAGCCTTGCAGCCTCCTCCAAACTCGATCCAGAGGGAAAAGTGACTAATCTTATTCAGTCGCTGCACTGAGCTAGCGCCGTAGATTAAAAAAGCTTGGGGCACACAGAAAGTGAATAATCTGGGTCAGTTTTTCTCTGCAAGTCCTTTGCACAACTTGGCCATAATAATAATAGTATTAATAATATTAAAAAGTTAGGAGACAGAAAGAGGAAGCACTGGTAAGAAGGAACTCTCACCCAATGAAGGGTGTACACTTCACAGGAAAGAAATAGAAGCAGATCACGGGCTTTCTCAAAATTCTCAAGATGGGAAGACAATGGATTAGAGGAGCTAGTTCACCTATTTGCTAGAAAATACAAAAGAAACATTTTCTAGACTCTCTTGCAGTTCTTCAGTGTCTGTGCAGGGCTGGTAGGACAATCACGGGTGAGAAAGCTGCAATAACATCTCAGGGCACATAAGCTGGCTCCTTGGGTCTCTTTCTCTCCCTGGCAAGGGGTATGGTGTGGCTATCACAGGAGAGCAGCACATTGCCTGGTCCTGGCCATAAGCTAGAAGGTGAGCCATAACATACAGTGGGAGCTGTCACTGAAACAGTTGAAGAGAAGACATTAGTAAATACTTTCAGAGAGTGCATTTTTGGGTAGGCTTCAAAGTAAATAACAACTGGTGCTGGTTATCATACTACTTTGAACAGGCTTACTAAAAAGCATACGCTGTGGAAAACGTTAGTCTGCAGATAACCCCCAACAAAGCTGTTAACATAAGTGTATGTGTGTGCAATTTTGTAAAAATCTTTGTTTTCTCTGCACCCTGTTACAGAAATGAAGGGCTTTCATTATTAATATCAGTTGTCTTACTCGACTTTCAGGCAGGTTTCCTGTGATGACAGGAAAGGACTAGAGGTTTGTTTTCAGTGAAAGTGAAGATTTTCTGTTTTTAAAAACTTGTTCCATAAGCAGTGGCATTTGTGAAGCCAAGTGATTTGTGTCCTCTCATCTCCTACGCCCATTGCTTGTACCACCAGTCTCATCCTCCAGAGCTCCATGCACAAGTTAGGAGGACGGTGACAGTCTGCTAACTGCTGTGAAGCACAGAGTTAAATTCGGCCCCCCTTTCATCATCAAGGGACACAGAGTGATCCAGATCACCCAATTCTATCTAAATGCCAGTTTTCATGATATGTTATTTCATCACAGAATCATAGAATCATTTGAGTTGGAAGGGACCCTCAAAGGTCATCTAGTCCAAATGCTCTGCAATGAACAGGGATACATACAGCTACATCAGGCTGCTCAGTGCCCCTTCCAGCCTGACCATTTCCCGTGAGGCCTTTGTCGATTGTGAATGTACCAAAGCTCTACATTTTTTAGAGGGAAGGACTTCACAAGTGCCATTCCCATAGGTGAAACTAGGTAGGCTGGCTCTGCTTGCCAGCCGCTTGTGGAGGACAATTCACCACGTCCTAATACGCGATGCCAGAGGTAGGAAAGACTGAGGGTTGGGAAACAAACAAAACAGCAAGTGTGAAATTGCAGTAGAATTCCTTCTTTTATTAGCATGACTCTTACAATGTCATTGGCGTGCCTCTCTAATATCCTTCACTGTTCAACCACACGGGAGACTGGGCAGCAAGTCTGTTGGGAGTCTGGGGATTAACACACTTCGGGGTCCATCTGCCCCCTGCTCCATCCGCATGGGCTACGCCCAAGAGAGCACTGCCCCAGCTCCTCCAGCCCACCATCACGCGTAGCCTCTGCGAGGCAGGTGGGCAGAAGCCGGGCCCCGCAGCAGGCAGCACGCAGGCCCCAGGCGGGCAGGCCGGAGGGAGCCTTGCTGGGCTCTCAGCCCGCCGCACCCCTCAGGGCGCCCAGTGGCGAACCGCGCACAGCCCGCTGGGGCCATCTCGGCGTGCGGGGCCGGGCGCAGCGCCACCCCCCT